>JAREYC010000001.1:8607500-9207500 GCA_030015325.1 Cryptoblepharus egeriae
AGAGTAAATTGTTCTTACACCGCAGCAAGGACTCCCTGTAGATACTCAGGATTGCGCCCTAATTAGTACAGTATTTTTGGGGATAGTGGTAGTGGAGGAATGCATGTCATGGTATCAGTGATGTCACTAGCCAGAATGTTCTTGGATCATTTTTGTGAAACTACAGAGAACCTCAGGTAGCATAGATGGTGCATATAGTTAATTAGAAACCACGTAGTTAATTAATTGTGTATTTATTCTCAGATTTCTAGCCATAGAAAAAATTGATTTTTTCACCACTTCCTTGTTTCACCACTTCCTTTTTGTGGACTTGTTAAAGGCCAAACACTGCAAAGGTGTACACAGGGAAGCAGGAAAGAATACTGTTTGTCTCTAAAGGCAGTTAAGCAGTTTGATCTTATATCAACCATTTATAATTTGTCAGCACAATCCTGCTCCAGCCTGGGTGTGTTGCAAAATGCCATTATGTATACCATTCGGGGGGGGGGATGTGGTTAGTCCAATGCACAGCCTTCTATGCTGCTATGGAAATGGGAGACAGGTGGGTTGAGTTGGACTAAATTGGTTAGGATTCTGCAGTGTGTGGCTGTAATCTCTGTAAAAAGGCCACAACATGCAGGGAAGACATTTGTCACAAATGCTATCTTATTTGATAAAAGCAAAATATCATACAAGTCTTGTACAATTCCTACTAACAGGATAATGAGATACTTTTAAAGCGGTTGTTTTCTCAAATTAAGAAGGGAAGAACAACTGTTCTATTCAACCTAGCGTAGCATCCCTTCTGCTAGATTCTCCTCCTGGTGCCTAAATTCTCTTTGGGCGCAATCCAGAGTAACTACATGGAGTCTTTGCTCCGGTGTAAAAACAATTTGCTCTGGATTGCAATATGAATTTCCCATAGGTTTTCACTAGGTTGTGCAGTAACTACGGGTACACGTAATGTCTCTTACATGCTCCCGTAGTTACTCTGGATTGTAGGTTTGTCTCTTGGGTGAATCCCTTTGGAATAGGGAACCATTTCTTATGGCTTTTGCCAAGCATAATTGCTTTTTATTTTTGTTGGTGTTGTTTAAAAGATATTAACAATCTCTTATCATCATTAATTTGGCACTTTTACTATTAATACACAAGCCTTTTAAAATATTAATTCATAACATTTGTCTGTGATGAAATGAGATCCTTTAAAAGTTATTGCTCTTTGCTATGACACTGTGTGTGTGTGTGTGTTCAGAGAACACTAGGTCAGTATACAATATTAAATAAACATAGCATTTTATATGGAGAGTATTCTGAAATGCAGCCTATTTAAATAACAGACTAATAACAACTAGTTAGCAAGGAGAAAGAGGTTAGTTTGTCAGATAAATTATTCATTGTGAATTATTCTTTCAGCTCTTGTTCTGCCGTTTTAATCAATCCTCTTTCATTTAATGTGCAGTAATATTTTAAGCTACGTAGAAGTGAAATCTGGTGAAAACAATTGTAATCACACATTAACTCTTCTAATACTGTCATATGCATTGCTGATTATTGTGTACTTAATTTATGCCACTGCTTAATGTGGGGAAGACAACCCACTTATTCCGGATTGCTACTTTGGCTTTTATTTTGCCCTCCACCAGTAGTTAAAATGATTAGGCATGCTTTTATTGCCGCAAAAATGAATTAGTGCAATTCCCTGTTGGCTGGTTGGCTGAATTACCATTTGCATAAATTCCAGGTGGCTGCGCATGTATTGCTATAGGTGTGACCCGTCTCTGGCAGTAATTGAAGCTATGAACCATTCATCCTTGAGTGCTGAGAGCCTCCTTTCTTTAGTGGCATAGTATTATTTTATCAATCAGAATGCTCTAGCATTTATTTCTCTGCTTCATCTCTTCCAGTGATACTCATCTTTATTTTTAAAATATCCTTTATTTTTCTCTTTATTGCCATGCCCTCTCCTCTGTTTCTTCCACCTAAAGTTTATCATCTCTGAGAGCAGCTTCACTTTTTCATAACATTTTCTTAATGGAATCCATGTCCATGAACTGGTAAACTCAGTGTAACAAATATCATAAGTGCAAAAGAGAACAAGGACTCCCAAAATGTAGGACACCCAAGAAAAATGTAGGACATGACCAGTGATGGGCTTCAAAGAAATTAAGAACTGGTTCTCTGTCCATCTGGCAGCCACTTTTAAATGGCTATTTTTAAACTTTATATGTACTATCTCTTGTTAAGAACCAGTTCTATAGAGTAGGTGCGAACCTGCTGGTGCCCACCACTGGACATGACAAAATAAAAGCTAAACATACTCATAGATATTGCTTTCATGTGGTTAATTTAAAGGCTATGGGCAAAATCCAGAGTAACTACGGGGGGTCCTTGCTCTGGTGTAAGAAAAACTTACTCGGGATTGCAATATGAAATTCGCATAGGTTTTCACAAGGTGGTACAGTAACTATGGGTGCATGTAAAGTCTCTTATGTTTTCCCGTAGTTACTCTGGATTTGGGGGTAAGGCTACATTCCAGAGTAATGGCTACAATCCAGGACCTTTTACAATCCTGGACCTTTTACACCGACATAGTTACAGTGCCACCTATCGGAAGCCTATGGGAAATGCATAGCAATCCAGAGTAAGTGCCTGTTATATCTTCTCATAGTTATTCTGGATTGTAGAATATGGCTGCAATCATCAACATACCTTCCTGGGAGTAGGCCCCATTAAATACACTAGGACTTACTTCTGAGGAGTAAGGGTTTGGATTGCACTGTAAATTACAGTACTTATTAAATTTAAAACTATTACATAGAATTTATTACATACAATTTATTACAAGAAGGCTCCATGCTCTCTGCTCACAAGGAAAAGGAGGATAATAAAGGAATTTTTTTCCAGGACACAAAGCTAAAAATAGGACATGTCCTAGAAAAAGAGTACATACATTCACCTTGGGTAAACAATACGTGCATCATAAGACCAGATACTTACACCGATTTTCACTGTATGTAAACCCACTGGAAATCTATGAATGACTTGGCAAGTATAGACTTTCTTCACCCAGAGACTGGAGGTGGAATTACTATACATTAGAAGTAGCTACTTCGTCGGCAAACCAATGCAGTGGCGCCTCATGTAAAGAATGCCTCACGTAAAGTATGTTTCACGTAACAAACAAAAATTTCTCTAGGATTCTGCTTCATGTAAAGAACACATTTGTTGGCAGTTGGGGCAGACGTGCTGACCGGCAGCCTGTTTAAAAAGCGTCAGGGCTGCTTAGCACACCTGCCAATAGTGAAAGCAACACTTCCATGCTGTTCCTCCTGTGGCCGGATGACCGCTGGGCAGAGGGAGAGAAGAGCAGTGGAGAAGAGGGAAGCAGCTCAGGGCTGGCCTGAAGGGAGCAGGGGAGAGAGAGGCTGAGGATGGAGAGAAGGAGAAAGTGGGGAGACACTTTGAAGGTGTCTTGGATTGCAGCCTCCTCACCATGTCTACTCAGAAGTAAGCCCCATTGTGTACAATGGGTCTTACTCCCAGGAAAGTGTCTTTAGGACTGTAGCCTAAGTAGACTTCATAAGATCATGCACATTGAATGCATGTTTTGAATTCAATCCCAGTGTTTTGTCATCATTTTTACATCCTGTTAATATTTTTATACAATTATTTTTGGGGTTGTGGAACCAATCGTCTGAGTTTCCATTATTTCCTATGGGAAAATCCGCTTCACGTAAAGAATGTTTCACATAACAAACATGCCTCCAGAATTAAATTTGTTATGTGAGGCGCCACTGTACTTTGGAGTCTCTCTCTCTCTCTCTGTCTGTTTGTGTGTGTTTGTGTATGTGTGTGAACTTTGATGTGAAAACAGGGCAGGAGGGAGCATTAATGCTCCCTTAATAAATATTGCCATCTCAGACCATATTGTCCCTGTTCCACAGATAAAAACCACATTAAAAGATGAAGGAACCATGTATAGTTGACATGTATAGTTAAATGTCATGCATTTTTGAGGTATTAGTTATATCTGCAAAAGACTACATAGGGTAGTGACATCTATTTTTTGGTTTTGTTTTAGGAAGTACCAGCAGATGGCAACCTAACATAAAGTTTGGACATTCATTAGGGCGGTATAAGCAATGGAACATATTTTCCTCCCCACTGGTTTCTTTGTGGTATTTCATTTTTATTCAAACATTTGTTGCTGGAGTTTTGGCTATTGTGAGCTCCAGCACACCTTTTCATTCTCCCAGAGGCCACCACTAAATACACTACATTCAGCTTGCATTTCACCTTGGGTAACTTACCTTACTGTTTATGGTGTTTGTATTCTTATGCCATTACCTGGGGCGGCACTGTTTTCGTTTTCATTGCTGTGGATAAAAACCTTGGAAAGATCGATCCTTCTTGAAGTCTTAGGAAAGGATTCTCAGCCTTCAGAAGCTGTTTTACTGACTCCACAGCCCATCCAGCCCCATTTCCTATCTTCTATATACAATGTATACATATACGTATTTTGGATTATAAGCCCTTTTGGGATAGGGACTCATTAACCATTAATGTTTTCGTGTTTTTGTAAATCACTTGGTGAACTTTTTAGTTGAAAAGTGGTATATAAATACTGTAGATGTAAATGATGAAGAATCTATCATGGGCAACACAATCCAAGTGTGTGCTGGTACAGGGAAGCCAGCGTGCCTGTGTTGTATCTAGCGCATGTACCTTACCAAGCTTACTAAGAGTGAAATCCAGAGTAATTACAGGGAGTCCTTGCTCCGGAGTAAGAACAAGTTAATCAGGATTGCAATAAAAATTTCCCATAGGTTTTCACTGGGTAGTGCAGTAACTATGAGTGCACGTAATGTCTCTTACGTGCTCCGGTAGTTACTCTGGATTGTGCCCTAAGCTTAGTAAGCTTTTACTTACTTGGTAAGTAACATGGGCTATAAATAAATCTTAATTTTATAATTTAATATTTAAATAATAAATAAACAGAGGAACTCTGTTTATTTTTAACACTCCTAGGATGGTACCTGAGAGATCAGACGCCTGCACTTATATGATGTTCAGTGTTGGGGGGGGGGGGCACAATCTCCATCCTGCACTGTCATACAGAACTGAACATACCAGTTTCCTTGTAAGGTGGGAAAACTACCATAGTTTAATCTCACCATGGATCCGGTTATATTTCAATAACGCTTGTGGCAATTCAGTCATATTTGGTCACATTTCTAGATTGGGAGTTATGGGCAGTGATGGTGGAAGGAGAAAGAGAAGAGGGGAAAACCACTCAAAGAAGGGCAAAACAAAATAGTTCCTAAGAAGATAAACATGCTAAGACTTTCATGGCTGGAATCTATAAACTATACTCAGTTTTTTTCATAACTATGATCTAACTCCAGACCAAGCACTCAGCCTGAAAAACTGTGTACAGTTCAAGACAGTGTTAGGCATGCTGTTATCAGTAGGGTAGACAGAGGTTTGTGGAGCAGCACCTATTGAAGGTACTGCAATGAGTTGTATAAGTGGCCCATCCCTACTCACCATCAGAGCCGTTCTGGGCAGTGACAGCAATACAGTTACCGTCCCTACCTGGAATGGGTCCTACGGCGAGTTGGAGGGGCTACTTACACTGTGCATTATGCTTCCTGTGATACTTACAATATTATGCTACGCCTCTAGGCTATGCTACTAGTTTTATGCATAGGTATGACAGTTTTAAAACATGCTAATATCTGACAGTTAAAACATATGCGAGGTGGCAGACAGCCTTGAAATCTTGGCCTGGCCTGAACTTAAAGATTTGTGATGCTCGACCCGCAGGCACAGAGACAAGAAAATGGAACTCTAATCATCTTGACACTTTCCATTTAGGAAGATAAATTTTGCATTAAAATAATCTGAGATGTTATTACAAGAATAATAGAATCAAGCCCATCTCCCCCCTACCCCGTTTCCTAGAATTTGGACAGCTGGTGCTTTCAAGGAAGGAAGAAAGCAATCGTAGGAAGAGCTGGCATGAAGGAGGAGGTGAAAGAAGAAATTTTTTTTCTAGTTTAAAAAAACAACTAACATTGAATTTGTATCCATTGTCTACTCAGAAGCAAGGTCCACTGCGTTCAATGGGAATGACTCCCAAGTAAGCATGTATAGGATTGCAGCCACTTATAAGTAACCATCATGAGAACTGCCAAGGTTTCCGTTTGTGATGATAGATAGATACCACTGGGGATTGTTCAGTTATTTGTCATACTTCATTTCTGTTAACGTGCCTACTCTGTGAGAAGTATTACTCATGGACAACAACACAGCACATACAGGGTAACCCTCTGTTTCCAGGACATGTCCTCTTTTTATAGTCTTGTGTTGTGGAAAAAAATCTTCATTTTCCTCCTTTTCCTTGCAAGCAGGCAGCATGTAGCCTTCTTGTGATAGTTTTAAATTTAATAGTCATATACTATTTAAATTAGCCACATGAAATCAATACATATGAGTGCTTTTAGTTTTTATATTGTCACATCCGTCATTTTTTCTTGGGTGTCCCAAATTGGGGGTGGGGGCTTGTCCTCTTATTCAGTTATGACATCTGGTCACCCTGAGTACAAAAGACATTGCTTCTTCAGGTGGCAGAGCCTGGAGCCATGGTGGAAGGCTGGAGACTCTGGAGACTCTGAGTCTCAGGCCCTACATGATCTCCCCCCAGTTTTGGAGAAATGGGTCCCTCTGACACCCCAGGAGAAGGGGAGAGGGGCAGGAGCTGCTGTTGGCTTGGTCAGTGGCTGGGGGTGGCAACCCCAGTCACTGATAATAGTCCTAGCTCAGTGTGTGACAACATCGTAGCACCGGAATGGCACCAGTCGTGCCCGGATTCTTCCCCCCTCCATCTGTGCAGCTGAAAGAATTACAACAGAACTTCTAAGAAGAATTAAGAAGCTGACAACTGAAATGTTGATGAACCTAACCCAACACAGTGAGAAAAGTATGGACTCAATTTAATGAATTCAGTGGCAATTAGAAGCTGATTTATGTTGAAAATCTGTTGCGGGAATCAGAAAACATTTTGATGGCTAATTGGTGACGGCTAATTGGTGACCAACTATAAATGACAAAAGATATCCTACAGCCTAATCTCAACAGATCTCAATGACGATTAATGAGATTTTTCTAAACATAGCTTCAACTATGAAAACCAGGGCTTTTTGTTTTTCTCTCTTTTTAGTTCTTAACTTGTTAAAGCAAAACAAATATCAGAATTGGAATTTGGAACATAAGTTGGATAAGAATTTGAATTTGAACTGAAAAACCAATTGAAGTTGGATTTTAAAAAAAAGCAGGCCTCCGTCAGTCTTGAAAGACGATGGTATCGTGCTTGGCGCTGCATACGCTGCATGCGAAGCACGAAAGCCTGGGTTGGATTGTTATGGAGGATAGGCTGTTACCCAAGCAGCAAATCCCCCCTCTCCATGCCACTGATTAGTCCAATGGAAAGGCAGAGCCGATACGATTGGATCCAGCTGGTGTCGCAGGGCTGGGCTAAGGACAGGAGCTCACCCTGTCTTGTGGGGCCGACCCGGGTCTCGAACCCTGGCCTGCTGATTAACAGGCACAGTGTCTTTACCGCTTGCGCCACCCACAGCCTGGGTGGATTATATAAATTGGATTATAAATTCAAGATATAAATTGTGTTTTTTTTTTTGGTTTTGGACTTCTCAGATCATTGAGTGCATCATGAAACCAAATTGAACAAGTTTCAAGGAGGGTGGTATTGGATTACGTCTACAAAGAAATTTCACAGATAAGGAAAAGTGACCATAATAAGATTGACTTTAGATTTCAGACTGTTTTTATTGAATTATTAGAAGATATAGGAGATTATAAGGTTCATTCTAATTAACACTGTCGTTTTCCATTTTCACTTTTGTTTTCACAGCTGAAGGACAGGTAATAAAACAAAGTGGTAGTATATAAAGAGTGGAGTGGATAGCGAAGGATGGGAAGTGGGAATGAAGAATTTTGAATGACCATAAGAAGAACTGAGAGCCTGTAAAATGTGGAAGATAAAATAACTGATTATTGCAAACGAAAGTCTGGAAGTGGGAATGAATTGAATGGAAGGATATAGATGATCCCATGACAAGTTTATGATCTAAAGATCAAGAAATAATAATAAAATCAGTCTAGATACATATGAAGAATATTTTTTGATTATAATAAGTTTAGAGAGGTAAGATTTTTTTAAAAATAATATAGGAGATAGGTTTACTGTAAGTAAAAGAGACTGACTGCACAATCCAGAGTAACTACTGGAGCTCTTAATAGATATTTATGTCGACGTAGTTATGGTGCCACCTAGTAGAAACATATGGGAAATTCATAGAGCAATCCAGAATAAATTTTTCTTATGTTGATGTAAGAGCTCCCGCAGTTACTCCGGACTGTGCGGTTAAACAATTAAACCAGCTTACACTGATGCTAATAGGGCGCAATCCAGAGTAACTACGGGGAGTCCTTGCTCTGGTGTAAGAACAATTTGCTCTGGATTGCAATATGAATTTTCCGTAGGTTTTCACTAGGTGGTGCAATAATTGTGGGTGTCTCTTACGTGTTCCCGTAGTTACTTTGGATTACTCTGTAAGATACCACCAATAAGATTACTGAAAGTATATTTAGGTATACTGTCAAAGATTGATAAAGTTTGAAGATATTTTTGAATGTGTTAGGTATGAAATTGAAGAACTGCTAAGTATATAGTACACATAATATGATGATTATAAGCTGATTGAATGTTGACCTATGAGAAGAAGAAATTCTGGCTAAAGAGAAGATAATATGTGTTGTACAACGGAGGACCTATTGTGTGTACCTGTGTGTATCCCCTCCTTTTTTATGTTCCTATTTTTCCCTTTACCTGTATCTGAAAGTTAATAAAATCTTTATAAATATTGAAAAAAATAAGACATTGCTTCAGAGCCAGCAAGCATTCAATGTTGCTTTATCAAAGTATTTGTGGAAGGTATTTATTGGGTCAGATGTTGCGCACGCTGCATAGCTCCATTTGAAATAAGGTGCTATTTCTCACCAAACAGATGGTCCATTACAATGACAGTACGCATGCCACTCTCTGAGACCTCTGGGGTGTCGTCTGAGCGCATCACACTGCTGGCAGGCAAGAAAGTCCAAAGGAAACAGTCACAGTGGTAGCCTTGGAAGGCTGTTTTCAGAGTTTTCCTTTGAAATCTAAATGAGAAAGCATCACAGCATTCTCATTAATTTCTCAGAGGGTTCTCCAGCATGATAGATTAAGCCTCCCTGCGGTGTTGAGGATGACCAGGGAAAACCTGGGCCAGAAGGAATCTGGCCTTTAAGCTGAAGCCACTGGGGCTACCACAAAGGCATTTTTCATTATAGGTTTTTATTCGTCAGATTAAAAAAAACTCCCCTCCCCAAGACTGGGGAGAACCAATGGTTTAGAGATGGTGAAGCACTGTTTGGCTGACGGCACATTTGGCTATGGCACAATAACAACCAGACCTCTTTAGTACCAAATAGGATGGTGTGGATTTTCAAAGCAACTTCCATCTGCTTAGAAAGTGGGAACAGATTGTTAGACTAACCCTACAATCCAGAGTAACTACGGGAACACGTAAGAGATATTACGTGTACCCGTAGTTACTGCAGCACCAAGTGTAAACCTATGGGAAATTCATATTGCAATCCAGAGCAAATTGTCCTTCCACCGGAGCAAGGACTCCCTGTAGTTACTCTGGATTGCGCCCTTAGGGCACAATCCAGAGTAACTACAGAGAGTCCTTGCTCAGGAGTAAGAACAAGTTACTCTGGATTGCAATATGAATTTCCCATAGGTTTTCACTAGGTGGTGCAGTAACTATGGGTATTACGCAATGTCTCATATGTGCACCCGTAGTTACTACCGTAGTAACTATGGGACTTTTTACACTGATGTAGTTATGGTGCCACCTATGGGAAACCTATGGGAAATGCATAGAGCAAGCCAGAGTAAGGCTGCAATCCTAAAGACACTTTCCTGAGAGTAAGACCCACTGAATATAATGGAGCTTACTTTTGAGTAGACATGGTTAGGATTGTGCTCTAAGTGCCTCTTACGTCTTCCCGTAGATGCTCTGGATTGTTTGGTAAATTTAAATTTGGGATGGAATTACATTCATTGATGGAACAAAATTGCAAATTACAGTATATTCATTTTGGAAATAGTGATTCTGCCTGGTTTAAGATTTGTAAAATGCTTTAGATTAATGGCTCACTTTGCTTGTGTGTTTTTTTAAAACACTCCCTTGAGTTCAAAAAGTTGCTTAAAGTTTCAGGAAGGAAAGAAAATGACTTGATAAATCATAGCAAGTAGAATATCTTGCTAAGTTGGCTCCTCTGTGTCCCGAAATTTTACGCTCTGGGAAGCTTCAACATATAGCCAGCGACTGTTAAGAGCTGCTATATTTCATAAGTTCATTTTGATTTACAGTTTTCACCTCTCCAAGCCTTTACACACTATTTTGTACGACGCAATACTGACCCCGCTCTTGAAAAACAGCAAAATCTGTTAATCTTTTAAAAAAAAATTTCCTGTACAAGCATAAAAATTAAACCTTTCAGAAGCAGATCTAAACATATGACTCGGATCTTTCCCAGTAGCAATAGCATAGATCTTTATTTCCTGTTGACAAACTCATCATGCTGCTGCTTCTTCCTGCCATGCTGTTGTCACTGCAAAAAATTCTGACTTATTGGCTGGCAGTGGCCAGAGCAGAACCAGCCAAAATACAAGCTAGAAGCAAGATCGCACACCAAGAACCATCCAAAAATCTCTCTGTCTGAGAATACATCATCTGTGCATTGCACTCTTTTGGAGAATAGGATCTTTGCCCGTTCTAAAAATACAAGAAACAGGTCTTTGATGAAAGGGACTCCTGTTTTGTGTTTTGATCTCACTGGATTCTTATCCATCCAGCCAGTTATTCAACATTACTGCCTTCCCTGTATTCCGGAGGCACATGGGAATAGAACCCTCAGCCTTCTCTGCCCCAGAGGACCATGAGAATAAATCCCCCAGCCTGCTTGATTGACATGGAAGATGCAAACAAACCAAGCTCTTATGTACAGTAGATATATTGTTTACAATATACATTGTAGTTATTTTTTAATTATAGTAAATGCTATGGGTCTTCATCATAAATAATTACAAATTATTTGAAGTGTTTGTCTGTGTGTGTGTATAAGAGAGAGAGAGAGAGGGAGAGAGGGAGAGAGAGAGAGAGAGATCCTACCCTTCATTTTCACTGTGTTCCTGGATTTGGAGCAAAGCACTAAGTTTCTTCAGGTGCCTGACTGCTGGTATAAGGGAAACACTACCTTTACTGCCAATCAAAATTTTTGCTTTTGCAGTCACGACTCGCTCTGAAGGTGAGAGGAGGGCCTTTTTTTACACCAGAAGACACATAGGTTGCAATTTTAAAGACACTTTCTTGGGAATAAACCCATTGAACACAATGGAGCTTATTTTTGAGTCGACATTGTTAGGATTGTGCTCTTACTGTTTGGCCCTTTCAGGAATGCCAACACTCCCTGGCTCTTTCCATCCTCAAACATGTGCTAGCAAAAATGTTGGCAGGCTTATGCATCAGTAAGGATTTAAATCCCATTTCCTGGATGAAGCTTCCCAATCCATCTCCTCCCCTCTGGCATTCCATCCTTTTTTTGGCATGGCTGCACCAGCCTATGGGCAGAAATGATAAGACTGGACTCTGAATTTCTCTGTTTCATTAAACACGTAAATGTAAAAAATAGTGGAACAAAACTTGGGGAGATATTAGTAGAGTTAAACAACACTTCAGTTCATTTGTTAAATGTAAGCATACAAAATACAGCACAAAATTAAACCAAAAGATTTTGCTTATTGGGGCAAAAAATTGTTTCTTAAAATAATAGTTAACAGTACCATGTCGAAGTGAACATAATGGAAACTAAAAGAAGGCCTAACGTAGCAAATAAATAAAATATGTTGCCTTGAAACAGGATTACTCAGCATTTTGTCAGGTTTCATTCTTGTTTATGTAGCACTAACTGATTTGATAGGTGTAGTAGTCCTCAAGCTTAGAAGTATTTCAGACTAATATGCTGTGGATTGGAATACTCTAGAGGTAGGGTGAACAGCACTTTAATATCTGGTATCTGGAGAGCAAATTGAGAAAAATATAATTGTGTGGAATTCAAATATAAATAAATTGCATTTCTGCAAAAATATTCCATAGCTAATAACTGATTTGAATCATCAGTGTGGATCAGTGGCTGACCTAGAAGGGGCAAGAGGGAAAAAAGGCCACTACCAGCCTCCCCCCCTCACCATCCATTTCTTTTTTAAAGAGAAAGAAACCAGCACCTCTTATGGCTTCTCTCCCTTTGAAAAAAGAAAACTTTTATCACAAGTCCATATACAGTGGCAACTCAAGTAACAAGCGCCTCACATAAAGTACGTTCCACGTCACAAACAAAAATTTACTCTAGGATTCTGCTTCACGTAAAAAACTGTGCTTCATGTAACAAGCACACTTGTCGGCAGTTGGGGCAGATGCGCTGGCTGGCAGCCATTTTAAAAAGCGTCAGGGCTGCCTAGTGTGCCTGCCCAGAGCAAAAGCAACACTTCCATGCTGTTCCTCCTGTGGCTGGGTGTCCGCTGGGCAAAGGGAGAGAAGAGCAGAGGAGAAGAGAAAAGCAGCTCAGGGCTAGCCAAAAGGGAGTAGGGGGGAGAGAGGCTCAGGATGAAGAGAAGGAGAAAGTGGGGAGACACTTGGAAAGTGTCTTGGATTGCAAACTCCTAACCATGTCTACCCAGAAGTAAGCCCCATTGTGTTAAGTGGGTTTTACTCCCAGGAAAGTGTCTTTAGGATTGCAGCCTAAGTAGACTTTATAGGATCATGCACATTGAAAGCATGTTTTGAATTCAATTCCAGTGCTTTGTCAGCATTTTTACATCCAGTTAATATTTTTATATGAATATTTTTTGGGTTGTGGAACCAATCATCTGAATTTCCATTATTTCCTATGGGAAAATCTACTTCACGTAAAGAACGTTTCACATAACAAACATGCCTCTGGAACGAATTAAATTTGTTACGTGAGGGGCCACTGTATTTGTCATATGCTAAATCAATATTTAAAAATATTGATTTAATATTTATAATAAAATATTGATTTAATAAAATCCTTTCTCCTAACAAAGGACGGGCAACCCAGAATTTTAGCCAGAGAGGTAGTGAGGTGCTGCCTTCCTGTTCAGGGCCACAATGGTCATTGCAACCGCATAAAAAACCCACAAACCTTAGTTCAGTAAGTCAGGTGAGCCACTAATAGAAAAAAAACTGGGAACCATTGCTTTAAGGTCACTGAAGGAGACTCCTCTATCAGTGGCAGCGACATGAAGTAGAACATTTACTGTGGTGGCACCACAATTTTGGAACTCCTTCCCTGTTAAAATTTAAGCCTGTGCTTCTCCTTGTCAACCTACTGGCAGGGGCTTAAGACTTTTCCATTTACTTTTCTTGCTTAAGACTTTCTATGGATTAGTGGCTGTTTATATTTCTGCATTTTATCAGCCGCTTTAAGAGAATGGTTTGTTGCGGTCTTGTGTTTCACAGCTTTTTATTGTTTTTACCGCTATGTCTCTTTTTATTTCTTGCCTGTTTTTTATTGCTTGTACTAGTATCAGTGTGTCTCCTTGGATTGTTGGGAGGAGAGGCACATAAAAATAGTTTTAAAAAAGCCCCACCAAAGTCAATGGTATTTCCTCCCACATAAGTGTTCACAGGTAACCTTCAACTATTTTATTTCCATATGGACCAGAAAATCAGAATTATAAACACACAAAACAATACAAGAATCTTGTTAATAGATGCTTTTCATTTTTTAAAATTTTGTTAGTGACATCATGACGGATAATAAATCTCATAAAAAACCTTGGTTTTGATGAAAGACAAATTCCTATTGGAATATGCCAAGTTTCCCAATCAATGTAAAACTACAGATGGGAGCATGGAATATAACAGCCTCCTCAACTGTGGCTGTCTCTTATCAGGGAAATGTGCTGATTTGCATTCAAAATTTTCCTTTAGGCATGGCCCCTTTCTTTCTTTCTTTCTTTCTTTCTTTCTTTCTTTCTTTCTTTCTTTCTTTCTTTCTTTCTTTCTTTCTTTCTTTCTCTCTCTCTCTCTCTCTCTCTCTCTCTCTTTCTTTCTTTCTCGTCTTTCTCATCTTTCTCTTCTTTCTTTCTTTCTCGTCTTTCTCTTCTTTCTTTCTCGTCTTTCTTTCTCATCTTACTTTCTTTCTCGTCTTTCTTTCTCATCTTTCTCTCTTTCTCATCTTTCTTTCTTGTCTTTCTTTCTCTCTTTCTTTCTTTTTCAGTTCTAGAACTAGGGAGTCCCAGAACCAGGGGACATCCTAGTTAAAAAAATCTTTTACTGTTTAAAAAAGATTAGATGGATTTCTGGAGGAAAAGTCCATTACAAATTACAAGCCATGATGGGTAAGAGCAATCTCCTCATTTTAAAGGAGGCTACCTCAGAATGCCAGGTGTAGGGGAAGGCATCAGGATGCAGGTCTCTTGTGGTCTTCTGTTCTTTCTGAAGCAGTCAGTGGGCCACTGTGAGTTATTGGTAACTGGACTAGATGGGCCTTTGGCTCATCCTTTGGAATCCTTGGAGTTATTCTTCTGATCTCTGTTAAATTCACATTACATGCTCCTCAAAACCTGTGAGTGTAACACTGGTCACTCTTTTTTTGAATCTTTGTTCCTGTACCTCTCTTAAATTGGCACTGCATTGCCATACCTCAGCATACATCAACATTGAAAAGTTGGTTAGGATTGTGGCCCAAGCAGCTCAGTTTTATTTATTCGTATGGAAAATACAGCAGCATTACTTGGAATTCACAAATATAAAGAACAGTATATGGGCATATGCCTGGATCTATGGCCAGATATGCTCAGTTGTGTTTGAGTACAGTAAAACCTTGGACTGAGAGTGTTTTGCAAGACAAGCAAACATTTCTCATAAAGTCTAACTTGATATACAAGTGGCAGAACGTCTGGTCTAGAGGGCTGAGCTGCTGTAAATTGCCTGAAGATCTGAAGGTCATGGTCCTGGGAAGACCAGTAAGCCTGCCTATGTAAACCACCTTGAGAATCAAGTCAAAGAGAAATCTGATGACCTGAAAGGTGGTATATACCTATGTTTGTCTTGATATACAAACAGTCTTTTGTATTTTTTATTTTGTATTATATTACAGTATCATACCCTACAATCCAGAGTAACTACGGGAGCATGTAAGAGACATTACATGTACCCGTAGTTACTATACCACCTAGTGAAAACCTATGGGAAATTCATATTGCAATCCAGAGCAATTGTTCTTACACTGGAGCAAGGACTCCCCGTAGTTACTCTGGATTGTGCCCATAAACATTTTCTATGAATATTTTTGGGTTGTGGAACGAATCGTGCAAGTTTCCATTATTTCTTATGGGAAAACTTGCTTTGATATACAAACATTTTGGATTATAAGCATGCTTCCAGAATGAATTATGCTCATAAACCAAGGCACCACTGTTTTCACATTTATTTATTTTAATTTTCTAGATCAGTGGTTCTCAGTCTTCCTAATGCCATGACCCCTTTATAAGTGCCTCACATTGTGGGGACCCCCAACCATAAAATTATTTTCGTTGCTACTTTATAACTGTAATTTTGCTACTGTTATGAATCGTAATGTAAATATCCGACATGCAGGATGTATTTTCATTGTTACAAATTGAACATAATTAAAGCATAGTGATTAATCACAAAAACAATATTTAATTATATATTGGGAAATATTTATTTATAATTACAAATAAATAAAATTTTGTCTTGAAGCATGGTGTAGCATGGGTAACAGTCTTAATATAACAACAGTAAAAAACAGTATAACATCAGTGCATAGGATTGGGATCTCAGGAAGCAGAGCCAACTTCTTCCAGCCACAGCGGCTCCAGTGTTTCTGCCAGGTCTTCTCACCTGGCCCCCTGACCCCAGGAAAGCTCCAGGTGACCCCCAAAGGGGTCCCGACCCCCACTTTGAGAAACGCTGTTCTAGATGATATGACTTCCAGCCATGACATTGTATCTGGTGGGTCCTGGCCAGATTGTATCTCTAAAAAGTGGGTCCCAAGGTTAAATTTGACAATCACTGCAATAAGGTGATAGAAAGGTGGCTCTCTTGAGGGGGGTGACACCACTAGTGACAAAAAATGGGTAAAATCATGGTTTTTAGGAATGTTATATACCATTGGATGCATATTGCAATGAAATAAACCACTCTGATATATATTTATTCTATGAAAATGTGTGGCCAAAAAACAAGCAGAGGGCCAATGGCACATCTGCACATCCACCACCCAGGTTGTTGCCCCAACCCCCAACTTCATGGAGGTAACATGCTGGCCTCCTGCTATGGGTATCATAAACCCAAGTGATGATCACTTGAGAATGTGGCTTTTTGCAAAGTCAGGTCTTGCACAGGGTGACCATCTGTCCCCCTTTTCTAGAACATGTCCTGGATTTTAGCCTTGTGTCCTGAAAATTTTTTCATTGTCCTCCTTTTCCTTGTAAGTGTGTAGCACATAAACTTGGCATCCATCAGTCTTGAAAGACTATGGTATTGTGTTTGATGCTGTATGTGAAGCACAAAGCCCTGGGTAGATTGATATGGAGGATAGGCTATTACCCAAGCAGCAAATCCCCCCTCAAACCACTGAAATAGTCCAAAGGAACAGCAGAGCCAATACAATTGGTTCCAGCTGAGTTCCAGCTGTGTCGCAGAGCTGAGCTAAGGACAGGAGCTCACCTTTTCTTGTGGGAACCCAGGTCTTGAACCCTGGCCTGCTGGTTAACAGGCACAGTGTCTTAACCACTTGCGCCACCCACAGCCCTATATGCAGCATATAGCCTTCTTGTCATTAATAAATTATATGTAATTTATCACATGTAGCTATCAGATCACACGTAGCTATCAGAGTGCTGATTGCGATACTGACCACTCCTTGGTGTGCAGCAGAGTAAAACTGCAAGCAAAGAGGCTGCATCACTCCAAGAAGGAAGGAAGACCACGAATTAACATCAGCAAGACCCGCAGAGTGACCATGCACTCGAGGAAATTCTCCCAGGCCCGGCTGAAGCAAACGCTTCTGAACGGTGGGAACATTTCAAGAATGCTGTTTATACTACCGCCTTGTCAGTTTTTGGTAAGCAGGTTAGAAAGACAGCAGATTGGTTTGAAGCCCACTCGGAGGAGCTGACACCAGCCCTTGAGGAAAAGAGGAGAGCTCTAACTGCATATAAAGCCTGTTCTAGTGAGCGCAACCTTCAAGCCCTGCGAGTCGCCCGTAGCAAAGTCCAACAGATTGCCAGGAGATGTGCTAACAATTATTGGCTGCAGCTTTGCTCTCAGATCCAGGTAGCAGCTGACACAGGCAACAGCAAGGGGATGTATGATGGCATCAAGCAGGCCTTAGGTCCAACAGTGAGGAAATCTGCCCCGCTTAAGTCCGCTACAGGACCGAGCACAACAGATGGCACGCTGGGTGCAGCACAACTCTGAGCTATACTCCAGAGAAAATGTAGTAACTGAAGAAGCATTAAACAACATTGAGTGCCTGCCTGTCCTGGAGGAGCTCGACAGTGAACCAACTTTAGAAGAACTAAACGAAGCCCTGGATTCCCTTGCTTTTGGCAAGGCACCCGGGAAAGATAACATCCCTGCTGAAGTTCTGAGGTGCTGTAGAGGGACCATTTCCACTGAACTGTACAAGATATTCTGCCTTTGTTGAAGGGAAGGTGGAGTACCACAGGACATGAAGGATGCTAATATTGTCACGCTGTACAAGAACAAAGGCGACAGGGGTGACTGCAACAACTACCGTGGCATCTCTCTTCTTAGTGTTGTAGGGAAGCTGCTTGCCCGTGTCATACTGAAGAGGCTTCAGGTGCTTGCAGAGAGAATCCATCCTGAATCACAGTGTGGATTTCGAGCCAACAGGTCCACCACTGATATGGTATTTTCCCTTCGACAGTTGCAAGAGAAATGTAGGGAACAAAGACAGCCACTCTTTGTAGCCTTCATAGACCTTACAAAGGCTTTTGATTTGGTTAGTAGGGATGGCCTTTTTAAAATCCTCCCCAAGATTGGATGCCCACCTCAGCTCCTCAACATCATCAGGTCCTTTCACGAGGACATGAAGGGCACTGTAGTTTTTGATGGCCTAACATCAGATTCCTTTCACATCCGAAGTGGAGTGAAGCAGGGCTGTGTCCTCGCACCAACTTTATTTGGGATCTTTTTTGCAGTCATGCTGAAGCATGCTTTTGGAAACGCAACAGAGGAAATCTATCTCCGGACCAGATCAGATGGAAAACTCTACAATCCTTCCAGACTAAGAGCAAAGTCCACAGTCCAGCTGAAATGCTTGCGTGAGTTCCTCTTCGCCGATGACGCTGCTGTTACTGCTCACTCTGCCGAAGACCTTCAACGACTTATGGACCGTTTTAGCAAAGCCTGCCAAGACTTTGGACTAACAATCAGCCTGAAGAAAACACAAGTCATGGGTCAGGGTGTGGACTCACCTCCCTGTATCACAATCTCTGAACATGAACTGGAGGTTGTCCATGACTTTGTGTACCTTGGCTCAACTATCTCCGACACTCTCTCCTTAGACTCTGAGCTGAATAAACGCATTGGTAAAGCGGCTACTACATTCTCCAGGCTTACAAAGAGAGTATGGCTTAATAAGAAGCTGACAGAACATACAAAGATCCAGGTCTATAGAGCTTGCGTCCTGAGCACACTCTTGTACTGCAGTGAGTCTTGGACCCTTTATGCATGGCAGGAGAGGAAGCTGAACACCTTCCATATGCGCTGTCTCCGACGTATTCTTGGAATCACCTGGCATGACAAAGTCTCAAATGACACAGTATTGGAACGTGCTGGAATCTCTAGCATGTTCACACTTCTGAAACAGCGGCGTCTACGCTGGCTTGGGCATGTCGTGAGAATGGCTGATGGTCGGATTCCAAAAGATCTCTTATATGGAGAATTAGTGCAGGGAAAGCGCCCAAGAAGGAGACCACAGCTGCGATACAAGGACATCTGCAAGAGGGATCTAAAGGCCTTGGGAATGGACATCAACAGCTGGGAAACCTTGACCTCTGACCATTCAGCTTGGAGGCAAAAGACCCAGCATGGCCTTCTCCAGCTGGAAGAGACACTTGTTCGGCAGGCTGAAGCAAAGAGACAGACCCGAAAGTAGTGAAACCTGGGCCTGGGCAGGGGACGGAATTTATTTGTCCTCAGTGTGGAAGGGATGGACGCTCTCACATTGGCCTTTTTAGCCACACTAGATGTTGTTTCAGGACCTCCAATCAGAGTACGATACCATAGTCTTTCGAGACTGAAGGATGCCAATACAAATTTATTTGCAAGTTCAATAAGCAAGTTTCATATTAAGTAATATTGTGTTTAATTAGCCACATGAAGGCAATCTATATGTGTATTTTCAGCTTTTATTTTGTCATGTCCTACATTTTGCTTGGATGTCCTACATTTTGGGAGGGTCTTCTCTTCTTTTTTTGGTTATAGCATATGGTCATCCTGCGCACAACCCTTTTATCCCCTCTCCTCCACCTCTTTTCTCTTTCTTTGCCTTCCCTGGGCCTGTCTGACACTGCACCCCACTATGGTTGACATCAGTGATGGGATTCAAAGAAATTAACAACTGGTTCTCTGCCCATCTGGCAGCCACTTTTAAATGGCTATTTTTAAACTTTATATATCCTATCTCTCGTTAACAAGCGGTTCTATAGAGTAGGTGTGAACCTGCTGGAGCCCACCACTGATTGACATGGATTCCCCTCCCTCTGGCTCAGGGTGACCAGATGCCCAAACCTCAAAAGGAGAACAGGGTCTTTGATTCCTCTCAGCCTGGCCTTTCTGACGGACAGTAGCACGCTTGCCTGCTCATCAGTAAATCTGGTTGGAATCCAACTATAAGAGTCTCTGCACTATATTGGGCACTTTCACTTTCCCATAAAGCACAATGCAGGGCAACCTGTGGCAGACTTCTTTACTTTTACTGGCACCTTCTACTCACATGTCATGGGCCATGTTACTGAAATTCAGCCACTTCCATGCACCATGTCTACCCTTGCAGAGTCAGGGACTTTTCAAGCACCTCTCCAAATTGGAGTACTTTTGACTTTCTGGAGTACAAAGGCTGAAAAAATAATGTCCCTTCCCTGCTGTGAGCAGAAACATTTTCTGTTAGTGCACAGGATGATGGTCAGATCTTGCCTGTGGTTTCCCCTTTATTACAGAGCAACACTCAGAAGATTTAATTATCAGTTTCTGTTGTTTTCTCATGAGAAGCTTGCTTAACCTCTCCCTGGCTCAAGAGCCCAGATGTTAAATTATCCCCCAAGCAGCCTACTGCAGTACTGAGTACGTAGTGTAATCCTATGCATGAAATCCCACTTATCTATATGGAGGTTGCTGCCACGAAAATGTGGGTGGGATACATAGCCCCAGTACAGCCTTAGCGATTTTTTATGATGCCCCAGTACAGCCTTAAAAGCAGGCCTCCGTCAGTCTTGAAAGACTATGGTATCGTGCTCAGCGCTGCATACGCTGCATGCGAAGTGTGAAAGCCTGGGTTGGATTGTTATGGCGGATAGGCTGTTACCCAAGCAGCAAATCCCCCCTCTCCACGGCACTGAATTAGTCCAATGGAAAGGCAGAGCTGATATGATTGGATCCAGCTGGCGTCGCAGAGCTGGGCTAAGGACAGGAGCTCACCCTGTCTTGTGGGGCCGACCCAGGAATCGAACCCTGGCCTTCTGGTTAACAGGCACAGTGTCTTAGCCACTTGCGCCACCCACAGCCTTAGCAATTGCTTATAGGAAGTGTTATGGTGAACAAAGAGTAGCATCTGTCAGACAGCATAGAAAGAGGTGTGCCATTGCCCATTTTTGCTCAGGTGCACACATTGGATCCCTGTTGCATAGAGGTGGTATTGGGTAGAAACGGAATCAAATCTAAAATTAATCCAAGGGATAAGAAGGTCTCTAAGGTTTCTGAAGGTTCTCAAAGGCTTTCTTGAATAGTATCTTTCATTCATTTCACAGGCACATTTAAGCTTGTGGGGAAATGTAGCAGCACACTTTTAGTAAGTGCACATTTTTAATCGCCTTTCAGAAACAATTCTTGGCAAGTCCCTGGACATGGAATACCCCAGGATATAGCTTTGCTCTTTCAACTTGAACTGTGGAAATGTTCCTTGGAAGATTTTGTTAAAGCTGCAGAGACTCTTATAGTTGGATTCCAACCAGATTTACTCTGAATTGATTTTAATGGAAGTTCCTGCTACAAAAATGGGCATAGGGCTCTCCAGTCCAAGCTGATGAATAATATTCCTGATTTGCTTAAGTGGTGTGAGTTCAAGCAGGGGATCCCAGAGGGAATGATCCTGTATTGCTGACTGGTTATTTTACTTCAGCTGAAAACTTTTTTCCTGATGCTCAGTATGGCCAGTTCTGGAAACAGCAGGCTCTTTAACAATTAGACATACTGTTTTATTTGTTTTGTGATTAGTGGCGTAACTAGAAGGGGTGCAAAGCAATAAGTTCTGCAAGTGCCTGAATGGGCTGTGCAAGTGCTTTCCTTCCAACCCATTCTGGATAGTGGGAGAAAAACAGAGGCATATGTAGACCATCATCTGGCCACAGCATGAAGCATAGTCCTTTATTTTGCTCCAACCCCTTGGAAGTGGAGGGGGAGAGAAGGGCCATTTGCATGGTGCATTCAGGCAGCTGCAAAATTTAGGCTGCAATCCTAAACTCCAGTTGGTCCAGCCTAAGCCCTGGCAAAAGTCCTATGATGATTTGGGGGTGTCACAAAAGTGCCATAAGACACTTGTGTGCTACTCCTGGGGCCAGTGCACAGACATGCACTTGCCTCCCTATATCACTAGGGGAATGATAATATCGATGTGTTGTGCCGGCCTAAGTCAGGATTGCACCCTTAGTGCTTTGTATCCCCTCTAGCTATGCCACTGGGATTAAACAGGCTTGCAGAAGAAAATTGCTTCTCTTTATGTAGAAAGGCAATGAAAAATGTGCACATGCTGTTAAAGATCATCTTGTGAGGGCTGGAAAGTCAGTATTCCCATTCTTTAAAACACCCATCAATAGGTGAAGAGTTGCCGGTTGTGACACTTTTTTAACATGCCAAAAATGTAAAGACACTAATCTGGGAAAAATGGAAGGGAGAGCTTGTGCATCATTGTGCTATTATGGAGAGACTTTTAAAGGGGGTGGGGGAAGGACCCTTAGTGATGCACTGAGTGCTTCCTGCAATGCTTTCATGATCGGTTTCTCCCTAGAGAGAAAGGAGGGGGGAACTGGGGGCTTGGCTTGCTGTAGAATTGGGAAAGGCAGCTCCGCTTGGCTCTGGCAGTGAGGGAGTTGACTGACAGTCTGCAGTGCAGTGGAGTTAGCTGGGCTCCCTATATGGCTGTGGATTAGCTATATGCTAATACAGATCTGGGGAAAGGAGCTCTGCTGATCCCAGTGAGCTGACAGAGGAAGCAACCAGAGGCTGAGCAGAGCCATGGCTGAAGGGGGTGAAGGAGGAGAGGATGAAATTCAGTTTCTACGAACTGTAAGTAGCTTTTTTTCTAGGTCAGGAGCCAGATTTTTCCCCTTTGTCTTCCTTCTGGATTGCATGGCCAAATCACATTTCTTTCTCTCCTATCTCTGCTTGTAGTGGGCTACCCAGGAAGGATGGTTTGGGGAAGTGGACCCACAAATGCAAGGTGGCATCAGAAACAGACCAGCCCCGAGCATCTTCTGTACCATCTCCCTTAATAGCCCTCTCTGGGTACCAGTTTAGGTGTAGCCGGAGAGCTGTTTGCTCAGTGCATCCGTGTGGGAAGCATCCCTGTCAACTTTGCACTTGGGCTTTGAAATGCTGCATGCTCAGATCCCTGACCCCTGAAACTTCTGCCCAGGTGATGTTTCACTGGATAATCAGAGAAGCTTGGCAGGTGCAAGAGGGTGGCAGGCAGGAATAGCGCCAAAGAAAGATCTTGGAGACCCTGCAGTCTCTAAGTCTAAGCAGATACATAGATAGGCAAAGTGGATGTGTACTTGTGCTTTGGAAATAAAACTGTTGAATTTTTTTAGAGGTTTTTCTTAATAGATGCAGAGCTTTCTTTGGTCAGGGATGATGATCAGTGAACCTGCAGCTCCTCTAGTGCCATGAAGAGCTCTCTCACCACTCTTCATAAGGATTTCTATGAACACTCACAATCTGATTTTGTAGAGAGTCTGATCCACAAATTAACTTTGCTGCTATAAAGCAAGATAGAGCCTTTCCACTCCTCCTTGTCAAATCCTGTAACCTTTGTTGTATGTTGGGGGTCTTGATGGCACTTGAGGCACGGTCCTTCAAATGTGCTTTTTCCACTAGTAAACCTCTCACCATTTCTTTTATTCATTGGAATCGAATCTCCCTGAGGTTTATAATGCAACTTTTGAACAGGTGAGTTAGCGAAATAGAGATCTTTGCTTGCTTTCCAGAATTAGAGCACAATCCTAACCACGTCTATTCAAAAGTAAGCCCCACTGTGTTCAATGGGTCTTACTCCCAGGAAAGTGTCTTTAGGATTGTAGCCTAAGGGCGCAATCCTGAGTAACTACGGGGAGTCCTTGCTCCGGTGTAAGAACAATTTGCTCTGGATTGCAATATGAATTTCCCATAGGTTTTCACTGGGTGGTGCAGTAACTACGGGTGCACATAAAGTCTCTTACGGTGCTCCTGTAGTTACTCTGGATTGTAGGGTAAGTCTTTGGCACACGTCACTGTTCAGGGAAGTGAGGAAAGAGCGACAAATCATGTGAGAAGAGGTGGCTGGTGCAGCTTTGGAAATTTGTTAGGTGTGATGAAGTGTCATTGGCACCTGATTGCCTCCAAAAACCTTGTGATGAGGGATGTAATTGAAATGAAGAGCAGCATTTATTCCATTATTTTTTTTCTGTAATATTGGCCTTTACCTTATACCTGCTCAGTTAAGATCTAATCTTTGGTGATACCTGTTTTTCTGCCCCAACAGCATTAGCCTGATACCCGCTAAAGTGTGTCTTTGACATGACACCTGTATAAGGTGCTTTATTTCATATTCTCACTGAAAAACAAACTGAAGGCTTCTCTCATCACCCCCCTCCACAATTACCTTTATAGGTATAGAATGTACCTTTTCTACATGTGATGCCCATTGAGACTGCAACCAATATGCGTTATAGGTAGACAAAAAATCTCCTTTCGCTGTATGCACGAGCAGGTGCTTATAACTTAGGATGTGGTGTTAAGGTCCACTGTTATTGCTGAGTTTTTCTTTCTTGACACTACTGGTTTGTGCATGGTGATAGGCAACATTACTGAATTTTTGTTTAATGTCTTGTTTGGGAACATTATTGAATTTTTTTTCTTTGCAGCTTGAGTGCATGTCATAAAGCATAAATTGTTGATGTTCTTCCTTCTCTAGAAAACGTCCCATTTAGAGAAAAGTATCTGCAACAAAGCCCTTCCCTGCTTTCCATGTAGCAAGACAATCAATATTTATTAGCTTTCTCATACTACTTTTATTATAGCCATAAATACTCCAGATTAATTATACAATTTGGAATAAGATTGGTATATTAAGGTGTGCAAACGATATGGAAGCACTTTCGCATCTTGCATATGGGAGCATTAGGCTAACTACCCATCACAATTGTTTCCCAAATAATTGAATCCTTAAACTTGTTGTTTTTATCAGGATTTCTTGCTTTTCCATATTTTCTTACTTGTGTCACATAGCCCAGTCTTTGTATGGAACTGTATCCGTTGGAACTGTATCAACTGCACATTGATGGAGCAGAGTTATTGGTTGTAATTGCAACGTGCTTCTTTTTAGATGGAGCTGCGGAAAATCACCTTCATAATAGGATTTTCCCCAAAGCATACCACTTGCACATTTCCTATCCTATCCTATGAGAGAAAGTCTATATCCTGAAATACTAACAAAATCCATATAAATCAAGTTAAGATAGAAAATCTGATTTTCTCCCTACATTTCCATATCATCTTTTTCCTTTTTAAGCAGTTGCCTTCAACCTTAGAAATGGTTATTTTTTAGCAGCTGATACAGTGGCACTTCTGCTTATTTCTAAAGCTCTCCAACCACATTATGATGTGTGTGTTTTGAAGTTCAAGAGCTTTTTATTGTTGCAGACATTTAAAAGCAGTGCTTAGCTCGGGGCTTGTTTACAAAATTAAGATTGAGAGGTTATTCTCTATGGGTTGTTATACTCAATCAACAAAGCCTGTGTACATAGAAAAAGAAGCCCAGTATACGTGTGTGAGTAACACACTATTGCTGTCTGCTTTGGGTCAATAATTTGCTTAATTTCTATAATGAAAATGTTCCAAAATTCAAGCAAGCCTGGTAGAAATTGGATCTTCGGTCTGGCCCAAGACATTTTGCAAACCGATAAACCCAAATATCTGAAAAATAAAACCCAAATATCTGAAAAAATTTCTCCATACCTTGAAATCTCTTGCAGAATCACAAGGGGAAAGGGATGCTGCTATTGATCTGCACATGGCTACATCCTGGATGATAGAGATGTGTCTTCTGAAGTCTTTCTCTTTGTGATTAATTGGAATGACTCCAGTTTATTGGAATTAATGAAATGCATAACAAGGACCACTTACACATATTTATAGTTAATGTATATATAGTGCTAAGTGATTCTGAATATGTACTCCTGCTTCAAAACCTAAGAAGGACCTTTGTATCTCTACTCCATCTAGTCCAATAGTGTCTGCAATGTTGGCAATTAGCAGGTTTTAGCTACATCCCCTGAGACTGGACGGTAGTTCACCAGTAGATCACAGTATGCCTTCTGCTTGTGCTTGCTCTTTGACATTGCAAGATGTCTTAGGTCTTGCCCAACGGTCTTTTTCGTTTAAGGCCAAAACTGTCAAATTTCCCAGTGCCGATGCAGTAACAAGGCAGGAACAAACATTTCCTTACCTTGGCTTTCATTATTGATCACCATCACCATTATATAATGGAACACACTGCAACCGACCTTATCTATAATCCCAAATGTGTGAGCTGGTAAAATAATAAGGAAAAAACAGGTTTTTTCATGATTTCTTTGCAATATCTGCTATTGAAAACTAAAATAATTATATGATCAGAAGCATAACTAGGGCAGCACCCGAGGGGCACCTGCTGCAGGTGTTATGCCATAGGCAGTACAATTATTTTCTCTGCCTTTGCCTCCTCCTCTGTGACTTCTAGGTTCATCCAGAGAAGAAGGAGGTGCTGGCGGCTGCACTGCTTCATGATGTGGCTGCCACTTTCCATTTCTTCTCATGAAAGGGGAACTCCCAAAGGAAAATGAATGGGTGGTGGCAGCCATATTGCAAGGCAGCTGCCCCAAGCACCACCTCCAACTCTGGGCTAACCCATAAGTGATATGTAACAATGTGATGTTATTACCCTGGGCTCCATCACTGCCTTGGACTCAACAATGTTATATCATTGCCCCAGGCTCCGGCGCCATTAGGAAATTATCACATATAGAGGGCACTTATATGGGAAACTGGAAATTATGAGCTCTTTAAGTTCAAGTTTAACAGTATTATTTTTCCTTGGGGTGGAAGAGCTGGTAGTCATAACACCCCTTCTGATCATCATCTTGCCACTCTTGACCATGTCAAAAAAGCCAAAAGATTGTTTTTGCAGGACACCACATTGTGTTAAAGATTATTTGTGGGTTATCCTACAGTCCAGAGTAACTACAGGAAGATGTAAGAGGCACTTACTCTGGATTGCTCTATGCATTTTCCATAAGGTTCCAATAGGTGGCACCATAGGTGGCACCCATAGTTACTCTTGATTGTAGTCTTTGGCTAAGGGACCTTTTACACCTTTGGCTATGTTCCAGAATAACTACAGGACCTTTTACTCTGACGTAGTAATAATTCTTTCCCTCGCCCCATTTTGTCATTTGACTTTGGGGAAAAACCTCCCATTTTCCCTTTTCAGACTTTTAAGACTGAGCTCTTCCAAACACCTTATGGTACAAGTAAGTAGCTTTTAAATCTGTGGCACTTTTTCCTCACTTTTTATTCACCTCCTGTTTGTATGCGAAAGTTTAGAAATAAGTAAAACAATACTATAAATTTACATTTGTCACTGCTGTGAATCTTGTTATCATTTCAGCCTTCAATAATTATATTTTCATAAATTGTGACAGATTCACCAAAACAAAAAAGGGGTGGGAATCCTGTTCAGTATTGCTTAGATACTGTAAATGTTTCTAGATCTAAATCCTGAATATAATGTGGAAATTCACATGTTATCCATTCATTCCTGTACTGCACTCCATTTTTACAAAAGGGATCTGTAAGTACACACAGTATTTGGTCATTGAAGATAATGAGAAATCCCACAAATACATAAGAAAAGCTTCATTCAGGGTTTGTAGCTATAGGATCAGGGTTGTTATCAGGTTTTCCTGGCCTCTACTACTTTAGTTCTCTGGGAAATGTTAGGAAAACTGTAGAGTCTTCAAGAACCAAAGGCTACATAACAAAGGAATTACATTTGTTTACTGAAGCCTGCTGTAGTACAAGGTTTGCAGAGAAGAACCATAGTTTGCTTCCAGAATTAGGACTGTATACCCATCAAAAGTTTTGATTTTTTATGTTCAGCATCCAATCTTTTCTGCCATCTCTTCCAAATATTAAATAATTACTTGGATCAGAGAGTACGTACGCAGTACAGTTTTTTAAAAAAAGTAATACAAGCACAATTATAAGGTGTTTTATTCTGGAAATACAAGTGAAAATAAATGCAATCGGAATTGCAGTGCAATACGTATGAAAGAACGATTTTCAAATACAAAATTCTGTTTCTATTGATAATATACTGATAATTGAATTATAGCCTACATAGAGAGACAAAGCACCTAGTACTATATTGTAAGTAAGGCTGCAATCCTAAAGACACTTTCCTGGGAGTAAAAGCCATTGAACACAATGGAGTTTACATTTGAGTGGACATGGTTAGAATTGTGCTCTGTGATACTTTACAGCTGCAATTGTCCCCTTGCAAATAAAACAGAAAAACACCACAAACATCCTTAGTCTAAATTGAAAGCATGTAGGTGGATGGGTGGAGCGTTGCCATATATTTAATGCTTGTAACAGCAAGCAAAAATTTAGCAGCTGAAGTTTATTTTGGCAAGATGTGTGTGTGGAAGAACTTCCCCTGCTGAATTTCTGTACATCACACAGCTCTTAAAACAGGAGTCTGGTTTACCACCACTCCTATAAAGGTTTATAGAGATTAATGTATATAAGGGAGTATGGCTGCAATCCTAAATACACTTTCTCTGGAATAAACCCCATTGCACACAATGGGGCTTACTTCTGAGTAGTCATGGATAGGATTGTGCCCTATGGCATATTGAAATGGTGACTAGAGGAACACTGTGACTCTCTTTTCAGAAATCTAAAATTAAGATTATTCTCTGAATAAAGACATATCTGAAGATACAGAAATTCTACATAAAACCTATAGAATTAATTGCCACAGTATAGCTTAGGACCCAGCCCTATCCAAATTTCCAACACCAGTGCAACCATGCCCAAAGGATATGCACTGCATCCTGTTCTGGTACATGGTCACAGATACCTCCTCAAGGTGTATCATTTGCTCCTTTATCAATTCCTGCCTTGTCTTATATGTATACACCTGTCTTTACCTGATTGATTGATTGATTGATTGATTGATTGATTGATTGATTGTAACAGCACTGGAAATCTGAATAGGATTGGGCAAATGTAAATAAAATTACTTTTTAAAGTTTCTACAAATAAAAATGTTTGATAATTTCCTTCTATCTCTAGAAGGAGCAAGTGGACAGTGGAACAAGAAGTGCTCCTCCAGAAGCACAATGGCCAACAAAGGAATCATTAATGTTCAAGGGGATGTCGAGTAGGTGGCCACAGTAAGCAAAGCAGTCCTTCTAAAAAGACACACCAATGGCAAAGATGACAGTTTTCCCCACAGACATGCAATTTAGAAGTGGTACCCAGAAAAGATGCTCTCTTTCTATTACACCTGGCTAGAGGACTAGGGATCACCCACTAGGACTGAACCATTGGCAGAAAACCTTGCTATTTCACCCTATTTAAATTTGCATGTGAAATGTGTGACACACAGAGTATTGTGAGTCTATAACAGCAAAAACCTAGCAGCTTTGCACTGCTCAGACATAGGCTACAATCCAGAGTAACTACGGCACCTTTTACACTGACGTAGTTACAGTGCCACCTATGGGAAATGCATAGAGCAATCCAGAGAAAGGTGCCTCTTATGTCTTTCCATAGTTTCTCTGGATTGTAGGGTGAGGGAGGTGGCCATCTGAGTAGACCCATTGCAGCAGATCAATTGAGAGTGCTGCAGCCCTACCATGGGGAATGGGAAGAGTCTCCCCTCCCCGCTGTAGTACAGCAGCAGTCCCAATATTTATGCTGGATACAGTGCAGGCTAGGACAGCCTGGCTATTTTGGGGAGCACAAGTTAGAATTGTTCTGTCGGATTCTCACCTGCATGAAATCCCTCATTATGGGGTTGCCCAGATTACTCTGTTTATCAGTTAATGCCTATAAGTAATGAAATCTGCCAGATTCCATAGAAACCTCTGTTGTGCCCCTGCACTGATTGTGTCTGTTCTTGCAGTATCATGTTATCTAGCCTGTATGATTTTCCATTTCTGCAATCTGTAACATGAATTCTCTTGAGAGGGTGAGCTGTGCTGGATGCAAGCAATAAAGTGCCCTGATGCTCCTTGAATAATTATGCCATAACCTTGATGTTTGGAAGTAGTTTGGCATCTATGGGTGATTGTTATCTGGATTTGCACATTGCCTAAGGGTTATTTCAGGTATACGCTGATTCCCTTCCAACGTTCTTCAGTATTTTCAGGGTTGTTGCTAAATGTCTCTTCATAGTATACCTGCTTGGGAATACTTGAGCAAAGTTGTTACTGGCTTATAAATCTTTTGTCAGAATTTATACAATGGGCAGTGCAGTCCTAACTGGCATGTTAGGGCTGCACATATCCAGCACAGGTTTAGGGACTGCTACAGCACTACTGCAGGAAAAGGTTAGGATTAGCACAACGTCAGCACAAGGTTCCTAATTCTTACCCCTTGTGGTGCAAAAGTGCCTTACAGCAGTGGTCCTCAACCTTGTACTCTTGGGGAAAGAAGGAGGATGCCTAGTGCTGGTCTGCAGTGCCATGGCCACCAGGCTGCAATGGGACTGGACCCCGGACTGGAGGTAGGAGTCCTGCTGTGTCCAGCCCCAGCCTCAACTGGGCATGTGTGGGCCAATCCCTGGACTGTGTATGCCCAGCTCGCTCCAGTCCCGGGGCAATTGCCTCACAGCCAGGACAAACTGAGAACACGCAGGCCATCTGGAACTGTACATGTACATCAGTGAGCTGGGCCTCATGTGCTAAGTTTCCCCTGGCTGCGAGGTGCAACTGGGCCATGCGTACTCAGTTCACCCTGGCTGTGAGGAAAGCTGGGCTGCACATCCTCAGTTCACCTTGGGGCTGGGGTGATCTGGGTATGCACAGTCCAGTGACTGGGCCAGATGTGCCCAGTTGGGGCCAGGGCTGGAGCTGCACACATCAGGGCTCCTGCCTCCAGTCCTGGGTCCAGACCCATCACAGCCTACAGCCAAGGTGCTGTGGACCAGCACTGGGCCGTGGACTGGGTGTTGAGGACCCCTGCCTTACAGCACTTTTGTGACACCTCTAGGCTGGCGCAAGGGACTTGCACTGACCCAAGTCCACCTCAGGATTGCACTCTCAGTTGAGTAGCAGACCTGGGACTGCTAAACAAGTGGAACAGCCAGAGGGGTTGCAAAGTACAAAGTTTTGCAGAGGGCCTAACTGCATCATGCAAGCAGCACCTTTCCTTTGAGCAATTCCAACCTCTTAGAGCACCATAGAGGTATATGCCTCCCACTAGCTATGCCACCCTCAAGCTACACCACTGTACTAAACTAGAATGTGCTGGAATGTGTGAATACCAAGGGCTTTCAAATGTCACCTTGGCAGTGGCAGTGCACATGTCACAATGAGCAGATACCGATCCATTCATTGGAAAGAAACTGATTTTCATTGCTGCTTGGAATGTAGGATCCAATGATGCCTGATCATCACCCGTATACATGATGCAGCTAATTGGAAATTTTGCCTGTATTGTCACAATTTACTGCACTAATTACACAAGGTTCAAGAATGAAGAGTTCTGACTGCTGTGAAGGTTTATGCTGTACTATTTATGCCCATCTGGTTTGGGTTTGTTTGTGCAGCGAGTGCAGAAAATCTGCAAAGAGCTCAAAGATGAGAACTCTGGTTCTTTTAAAACGGTGTGCTTTTTATGACTGTCAGAACACTCTTATTCAAACCTTGGTCTGCAGATGTGCCAACTGTATCCACCTTGTTAGCTATGCTGTCAAGATTTCAGTTAGACGGACAAACCAGAACCAAATACTCCTGTCTACTCTCTTCAGGTTCCGGTGTTTATTTCTGCAAAAAGCGTGTATCGCTGGCTATCATCTTTTTTTTCAAACTGCAGTTCTTACTCTGACATTTCTTGCTTGTGGTACTCCTTAGAAGTATAGTAAACTTTGAGCACAATCCTAACCATGTCTACTCAAAAGTAAGCCCCATTGTGTTCAATGGGTCTTTCTCCTCGGAATGTTAATTTAGGATTGCAGCCATAGACTCCTTCTGTTCTTCCTATCCCAGCAAGTGCCCATCAATTCTCATCACCGGAACAGGATGTGTATAGTAGTGTTTCTCAGTGTTGTGAACCAATTTCAGTTGGGTCCCCATGCATTTCAATATTTTATTTTTATATTAGACTTGATAATGATATTGACAGAATTTCGGAAAACGTTACGGGTTGGTGCATTTAACAGACTATTATTTACAGGTTTTTAACAATGAGAGTCAATGGAACTTTATTTTTGGTAAGTGTTGGTAGGATTGTAATCTAAGTGTGAAAAATTTCCTGCTTCATTATGTCACTTTGGGCAAAACCCAGAACAGTTACGGATCCACGCAGTTACATCACCCTCTACTGTCATCTTATGGAAAGTCACATTAATTACCCCAGAGCAAAGAACTTAATTTGACTATAAGATATGGGCCTCCTAGTCATAACATCACTTCCGGTGGGTCCTGCCAGACTCTAATTCTAAAAAGTGGGTCCCACTGCTAAAAGTTTGAGAACAACTGGTTCTCAAAAAGTTGCACAACTTTACAAATTACAGCTTCAAAAGTTGTACAAATTTACAAATTCAAGGAATTTTTTTTCTGGCCATTTTTTCCTCCTTTGATAATGTCATATACTTCTTGTAGAAGAATTACAGAGCAGTCCCAAGCATGTCTAATCAAAAGTAAGCCCTATTGTGTTCAATAGTACTTTCTCCCAGGAAAGTGTGATTAGGAGTGCAGCCAAAATCACATACAAAGCAATTTAAGAGCTGGTGCTATCTTGCAGAAGATATAATCAAACTCGCATTAGTTTCCTTATGGAAAATAGGTCTCATATGAATTTAAATAAAAATTGTAATTTCCTAAATATTAAGCTTCATTATATTTCCCAGTTGCTTTAGTCGGGTGGCAAACATGCCACAGTTCTTAACAATTTCTGTCATTCACTGGAGAACTTGTAATATTATGAGAAAACATTTTATCATAGATTATCCTTATAGGACAAAGTAGCATTCCTTAGGTGCTGAATTCAGAAGGTTTTATGTTAAACGTTGCTATGAAATCATTTTGCCGATTCTTTTTTTATGTTTTTTTTACAAAAATAGACTGTGACATTTTATTTCTCAACAGTCTCCCAGTTAAATATAATAGACTTGTGAATCATGCTGTGTGAAAAGCATTTGTCTGCAAATAACCCCCTTTTAAAACTTTACAGAATCACTAACCTTATATATTTAACGTTGGCATGAATTAAAAACAGCCTGTGTGTGTGTGTGTGCAGGTGTGTGTGAATCAACCTAAATAGCAAATGACTTTATAGTTCTACAGAATCACACTAATAATTGCAAAACAATTATACACCATTCTTTATAAAGTCCAAACATCAGACTTTCAGCATTGGCATTCACACCCCCAGAACACCTGCAGTGGCACAGTGAATTTTAAACTATGGAGAAAGCAACTGGATATTGTGTTGAGAAATCTCTCCAGCAGTAAACAGATAATAAAATGCAATGCAAATGTCACTTCTATGGAATACAGAGTACTGTGCCTTGAGCAATCGTATAAAAGACGCCTGCAGCCAAATAACTTGAAGCACTCATGAAGTCAGCAACTGCTCTGAAATTGGTTGCCTGCCATGCTTAAGGCCATGCAAAAGGATGTATACAAAAAGACAGACACTTATGCTATGTGTTCTACATATTTTGTGGATGATCATTTGTTTCACTTTTTCACAGAGTTCTACAGCCATTTAATAAATTGTTATGTTGGTCTTCCATCCCTGTGAATCAATTTGGCAAATATTTTATTACCATTTAACTAGGACTCCAAGGGTGCTGTGTAGGGAGATGGATGGACAGGAGGGAACAGAGATCCAGGACTTTCCTACTGCAGGTATGGGCATGTCATCCATAGAATTGGTCAGGTATTTGCTTTGAAACTTTTTCAGAGGACCTCAATCAAGAAATATCAGGCCCATCCAGAAGAAAACTGAAAATGCATGTAGGGGTATACATTAATGTGTCTTACTATCAACTTTCCCAAAGGCAGAGAGTGTGTAGGACAAAATCAGTGTTGGCCCATCCATCACTAAGCAGCAGATTAACAGCTCAATCATATCTTGTCCAGTGCCCAAAATGGTGGTTGCTACTCCATCCAATGGACACCAGACCGCCACCAGAGTCTCATTGCAGACATTTGTCTCCTTCTCCTGGGTAAGGAAAAAGGCCCCACAACGGGCCCGCTCAACTTAACACCTGCTGTTTAGCTGGTGCAAAGTAAAGCAGCTTGTGTTAGGCTGTGAGTCCCAACATGGGTTCTGCCCCACTTCTTCCCTCCCCAGGCCTCCTCCTCTGCTCTGGAACACCTTCATCCTGCCCACCTTTACTCCAGGTGGAGCAAAGGGACAAGACCCAGGTGGCATGCGAGGGGCCTATGGTTATGCTGGCCCAGCACAAATGAGCACTGGGCTAGCCGTTTGCATCACTGAAGTGCTTTACACTTCATCCACTGGCACTGGGACAGCACTGCCCATGCAAGATCAGGAAATCAAAGCCCAAACCTAAGTTTCCCTAATACCTGGAGGAGCACTGGCACCAAAATGGCCACTGCTGTATCTTGTGGGGCTGGGAAAGCTGGCCTAAGATCTTGTAGGCGGGGAGTTTTGGTTCCCTTACTCCCCAGCACCGTCATCTGCCTTATTACTCAGTACTAATATCCCTTTTAACGCACATTGGCATTTGTCATGGAATGGCGTTGTACACAATTTGCTTACAAATGGTGGCTGTCTATTAACACCTATTTTAGTTCTCCATGTTTTTAAAATGAAAGCCACATTATGGTAAATACCAATTTATTCTTTCCAGAACTGCAGCCATGTATCCTGATTTAATTCAGATTTAAAGAGCAAACCTTGTTCCCATTAAAATATTATGGGAATAGCATTATCATCCTCACGTATTAAAATATTATTAAAATTAATAATTTTAATGTTAATTTTAACGTTAATATTATTATTAGCAAAATATTAAAATATCTTGTTTTAATAGTAAATACTGATAATTTGTTTCCTCTTGAATGGGAGAGCTTTCTTCATAGCAATGAGTTTTAAATGTTTGACCAGCGTCTTGAGTGAAATCTTAAACTTGATTGTCAAACATTTAGAACCAGGATCCATTTTTTTTCAAATAACTATTGGAAGTGGAGTCATTGCCAGACATGATGTCGGATGGGAAAATTTTTCAAAATCCCATTCCTACCCATTCCTTTTCCTTATCCTGGAATAAGGCTGCAATCCTAACCTCACTTATTTGGGAGTAAGCTCCATTGACTATAATGGAACTTACTACTGAGTAGACATGGCTAGGATTGCATTCTAAGTCACATATATTACTATTGTTAAAAGCATATATTATAAAAGCATATTGTTTAGAATCATAGAATTGTATAGTTGGAAGGGACCCGGTAGGTACCAGGAAATCCTCCTAGAGCATCTCCGACGGTGCTCATTGAGCCTCTGGTTGAAGATCCTCAGTGAGGGAGAGTCCACCACCTCCCTTGGCAATCTGTTCCACTGCCGAACCACCCTCACCGTCAGGAATTTTTTCCGGATATCCAACCAGAATCTCCTTTCTTTCAGTTTGTAGCCATTGGTTCTAGTTCTGCTTTCAGAGGCAGCTAAGAACGAACAAGCCTCTTCCTCCATGTTTAAAACATGTTAAAAACATAAAAGCACGTTAAAAGTGCAGATCTGTAATGCATTCACATATGTTGGCATCAAGTCTAACAAATTAAAAATAAAATTTGTTATTTTATGTTGGCATCAAGTCGTAACAAATTAAAAATAAAATATTAAAATGAATAGGGACCAATATTAAATTGGCTTGTGACTTCCCTAGTGGTTCCCAACACAGTTTGAGAACTAGGTACGGAACTAGAACAGTAATAGTTCCTAACTAATATGGAACTAGTCCAGTAATAAATTCCATGGTATCCAGTTCTTCAGTAAAGAGTAACTTGTAAACCTGTGGAAATATAGATAACATTCCTTAAACAGTAGGGTTAACTACATGAGAGATAAAATTTTCAGTGTCAGTCTCTAAAACAAGCAACTTTATGGTAGACCAGTTGATTTGTATGAACATATCCTCTCCCATATTCCATATATTCATTCCATATTCAACACAGTAGAACAGTATTTCTCTACCTTTGTTCCCTGACATACCTCTTTGCATGGTACACATACCATTGGAATTAACTGGCAATGATGTCATTGCCAGCAACATTGACACGCATTATGACAAACACTGGCAAGTGCAAGAAAACCATGTGCTGGAGCTCTGAGTCAAGCACTGAGTCAAGCACTGAGTCAAGCCTCTTTCATTGTTTGTTGACACCGTCACTCAGTCTTGCTGCTGGGCAGTGGGCGTCTGGGATTGTTGGGTATAGAACACCACATTCTGTACCACCAGATGGTACAAGTAACACCAATTTGGAAACACTGTAGTAGAATAATACAACACAATAAGCTTCAGTCTTATATTTGCAGATGTTGTGCAGCTGTAGGAATGGCTGATTTCAATCAGTATCTACAAATCATCTAATTTAGGTGTCTAAACTCCAAGTACATGGAAGTTTTGCTGAGAAAGCAGGACTAGTTCAAGCAGTCATCACTAGAAATATTACAGCAGATTTTCTTGGTAATTACCCAGGAAGATTGGTAATTAAATTGATTTAATTTTCAGTCTTGCTCTGAAAGGGTAAATTGGCCCTGCATGAATTAATGGCCTCAGTTCGTCATCTTATTGTCAGCCACCATCCCAAATGAAGCAAATAAAGTCAAGCTTACTGTATAATGTATTATGACCAAAAGCACAAGCCACATCAAACCTTTGAGCCAAGCGATGTGTGGAAATCCTAAGGGCAGACAGGACAACTCCAAGTACTGTTCATTTGTTGCAAAACTGTGACTTTGAAGCAAAAATTGTTGCATATGTGATTGCCCAGGGTACATCTGTCCCTTGGGACATATGGCAGGGTTGCCATATGTCCCAAAAAACAATCCTGATTTTTGGGGATTGTGATGACATACTGGCAAATGGGACAGAGTGTCCTGTCCCGATGATGTGGAAGAAAATTATGGAGTTTTACACACATTACCCGGGTGAAAGGAAGTGGTCCAAACATGGACCACTTTTTTCCATTGGACCATGGTGAGAATCTAACAATTCTCCATGAACAACCAATATATGGAAAGAAGCAAGTGTTGATGAAGAATAGTAACGTTCCTACATAATGTAGATTGTGGACAATTTCATGTGTCCTGCACACCTGTTTATTGTCTATTTGACTTTTATCATGTATCCCTACAAACCAGAGTAACTACGGGAGCACGCAAGAGACATTACGTGTACCCGTAGTTACTGCACCACCTAGTGAAAACCTATGGGAAATTCATATTAAATTGTTCTTAAGTTGGAGCAAGGACTCCCCGTAGTTACTCTGGATTGCACCCTATGTCTATCTTTCATGTTTTTGACATGCTCTTCAAATCCACCCTCCTATCTGTGATTCCTGCCCCAATTCAAAAGTGTTGCTATACGCTTCCATAAATCCTCTGTCCTTGTTCTCTATCCAGACCCCCTCTTCTTCCTGCGTTACTGATAGTAACACCACCTCATTTTCTCTCCAACTGCAATACCGTGTCATTTGTTCTTGTCCCCCATATTCTCGTAGAAGTTTGACAAGCAGAAAATGTGATTCTGTCTGTGGCAATGCCAGCCCACAGAAAGTCAGTCACAGTTACACAAATCAATAGGATCAAGGAGTTAAACTCATAGGCATTTTATATGTATTATGCCAAGTTTTTTTCCGAGGACTGTTGCATTAAAGAAGTCACCAGAGGTGATAAATCACATTGCAAGGAACAAAGGTGTCATTAGAAAAAACTTGCAATAATTCAGCTGTCTTATTATTTTTCTGGCAAAAAGTATGCGATTTCCTTTTACCACCAACCACCAGAGGTGAAGATCGTTATGAGTCTCAGGAATAAGTATTTGAAGAGCAATTCAGAAGGATGAGATGGCGCTACAACCTGCTGCAAATTACATATCAAAAGAAGAGATAAAACATTTTTTCCCACAAGTTTCATGACCTCATTTTTGCTATTTTTGTCTGCTCAAAGCTGCCATTCTCTTAGTAATAGTAATGGTTGGTATGTTCAAATAAACAAGTAGATTTTGACTTTATGTCGCTCATCAGGAGAGCTGAAGGAAAATGAAAGACACTGTAGTACTTTTATGTTAATGTTTTGAATCAGCAAACAGCCCAGTTTTATTCCCCGTACCCTGACAATGCAGTGATGCCCAAATCACTGCTGCATCTGTGGGGAAGATGTAGAGGTCTCACCTGGGTTAGAAAACATTGGTTTCTTTTTTCTGTCCCCTGAGAGGGGGATGGTAAACCTCCTGCTTCTGGTGCTGGAGATCTTGATGACCCTCTGCACACATTGTGCAACAATTACTATATTTACTCAACTATAACGTTCACCTTTTCCAGCCAGATCCCGTCTCTAAAATTCAACTGAGTAAATACAATATTTTGATTCTGAGTATATGGTGTGCATTATATTCGATGGCTCAATGTATTCGAGTAAATGCTACTTAGATGCAGGGGTCCTCAACTCTCTGCAGTCTCAACATTGGGCGCAATCCAGAGTAACTACGGGGAGTCCTTGCTCCAGTGTAAGAACAATTTGCTCTGGATTACAATATGAATTTCCCATAGGTTTTCACTATATTGTGCAGTAACTACGTGTACACATAATGTCTCTTACGTGCTCCCGTAGTTACTCTGGATTGCGCCCTTAGTGCCCTGCAGCCCACCTCCATCTCTGGCACCAGACCTCTGCAGGGCCCTAAGAGCAACCAGAATTCACTTTCACAAATCCAGAAGTCAGCCTGAAGTGATGTTCCAGCTGCTTTTAGAGGCCTGATAAGACCTTTGAAGGCCTGGTGTGGCCTCCAATTTGGAGCCAACTGGATATTGAGTTGGATCTGAGGAACTAACCCAGGACTCTCCAGGCCCACAGTTTGATAAATCCTCAATGTGTAATACTTATTGCCAATAAATTACTGGTAAATTTTACTGGTAAATTACTGGCCCCAAGAATACCATGTATTTTATTTCCTGAGGCTATTACTATCTGAATTGTCTTTATTTATATTCTTCTTGTTCAAATATTTATATTCTTCTTATTCAAATAGTATAAATTTCAACAGGGAGAAGTGCAAGGTTCTGCACTTGGGCAATAAAAACCAAAAACATAGGTATAAAATGGGGGATACTTGGTTTGGCAGCACAACATGTGAGCAAGATCTTGGAGTCGCCGTGGATCACAAGCTGAACATGAGTCAGCAGTGTGATGTCTCTGCAAAGAAGGCAAATGTCATTTTAGGCTGCATTAAGAGGGCTGTAGCTTCCAAGTCATGGGAAGTTCTTCTTTATTCTGCATTGGTTAGAACTCATCTTGAGTACTATTCTGGAGGCAGTTCTATTCTTGAGTACTATTCTGGAGGCAGGAGGCAGTTCTGGAGGCAGTTCTGGAGTTCAGTTTAACTGGAACAAGAGGAAAGCCACAAGAATGATCAGTGGGATGGAAGGGAACTTGGTGTGAACTTGGGGTGTTTGGGGTATGAGGAAAGGTTGGGGGAACTTCAGGTGTATGGCCTGAAGAAGAGAAGGCTGAGAGGAGACATGATTGCCCTCTTCAGATACCTGAAGGGCTGTCATAGGGAGGAAGGGGCCAATTTGTTCATAGCTGCTTCTGAAAGCAGAACTAGAACCAATGGGTACAAACTGCAAGAGAGGAGATTCCGGCTGGATATCCAGAAAAAATTCCTGACGGTTCGGATGGTTCGGCAGTGGAACAGATTGCCTAGGGAGGTGGTGGACTCTCCCTCACTGGAGATCTTCAACCAGAAGCTCCACCAGCACCTGTCAGAGATGCTCTAGGCGGATTTCCTACTACAGGAAGGGGGTTGGACTAGATGATCTACTGGGTCCCTTCCAATTCTAGGATTCTATTCTAACAAAACCCCTATTTTGTATTTTGAGGCCTAGGTCTGACACTTAGTAGTAAATGAACTCATCAGTGCTCAGTGAGATGAAATTTATCTATGACTGGAGGGAATCAGCTGGACTCCATTGGTACTAAAACTCCAGTTCACGAATAAATAGTTGTTCTTTCCATCTGCTCAGCCATTCAGCTCCAAAAAAAGCATAGGAATGTTATACACGCACAACAGTCAGTGTAATCCAACTGTCTAGTACAATAAAAAATTTTAGTTGGTCTAATGCAGTAATTCTCAAACATTTAATAGTAGAACCCAATTTTTAAAGTTAGAATCTGTCAGGACATGCTAGAAGTGATGAACATTAAGTCACAGCCAGAAATGACATCATCAGACAGGAATATTCTTAACACTCCCATATGACCAAATCAAGCATATTAAAAATTTAGAATAAGTATGAGTTTAAAAATACAGTAAGTATAAGTTTAAATATTTACCATATAAGACTAGCAGAATTTACTGGACATTGTGGAAGGATAATTTCAAGAATGATTGTGGGCTCCAGGCACAGATGGGCACTAGTGGGCACTGCTGGGCACTACATGGCATAAATAGACACTGAGTACCAGAAGGTACCATGAAGCAGTGATGTGCACTCACATCCATTGGGCAGCAGCAGCACCAAGTACCACCATGCAGTTGGCAGTGAGCACCAGCAAATAGTGGGCACCTGGCATCCCACTGGGAGCCATCACTAAGTGGGCAGTGGGCACCACTGGGCATCCCAACTGGGCAGCACCCAGGCACCAATGGGGAGTGGGGACCATCAGGCATCAGTGGGAAGTGAGCAGCATTGGGCACACATACTGGGCATCTTTGACCACCAGGCACGTCTGGGCAGCTGGCATAGGGCACCCCTACCATGCACTGGGCACCAATGGGCACCAGTGGGCAGTAGGCACCATTGGCCACCAGGGGTACTGGGAATCCCTACTGTGCACTAGCCTCCAAACACAACCGGGTACCAGCAGGCACCACAGTCTCCAAATAAGTTCTTAGTGGGTCCTTACATCACAGAAGAAATACCCTGCCCAAATTTCATGCTTCTAGGCACAGTGGTTTTGGCTGGGTGCTGGTCAGTCAGTGACTCTTTGATTTTATATATACAAAAGAAAATAAAGATGAATAACCCTAACCTTTCCAAGCAGTAGCTTATCTTTTTAAAAAAATCCCCAAACATTCCAAAGTTCTATCCACACTTACCTGGGAATCTGCCCCATTGACACTCACTGTTAAAAGCATATACACATATGCAGTATCCTGGTAAATGTACAGATTTGAAACATTAACCCAAATTCAGTCACATACCATCAGTGCCAATATAAAAAATAAAATCCACATTGAAATGAATTGGGACCCATCTGAAATTGGCTCATGATTCTCTTAGTGGGTCGTGGCCCACAGTTTGAAAATCACTGGTAATGAATTAGCTGCTCAGATCTATAATGATGGAAGAGTGAAGCAAGTGAGGCTTCATTTTGCCTTTATGGACATACATTTCTTGATCTGAGAAATCAGGAAAACGGTCATGTAAATCAAGGTGATCACCCTCTTTTGAATCCACATTCACTAGCCAGGTTCTTAAACAGGAAATTTAGCTAAGCAAAAGTTTAATTCAGTTATTTCAGTGGAACCACATTCTGCATCTTGACTAGGGTGCAATCCAGAGTAACTATGGGGAGTCCTTGCTCCAGTGTAAGAACAATTTGCTCTGGATTGCAATACGAATTTCCCATAAGTTTTCACTAGGTGGTGCAGTAACTACGGGTGCACGTAATGTCCCTTACGTGCTCCTGTAGTTACTCTGGATTGTAGGGTATATCTGTGGCATCTACAGAGTAGAAGAGGAAAATTTTTATCAGAAGCATTTTTTTCCCAAGGTTATTCTATACAAAAGTCACCCTTGAAGGAGATGTTCTCTCTATACTGAGATAAACAAACCAATTTAAGGACTATTTACACGGTGCATGTTGACGAGAATAGGCAATGATGCCAGTATAGAAAAGATTTGGATCTTACAAGAAATTTCATTATAAATGGGTAAACCAATGATAATCCAGAGCTTTTGTCTTTTGCAAGGAAGAAAAAAAAGCTGCTAAAAATATGCATGAGTGTGTGACTGCACACACACACACACACATACAAAGAGGGAGAGAGCTTTCCTTTGAGCTTCCACTTTGCAGGTAAAAATGTAGGTGACCTACAATTGGGATAGTATCATTTATCTGGCTGCCTGGTTGCCTTCAGTAAGTGCTTTAAAATGCTGTAATTTTTCCTGTGGGTGTCTTGCCTGTTGGAGGCAGAATCCAGCTTGACTTCAAGAAATGTTATCACTGCAAGGAACTCACCCACCTCCCTGTTTTTATTCTTGCAACTTACCCTTAAAACAAAGATCAGGTGGACAAAAAAATTACTTGACTCAGTTCAAACTGACTCACTTATCTGATCCAGAAACTCTGTTAAGGGCGTTTGATCTACAGTATTTTTGAACTGAAATTTTGCCTTTCTTGGTGCAATGCAGAAAATGTTAATGAAGATCAAACAATGTTAACAATGTTAAACAATTAGGCATTCATCATTCAGCACACTTTGATTTGGATATTAGCAATCAGGAGAAATGGTGAGGCTGACATTTTTATTATTAATTTATTTTATTTGATAACTAGCAAAAAGTGCCCTCTTAGTGGGAGTAAAATATCACCATCCCCCATTGCATATCACCCCATTGCAAATATCTGCCCTCTGTCCCATCCCTCATTGCACATCGTTCTTCATTCGCAGCATCCTTCATGTGCATCAACCCTGAATGAACAACATCCCCCCATATGGATCAACCCCGAATGCACAACATCCCTCTATGCACAACATCCCCCATTGCTCACCAAGCCCCCATTGCGCATCATCTGCCCCATTGCGCAAATCCCCCCTGTGCAACAAACCCCCATGAACATCATCCACTATGGCAGATCAAACCCCATTGTGCATCCACCCCCCATGCGCACCCACCCGCCATGCACATCACCCTCCCATGCACATAACCCTCCCTATGCAAATTACCCTCCCATACGCAACATTTCCCCATGCATATGATCCTCCCATGCACATGACCCTCCCATGTGCACCAACCCCCATGTGCATCAACCCCCCGTGTGCACCATCTCCCCATGCAAACCATTCCCCATGTGCACCCATTTGCACCAACACCCCATGTGCACCATCTCCCAATGCACACCAACCCTCCATGCGCAAATCCCCCATGTGCAACAACTTCCCATGTGCAACAAACCCCCATCTGCATCATCCACCTATGGCAGATCAAACCCCATTGTTCGTCCTACCTGCACATCACCTACCTGCCATGCACATCACCCTCCCATGCGCATTACCCTCCCATGCACAACATTCCCCCATGCACTTGACCCTCCCATGCGCACCAACCCACCATGTGCAACCCCCATGTGCATCAACCCCCCATGTGTGCCATCTCCCCATGCGCACCATCCTCTGTGCGCACCAACACCTCATGTGCACCAACACCCCATGCGCACCATCCCCAATGCACACCAACCCTCCATGCGCAAATCCCTCCATGTGCATCAAACCCTCATGTGCATCATCCACCTATGGCTGATCAAACCCCATTGCACATCCACCCCATGCGCACCCACCCCCATGTGCACCCACCCTCCCATGCGCATCATCCCCCCATGCACATCACCCTGCACAAAATCACACCATGCGTACCATCCCCCCTCAGTGCATCCTCCCTCTCAGTGCATCAGGCACCAAACTGGCTGATCAGTCAGTCTTCAATGTTAAGTATAGAACAAAAACACTTTGCACCCCTTTTTACCCTCTTTCTGTTGGAATTTCTAAAAACTGGTTCTTAATGGGTGCCTCCCTTCCCAAATTTCACGCTGGTAGGCCCAGCAGTTTTGGCTGGCCATTGATGAGTCAGTCAATCAGTGAGTCAGTTAGTGAATCAGTGACTTCTTAATTTTATATATATAGACAATACATTTTGGAACACTTTTACAACATAGTTGTAAAAACATCATTTTTACATAGTTGTAAAAGTGACAATGACAAATACAGTAAACAACTGAGGGCAAAGGTGGTTTATTATTTGACATGATGTTTTTAGAGATCTTATGTGAATCTTCCTTTCAAACCACTGTCTGCCTGAAAATGATATATTAATGTTAGTGAATGAAGTTTTTTATCAGTTGACATTTGAAACGGTCCTCAGCAAGGAGATAACAATCTGCAGCGTAAATGTTGGCACCAATAATAGAATCAAGCAATCAATAAATAGTATTTATATACCGCTTTATAAAACAGCGGTTCCCAAACTGTAGGCCAGGGCCCACTGGTGGGTCATAATCTGATTTTTGATGGGTCACCAAAGGACTGGAAAGATCAAATAACTAATTGCCTCAAGCCCTGGTTAAGACCATTCAAAAAATCAGATAGTCTAGCTGCTAATTACAGTGCAGAGAGCTCAGCTCTCGCAGTTTGCAAGCATGTGTAAATATAGAAAGTTTGAGGAACCTTTTATGTTTATTACTATAAAATAAAAAAATATTTCTTTCCAAATCAACATTTTAAAAAATCTTATAGATCCTGGTGGATCCCCATAACGCATCATTTTAAAAAGTGGGTCCTTTTGCTAAAAACTTTGGGAACAACTGGTATAAAAGGATATGTGCATTCTAGGTACAAGTTTTATTCATGTCTGCCAACCTAATCCTACTTAATTCCCTGCACGGAGTCTACTGAATCTAGCAAGAGAGGTTCAACCTCCAGAGATTTCCCCAGGGTAAACCTGTGCTGATCCCAGATCTACTTTAACTTGCAAGGAGTTAAAGGTCCAGTTAAACAGCAGACAAAGGTCCATGTGGACCCATGTCAGGGGAGCCAGCCCAGGATTAGAAGAATATTGGCACCACTTCCTTTCCAGCCATGATCTCCTCTCTTCTCCTAATCACTGCCCTGTTCAGACACTTCCTTACAAAACCCTGTGGAATCGGCCCTATGCTGGTAGACATCCCTGGTCCATTGACACATGGTATTGGCCACTTGCTGCCTGCTTAGGATTGCCATATGTCCTGGAAAAGTGGGACTTTTCTGGTTTTTAGGGAGCGTGTTCACATACCGGCAATTTTGACAGGAGTCCTGTCCTGGTTGTATGGAAGAGAATTATGGCAACCCTAAGCTGGTAGAAGGCCTTATGTCATCTGCAGAAGGCCTTATGTCACTGGGCATCCATGTTCTGTTGGTGCAGCATCTGAACTGGGTGATTTGTTAATCTAGGAGATTGTGGGAATGGGAACTGGCAATTTCTAAACTGAAAAACCTTCTTGAGTTTATTTGATCACACTAGCCCTTAAACATCTGTCTGAAAGCTTGAGAAACAATGCATATATATGTATACCCACCCACTGCATAATGTGCTATTGAATCTAATGGGCACCCTATACTTACAGTCAAAACACCACATTTACTCTAATCCAATTAACCATCAAATCTAATGCGCACTCCGATTTTGGAGACTTAGAGTACAATCCTAACCATGTTTACTCAAAATAAGTCCCCTTGTGTTCAATGGGTTTTACTCTCAGGAAAGTGTCTTTAGGATTGCAGCCTTAATTCAGCTGGAAAAGGTGAGCATTAGAATTGAGTAAATACTGTATATATAATTGTACTCATTAGATATTGAGTGCATGCCCAGTATTGACATGAAGGAATAAAGTTTCAGGGAGAAGATAGTTTCCAAGATAATTTATTGGCATTTGGAACAGGCTCTAAGCAGACATTTAAGGAAGCACATTCTTGTGAACTCTCCACCACAGCCAATCACATTGGCATGTTGCCTAGAATCTTTTTTGACAGTAATCACCCCAGGGGTGTGGGGAAGAGCGAGATCTCTAAAGAAAAACAACAACATTGTTTTCTGCTTGAATAATAATAAAAAACTGCTGACTGTGGGACCACGGAAGGTCTTTGGATTTAAGGCCCATAACTGGTCTAACATTTACTCTACTTTTATTGTTAACAGAATTAACCCACTGTTGAAGGAGTAAAATTTCAAGAATATTTATTGCCCCCAGCTATAGAGTTGCCATCATTCTCTTCCACAAAATGGGGACAGGACTCCCTGTCAAACTTGCCAGTACGTGAACGCAATCCCTGAAAACTTGGACTGTCCTGGTTTTCTAGGATATATGGCAACCCTACCCAAGCATGGCTGGGCACCAGAGGGCACTAGTGGGCACCACTGGGCACCACACACTGGCACAGGGGTCTGTGCACTAGTCGTCACTGGGCACCGACAGACACTGGGATCTGGAAGGTACAGGTGGGCAACAGGCATCTGTACAGGGCATCAGGCATCCCTACAAGGCATTGATTACCTCTATTGGGCATCATCTGGCAGCAGGCACTACTGTGCAGTGGGCAGCAGGTACCAGCCAACAGTGAGCACCAGTAGGTACCAGGCACCAGCATGCCGTGGGCACCAGTGGGCACCACAAGGCAGTGGGCACCAGCAGGCACTAGCAGACACCAGCACTGGTAGTGGGTGCCTACATCATAGAAGGAACACCCTCCCCAAATTTCACAATTCTAAATCCAGCAGTTTTGGGTGGACGTTGATGAGTCAGTGAGTTACAGCCCAATCCAGAGCAACTATTCCTTGCACATAAGAGGCCTTAGGGTGCCCTATCTATCACTAGGGTGGAGCAACTGCAAGATGCTCCAGCCCAGTTACTCTGAAGAGGCTTAGGGCAGAGCAAGGCAACATAGGGTGCCCTAAGAGAGGTGGACCTGCTCTGCCCTAACTGGGGCAGCCTAAGCAGCTCAGGAGAGGCAAGTTGAGGGCATGTTTAGCATTGTCTAGGGCAGAGCAGTTACTCTGAATCCAGAGCCTGTTTCAAGGCAGAAATGCCTCTTCCAGTTCCTCAGAGATATACCACCTCAGGAGCAGGTATAGTAATGAGTAGACCCATAGGGGTCCATGATAAGGCCTGAGTAAGAATGGTAGTGTTGACCAAAAATCTGAGTTCTTGGCCAGCCTAGCCGCAATCCCTGCCTCTCAACCTCAGGATATGGCACAACTATGGCAGCCCATAAACCTCAGGATACAGCAGGCCACTCCAAGCATCCATCTTGCACTAGGAGAACTGCAGCTGTAACTGGTTGTCAGGAACTGCTGGGCTTCCTTATAATGTAGGCACCACAGCTTTTCCTACTTCAGTGTGATCTGAGGGGGTCTACTCAGGAGCAAGCCCTCCCCAGCTGTCACTGACTTAGCATGCTCTGGAGCAGTTAGGGCAGCCCAGGCTTCCTGACTCTCTGGATTCAGCATAACTTTCTGCTCTGGATACAGAATAGTTAGGAGAGAGCAGTTAGGGCAGAGCAGGCTGAACTTGCTCTGGATTGCGCCCTTAGTCAGGGAGTCAGTCAGTGACTCTTCAGATTTATATACATAGATAAATACAAGGATAGGAAGTAGTAACTACTTAGTCACTATTACTTAGATGAGAGGTTCTGAGTTTTGCAAAAATGTAATATTAATTAATATGCAAAAATGGTATGTAATTATCCCTGATAGATCACATAACTCAATTCATTTCACGTATTACTCAGTTGCTATAGTGGTATTACCTTATGAGTTCTTTCGACAATATATTCCTTATACTTTGGGTGTGGGAGCTAAATATTTCAAACAAAAATTAATCTTGGCTTTGATATGCATTTCATATGCTAAAGAATGATACTGTTGAGCAGAATTTGCAATGGCTGCTGCTCTAGGATTGCTTTTCATAGCTTTTTGGTTTGTGGTGTTTGGCATTTTACCAACGCTTAGCATGCTATAGATTTGGTATGTATGTAGTTTGTTCGTATTTTGTTGAAGGACTGTTGAATGCTTATTATCTCAGTAATAGCTGCTGTATTGTTTCTTCTTTAGACATGCCTAAAATAATGAGAATCTGTTCACTTCTTTTGGTGGCTTATGTGAAATAATTATCAATGAAGAAGAGTCGGAATTACAGTATCTGCTATTTCAATTTAATATAGCATTACATTGGCTAACACGTATCCCAGCAACGCCTGCAATATAAATGAGGATGCACTGAGGGTTCCCCCCCCCTTTTGGATGATATGTGGATTCTGTGCCCAGAGTTAGAATATTTGACAACTATATAGCAGAGGATAAAAATCATACCATCCAGTCTGATTTGATGCATGTTCAATTATCAATAAAATATCCTTTACAGCCAGGCCATGATGTGTCATGATGATCTATAAAGCCTTAATATATGATCTGCCTCAGTGCTGGGTTGCAGAGAAAACATTCTTTCATTAAAAAAAGAATGATGCTACTGCTATTGCAACCTTTTCAGCAGAGTCCATACTTTTACAGAACCTGGAAGCAAATAAATGTTAAAAAGCAGGCTGAATTGCCAATAGAAATATCACTTTTCAATAAATATACTGTGCATTTTAAAAATAGAACATATTAAAATATCAGATGGATAGGATTTTATTTTAATTAATCTTCTTGAGTTACTAAAGAGTGACTTGTAATTAATCATTAATCTGCACTGCACATCAGAGCACCTAAGTTTGGGTCAAATATATTTTACATAGATATGTGTAGATATAAATATATGAGTACTCAAGTATTCAGTTACTTCTATAGAAGAAAGTTACAGCATAATCCTAGGGACTTTTTATAACAACATATCTCTCATGCACAGCTGCCTTTTCATTGTAACACAAAACAGTGGTTGATCACACACCCAACAGTGCAGAGCCTGGGTTGTGCTGACCCCAGTAAGTCATGGTGTGGGCATGCCTTTCATACAGAAGTCAGCATTCATGGTGCTTGCTGAGGGTCGGATGTGACATCATTAAGCTGGATGATGGCTGGAAATCAGCATTTGTGCTTACATAGAAACTCATTAACTGCAAATAACGGAGGAGAAAGTCCAATCCTAAGCATGTCTACTAAGAAGTAACTCCTAATGTGTTCATTAGGATGTGTGTGGTTGGGATTGCAGCCAAAGTGTTCAAATCTTGTTCATATTTTCAAGATATGAAAGAGCCCACCATGGCCAAACCCAGTTACCATGAAGGCAGATAAATTGCTTCCGGGGGCCACATCTGGACCGTGAGCCTTATGTTTAACAACCCTGTGCAAGAGGTTAGGAATAGGCTGCACTTTGTGGTAAACTACAAGCATTTTAGTTTTAACTTACATCAAAAGATCACTTGATTGGTCTTCCTGCACCTCAAGGAAAGCACAACCTGCTCTCCCTTTGAAGCTAACACCGAAGTTCAGACATCTCCAGGTACTGAAGGTACTATCTGGTTGTACCTTACAAGTACAGTGAGGTATTTTTAAATACACAGTCAAGTAGCTCACAGCAAGGAATATGGCAAACTACTGAGAAAACAAATGATAAGGAAAGCAAGTGGAATTGTTCAGTACCAAGAATGTGATTTTTCAAAACGCACTGATGTATTCAAGGATTGTGTGTATAATCTAAACCATGTACAGATCATCCATCACGTATCATGCTAATGATCTGTGAGAGATATGAATAACAAACTGTCAAGCAAAAGAACTAAATGTCATAAGAGCTTCTGGTAACCTCTTTCTTATTCAAACCTGCTGACTGGAGAACTTCTGCTGTTGATGTATTATTTAATATGAATTTTCTCCTAAAGGTTTAGCTGGATAATTCACATTCATTTGTAACATTTAGCTGATTCTCCTGGAAGCTTCTTTTGTCTCCTTATCCTCTTTGACTCTATGCTCCCTGCAACTTCCACATGCCCATGACTGACAGATACTTGTCTGCTGCGATCAGGGGAACAATGCGGAACCTTTCAGTATCAGTATCTCCCGACTCTGGGGTAGAGCATTGGGAACTGGTGGGAGAGGGGCAAAGGCCTTTCCTTCTTTCGTTCATCTTTCTCCTCCTCCTCTTTTCATACTTTCTTGTGGGGTTCTTTTGCTACATGCATATCACTCTGATCAGTATTTCTCAAACTATGGGTTGAGACCCACCAGGTGGATTGTGAATATGGGCAAAATCCAGACTAACTACAGGGAGCTCCGGTATAAGAACAACTTACTCTGGATTTCAATATGAATTTCCCATTGGTTTTCACTAGGTGGTGCAGTAACAACGGGTGCACATAAAGTTTCTAACATGTTCCTGTAGTTACTTTGGATTTGGGGGTGAGTTTCAGGTGGGTCTCCATTCATTTCAATATTTTATTTTTAAATATATTGTATTAGACTTGATGCTGCCATGGTATGTGACTGCATTTTGGAAAATGTTACAGATTTGTACTTTTAACAATACATTTACTATTTTTATACATATAATATTTCTACATGTAAGATTTGCTATTATGTATCTGCTTTTAGCATTGATAATAACTGGGATTTGTCATGCTAAGTGTGGATAGGTTGGCAGCATAGGATTGTTAAAAAATTATCCTGTTGGAGGATGACATTTCTGGTCATGCTGTCACTTCTGGTGGGTCATCATAGATTCTAATTCCAAACAGTGGGTCCCAGTGCTAAAAGTTTGAGAATCATTATTCTAGATGAGCATTTTCTGAAAAAGTTACTTAAGGCATATTGAATTCTGCTGCTTTCAGAACCCTCCAAACACATTTTTTAAGAGCAAGTTTTAAAGGTGCCTGATGAAATCTTGAAATAGTGATACCATGAGCACAATCCAGAGCAAGTTCAGTCTGCTCTGCCCTAACCGCTTTCTCCTAACTATTCTGTATCCAGAGCAGAAAGTTATGCTGCATCCAGAGAGTCAGGAAGCCTGGGCTGCCCTAACTGCTCCAGAGCATGCTAAGTCATTGATACATGGGAGGACTTGCTCTTGAAGTCCCCTCAGATCACACTGAACAAGGAACAGCTGTGGTGTCTACAGTGGTGACACGACTCTGCACATCACCCAGTGCAGAAGTCTGTGTGTCACCCCTGGGATGCACGCACCCCCCTACCTGGACCGTGCAGTCGCCAAAGTTGGCGCTTGCGCAGTTGTTTCTGAAGACAATTGGCTTCAGAAAGAGTACTGCGCAGGCACCATCTCTGATGCCTGCACAGTACTTTTCTGAAGGCTTTTGGCTTCAGAGGAGACTGTGCAAGCGTCAGAGTTGGTGCCTGTGCAGTACTTTTACTGAAGACATTCGGCTGCCGCTCCGCCTCCTGAGCAAGGCCAAATGGCTGTGCAGAGGCGCGGACTTCCTCCGCTCTAAGGAAGTCTCCTCTGAAGCTGTTCGGCATGCTCAGTGTGTTTCTGCGCAGTGCACCTCAGCTGGCCATTTGGGCCAGCTCTGAGGATGAGTGGCAGCTTCTGGCTGCTGCTCTGCCTTGGAGCAGGCCTGAATGGGCACACTGACACCCAGGGCCTGCCCAAGTACTAACTCCTATGGCGCATCACCCAATACAGAGTGCGTCACCCAATGCGGCCTGCACCAGACTGGTGACTCCACTGGGTGCCTGCCTTATAAGGAGTCCCTGATGAGTTGCCAGTACATTCTACAGTGAATACAAGGGGCTTCTTGGAGTGGCCAGCTGCATCCTGAGGTTTGTGGGCAGCCGTAGTTGTTCTATATCCTGAGGTTGAGAGGCAGGGGTTGCAGCTAGGATGGCCAAGAACTCAGATTTCTGGTCAACACTGCCATTCTTACTCGGGCCTTATCATAGACTCCAATGGGTCTACTCGTTACTATACCTGCTCTTGAGGTGGTATAACTCTGAGGGCTGGAAGAGGGCATTTCTGCCTTGGAAACAGGCTCTGGATACAGAGTAACTGCTCTGCACTAGGCAATGCTAAACATGCCCTCAACTTGCCTCTCCTGAAATGCTTAGGGCAGAGCAGTTAGGGCAGAGCAGGTCCACCTCTCTTAGGGCACCCTATCTTGCCTTGCTCTGCCCTAAGCCTCTTCCAGAGTAACTGGGCTGGAGCATCTTGCAGTTGCTCCACCCTAGTGATAGATAGGGCAACCCAACAGCTCTTACGTGGACAGATTAGTTGCTCTGGATTGTGCTGTAAATGTCTTCTAAACTCCAGGCACCAGAAGATATATACAGATATGACAAGAGATCTATATTCTGTATTTCACACACCAGTGGTTTTTAAATATTTTCTGGTAGAATTCTTATACCTCCAGTCCACATTTTGAATCTCGTGGAGGTGGGGGAGGAAACGCTAGTTTTTGTTTTCATTATAAATGATATTTATTTTGAATAACACTGTATAATATTCTGTACTTATGTTGCTTTAAGTCTTTGGAGATTTGTTTTTATAGATTTGTGCATGCCCTGAATAAACAGAATGTCACAGAACTATTTGGAAGAAGACAGTTGTCTTTGCCCTTGCAGAGACAGATACCAGCCTTTGCTGGCAGTAATAATTATATTCATAGATTGCCAGAAGCTGTAAATTTGGGAATGGAAAGGGACATAAATTCAAAATTTACACATTTTGCCTGCACTTCAGAAGGCTACTGGGTCATATGAAAAAGAAATAACCACTCTAAATGTTCATCAGTGTTATTTTAATGACTTCCTTTCGTTTGATTCTCTTTCCTTCAAATATTTTTGTATCTTTAAGATGAACATTTGTTAAAATTCATTTTATACCTACAAACATTATATCCATTTTTAGTTTTAAGGACAGCATTAGATGAAATTATCTTTAGAGATTATTCAGAAAGGGTAGGCTTTGCCAGCCCTTAAATCTTCTCAGGGCACATTCCTAACCAACTTTCCAACACTGGCATAGCTGTTGCAATTTCTTTATTCAATGGAGCATGTGCTCCATCCTACAAATGGGGAGCAATCACGGAGGTGTCCTCAAGATAGGGTAATGTTTGTTCCCTTACCATGAAGCTGCATTGCACACTGTACTGGAAAAATGGTTAGGACCGTGTCCATGCGCCCTTAAGGTATTTGTTAGAAATATATATTAAATGGTGAAGGATGCAATTGCAGAGATAGTTAAATCAAATCAACCTTTGTTGGCATATTTCTATGTTCAAATAATGATTTTAAGTTACAGCTAGCAGAATTAAGAGTTACTACAGAAAGGCTGTAATTCTATACACAATTAACATGGCATTCTGAGTAGACATGGGAAAGATTGTACTGTAAGGTAGAATAATAGTTTTCGTTTGTTCTCATTGCCTCAGTATTGCTGTTGCTCTGAATCAATTAAATCTAAATTAACTAAATCAACTGAATCAAGTAAATTGATACGAAATCCTTATGAATTGGCTTGCTTGTGTTAAACCTCCTCAGATGTACTGCACATTTCAGGTGGTTGATAGCATTGGGTTTGATGGTTGAGCCAGTTTCCGTTTGAAGGGATTATGTGGAAATAGCTTTGATGGCTTCTACAGTATGTATGGGATGGAGGTAGTAAATGTGCCATAGAGTGCAATCCAAACCAATATAGGCCAGCATAACTCATCTGGAATATCTTCCCATGGTGGTGTGGAGAGGTTGGCATATGCCTGTGTTGTGGTCTTACCCCTGAGGAGTGGGGCAGTTGTGGCTTACGGCAGATGTGACACCCCCAAGTCAGCACAGGACTTATGCTGGCCGAACTGGAGGTTAAGATTGCAGCGATAGTTATTTTACCATGTGAATTATTCATAGTTGATTCTGGAATGTAACCCTCATATAAGATGTAAGTTGCCGTCCAAATGTACATTTGTGGAATTTATGTATCTCACCAATTTGCCAAGAATTCCTAAGAATAAAAAGAGAAATTCAGATTATTTTTTAAAAGGCAGGGTTTACTGCAGAACCTTGTCTTTTGTATCTGACCACAAAAAGATAATGATTTGCTATCCATTCCGTAGAACAGCAATTGTCAAACATAACCTGGTTATGATGCCCTTCTTTCACAGTGCCATGTTACGTTAGCGTGCACTGTGGGAAGACAACATGGCTGACAGCATTCCCCCAAGTTTGTACATGAATCCCCCAAGTTTGTACATGAATTAAATGAGATTTTATGTGATCTTGGCCTGGCCAAGGTGGCAGCACCAGGAAAAGCAGGCAAGAGGCTGCTGGGACATCCCACGGCACCCTAGGAGTTTGCTCTGGCACATTGTTTGGCAACCTTTTCACAGCCTTTTCAGCCTGACCTAGAGCCCAAAATGATCTGTTTGGGATTAACCTAAGATATGTTAAATACTAGTCTGGATTAAGGAATTGTTTAATTATAATACTCACTACTGGGGAAATATGCAAGTTGGTACTAGAAGCTTCTGTGTAAGCCTGAATCTGGGGTGTGTGAAGTTCCATCTGGTGTGCGTAGACCTTATGGCTGAAATCCTAACATCCAGTTAGGATGTTATAAGTCCTGGCATAAGGACTTATAAGCCCTGGCATAAGTCCTGTGCTGATCTGGGGGTGTCACAAAAGTTCAGTAAGGCACTTCTGTCCCACTCCTGGAGTGGTTAGGCCAGTGTACAGGCATACATCAACCTCTCCACACACCATGGAAAGATATGCCATGTGAGTTAGGCTCAGTGATGGGATTCAAAGAAATTAACAACCAGTTCTATGCCCATCTGGCAGCCACTTTTTAAACTTTATATGTCCTATCTCTCATTAACAGCCGCTTCTATAGAGTAGGTGCAAATGTGCTGGAGCCCACCACTGGTTAGGCTGGCCTAAATGGGTTAGGATTACATCCTAAATTAAATAAAATTATTTATTTCTAGATCTTTTTTAAATGTGGCAAACACTGGGTCCTGATTGAGTGTTGTTAAAAACCATATTTCCCAGTAATAAAAAATTGGGAAAAACTGATATATTGTACAGTAATTAAAAAGCAGAATTATTTAACAATTGAACTTTGGCTGAATTATGAGAGAACATCATAGTTTTCATTCTAATTGACGTTATGGTGGGAACAGTTATTTTATTTTATCTTTTTTGAGGAAGAACCCCAAAAGCAGAGTCATGAATCAATATGCTTTTGAAATCATTATATAAAGAAAAAAAATTATTCAAGTATTTATTCAGATTTTAGTGACCCTCAAACCTTTTTGACTGCTTCTGGGCCATTAGCTGATGGTCTACATTAAGGCTACAATCCTATATATTGAAAAGGATGTTGTACGTTGGATTTTTTTTATACAGATTCCTGGCTACTTTCCAGGGCTTCCTGGGAAGCCACTGGTCACAGTTTGGGATTCACTGGCCTATAAAATGGCAATATATTCCATTGATCAAATATATTTCAAATATATTTCAGATATTTCCATTGATCAAGTATATTTCAAATATTTCTATATTTCAAATATGCCAATAACTATTGAGAATAGCTTTTGAAGGTTTTGTTGAGCTGTAAGAAAATAAAATTACTTCTACTGACATTTAGTGACTTGTTAAAAACTTTCCCTAGGCCTTCTGACTTTCTATTCAGGATACAGACTAGGCTTTTAACTTAGAAAGCATCTGCTGTACCTTTGAACTATCCTTTCCAAATATATAATTGAGATTCTTATATATTCAATGCTCAGATTCAAGAAACTTAAGAGAAGATATTATATCAGAGAATGGTATTCCCAAAGGTGATGGACAATCCTGGGGTAGTTCATCTTTTGGGTGGGGGGTCATCATACAGGGACACAGTTAGTCTTCCTGTTTTGATACATTTTTCAAATTGTTGAATGGGTTTAATTTTTATTTTATTTCTTTCTTGAATGAAATACTAATATTGCTTTAAGCAATTCACAACTAGTTATCAATGAATACATTCCTTCTGGGTCTACATAAGAAAAGCTTTCTTCTTCAGAGAAAAGCTAAAGCGGGAGATTTTTTTAGGAATCCCAGGAAAGTCTTTCTCCCATGACAACTGATAAAGTGGTTTAGGTAAACTCTAAGGTTGATTAGTTAAGAAGCCAGAATTCAAGGAGTCTTTGAATGCTAAAGGAGGCCATTAAATGAGCTCAGTCGCTTGTCTAAATCATTAGAAAAATCTCAGACTGCACATTCTTATTTTCTTCACCTGCATTCTTTTCATCATCCAGTGCTTTGATTACTGCATCCAGCTGACACATTCATTTAAATTCTATATTTATCCTACTTTTGGGAAACAATAAAAGGGACACGTTTTAATTAGAATCTATGCAACGAAAATATTGGAAACACATCACTTCAGCTTTTGCAGCTTTGAAAATTAGGATAATACAAATTTACATCAGATTGCAAGTATCCAGTACTTTGCGGGGAGAAATTTTACCTTCTTAGATCTTGCTCAGTAATCTGCATCCTCTGTAGGGAATAAATGAGAAGTTGGATCATTTAGATAAAAGAATCCAAAAGTAGTTCAAGAAACCCTGCCAATGTTAAGGAAAAGTGTTGCAGAGACTTCCAAATTGCTTTTCCCTGTTGTTACTCTATACCTATCATACCAAAAACTGGTGCATGTCCCCTTCTTTAAAAGTTATGACCTACTCATTGATTATGCATTTTGTACATACTGTATTATGCAAGCTGTTCACCTTTATGTCTGAAGCAGCATCACATTTATTCTGTTGTTCTTGTTGCTGTCGTCGTCGTCATCATTATCATCAACATCAATTTATTTCACAGCCTTATCTGTGAAATCAAATAGCAGCGAAGGGTACATAGTAAAGAATAAAGTAAATGACTAAAGTAATTGCATGTATCTTGAACTCTTAATACTTTTTGACAAAACTTTAGAAGAAAATGTTTAAAATATTAGAAATGTCAAGTTCCAGAAGATTGCTCCTAAAATAGTAGGAAGAAACAGAAACTTATATGCTTTGTTTTGACACCATAAATTATAAAAAACGGTAGTTTTACTTAGAGCTGAGCTTAAAGGGTTCTATAATGTACCTTTCAGTTTGTTAGCTTAAATTTTAGTGAAAACCTGACTGTTAACAAAATGTTTTAGAACCAGCCAGCAAAATTTGTATTTTAACTGGAATATTAATTGTTTTTACACAGGTAATCACAGGCTCTTATTAAATGGCATATCTGTTATTCAATGGTAGTGATGATTTGCTGTTGTTTCAGAGAAAGCGGTCATGTTCATTTGTACAGTTATGATTAGGTGAATTTAAAGACTGTATGTCAATGTGGAAGGAATTGCATGAAGAAGCTAATAGAGATGAATGGTTTATACATCCCATTTTGCAGATGCCAGTGACTTGATCATACCAGTGGTGGGCCCAGCCTGGCCTAAGAACCGGTTCTCCGGAAGTGGGCATGGCCAGGCTGGGTCAGGGGGCAGGGTCAGGGGGCGGGACCGGGGAGGTTTTTAATTTAAAAATAAAAAAATAAAATTACTAACTTCTGAGTGGTCAGGTTGGGCTCTCAGGCTGCAGTGCCAGCCACACTTTCCTGGGAGTAAGTCCCATTGACTGTCATGGGACTTACTTCTGAGTAGTCAGGATTGGAAAAAAACAAAGACTGTAATATACTGTGATAAAATGGCAGGGGAGAGATAACTGTGCAGAGTGGATTTTTTAAATGGTCCTTTTCCTGGGGAGAGGATATCCAGAGGGGATGACCTGGGAAAAGAGGACACAGGCACCCCAGAGGAGGGGAAGGTTGGCACTGGCTGGGGAGAGGCTATCCAGAGGAGATGTCCAGGAAAAGAGGACACAGGCCGTCCAGAGGAGGGGGAGGTTGGCCCTGGGCTGGGGAGAGGCTATCCAGAGGAGATGTCCTGGAAAAGAGGACACAAGCACCCCAGAGGAGGGGGAGGTTGGCACTGGGCTTGGGAGAGGTAACCAGAGGAGATGTCCTGGAAAAGAGGACACAGGCACCCCAGAGGAGGGAGAAGTAGGCTTTGAGGCTGCTCTGAGGCTCTCTCCACATTGGCCTGGGAGTAAGTCCCATTGACTATACTGGGACTTACTTCCGAGTAGACCTGCATAAGCTGGGGCTCTGTGCCTCCCGCCGGCCAGGGAGAGGAAGGAAGAGTGCGGTGGGGCCGCGCAGCATCCCTGCCTGCCTCCCCCCAGCCAGGGGGGAGGAAGAAATAGCGTGGTGGGGCCACGCAGCATCCCTGCCTGCTTCCCCCCGGCCGGGGTGAGGAAGGAACCGGTCCCCATGGTTCTGGGGGGCCCCCGCCGCTGCTGGCTCACTAGTGGCAGGGGTTTTGGAAGAACCCCCCTCCCGAATAGGAGCGAGTAGGCCGGTGCCCACCCCTGGCGTGTCCTCCATTTGGGGGGTGTCCTCTTTTGTGGCTCAGACTTCTGCCTACCTGCAGTTGTGTCTCTCTGTGTATCTGAGTCAAGAGCAGCCAGTGAGAGGCAGAACTTCCCCTTTAGAGTCTCCTGGCAGTGAAATGGTTAAACAGTGCTGTAACTCACTGTGGGAGGTGGGCGGGATTATGCAAATCACTGGCCAATCACAAGATTCTCCTTACAGGGAAAGAGATGAAACTGACCAGACAAAATTCAATCAGGTGGGGGAAACTGACCATTGTGGAGGGGGCAGCCCCAGGGGTCAGATTCAGAAGCATTGGGGGATCCACCCTGCCCAGTGGTGGTGCATGAAGATTTTAACATGGGATTCAATGTCTTGCATCCTCCAGCCTGGCTCACCCTTGCTTGGAAGCTGTGATGGAAGGTGTAGGGAGCTGGTTTCAGAAACGTCTTCATTCAGAGTGATAAAAGATTTTTTTCTCTGTTTGTTAAGCTTTCTTGCTGTTGTTTGAACACTACAGTATCTGAAAAATTGTTATTTTTTTGATTGATGTTTGTGATACTTTTGAGCCTTTGACTGCGTTGGTTGACTATGCTGATAGGAACAGCTTATTTTTGAGTCTAAAAATAGACTGATTGGATGGGGGGTTCTGAGGACAGTCAGCATCTCCTTGGACAGAGTCCCCTTTCATTTCTAGACCTTGTTATGCATAAGGTTTCATCTATATATGCACATGGAGGAATCTGCACATAGAGATTGGTGTGTGTGGGCGTTTGATGTGCCGTGGTGGGATGGTGTGTGCGGGGGAATTTCACCCCCACAATGCGGATATGCTTTTCGCTAATTGTCATATAAAAATATAATGTACGAGAAAGGATTTCTTTCCCCATAAGCCACAGTTATAGAGGCCAAACTGAAGTCCTAGTCAAGTCAAGGCCTGACCCTTACCTTTGCATTTTGTAATGTAGCCCCGAACTATGGTAATCTGGTCTAGGAAAGCCCCATTGCCTTGCTAATAGTCAGTACTCAGACAAGCAATTAATGCTCTTTTCCTATCTGATCATCAAGGTAAATTGTTTGTTTCCTGTCTAGACTGTGCAGTTAGTGTGTGTGGAGTTGGAGTGGGGCACATCAACACCCAAAGCACATCATCCCCCCATGCGCATCAACCCATGTGCAACATACCACCATGTCCATCAACCCCCATGCACATCATCTCCCATGCACATCAACCCCCATACACATTTTCCCCCATGAGCATCAATGCATGTGCAACACATCACCATCTCCATCATCCTCCATGCACAACATCATCACATACGCATCAAACATGGGGGTACATCATCCCTGTGTTTACCATTCCCCCTGTGTTTACCATCCCTGTGTTTACCATTCCCCCCCTCCCAGTGCATCAGCTGAATATTGATCAGTCAGTCTTCAATATTAAGTACAGGACAGTACAGTATATTAAGTGCAGGACAAAAACACATTGCACCCCTTTTCAGCCCCTTAAGGTTAAATTTCTCAACATTGGTTCTTGGTGGATGTTCATGTCACGGAAGGAACATCCTCCCCAAATTTCACACTTCAAGGTCCAGGGGTTGGGGCAGATCATCCTTCATCAAACCCAAATCCCTCATCAATCCCAAATCAGTCAGGGGTTCTTCAATGGAAAGTATAGGAAGGAAAACATGTTGCGTCTCTTTTCACCCCCTTCTGGTTGAAATTTCCAAAAACTGGTTCTTAGTGGGTGCCTCTGTCAAGGAATGAACACTCTTCCCAAATTTCATGCTTCTAGGTCCAATGGTTTTGGCTGGCATTGATGAATGAGTCAGTGAGTCAGTTATTGACTTTTCATTTACATATATATATGTAAATCATATATACATATATATATGCATATATATATATATGATAAAGAATTGGTTATCTATATATATAAAAGAGAAAAGTCACTGACTGACTGACTCACTGACTGACTGACTCATCACCGCCCTGCCAAAACCGCTGGGCCTAGAAGCGTGAAATTTGGGGTGGGTGTTCCTTCCGTGATGGAGGGGTGCAATAAGAACCGGTTTTCAGGAATTCCAACCGGAAGGGGGTGAAAAGGGGCGCAACGCGTTTTCCTCCCTATACTTTGCATTGAGAATTGCTGACTCATCAACATTCCGCCCCAACTGCTGGGCCTAGAAGCAGGGAATTCTGGGAGTTCCTTCTGTCACCTGAACACCCACCAAGAACCATCTGGAGACATTTAACCCTTCAGGGGCTGAAAAGAGGGCAACGTGTTTCTGTCCTATACTTAACATGGGAGACTCAACAACATCCAGCCAATTTGGTGCTCAGTGTTTGGTGCACTGGGGGATGTGGTTCGGAGGAAGAGGTTGCACTGGCGAGGATGCTGCGCATGGGGGGAAGTTGCGCTTGGGGGGAAGTTGCGCATGGGGAAAATTGTGCATGAGGGGAAGTTGCGCATGGGGGAAGTTGTGCATGGGGGAAGTTGCGCATGGGAGGAAGAGGTGCATGGGGAAAGTTGCGTATGGAGGGAAGTTGCTCATGGAGGAAAGTTTGCATGGAGCAAAGTTGACCTGCTGCACCTTTAAATTACTGATGTTGGAAGTTGAATTTTGTTTAAATGACAGTAATAAAATCTGTGTTGGGTGAAATCAAAATAATGAGCTGAATTATAGATGTCTTCAATTAGCACTCAGTTAAAATTTGCAATCTGTATCAATGAAACTGTAGAAAATAATAAAGTCATCTCAAATATTCTTTGGACTTCAGAAATGTTCTGAAAGGGGGGGGGAGGCTTTATGTTCTGAAGGGGGGACTTCATCTGTGAAGCCTGAATATGCAGCTGCTGGCTTGAGTCACCCTTGGCCATTTTTTTTCTTTAATGTTGCAAAATCCAAGGATATATGGGTCAGAGAATATTATATGATGTTAGCCTAATACCAAAGGGTGTGAAATTGGTCTGGAGCAAAGTCATTTATCACCTACAGAGAAATGGGATGTCATGTGGAATGGGAAAAAAATTCTCTGAATAGTTTAATTCTGCCCTTCTCTCAACTTTGGTTTAGTTTATCCTGCTCTCCTTAACACTGGTGAAAATGGGGCTGCTTTGGCACAGGTGGATGAGGAGACCATAGTTTGAAAAGAGGTATTTTTCATTCATGCATGATAGATTCCCCTCTTTTTTGGTAATGTCAATTAGTGTTGCGTACTAATATATAAAATGGTAGACACATAGTATATTTCACAAAAGTACTTTAAATAACTTAATTGAAAAGAACTATATGTTGCAAAGGAAAACCTTCCTAGTGTTCAGTTGTTAAGGCCATCTGTGTTCATTTGCTATTTTGTTGGCTCTCTGTTGATATATATTGTAACTTAGATTGCAGCATTACTTTTCTGTTATTGAATAGATTGAAACAACAATTCCTTGCAGCTGTAGGAGAAAATGGGTCTTTCTAAATCAATAAAGGTCTTTATATAGAAAAAGTGTGTGTCACTTAATTTTGAGCTGACTGGGTTTTATTTGAAGATGGGAAAGATCCAAGAAAAAACAAAAACAAAAATGCTTTCTTAACTTTATGACCACAAATTTGTCCTTACTAAAAGCTTGTTTACTTGTCTGGGTTTAAAATAAGAATATTGCATGAATGGTGATGGACCATGCCATTTTTTCCTCTGGCAAGAAAACAAGCCTTTAGTGTGACCAATTCACATAAATATATGGAAAAAGCTGGCTTCTGAAATTCATATTGATAAACAACAAAACACTGAGAATGATCATCCAGTTTGTCCCCACTGAGTGAGGGCCCTGGACCAGTAGGCACCCCACTCCTCAAACTACCCACAGGCAGGGTGCTCCTACAAAACCTATGCATCTGTTGAAACCCATAAGTGATTACATAAGGAACTTCAATCTAAGATGAGATTGATATTAACATTATAAAGTAGCTCTCTTCAGCTCTCAGACTCCTATCAAGCATTCAGTTGGACTCAAAACATTGTATTAAATTATAATACTCTTTTGGCACAGTCCTATATATGTTTATTCACACCTAAGTCCCAAATGTGTTTATTGAAGCTTAGAGCACGATCCCAACCACGTCGACACAAAAGTAAGCCCCATTATGTTCAATGGATCTTACTCCCAGGAAAGTGTCGTTAGGATTGCAACCCATCTCTCAGATAAGTTTGTATACTACTGGTGCTTTTAACACTCATCTTGTTTCTGTTGTATAACAGTATCAGTACGATAGTTTTTAATCACTTATTCTTTATTATTTACCTATTTGTATGACTGGAAAATCAGACGTATTTTAATAATTGAAGAGTGTATTTGATCACCATAGCTTTTATCATCAAGGAGATTTATAGGTTCACTTCAGAGGAAAGCCAATAAAGTCCCAGGCCTAATTACAGTTACTTAAGCATTAAAACATTAATTATGTGTTTAATTTTTCATCAGTGAGGAAATATTGAGTTTTTTTAACAGCATGTACCAGTTTTTATGGGGGTGAAGAAAAGTTTAGGTATTTGAATGTTTGCAACTGTAAATCTTGTGTGCTTCAGTTGTAATCTTGCATAAATCTTGTGTATCATGTAACACTGAATATAGCAGCTAACAAAAAATATAACCCCCCCCCCCCAATCTATGGTTCTAGAATCAACAGTTTCACTTATCCCTGGATCCGATGGACCCCCCCCCCCCCGCCCCCAGCATGCACATTATGGTAACTTGGTTTTTCCAAAGTAATACTTGCAAAACAGTTTTTGTTTTGGGTGCAGTCCTAACCAGGTCTACTCAAAAGTAAGCCCCATTGTGTTCAATAGGTCTTACTCCCAGGAAAGTGTCTTTAGGATTGCAGCCATTATTGCTTTACTGAAAAAAATTGAATGTGAACCAGCCTGCATGCTAGAGGATGGCTGACAGAAGGCCCACTTCTTAGAATGGCAGTCTGCCCCCCCCCCCCAAGTGATGTCATGGCCTGATGGGACCTCAAAGAGGAAGTGACATCAGTATAATGCCAGAGCTCCCGTGTCTACTTGGAAGTAAGCTCTATTATATTCAGTTATACTTACTCCCAGGAAAGTATGGATTACCGCCTGAGTGCCCCATTCCAAGATAGCAGTGCCCAGTGTCACATTTAAAGATAGTGATGCCCAACTTTTCATAACATCCCTGATATAAATTGTGACATTTCCCTGCGGTGGTCCCGACCTCCACTTTGAGAACCGCTACTTTACAGCATGTTTGGGATTTTCCCAGGCTGCACCTGCAGTGCGCACTGTTAGGATTGCGTCGAGTGTTTTGCATCCCTTCTAGTTACACTGTTGTGAAAGAGATCATATATGAAAACTTTATCTGAAAAATGCCCATTCCTATTTTTAAATAAATGTGTAATTTCAGACGTTGAGAAATACAGCCAGTCTATCACTGGGTTAAAACTTACAGGTATTTTGTATTTCCTCACCATTTCTTGACAGGATGATGAAGTCGTGCTCCAGTGCGTGGCCAACATTCACAAAGAACAGCGGAAGTTCTGCCTGGCAGCGGAGGGGCTGGGGAATCGCCTGTGCTTTCTGGAACCAACATCAGAGGCTAAAGTAAAAATCCCTTGTGCAACAGTTTTTAGTGGAATTGATGCTTATTAATCTGCAATGCTTAATTAAATTTTTAAATTGTACTTCCTGTAATTGTATATAAAATGCCGAATATCAAATTATTTTCTAATTCACCACTTGGTTTTGCTGAATTGTATATTCTCAAGTTAATGACTTTGCTGCCAGCTACATGCAACTCAAGATCATAGAATCATAGAATCATAGAGTTGGAAGGGACCTAGTAGGTCATCTAGCCCAACCCCCTGCCTGCAGCAGGAATTCCCCCTAGAGCATCTCCAACAGGTGCTCATCGAGCCTCTGCTTGAAGATCCCCAGTGAGGGAGAGTCCACCACCTCCCTTGGCAATCTGTTCCACTGCCAAACCGCCCTCACCGTCAGGAATTTTTTCCGGATTTCCAGCCGGAATCTCCTTTCTTGCAATTTGTACCCATTGGTTCTAGTTCTGCTTTCAGAAGCAGCTATGAACAAATGAGCCCCTTCCCCTCTATGACAGCCCTTCAGGTATCTGAAGAGGGCAATCATGTCTCCCCTCAGCCTCCTCTTCTCCAGGCTGAACATCCCAAGTTCCCCCAACCTTTCCTGGTAGGGCTTCCCTTCCATCCCACTGATCATTCTTGTCGCTCTCCTCTGGACTTGCTCCAGTTTGGCTGCATGTCAAATGTAACATGTTGGACTGTGTGGTAAGCTGCTCAAGAGACTGAAGGAGTGTGGTATTAAAAATACGGTTTTGATAAGATGTTAACAATACTACCAATGGTGTAGAAGCCCTTAAGTAAATCTGAAGCACAGCCCTGTACCACTTAGAACTTTAGTTAGAATTTACTCCCATGCAAATTGCAACACCAAACTCGTTGCTATATTGGCCTGTTTAGAATTTGTATCAGCATCAAAATAGTTAGCTATTTTAAAAGGGACAGTCAATGTTATTGAATAATAATAATAATATTAAAAATCCTATTGCAACATCTTTGGATCAGTGTTTCTCCAGCGATAGATTTGTACCCACTAGGTGGGTCACAAGACAATTTCAGATGGGCCCCTTTTAATTTCAACATGTATTTTATTATTAGACTATTCTTATTTTAAAAGACCTACAGCACAATCTTGGTTATGCTGGCACAAGTTCTAGCACAAATTCTGTTCTGCATTGGGAGTCACAAAAGTGCCATAAGGCACTTCAGCAGCACTCTGAGCAGAGGGTTAAGGCAGCACACAGACCTGTACTGGTCTCTTCATTCAACTGCAGGAACAGGAAGATTAATGAATTATGATAGCTTATATTAATTAGATTGTGACCTACATACTATATATATAGTATATATACATGCTATATAGTATAGTATACTTTAAACAATGATAGACAATGGGGCTTATTCCTGGGTAAGTGTGGATAGGATTTGAGCTGTTGGGATATTCTGACATTTTTTTAAAACAAACCAGCAACTGCTTTGAAAGGTTAGGCAAATTCTTTTTTATTTTAAATATTTATTTAAAATTTATTGTAAACTTTTAATTCATTTATTTTCATGTAATTTAGTCATAGCGGGGATTTAAACATTGTCTAGTTGATGATATCACTTCCAGCCATATCATCACTTCTGGTGGTTCCCAGAAGTGTTGTCATTCTTAAAAAGTGGATTCTGTTGTTAAAACATTTTGAGATCCACTGCTTTAGATCATCATTAACCCCAATTACAGATTAGCCCCATTTACAGATTAGGCATGAGTTGAAAGACAATTATTTTTCTAAATCAACCAACCTCTTGATTGAGAAAGAATTCAAATGTATGTCTCCCTTCCAAAGCCAATGATACCTGATCTTGTTTTTTCTCTGTTTAAATATATGTTCAGTTTTATACATCTTCTTTTCCATGTGATTAATAGAGGTCTGCTAACAAACTTGCTGTTGCTTTGGTATTAAGTTTTCTAGTTTGATGGGCTTTTTCTTCCAGAAACATCTTCTCCTCTGTTCATTGACTGAAAGTGTAGTTTCTGCAAAGGCTGAGTCAGTGAATCAGTAATGCAGGAGACTAACCCTACAATCCAGAGTAACTACGGGAGCACGTAAGAGACTTTACGTGCACCCGTAGTTACTGCACCACCTAGTGAAAACCTATGGGAAATTCATATTGCAATCCAGAGCAAATTGTTCTTACACCAGAGCAAGGACTCCCCGTAGTTACTCAGGATTGCGCCCTAATTGAAAGCTTCTAAGACAAGGGATGAGAAACGGAGAAGGTGAGGGAGATGAAGAGTAGATGCAACTAGAAAAAATAAGATGTAGAAAAACTAATGGAAATGTTATGGTCCTGAGAAAGTGGAGGGATAAAAGAGGATGCAGACATCTATAAATGTCTTGCCACCACTTCATTTGAGCCTACCGGGGCAACTGGCAAAAAAGAAAGCGCTAAGGATGAGGACGTCACAAATGAGCAACTGAAACCAATTGTGAGTGACTGCCCACTCATGCTGCAATCCTAAACACACTTTCCAGGGAGTAAGACCCATTTAACACAATGAGGCTTACTTTTGAGTAGACATGGTTAGCATTGTGATCTCAGTAATTACATGCAAGTCTGTCATGTAGGTATTTAGCATAGGCTACTGTATAGGAAAGGCTTTAAGGAATTACGGTATATGATAAGCATATTATTGAGGCTTTAAGGAATTATATGATAAGCATGTTATTGAAAGCACCTACTCTCAATTTTATGTACTTTTAAGAGCTCTGCTGTGCACCACTGCTGAAGCCTTAAAAGGATGGTTGTAGAGCAGTGATTTTTAAACCCTTTTAATCTCATGCTACACTGACAAGGTGCTAAAATTGTCAAGGCACACAATCAGTTTTTGACCATTGACAAGGCACACTGTGCTGCTGGTTTGGGGCTCAAATCTCCCAATTGCCCTACTTTAATGATCATCCTCAAAGTCCTGCAGCACACCTGTAGACCATTTGTGACACACCTGTGTGGCATGGCACACTGGTCGAAAATCACTGACCTAGCTAGAGAAACAAGCCAGTATGGAAATAGACATCCTGCTATCTGGATGCAGAGTTTGCAGACACTGGGAAGCCCAGTCATTGATCTAACCTGAGCTGGAGCAGACCTTAAGACTGCTTAAGTTCCACTTAAGAAGCGGGCAATCTCTTCTTTAAAGTGATGAGTCAATCTGCCAGAAACTATGTAATCCAAAGAGAGTGACAGACCCTACCATGGCTACGTATTTATAAACCAGAATTGTACTTGTTATCTATCTATAGTATTTATATACTGCTTTTCAACTGAAAAGTTCACAAAGCAGTTTATAAGAAAATGAAAAAATTAATAGCTAATTAATAGCTAATGATAGAATAACGTTATGATAGAAATAATTTAATAATGTAGTTAGTTCTCTGCTCAGAGAAACTGGTAAACCTGTTAGCATTGTTGAAACTGGATAATGTTTTCTTATATTTTCCTGGAAAACATTTTCATTATTCTTGTCCCACTTTAAAATTGCTTGGATGGGATTGATTTATAGCAGACTGGCAGGATATGTGATATTTGAAGTTGCATGCACACTTACTCAGCACAAATACATTAGAGTCTGAATAGTGGAAATGCATCAATTTAATTAAAAGATATAACTTAAACTTGCTTTTATTGCAACTGTCCACGTCTTCTCTGGAAAGTGCTGGGGAGCCATAACATTCCAATTTAATCAAAACTATAAACAATTAGCTTGAAAAAGATTTCTGTTAAAAGGATACATTTGCTGTGAATCAAGATCTCTGCAACATAATTTATAGCATTTCTTATAAAACCTATTTAAGTAAATTAAGATTAAAATCCAAAACTCTAAAATTTAATAGGTTTTAGGTCATTCAACCCTCTGGATCACTAGGTGTCAACCCTTTGGATCGATAAATCTCCTATGCACCAATTTTGTGGCAGTGCTTTTTATAGCATGGGGTGGAAGCTTTGAGTTGGCTGGTAAAATGCAAGCTATGCTTAATTCTACCTTAAGTCGAAAAAGGTATGAGACTTGGCAGATCACAGAGGCTGCCTACATGTGATTCAGAGCACAATCCTGAGTGTTTGATGGGGCAGCATAGATCCCTGCATTGACCCTGGGGTGTCACAAAAGTGCCACAAGGGGAGTTAGGGACTTGCAACTAGAAAAAGCTCTTGGAGCTCTTATGGAGCTCTTTTGTTCATTCCAAGTAATGAAAATTATTGGCTAGTTTAGGTTTGGCAGATTCATTCTAGAGCTCAGGATCCTTAATTCTGAGGAATATTCCACTCTGTTACTGTAGTGCGGTGGTTACCAAACTTATCTGAGTCATTAATTTCCTGCAGCCTCATCTTCCAAGTTCAACCAGGCACTGCCAAATCTCATTGGATTTCATTAGATCTAAGATAGTTGTACATATGAGAATAGATGAGGAGAGGACACTGGAGAATATCCTGAAGTGTTCCTATAAGTGCACTGCAACCATTTTAGTGCCTTGTGTTCAGTAAGGTGTTGTGATGCACACTTTGGGAACCCTTACTGCAGTGCTGTGATTTTCAACCTTTTTCATCTCACCGCACACTTAACAAGGCACTGAAATTGTCAAGGCACTGAAATTGTCAAGGCACATCATTAATTGTTTTTACCATTGACAAGGCACACTAGACAGTTCAAATCCTGCACACCTGAGGACAATCTGCGGCACACCAGTGTGCCATGGCACTCTGGTTGAAAATCACTCCTCTAGTGGCTCATCACCTTAAGTACTGCTCGTGGTACCCATATCACTTAATGAGAAACACTTTACTAAAATAATATTGTTGGGTTCAGGAAATTTACCATGGTGGTGTCAATTCTCATGGTGAGTATAACATCGAGCTTAAATTACGAATGAACTGTTTTTATTTTGAAGTTATATATGGTGACATAAAAGTTTTGCTTGTGGAATAAGATTTGTGATGGCTTGCCCACAAATGCAAAATCTTGCTTGAATTCGAGGGAAGATAGTGTTGGAGGAATCACAATAAAAGAGTATTTACAAAGCCACATTTGGAGTGCTTGGGTGGACCAAAGATTTTAACAACACAATCCCATCTACTACCCCACCCCAACTATCCCACCCCTATTGTGGATGGAGCAGTCTAGGAGACCTTCTCTGTGTAATTGGTAGAGCCTCTTTGGTACAGCCAATTGGTAGAGCCTCTTTGCAGATATTACTACAACAAAAGTATTTCTATAATTTCAACAAAAAGTTCACAAAATTTGATGTCACAGAGGAAATAAAATAATTAAAGTTCAGATATCCCAACCACAGTTTTGTCCTTGCTTAGAAGTCTGCTTAGAAGTGCACCTACAAAATACCTACATGTAGACCCATTGGAGGCCATGCGCATGCAGAATAGTGTAAGTAAAAGTATCTTTTATTTTTACATTGCGTTTTCCAACTGCTTGTAGGATGCAGTGGAGTTTGTGCTGACACCAATAACTGTGCCTTATGGGCAACATTTAGTGAGGCCTCTTATTCAAATAAGTTTAGGAGAAAAATCCCTATTTGCCTAACCTTTGACTACATTCCATCTTACTTTAGCTGCTGCTCAGCTGAGTAATGAATCATGCCTCTAAAACAGTGGTTCTCAATCTTCCTAATGCTGGGACCCCTTTATAAGTTCCTCATGTTGTGGGGACCCCAACCATAAAATTATTTTCATTGCTACTTTATAACTGTAATTTTGCTACTGTTATGAATCATAATGTATGCAGGATGTATTTTCATTGTTACAAATGAAATGTGTGTTCTATGCACACATTGAACACAATGGGATTTATTTCAGAGTAGGCTTGCATAGGATTGGGCCCTGAGGCTGCAATCTTATCCACATTTACATGGGAGTAAAGGCCCCCTGACTATAATGGGATTTATTTCAGAGTAGGCATGCATAGGATTGGGCCCTGAGGTTGTCAGTCAGCCCCAGTGCATGTGCAGCTACAGCCGGAGGTCTGGCAAGCCTGACCAGGGGTCTTTAGGTGACCCCCAGGAAACCTCTAGGTGACCCCAAAAGGGGTCCCGACCCCAACTTTGAGAAACGCTGCTCTAAAAGTACAAGAACTGGTGCACAATACTGTGCACGATACAGCAGCACTCAGTGTTAACCCTATTCTCCTAACTTGTATGATTTCCTCCATTCCACTAATACCTTCATACCTTTGAGGCTATAGTTATAAGAACTGAACGGCAGCCTTCCTACATGCTCTCTATTGATAAAAGATGCCATAGTCAGAGCTGTGCTGTGCTTATTCAAAGAAATTTGTAAAATATATTCTCTTTATATCCAGTATGTACTTTTTAATTTGCTACATAACAAAAGAATAAGCATCATACATTCTATATTATATTTCAAGGAGGAGTTAGTTTGGATTTTCAAAAACTCATAATAATTCTTTAGTGCGTGTACACCATGGTGCAAATTGCTAACAAATCTGCAATTGTGTAATAGACAAGACTGATAAAAAATGCTTTGATGTGGCCCAAATCTTCAAACTGTAATTGTTTCATGAATTGTTACACTCATCTTTCAGTACATGCATATACACAGCCTCAAGGTGTGAGAATGAGATAAAGAAAAGTGGCTTCATAAGTAGAATAGAATCTACCATTCACATGCATATTTGACTCTCACCTTTGAATGCTGCAGGAGACTTCTTGCTTTTTACTCATGAGAAAATGAGAAAGAAAATGCAAATGAAGCAGAGTCAGATAATAAGCAGGAATCAAAATTTAGCAAAATGATATCACAGAAGTTGTATACTGTAATAGCTCAGTCAAGAGAAATTTGAACGAGGTTATTCTTTTTTTAGCAGCCTACACTAATATTTTGGACAAAAGCTGTACTTGGTGCTTTAACAACACACAGGTTTCAATGGCAGAGTTAAGTCCAAACTCCGCAAAGATATGAGCAATGAATGTGCTTCAGCCAGGAAGCTCCTTTTTAAGAAAAAGCAGCTGCAGTTTAGGGGCAGTTTTAGAGGCTGCAGTTTGTAACAGGACTGAAGTTAATAGGGGGCATTAACTCTTTTCCCTTGTAACATTTTCCCATCAAAGCCTTCCCCCTGGATCTTCTATTTACTTGGGACATGCCAGAGTCTGGAGTTGAGTGCTGAATCAGAGGTGCCATGATTTGACTTTTCTGTGAGGATGCTGTGGACAGTTGCATCTGCCCCAGTGGTGGGCTCCAATAGGTTCGCACCTACTCTATAGAACCAGTTGTTAAAGAGAGATAGGACATATAAAGTTTAAAAGCCATTTAAAAGTGTCTGCCAGATGGGCATAGAACCGGTTGTTAATGTCTTTGAATCCCTTCACTGATCTGCCCAGATGGTCTTTCATGGACTTCTTGGATGCCAAGCAGCAGATGCAACTGCCCAGAGCATCCCTGTCCTCAGTTGAGGAGGACTTTGCACGGTCCCCTGGTGGGATGAAAGATTTCCATTTCCACATTTCCATTACACAACAGTGGTGGGATTGGCCACTGCTTGCTTTAGATGTGTCCTTGTTTGTGTAAAAACAATGCAACCAAATGTAGGGGAGGGCATCTGGATGCAGGTGCCATATGTGCTCCCTGAGGCATCTGGTGGGCCGTTGTGCAATACAGGAAGCTGGACTAGATGGACCTTTGGCTTGATCCAATGGAAGCTCTTCTTATGTTCTTATGTAACGAAAAGTGCATGGGTGAATCTTCTTTGTGTTTTTCAATCTGCAATTATAGTCCTTCTGCACGTTATGTAGATGTAGCATGTAATTAATTAATTACTCTACCAAACGCACTATCTTCACAGTGTCTTCTTGGCTGTTTTTTCACAACCTGAAGAAATTTCCCTAGTGGTTCTAGGAACAATTGCTGTGCATTTGTAGTACTTTGCAATGCTCATTGCCTTATTTTGTGAACATGCAGCATACAGCTGCTGTTTTGTTCTTTAGATTAGTAGAAGGTAAGATTCCAGGTACAAATTATATCTAAGTGAAAGTTTCCATGAATTAACTTTCTTGCCTACTTTGTTCTTGCAGCAGTCCCTTCTTCCTCTCTAAGGAGTGATGGGTAGGATGCAGGGGACTTCAGGGAGAAGGGAAAGTCCATAAGATCAGGTGGAGGCACCTTGTGTGAAATGCTTCATTTTCAAGAGATGGTTTTCAGACATTGGGGGCTGCTATGGGAGGGAGGAGAAGCCGTTTCTGCAGAAACGTAGGGCAAAATCCAGAGCATTTACGGGTCTGTGCAGTTACGTCACCCACTAGTGTTATCTTATGGAAAGTCACCTTCACTGCTCCAGAGCAAAGGGCTTAATTTGACTTTGGGATATGTGCCCCAGTGCACCACCTAGTGAAAACCTATGGGAAATTCATATTGCAATCCAGAGCAAATTGTTCTTACACTGGAGCAAGGACTCCCCGTAGTTACTCTGGATTGCGCCCTAAGTCTCATTGAATAGTATGGAACTTACTTCTGAGTAGACAACCTCAGGATCAGGACAACCCTTAATTTCACTTGTTTTTATTAGAGTCCAACCTTCAGTTTTTATGGTTTTCCAAAATTTGAATTGCCCCAATATTTGACTTCCTTGTTCTGCACTTTGTTTCAACTGAGTTTCTTTACTAATATAAGAGATTTAATTGGCAAAGTATATCACTACAATTAGAAAGTGTTCTATGTTTCACTAATGAAAGTCATTTTCTTAATTACTGTTCTGGGGATCACACTGTGTTTTTCAAGCTGTAACTTTTTTCAATACTGTTAAAACCATTTTTGAAAGCAGTTTTATTATTCTCCCTGCATAGCTAGATGGGATACAAAGCACTAGGTTTGCAATCTGGAAGGAACTTAATGGATTTCTTCTCCAGATAAATAATAAGGTGCAGCAGTAGACTAAAAGATTGAACTATGAAGCAGGATTTTCTCAGTTTGAATCTTGCTTTGCCAGGAACTCACTAGATGGACTTTACAATCCCATCCAGGGCTATCTCAGCACCAAAATGAATTCCACAGTATCCTGAGTGCTGCAGGCTACTGCTGGTGGGTGCTCAAGAGAAGGGGACCTGTCCCATTCCTCCTAGTAAGGGAAGTTTTAGGGGCTTCTAGATAATATGGGGCTTCTAGATTCTGCTTCTAGACCTTTATCAAACATAAAGGTGTTCCCTGTGGGTTGTATTGCTAGTTGTGACCAGTGATGGGCTTCAAAGAAATTAAGAACCGGTTCTCTGCCACTTTTAAATGGCTATTTTTAAACTTTATATGTCCTATCTCTTGTTAAGAACCGGTTCTATAGAGTAGGTGCAAACCTGCTGGTGCCCACCACTGGTTGTGACTGATTGTACGGTATGGTGCTCGTCCCCGTTTCTAAGCCGAAGAGCCAGTGATGTCTGAAGTCATCTCCATGGTCATGTGGCCAGCATGCCTATACACCGAGGTGTACAGAATGCTGTCTCTTTCCCACCAATGTGGTTCTTATTTAGGCTATCTATTTGCATTTCCATGCTTTTGAACTGCTAGGTTTACAGGAACTGGGTAAGGGACAGGTGCTTGTTCCAGCCTGCTGGTTGATAGGCATGGGTCAACCACTGAACCACTATAGTGGTGGGCTCCAGCAGGTTCGCACCTACTTCATAGAACCGGTTGTTAACAAGAGATAGGATGTATACAGTTTAAAAATAACCATTTAATAGTGGCAGCCAGATGGGCATAGAACCGGTTGTTAATTTCTTTGAATACCATCACTGGCCATACAGCAGTAGCACTAGTGTAGCACATTTGCAACACTCAGTGCTGGCAGATCATCAATGGTATGAGAATAGGATTGGGCTATACAATCCTACAACACTAGTTAAACAAACGACCTCCACTGAACTCCCCAACTGTATGATGTAGATAACTTTTTACCTTATACCATGGTTATAAGGAGTACCTCAAGCCAATACATGCTTCATGCACTTTGCACAACAAAAAATGATATAAACATGCTAAATGCAGTATTTTTATTATTTATGAATTTTAATTAGTAATTTATACTGAATTATCAATTAATAATTGTAGACTTCACAGTGTTTCTAAATTGTCAGTTGAAATCCCTTATGTGGTGCCACCTCTTGGCCCTCCTTTAAAGCATTGCTCAAAAACCTCCATCTTCTGTGAAATATTTGTCTAATATTTGCCTTTTTATCTGAGCATGCTGCAAAAATTCTATAGCCCTGTTCTTAAAGCTTGCACTGTACAAAGTTAAGCCTTCTCTACACCAAGCACATCAAATGTGATACCACATTTGTTTGGGCTCTTGAGTGATGTATAGTGACCCCTTTGCCTGAGCCAATGATTCTTAAACATTTCAGTCTGGGACCCCCTTGTGAGTATGATGATTGTCCAGGACCCCCCTGGAAGTGATATCATGGTGACACCAAATTCCGATGCCAGAGCACCTCCATGTCTACTTGAAAGTTAGTCACATTGTGTTCAGAGTGATTTACTTCCAAGAAAGTATGGATAGCAGCCTGAGAGCTCCGTTCCAATATGGTGGCACCCAGTGACAGATTCCAAAACAGCACACCCAGCTTTTTGTGATCCCCCTGAAATGGCGTCGCAACCCCACATGGACATCCCAACCTCCATTTTGAGAACCACAGGCCTGAGCTGTTCTTCCCCACTGACCTTCCACCGTACACTCAACATTACTTCCCATTATTTGATTGGTTGCCAAATAAGCTGGTGTGGACTTTTTCAGTTGATTGGTAGGGTTGGTGAAAAGAGGGCTTGATAAGACCTGCACAGCACTCCTCTTGGTCAATAATGCTTGTTCTCTAAGGACCTTCTGCACTTAGAGACCAATGAGAAATAAAGCTAACTGGCCAGTGTTTGAGGGAATAAGAAACCCATCACATGAGAAACCCACATGCCTCTTCCCTGTCCCATCTAGTCATGCTTGCAGAAGCAATAGGCTCTCAATATGCACAGCAGCCAATGGTGGGCATGACCCTTTGAGGAGCTTGGATCTGTGGTATATTTTGAGGCTACAATCCACACTTTCCTGGGAATAAGCCCAATTGACTATAGCGGGACTTACTTCTCCATGGGATTGCCTCTGAAAGAATTGAATTTGCCTTGTGTACTCTTGCTTCTATCCCACTTCCATTTTCTCTGTTCTTGTTCTTAATAGGTTGCTAATAGGTTTGTTATTCTGAAAAGCATTTCAGTGCCAATACTGTCACTTATCTGCTTTCATTGTCTTCTTTTAAGAACATTGGTTGCAATGTTTAGTTGAGAAAAAGAGGAGGAAAGTATGTCCTTATTTTCCATTAAGCTGAGCTCACTTTAATTTCTTGCATAAATCCTCTTTTAGCCTTCAGTGTCCCATCTATCATTTGTAGTACTCTCAAGTGCTATGTCCACTGACAGTGCTATCTAATTATTATTATTACCTACCACTGGCAACCTACTGTGACATGTGAATATTTTCTTTAAAAATAGGATAATTTAAGTTGTTTTTAACTGGCAACTTCCTGATTGTAACTTCTGATTATATATGCACAGTTTAAGCTAGGGAAAGTTGAGGGCTTTATGTTTCTCTAAATATAAATCAGGGATGTCCAAACTTTCAACTTTAGGTCTCCTAGACCTTTAAAAAGTGCGTAGAGGTGGGAATTTCAGCAGGTACAGCTTCTCATCCCACAGATAACAAGCAGCACCTGCTGTAATTCCCTCTTTTACGCACTTGTTAAAGGCCCAGGAGACCTAAAGTTGAAAGTTTGGACACCCCTTAAATGAATGGTCTTTGTTCCAATTTTAATTTCATTTTTTCCTCCCACTGGTCTCCATAACCAAAAAAAAAAAAAAATGTCAGACAAAAGGTTTATTTTCTATAGGGAAGAGGAAGCATAACTATGCTATGAACAAGCTGAGATTAAATCCTGATAAGACAGAGGTTCTCCTGGTCCGGAAGTCCTCGATTCGGGGATTGGAATATCATCCCGTTCTGGATGGGGTTGCACTCCCTCTGAAGGAGCAGGTTCGCAGCTTGGGGGTTCTCCTGGATTCGCAGCTGCTCCTGGAGTCCCAGGTGGTGGCTGTGGCCAGGGGAGCCTTTGCTCAGCTTCGGCTGATCCGCCAGCTGCAACCATTCCTGAGTCGCTCGGATCTGGCCACGGTGACCCATGCCCTAGTGACCTCGAGACTATTGTAATGTGCTCTACGTGGGGCTGCCTCTGAAGACGGTCCAGAAGCTGCAATTAGTCCAGAATGCGGCGGCCCGTGTGGTTGCTGGGGCTCGTCGGTTCGACTCTGTCGGGCCACTGCTTCAGCGACTACACTGGCTGCCCATTCGTTTCCGGGCTGAATTCAAAGTGCTGGTCTTGACCTTTAAATCCCTGAACAGCTCTGGTCCAGGGTACCTGAGGGACCACCTTCTTCTGTACAATCCGACCCGTCACCTAAGGTCATCTGAGGGGGCCCTACTGACTGTGCCGCCACTAAGAGATGTGAGAGGTGTGGCAGTCAGAGATAGGGCCTTCTCGGTGGTGGCACCCCGGCTTTGGAACTCCCTCCCCATAGAACTGAGGAAAGCTCCTTCAATACAGAGCTTCAGGCAGAGCCTAAAAACCTTTTATTTTAAAAAAGCGTTTTAAATGGGGCAGAGGTTGGGGGCAGTTTTATTGCTTTTTTACTGTTTTAATAAATGTTTTTAGCCTGTTTTAATTGTTCTCAGTTTTAATCTAATTGTATTTTAATTGTATTTTAATTATGTTTTAATCCATATTTATAATTCTATTTTAATGGTGTTTTATTTTCTATGTGATGTTAGCCGCCTTGAGCTCCCTCTTGCAGGTGAGGAAAGGTGGCGTATAAATTAAATAAAAAGAAATAACTATGATACTTATGGAAAGCGAGAAAGTTTTTAATTAGAATATTATGTTAAGATGGCACATTTTCAGAAAACAGCATAAGATAGGCAAAATGCTTAAAGCGATGCATTCAAACTGTCAATTTTCTTTAGTTAATGAAGACGAAGAGCAACATCAGACTAAAGATCCACTAATGTGGAACAACGTAAGTTTGATGTGAAGTTTACCATGATGTTGGTATCATCATCATCTTATGACACTTTCAAATTTTTTACACCCTATATAACATTATTTAATTATTATCAGTAAAAATTGCAGTATATTTTCACATTTCATACCATCTTTTTATACCACCACTTGGAGTGGTATATGTAGCTCCTCCCTTTTTTGTCCTTACAACAACCCTGTGAGGTAGGTGAGGCTGAGAGATAGTAATGATAAACATAAAATTAATAGTAATAATGGCCAGAAAATATATACAGTGAATATTTCCCCACCAGCAGTGGGTGAATGTCAGTACCCTTCCCTGCTATCACTCACATGCACATAGTACTCAATGATATACCGCCCCACCAGCTGGAGTCCAGGTCTTCTTGCCTGGAATAGAAAAAGGAGGACAGTGTAGATTTTTTTCAGGTCACAAAGCTAAAAAAGAGGACTACTGGTCACCCTCCACTTTCCACAGAGCTCAATGCAATGGAGCTTGGAGCAGGGATTTCCTTCTGGAGTGACTGGTGGGGCTACATTCATTGGATCAGGACCTGCTTCCTCTTAGTCTGATCCAAGACAAGTTGGCCCACTCACAATTAAAGGCACGATATGGCTTCATTTCAATTTACTGTATACTGTATAGTGTCAATGCAATTAGAAGGGACATTTTCTGGGGTGATTTGGAGGGCTGATTTCATTGAATCAGGACCATTCTGATGTCCTTTCAGCTTGCCATTTCCCATGGATTATGGCACATTCGCCTACTTGTGAGTAAAGCCACTATGTGGGGCACTTTCATTTTCCCATCGAACTCAATGCATATTTTCATTGTTGTTTTTTGGCAAGAACTTTTGATAGGAAAGAGATATTTAAAAAATCAATTTTTGCTTTGGATTCTGCTCTTAAATACAAATTCAGTTGTATATGGCATGGGGGGTTGCTCCATTCCTTCATGTTGTTATGATGTTGGTCTTCCCCCAGTATGTAGGATATGATGACAAAAAAGCTTACAAAAGCTTACAAAAAGCTGCTTGCCCGTGTCATACTGAAGAGGCTTCAGGTGCTTGCAGAGAAGATCTATCCTGAATCACAGTGTGGATTTTGAGCCAACAGGTCCACCACTGATATGGTATTTTCCCTTCGACAGTTGCAAGAGAAATGTAGGGAACAAAGACAGCCACTCTTTGTAGCCTTCATAGACCTTACAAAGGCTTTTGATTTGGTTAGTAGGGATGGCCTTTTTAAAATCCTCCCCAAGATTGGATGCCCACCTAAGCTCCTCAACATCATCAGGTCCTTTCACGAGGACATGAAGGGCACTGTAGTTTTTGATGGCTGAACATCAGACTCCTTTCACATCCGAAGTGGAGTTGGTTCACGTCCTCGCACCAACTTTATTTGGGATCTTTTTTGCAGTCATGCTGAAGCATGCTTTTGGAAACGCAACAGAGGGAATCTATCTCCGGACCAGATCAGATGGAAAACTCTACAATCCTTCCAGACTAAGAGCAAAGTCCAAAGTCCAACTGAAATGCTTGCGTGAGTTCCTCTTCGCCGACGACGCTGCTGTTACTGCTCACTCTGCCGAAGACCTTCAACGACTTATGGACCGTTTTAGCAAAGTCTGCCAAGACTTTGGACTAACAATCAGCTTGAAGAAAACACAAGTCATGGGTCAGGGTGTGGATCCACCTCCCTGTATCACAATCTCTGAACATGAACTGGAGGTTGTCCATGACTTTGTGTACCTTGGCTCAACTATCTCTGACACTCTCTCCTTAGACTCTGAGGTGAATAAACCGCTTTACCAATTTATACCAATTTATACCAATTTATGCCATAAACGCTTTACCGTTTATGCCATGCATAAACGGCTACCACGTTCTCCAGGCTTACAAAGAGAGTATGGCTTAATAAGAAGCTAACAGAACATACAAAGATCCAGGTCCATAGAGCTTGCATCCTGAGCACACTCTTGTACTGCAGCGAGTCTTGGACCCTTTATGCATGGCAGGAGAGAAAGCTGAACACCTTTTATATGCGCTGTCTCCGACGTATTCTTGGCATCACCTGGCGTGACAAAGTTTCAAACAACGCAGTCTTGGGACGTGCTGGAATCTCTAGCATGTTCACACTTCTGAAACAGTAATGTCTACGCTGGCTTGGGCATGTCGTGAGAATGGCTGATGGTCGGATCCCAAAAGATCTCCTATATGGAGAATCAGTGCAGGGAAAGCGCCCTAGAGGGAGACCACAGCTGCAATACAAAGACATCTGCAAGAAGGATCTAAAGGCCTTGGGAATGAACATCAACAGCTGGGAAACCTTGACCTCCAATCGTTCAGTGTGGAAGCAAAAGACTCAGCATGGCCTTCTCCAACTGGAAGAGACACTTGTTTGGCAGGCTGAAGCAAAGAGACAGACCCGAAAGCAGCAAAACCTGGGCCTGGGCAGGGGACGGAATTTATTTGTCCTCAGTGTGGAAGGGATGGACACTCTCAAATTGGCCTCTTTAGTCACACTAGATGTTGTTTCAGGACCTCCAATCAGAGCACGATACCAGAGTCTTTCGAGACTGAAGGATGCCAATGAATGAATATGATTTATTATTTGCAATTATGCCATATATGGTTAACTTACCTTTCAAGATTTTCCTTTCTATATAGACAGTTAATGGTATAGGGAGTTCTGTCCTAATCCCTCACTAACAGCTGATGTATCTTAACAAAGATGGCCAACAGTGTCTGCAAACCATAATGTGATGGGTAATGCTGTGAAAGTTAATAATAAGAGTGGTCTTGTGAATAGTCTTAGCTGGGTGGGTTGAGTCTGAGTAGTTATTCTTGAGGACAGCAACCATTATTCTTGTACTGGGGGAACAGTGGCAAGAACGGGCATAGCCCCAAGCTTTGGAGGCAAATTGGAGGCTGATGTTTGTTATCTTGTGTGATTTATGGGCTCCTTGCATAGCAGGTTATAAATAAAAGCCAGAGTTCTGCACAGGAAACCTGCCAAAATTGCAACAAACTGCAGGCACAGGCTTAAGCAAAAAAGAACAGGCTAACATAACCAGCACTGTCTAGTTGGGTGCAGACAGCAGGCCTCCATCAGTCTTGAAAGACTATGGTATCATGCTCGGCGCTGCATACACTGCATGTGAAGCACGAAAGCCTGGGTTGGATTGTTATGGAGGATAGGCTGTTACCCAAGCAGCAAATCCCCCTCTCCACGCCACTGAATTAGTCCAATGGAAAGGCAGAGCCAATACGATTGGATCCAGCTGTCATTGCAGAGCTGGGCTAAGGACAGGAGCTCACCCTGTCTTGTGGGGCCGACCTGGGTCTTGAACGCTGGCCTGCTGGTTGACAGGCACAGTGTCTTAGCCACTTAGCTACCCAACTCAGTTGGGTGCACAAACCACAGAAAGTTGTGAGTAAAATAGCTTCTGTTTCTCGTTCTATGGATCATGAGCTACTGAGATCATGATATGTTAAATTCTTTCAAACAGACAAACATTTTAATTTTAATTGAAAAAAATTCAATTAATTTAATTAATTTTAATTTTTAATTAAATTTTTTAATTTTAATTTTAAATTTTAATTGAAAATTAATTTTTATTAATTAATTTTTAATAAAGTTTTAATTTTAATTGAAAAAATCCTATTTTTGAGTGAATCCTGTGGACTTTAGAAGCTAATTGCCCAGCTAATTATCCTGAAGTTTGCAAGTTATGTGCAAACTAAATATAGGGTGTGATGAAATATTTTAACATTTGTAAGTGCAATCCTAACCAACTGTGGGGGCAATCCTAATCCCAACAGACTGGGCCATGTGTTGCATTATGCATTTCGGGGCAGTCATATAGGCGTTCTCAAGATAAGGGAATGTTTGTTCCCTTAACTTGTACACTAAACCTTGGATTGAGAGTAATTTGAATTGAGAGTGTTTTCTAAGACAAGCAAATAATTCTAATAAATTTTAACTTGATATTCAAGTGATGTCTTGATAAACAAGCAAAAAGGTCCTGACCAGAATACAGCTGGTTTCAGCACTCCGCCAGCACCTGCTGAGCCTCTCCTGAGAGACCAGCCTATGCATGTCCACTCTGAAGTAAAGAGAGTCAATGGGGCTCACTTCTATGTAAGGGAAGCAATAGAAAGGAGACTGGGAGACCTTGCCTTGCTTGTCTACTCTAAAGTAAGCCCTGTTATAATCAGTGGTGCACCCTCCTGTGCAAAGGAGGGGCAGATTGCAGCCTGAGAGACCTGAGAGACAAATTGCAGGTTAGTTTTATTTCTCTTTATACTTTGTATTTTTTTTATTATTTTGTATTATATGACAGTATTATAATAATTTTTCTATGAATATTTTTGGGTTGCGGAATGAATCATCTGAGTTTCCATTATATCTTATAGCAAAATTTGCTTTGATATACATGAGTTTTGGATTACAAGCATGCTTCCAGAACAAATTATGCTCTAAACCAAGGTACTCCTGTAGTTGCATTGCCCTTATCTCTGTGCTGGACAGATACAGCCCAATCCAGAGCAACTAATCTGTCCACATAAGAGCCCTTAGGTTGCCCTATCTAACACTAGGTTGGAGCAACTGCAAGATGCTCCAGCCCAGTTACTCTGAAGGAGGCTTAGGGCAGAGCAAGGCAAGATAGGGTGCCCTCAGAGAGGTGGACCTGCTCTGCCCTAACTGGGGCAGCCTAAGCAGCTCAGGAGAGGCAAGTTGAGGGCATGTTGAGCATTGCCTAGGGCAGAGCAGTTACTCTGTATCCAAAGCCTGTTTCCAAGGCAGAAATGCCCTCTTCCAGCCCTCAGAGTTATACCACCTCAGGAGCAGGTATAGTAATGAGTAGACCCATAGGTGTCCATGATAAGGCCCGAGTAAGAATGGCAGTGCTGACCAAAAATCTGAGTTCTTGCCCAGCCTAGCTGCAACCCCTGCCTCTCAACCTCAGGATATGGAACAAACTACGGCTGCCCACAAACCTCAGGATACAGCAGGCCACTCCAAGAAGCCCCTTGTATTCACTGTAGAATGTACTGGCATCTCATCAGGGACTCCTTATAAGGCAGGCACCCAGTGGCGTCACCAGACTGGTGCAGCTGGTGTGGGCTGCACTGGGGATGCGCTCCGTATGGGGTGATGTGCCGGAGGAGTTTGACTGTCCTTTGGCAGGCCCCGGGCGTCAGCACCCCCATTCAGGCCTGCTCCAAGGCGGAGAATCAGCCAGAAGCTGACACTTGTCTGAGGAGCTGGCCTGAACGGCCATCTGAGGTGCACTGCGCAGAAACACACTGAGCATGCCGAACAGCTTCAGAGGAGACTTCCTTAGAGCAGAGAAAGTCTGCGCCTCTGCACAGCCATTCGGCCTCACTCAGGAGGCGGAGCAGCAGCCGAATGGCTTCAGAAAGAGTACTGCACAGGCACCAACTCTGACGCCTGCACAGTCTCCCCCGAAGCCAAAAGGCTTCAGAAAAGTACTGCGCAAGTGTCAGAGATGGTGCCTGCGCAGTACTCTTTCTGAAGCCAGTTGGCTTCAGAAACAACTGCGCAGGCGCCAACTTTGGTGACTGTGCAGTCCAGGTGGGGGGGGGGGCACATCCCAGGGATGACACACAGACTTCCGCACCAGGTGATGTGCAGAGTCATGTCACCACTGTAGGCACCACAGCTGTTCCTTGTTCAGTGTGATCTGAGGGGTGTCTCCTCAGGAGCAAGTCTTCCCCTTGTGTCAATTACTAAGCATGCTCTGGAGCAGTTAGGGCAGCCCAGGCTTCCTGACTCTCTGGATTCAGCATAACTTTCTGCTCTGGATACAGAATAGGAGAGTGCAGTTAGGTCAGAGCAGGCTGAATTTGCTCTGGATTGCAGCCTTAGTTAGGTTGTGTCCTATATTTCATGGTAGAGGACTTGCCCTCAAATTCTGAGTGGCTTTATTTTATTCTCCCCAGTTCTGAGGGGCTTCATTTTACCTTCTCCAATTCTGAGCGGCTTCAGGTTCTCCTCAAATTCCTTGGGGCCTCATTTTTTTCTCTAATTCTGAATCTTATGATTGTGCTATAAGTGTTTAATATAAGGTTTATAGAGTCTGCAATGTCATTCAGTAGCATCAAAGGTTTTTAGGAAGTGATTATCATTATTACATAAACTGAAAGTCACTTAGGGCGCAATCCAGAGTAACTACGGGGAGTCCTTGCTCCGGTGTAAGAACAATTTGCTCTGGATTGCAATATGAATTTCCCATAGGTTTTCATTAGGTGGTGCAGTAACTACGGGTGCACGTAATGTCTCTTACGTGCTCCCGTAGTTACTCTGGATTGTAGGGATACAGATGTGAAAAGCTGATTACTCTGCAAGTTAAAATACTGTAATCAGTTTAATAGCTTCCTCTATTTCTCTGGACAGGGTGCAGTTTGTTTTCTGATCTTCAGAGCAGTTTATTATACCATGCAGGAAAAGTGATGACCTTTGCAGTCTGCAGCTGGTAAAGAAATTAGATAAACTTTTCTGGAGTTGTGAAATAAAAGGCTCAGTACATAGCACGATGTAGATATGGGAAAGAAAATCAATGGCCACCCTCCAAAACAACAGACCTGTATAGGAAAGAATTATTTGGAAGTTCACAATAGTATCTGCAGTTTTTGTGGACCCTGGGTGGCTAATTAACATTATCCACTAAGGGTGCAATCCAGAGTAACTACGAGGAGTCCTTGCTCCGGTGTAAGAACAATTTGCTCTGGATTGCAATAGGAATTTCCCATAGGTTTTCACGAGGTGGTGCAGTAACAGCGGGTACCCGTAATGTCTCTTACGTGCTCCCATAGTTACTCTGGATTGTAGGGTTACTGTCTCATTATCTTTGCTTATTAATGCGCCAAAATGAACAGATCAGCATTTGATACATACCCTACAATCCAGAGTAACTACGGGAGCACATAAGAGACATTATGTGTACCCATAGTTACTGCACCACCTAGTAAAAACCTATGGGAAATTCATATTGCAATCCAGACCAAATTGTTCTTACACTGGAGCAAGGACTCCCTGTAGTTACTCTGGATTGCACCCATACTGTACTAATTTATTATGTCCAAAGTTTTTCAAAGCTAAGTTCTGAGTTGCAGTTAATTTTAAAGGCATTTTGTGATTGTTATAAAATCCGCTCTGTCTTTTTCATGTGAAAATGTGTGAAACTTTGACCAGAGATGATGATTGCTGTATTTACTCAAATATAACTCTCACCTTTTCCTGCTGAATTTAGTCTGCAAAACCAGGGTGCACATTAGATTTGATGGTTAATTAGATTTGAGTGAATATTGTATTTTGATTATAAGTATAGGGTGTGCATTAGATTTGATGGCACGTTAGATTTGAGTAAATATGGTATATTATTCAGAAGTAGCATTTCAACCATTTTATGAGAACTGCCATCCTTGCACTTGGCAGTAATTTCACATAAGCCAGCCAAGTGTTGAGACTGCAGCCATGGTATGAATATCAGTAAACGTATAGTGAATTATTTGCTTGTTGCAACATTTTCCTGAAGAATGGATTTGGATATCTGCTAAGAAAATGAACTTCCTCTGTGTGAACTGATTGTATACCTTTACAAATATACACAATTCTTTGATTTTTTAAAAATACTTATTGGTGAGAATTTGGTAAGCTTTGGCACAAATATAGAAAAATATTGGTTAATGCATGTTCAGGATTCTCCCATTTTGAGATTAATGTAGTGAAGGAACTGATTGGAATTCTTCATACAGAAGTAAAGAGAGTAATATACAAATGGATCCTTGTTATCCACAGTGGTTCCTGGATCCATCATGGAAACTGAGTTCTGCTTAAAATGAAGTCTTGCAGATTTGGGGTCCACTGAACATGACCAGAGCCATGCCCGTCACATCCACAACTATTCTGTGGCCTCTGGATGCTGCGTGGTCACCTCTGGAGGTATCAGGTTGACCCAAATCTGCTCATCCAAAATGCACGGATAAGTAGACTCATCCTATAATTAGACAAAGGGAAGTATTCATTACAGCCATATGGAGCTAGTTGTAGCCTGCAATAAAAGATCTAAGCAAGATACTGAGAATTGTAGAGATGTCTTCACAGGATTCTTGCTGTTTCAAGAAAACTTTTCTGCTGCTGAACTGGTATATTTTTTTCCAGCCCAGGGATGCAGAAACTTTTCTTCAGGCATCTGGGGACAGCTGCAAGGGCTACAATAGCACAATATTCTTCTTCTCTGAGATAAGTTGCGCTTGAGGGGATTATGCACATGGGGGAAGTTGCGCATGGGTGGAAGTTGCACATGGGGGGATGATGCGCATGGGGGAAAGTTGAACATGGAGGAAAGTTGCGCATAGGGATGATGCACATGGGGAAAGTTGCGCATGGGGGAAGTTGCGCATGGGGGAAAGTTGTGCATCGGCGGATGATGCGCATGGGGAAAGTTGCGCATGAGGGGATGATGCACATGGGGGAAGTTGCGCATGGGTGGAAGTTGCACATGGGGGAAAGTTGCGCATGGGGGAAAGTTGCGCATCGGCAGATGATGTGCATGGGGGAAAGTTGCGGATGAGGGAAAGTTGCGCATGGGGGAAAGTTGCTCATGGGGAAGTTGCTCATGGGGAAGTTGCGCATCGGCAGATGATGCACATGGGGGAAGTTGTGCATGGGGGGATGATGTGCATGGGTGGAAGTTGCGCATGGGTGGAAGTTGCGCATGGGGGGATGATGTGTATGGGGGATGATGCGCAAAGGGGGTAATGCGCACGGAGGAAGTTGCACATGGGGAAATTTGCACATGGGGACATGATGCGCATGGGGACATGATGCACATGGGGTCATGATGCGCGTGGGGAGAAGTTGCACATGGGGAAAGTTGCACATTGGGGTTGATGCGTATGTGAGAAAGTTGCACATGGGGAAAAGTTGCGCATGGGGGAAAGTTGCGCATGGGGGAATGTTGCGCATGAGGGAATGTTGCACATTGGGGAAGTTGCGCATTGGGGAAGTTGCGCATTGGGGAATGTTGTGCATGAGGGGACGTTGCACATGGGGGGATGATGCGTATGGGGGAAGTGGCACATGGGGTGTTTCTGCGCCATGGGGGGATGGCATAGGGAGAAATGTTACACCTGCAACGCGGGTACGCTTTTCGCTAGTTATATATAAAATATATACTGACTATTCTGACAATATATGTATCATAAGTGTATTTTTAAAATGAAAATAATTATCAGATCAGGGCCTTCCCTATATTCAGAGAAAGGTTGCCAGTCTTCCATAATTAATCTGCAGCCTTATTCAAATCGGAGACTTCTTTTGCACAAATGGTACTAGGGAGCTTCTGTTCCACGTCTCCCATCTCCCCAAACAGCACCTTGGCCTCCTGGGTCTGCCTTGAAGTGCAGGCACAAAGGGTGCTGGGGTGGTGGAGCCCATATGCAGCTGGCCAGGGTGCAGTTTCAGGGAGACTGGTGGAGGGTAACAGTGCCCCCCAAACAGAATGGAAAGCATTATTCATCATCATCATCCAGCAACCTTTAACGGCACAGAGAAGGCATTATTCACCTGAGGGACATATCCATATGTGTGCTGGATCCAGCCCACAGGCCAGGGTTTAAAGAACCCTGCCCTGGTGTCTACTGGAATTAGCACCCATCTCTAGGTGAATACTGAAGTGGTCTTGAAGGTTTTAATAGGACCTTTTTGGTCAGATTTGGCAACCTAATTTGGAAGGAAAACTTTCCCCCCACTTGACCTGAATTCAAGTGAGTTTTCAATAAAAAACATGCAAAAAACAGAGTAAATGGAGAAAAGTATAGAAAATATCATGCAAAGAACTCATAGTATTGTGGACATTGTGTTCTGGTTGAAAAGACCTTGGTGTATGTAGCCATACCCTACAATCCAGAGTAACTATGGGAGCACGTAAGAGACATTTATGTTGACGTAGTTATGGCACCACCTAGTGAAAACCTATGGGAAATTCATATTGCAATCCAGAGTAAATTTTTCTTGTGTCGGAGCAAGGACTCCCCGTAGTTACTCTGGATTGTGCCCACAATTAAAGAATCATGATTGTTAGACTTCTAGACATTATTATCAAATTAGCCACAGGGAATTTTTCCTTTCCTATCGTGTCACCTAATTAGTCTAGAAAATCCCTTTGCTATGAATTGGAAAAAAGGACAGGTCGCTCAGAGCTTTTGTCTTCTGCTTGTCTCACACTGACAATTAGGAAACATAAACTGAAGTGGCTTTAATAAGATTATGATGCTTTGATAGGTTTTAAATCAAAGATCAACTTTAGGAACATAACCTTCACAGAGTAAAAATGAGTTTATAAAACACAATCTTCTTCCACTAAATGAAACAGGAGAGAAAAGGGCATTTTCCTCCAGTTTGGTTTTGTTGACGTCAAAGATGGTGACACTCTTAATTCAACAAGAGAGTATAGCTATTGCATGCACAGAATATTCAACATTGATTTCTGTTTTTCAGTAGCAGAACAATAACGAACAGTGACAGACTATTATATTACAAGCACAAATGTGTTTTTATACATTATGTGTAATGGCAACAATCCCCAAAATACAAGACCATTACTAAACCAGTCTCATTGAATGTCTCAAGGTTTCTAGTGCATAATGTGGGACTCTGGCTCTTCATGTGGGACTTCAGCCTTTTCAGTAAAATGTTGATTTTGTTTCAGAAAAAAAATCCAGTGCATGTTTTTAAATAGGATCCGGTTCAATTTTGCCTTTTTGTTAGAATTTTGTTTCCAGAGAAGCATTCAGTCGTGTGATATCACCTTCATCAATGTCAAGTACATCGAGTTCAGTAGTATTGAATCAGGTACAATATCAAGGAATAATTTTAATAATTTTCTGAAATGAAAAAGAATTTGCACCGCTAAGAAATTCTTCTGTCCTTGATTAATTAAACATTTATCACTGGGCTGCTGTGGATGGTATTTTGTCCACCAGCTGCTCTTTGTGCATTTGTATTGCAAGCCCACCATTACCAACCCTGTTATGTTTGCTGTGTGTCATGTTGGGGTTTTAAGCTTGATTGCATGGGGGGGGGGGAGTTTTTTTGAAGTTGCTTCCTCTGTGAGATCAGTTTAAAATTCCTGTGTGCCAGAAAATGAATGGAACATGTGTGCTCAAAGTGGGCTTGCAATGTAGGGTTCCCATTTGGCCCCCAAAACAGTGACAAATCCGATTTTGGGGGATTGTGTCCACATACTGGCAAATGTGATAGAGGGTCCTGTCCAGTGGTGAGATACAAATAAATTAACAACAGGTTCTATGTCCTAATAACCTAAATTAACAAAAGGTTCTATGTCCCATTAGTAATCAGTTCTCAGAACTAGGCGCTCATTAGCAAAGGATTCTGTAGAACCTGTGAGAACCCCCTGAAGCCCATCACTGGTCCTGTCCCAGTTTTGTGGAAGAGAATTATGGCAACCTTTGGTATCCATCAGTCTTGAAAGACTATGGTATCATGCTTGATTCTGCATGCGAAGCATGAAGGCCTAGGTAGATTGGTATGGAGGATAAGCTGTTACACAAGCAGCAAATCCCCCCTCTCCATGCCACTGAAATAGTCCAATGGAAGGGAAGAGCTGATACGATCAATTCCAGCTGCGTTGCAGAGCTGGGCTAAGGACAGGAGCTCACCCTGTCTTGTGGGGCTAACCCAGGTCTCAAACCCTGGCTTTCTGGTTAACAGGCATATGCTGCAATCATTAAGACACTTTCCTGGGAGTAAGACCCATTGAACATAATAGGGCTGAGTTTTGAGTAGACATGATTAGGACTGTGTTCATAGTGTCTTAACCACTTGTGCCACCCACAGCCCTTTAGCCCTTTAACCCACAACCCTATGGCAATGAAAATGCTCAAAGAGAGGCAAGTGTTCAGAGAGGCAAGTGTCTGAACCAACCCATTGCAGAATTGTTTGAAACTTTCTCAAACATCTATCCCAGTGAGTTCAATAGGGCTTACTCAAAAGTAAATTTAATGCACAAGAAATGCATTTTAATTCAGAACTAATGGCCAAATCTTAGCAGCATGTGTGCTTGCATAGTGCAAGTTGTATGGCTCTTGCCATTGCAAAAAATGCAGTCAAGCACTTTGCAAAGCATAGCACTGGTGAGACGGCCTGTGCACACCTCCAGAAGAAGCGCTGTGCACCATGGAAGATCCACACTGAACAGCACAGAGGCAGGATAGGACAGGGAGAGGGTGGGGATGTAGTGGAGCAAGGATGGAAGGATTGGGCATAGTAGGGGGGGGGGCAGAACCAGCAGCACTAGTGTCCACCGCATCCTATCCCTCTTTCAGTACCTTTTCTGCTAATGTGGGGCAGTGCAGAATTGTTCTAGCAAGTGAGCTCATACAGATACAGATTGCCCCATTTCAGATTCTTGGGCTTACCCTGAGCAAGGGGACAAATGTCCCCTTATGTTGAGGATACCACCAGCAGCCAAAATTACCATATAGGATACAGTGCAGCCTTCATAGACCTCACTGCATCATTGCATAGGAATTTAGTGGGATTTTTTTTGTTAGCCCCATTGTGTTCAAATGGGCTTTCCACTAAAATTGAGTATCGGAAGTTAGCATAGACAGACAAAATATTTCTTTACTCGGTGTGTGTTAGTAGTCTTCTCTGAGAGTATAACTAGAGCCATTGGGCACAAATTGCAAGGGATGAGATTCTGGTTGGACATCAGGAAGAAATATGCGATGGTAATAATAGTTCAGTAGAGAAAAAGGGTTGCCTGGGGAAGTAGTGAATTTGCTCGCACTGGATGTCTTCAAGCAGAGGTTTGATAGGCACCTGCTGGCAATGCTGTCACAGGCAAGGGATTAGGCTACCTACCCACGTTAATCCTTTCAAACTCTATGTTCCTATGTGTTTGTCCTGGTCGTTAAACTTCCATACAAATATTTTAGCAATAAATAAGTATGATATAGCAAAACAGAGTTCTGAGACTCCCTAAAGGCTAACAAATATATTGTGGCACAAGCTTTTGAGGGTCAGCATTCATTATGTCCAATCCTCTGATCTTTTCTGCCTGTTTTATTTTACAGTATGTCCCTCCTGACCTGTGCATCTGTAATTTTGTTCTGGAGCAGTCTTTATCTGTCAGAGCCCTCCAGGAAATGCTTGCCAATACAGGAGACACTTCAAGTGAAGGGGTAAGTAAATAATTTTCCTTTCAGAGTCCTACAAATGCCAGTCACTCTAGACCAGTGGTTCTCAATCTTCCTAACGCCGTGACCCCTTTATAAGTTCCTCATGTTGTGGGGACTCCCAACCATAAAATTATTTTCGTTGCTACTTTATAACTGTAATTTTGCTACTGTTATGAATCGTAATGTAAATATCCAATATGCAGGATGTATTTTCATTGTTACAAATGAAATTTGTGTTCTATGCACACATTGGACACAATGGGATTTATTTCAGAGTAGGTATGCCTAGGATTGGGCCCTGAGGCTGCAATCCTATGCACATTCACATGGGAGTAAAGGCCCCCCTGACTATAATGGGATTTATTTCAGAGTAGGCATGCATAGGATTCAGCCCTGAGGCTGTCAGTCACCCCCAGTGCGCATGCAACTACAGCTGGAGGTCTGGCAAGCCTGACCTGGCCCCCTGCATCAGGGGTCTTTAGGCGACCCCTAGGAAAGCTCTAGGCGACCCCCAAAGGGGTCCCGACCCCCACTTTGAGAAACACTGCTCTAGACTAAGCAAAATTTTTGTTTCCCTTCCTTAATCCAGAAGCCTTTCAAAATGTAGCCTATTCAAAATAGAGTTCATACTTTTCATATTTTGTTAAAGGATTTGTTACATCTTCAGTTTTTCTAAATATCAGAAACTTCTGATGAAGTGCCAGGTGTGCTTAATTTACCACTAGATAAATGAATACCACCCTTGCTTCCTCCAAGACCAATTATTGCACTACCAGAATAGAAATGGCTGCTGAGAGATTAAAGCAAGCATCCTTTGAGATCCTGCTAGAATATGCCAACCCAAGGTGTTTGAGAGTCAAGTTGCTTTGAATTTAGGTCATGTGCAGGGTAGCATTACTTTTCTATTAGGAATCAGTGAAGCAGAATAGGTGAGTTAAATCCTTTTGTTCAGTGCTTTGCGCTGAGAAGTGATCTCTTATAAGGTACTCTGTTTGGGTATATCCCCCCCCCCCATCATTTTTAACAGTACATTTTCTTCAATTATTAAACCGTTAAAAAAGATGGGAGGAAACATTTAAAAGCATTTTAAATAAGCATTTAAAAATTGTTGAGATCAGTAAATTAAAGTTATGGTATTGGTTTGTAGGGTGCATTCTAAAGAAAATTTAAAGCTTATAGTTCAGACCCACAGAACTTCTGATATAACCCATCAGTGGATTTTTCACCTGTGATTTTATCTCAGCGTAAATGAGGTTGACCCCAGTGGTGGGCTCCAGCAGGTTCGCACCTGCTCTATAGAACTGGTTGTTAACAAGAGATAGGACATATAAAGTTTAAAAATAGCCATTTAAAAGTGGCTGCCAGATAGGCATAGAACCGGTTGTTAATTTCTTTGAATCCCATCACTGGTTGACCCTTTAAAATATAATCTTTATTAACTCCTGCTTTAAACAGAATGGCTGAAAAACAGCCTACTTACCATGGTAGCATTGCAATCAATCTTTCTCTCTGGGGCATGAGCTTCATTTCAGCTGGGAGGCAGATTCCCCCAGTGGCGGTGCTAGGAGTGCACGGGGTGCAGTTGCACCAGGCTATAAGCTTTAGGGGGGCAACAAGCTGAGCTTGACACTAGTGAGTAAAATTGTGAAAAACAGGGTGTGTATGTAGATCTATCCATCTACATACAGTATTTATATACCACTTTTCAACTAAAAAGTTTACAAGGCGGTTTACAAATAAAATGAAAAAAATAATCAATTAACAGCAAATGGGTCATATCATATATCATTGTAAGGATAATTTTATACAGAATGCAATGAAATAAACTGATTTGGAATATCTATATTCTATCAAAAATTGTGGCCAATTAACCAGAAAAAAAAATACAAAAGCCTATTTTCTTAACTGAAACTTTCCCATGTTACTGATGGCTCTCAGAGTCAAAGAGATGTAATTCTGATACTATATGGAACTGGTAAGGTGTTAATATGAATCAGTTCTCATTTCCTTATATAGTGGTACCTTGCTCAACAAGCGCCTCACTTAACAAGCATTTCACATAACAAGCAAAAATTTCCAAGAAATCTTGTTTCACATAACAAGTTCTGCTTCACTTAACAAGCAAGTGTGCTATGGGCACGCGTGCTATGCAGCCCTGACACTCCGCACGAAGGCTCTTTAAAAAGGCTGCCGGCCAGCGCTGCTGCCTCTAACTGCCCCCAACTTGGGGGCAATTGCCTGGGGGTGCCAGAGGCAGCTGCTCCTAACTGCCCCCAAGTGCCTCCACCAACCACCTTGAACTTCCAGCAGCAGCCCAGGTAAGCCTCCCAGGAAAACTGTCTTTGATTGCAGCCTCCTAACCATGTCTACCCAGAAGTAAGCCACATTGTGTTAAATGGGGCTTACTCCCAGGAAAGTGTCTTTAGGATTGCAGCCTAAATAGACTTCATAGGATCGTGCACATGGAATGCATGTTTTGAATTCAATTCCAGTGTTTTGTCATCATTTTTACATCCAGTTAATATTTTATATGAATATTTTTTGGGTTGTGGAACCAATAGTCTGAGTTTCCATTATTTCCTATGGAAAAAATCTGCTTCACTTAAAGAGTGTTTCACTTAAAGAGCATGCCTTCGGAACAAATTAAGCTCTTTATGTGAGGCACCACTGTACATATATCATAATACAGTTTACCTTACTAACTGGGTATACATGCATCTTATATTCAGCAGGGAACAGGGAAAGAATAACCATTCCTCTTTGCCCCAGCACAGTTTCCCTAATCAAGAAATAAGGGACAGAATTTTCATTTTTTACTTAATTTGATTTTATTGTCATGGGGCAGGGGCAACAAAATCTTCAACTCCTGATAGCAAATAGGTATTTTAGCTATTCCACTGGCAAACCAATGGTGGTGAACTGTTGAGGAGGTGGCAGTTTTTTTCCCCAATTTTCTTTTTAAAAATACTGGGAATAACATCACTTCTGGTTGTGACATCATTTCTTGGATTACAGAAGAAAGTGTCTTTGATTGCAGCCTCCTACCCATGTCTACCCAGAAGTCTACCTCATTGTGTTAAATGGGTCCTACTCCCAGGAAAGTGTCTTTAGGATTGCAGCCTAAGTAGACTTCATAGGATCATGCACATTGAATGCATGTTTTGAATTCAATTACAGTGTTTTGTCATCATTTTTACATCCAGTTAATATTTTTATATAAATATTTTTTGGGTTGTGGAACCAATCATCTGCATTTCCATTATTTCCTATGGGAAAATCCGCTTCACGTAAAGAAACTGCCTCTGGAACGAATTAATTCTGTTACGTGAGGTACCACTGTAATTACTTCCCAATTGATTTGCATTCCATCACTGCTGTCCCAATTGCTTGCATTCAGCTGAAGAGCAGAAACTCAGCTGTTTTAAGCCCAGGAAAAGGAAATTGATTTAGTGCCTGCTGTGTTATCATGGCCTTTTAAAATGAGTGCTTAATCTTTTAATTGCTTTTGTTTCATGAAAAATATTGTAATCTGCAAAGATTCTTGGAACAGAACAGTCACAGATGCTGAGATTCAACCTGCAAAACTCTGGCGAGTCCTTTTTCTACACACGTGCTGCCTGTAGTGTGCATTGTATAATGCAATGTGCTTCTGTTGTGTCAGTGAGACTGACTGCATGGGTCTTTCCTGTATAACTGAGACTTCATCAGAAAGTTGAATAATACAATAAATGGATGGAAAAGACCCATGCAATCAAATTTGCTCATGCAGTCATGATAATCATGCACCTGTGTAGTCACGTCATGGAGAAGGAGTTCACAAACTGTAGGCTGAACATCTGAGGGAGCCAAAGCCCTATTCTTTTTTGCAGCAGGCAATCTGATGCTTTCTGTTGGTTGTGTACCTTTGTACCATGGAGCATAAAACTGTATCTGGTACCTGGCAAGGTCCCTTCCTTCCATTCATGGATTTACACAAGGAACGGTTGATACAATCTCTATCACATCTGCAGGGGATGAGAACAATTTATACAAATATTGGTGCCACATTCTCCCTACAATCCAGAGTAACTACGGGAGCACGTAAAAGACACTTATGTTGACTTAGTTACAGCACCACCTAGTGAAAACCTATGGGAAATTCATATTGCAATCCAGAATAAATTGTTCTTACATCGGAGCAAAGACTCCCCATAGTTAGTCTGGATTGTGCCCTTAGTGTACTTCAGCACATCAGCTGACAAAAATGTGTACTAAAACTTTCAACAGTTCCTACTGGGGGAAATCAGAGAAGGGTTGGCATGACAGGGTGCAATCCTAGCCAACTTTCCAGCACAGGCATAGTTGTTCCAGTGGGGCATGTGCTGCATCCTGAGATTGGGGAACAGTCACAGAGGCGTCCTCAAAGTAAGGTAATGTTTGTTTCTTTACCTTAGAGTTGTGTTGCCCATACATAGGTGCTAGAAAGTTGTTATTTGTTAGGGGTTAGGATTACCGCACCACACCACACAGGCTCTTTGAGCAATTCCAGACGGTGGGAGCAAAATGGAGGCATATGCCTTCATTTTGCTTTCACTACCTCAAATGGCTCCAAAAAGAGTCTCCCTACAAAAGTATGCTTTGCATCCCCTCTAGCTACACCACTAGATTTGACATAATGCTTTACAGGGAAAAGATTGTTCCACAGATATCTTCAATCTGATTGTAACATCCTGACAGTTGTCATCCATCCTGGGATAAAATTTTCTGTGTACCCATAGTCACTAAAGGTTGGTAAAAATTATTAGTTGAAGTCTTTAATCTGTGGTCCAAAATAGATTAAAACATAAAATGAGCTTATTCACTTTTATTGGTACTGCCTGATGAACCAACCTAAGCGTCTAACAAGCAAACCTATTATTATTTGTACAGCTGATTTGTTGTTTTTTTCCTTTGCAGAAGCCATTTGGTATTCCCCTATTTTATTCATATACCATAATTTAATTACAGAATGCATTTTGATGCATATGCCTGTAAACAGAGCATAAAAAAATTCTAACTATTTTGGCTACTTGGAAAGAAGCTGTAATTATGCAAATAGGGCTTTCCTGTAGCCAAATGTCCCTGCCATTTTCCCCTTGCGGGACATCTCGAAGGCACCTGTCAAAATCAATACTAGGCAAAAGAGAAATTGTGATAGATAAATCTACATAACAACATAAGGGTTCTCAGAAGTAGAAAATAGAGCACATAAATATAAATGCTGGCAGCATTTTAAATAAATGCTAAATTATTCCAAACTTGTTTCATGATTTAAAAAAGCCTCATTTGATTGAAATTTTCATGCGTCTCTGGGCTTATAATTATTTAAACATACTTCTAGCATTTTCCTCTTTCTTTCAACTGTAACATGAATATACTACATTGATGGCCAGGGACAATATATGAAATAACTACTATACTTTCAGAGTTCCTCTGGGGGGAAATGCTCAGAAAGAATTATTGTTAAACAGAACAACCAAGTTGGTTGATAGGAGCTTATTTGGGTTGAATACTAGATGCTTATGATAAATGGCTATAAGAAAAAAAGGCAGACTTGTCTGAATGGTATGGTTCACTATTTGCATTGACGGACCTAGGGTGGGGGCAGGAGGGATAAAACTTTGCTTTTGCAAAAATGTGAAAGTAGGTGCTTTTTGAGTATTGGTGGAAGTCAAGGAATGTGCAGTTTCCAACTGCCTTGTTGAGCTGCAATAGGTGAACTCTGTGGGTTTCAACTTTACTAGTTATAGCAGACAAATGGGAATGATGCTTGTGGGTTTTATTTCTTCATTTCTGAAAACATTTCAATAGGCTTTAAGTTGGGGAATGAGAGTGGCATTGCTCTGAAGGCTTCTGTTGCTAACTTACGTATACTGGTATACATTTACGTTGCCAACATTACTTACATACCACGGCTAACATAAGCTGTAAAAACTGTATAAGAAACTTAGGCTGCAATCCTAAAGACACTTTCTTAGGAATAAGACCCATTGAATACAATGGGGCTTCCTTTTGAGTAGACATGGTTAGGATTGTGCTCATAGAGTCCATTTAGGTGAAAGTTTCATGAATTAAACTATACTGGAGCCTCTCCGTTTACTAGGTTACAATGATATGCTTATTTCGTAACATATTCATTTTTTTCAATAGTTTCAATAATTTTGTGTTGCAAAACTGACATAAGCTTTTGACATTCTGACTTGTGGTGGTGAAGGATGTGATTTCCTGCAGAGAAGGATGTATTTCCTGTTCTCTGGAATAACAAGGAATATCTGCGTGGCACTGTATACAGATTCCCTTATGAGCCTGCCTGCTTACGTAGATCATAAACTCAGACCCAGTTCCTAATATCCTGACACTAGATGGGTGACAAATGGGACCATAGTATCCTGCATACTGATACTCTGGTTGTGGAACAAACTCCACAATAACATTTGCTTGGCATTTCCTGTTTTATCATTTAACCATGCAGTAGAGTGTGTTTGGTTTTCTTGTGGATTTGGTAATAACATTATCCTCTTTTGTACTTGGCTGATCCTGCGTTGTTCTTCTAATCACAGTATATATTAATTTTCAAATAGTATATACATGTATTTTTTTCCATATCAGGGGTCTCCAAACTTTTAGTAGGATGGCCGTATTATATACCAGTATTTTACGCATTTTAGCTGGATTTTTTAAAAAAATCAGGTTTTTTTGGTGGCATGGAGGCAATTGATGCACATCACACAGTTTTTGCCCAAACCATCATGAAACCCCCCCAAATGATATTATTTCCTAACTGTGATAGTTTTGTGGCATTGTTGAAAAGTCAGCATGTGGAAATCTGAATTGTTCTATCAGTTAACATTGAGTAAGTACTGTTTGAGGCTGCAAAACTAATTGCTGTTTAGGCTGGCACAAGTCCCTTGCTGGCCAGGGGGATCACAAAAGTGCTTTAAGGAACTTCTACACCACCTGGAGTGGGGTGAGGCCAGTGGACAGACACGCACTGACTTCCCCACACCATTGCAGGAATGAGTAGAAAGGTGAGTTGTGCTGGCCTAAATTGGTTAGGATTGCACCTATAGTTATATAATCTCCCACTTACATTTGAAAGTGAGCGTGTTAAAGTATATGGCCTAGATCAAGGGTTTCTAATATTTGGCCAGGGGGGCAGATGTACCCCAAAATGAGTTTCCATGTGGTCTGTGGCAAACCATATGCTTGCAGCAGATGAGCTCTGTAATCCTCTGGAGTCAAGGGGAGCTTTCCTCCCCTCAGATATAATCTTCAGTGTATATCTGAGGGCCAGGGAGGCTGTGTCTACCTCCTCTCTCTGGGTGTGAAAATGCTTTTGAACTGGTTTGAATATCACCCTCTTTCTCTGTGTTAAGAAATGTTTATGAACTGATTTGAATTCTGTCATTCATATAAGTTCTGTCTCTAATGTTTATGTTAATTTATTCAAATGTGAAATGTAAATCTTTTTCTCCTGGCCCCTGACACAGGCTGCAATCCTAAAGACACTTTTCTGGGAGTAAGACCCATTGAACACAATGGGGCTTACTTTTGAGTTGGCATGGTTAGGATTGTGCTCACAGTGTCAGAGAGATGATGTGGCTAGGCCCTCTTGCCAAAACATTTACACACCTCTGGCCTAGGTAATTGGAAATGACAGTTGACCAGGTTGATAACATATGGAAAGACTATGGTGTACATGTAAACACCATATGTTTACATGTTAACATGGAAAAACTATGGTGTATAAGTAAACAACTGCATGTTTGGGGAAAAATATTTTAAGTTGGTGAGGGTTGGATACAATCTTGTGGCATGCTGCGCATGGCTCCTGGGCAGTAGTTGGAAGACCTCTGTCCTATATACATGTTAAGCCTTCAGTCTGTGATGGGAGATGCTGAAAGTTCTGAATTAGATCTCTTTTTGTTTTGGGGTTTTTTTAAATTAAAATTACGCCACATCCCTAAACACGTGATCCAGTTCTGTAAAAACAGACCATCTGTTTATCAGATGCAAATAGGCAAATCCTTGTGTGTCAAGCAGGTATAGAAGCAATGTGTAAATATTCTTGGACTGACAATTGGACTTTCAGTGCCTGAAAGATGTGACTCTTTATGATCATCTGTTCATATTACTTTATTGTAAACAGGGTCTTGATTAGCAAACCAAATTGATAAAATTAATTGCCAAACAAAAGGCCATTTTGAGACTGTTGATTAATAGCTGGTTTTATATTGCTGCTAAGCAAAAAATATTATGAAGAATTCACTGGAGGATTGTCTTGGTAAGGGCAAGCTGTTTGAGAAGATTGGTAAATGTGCCAGCTAAAATATCCCAGTGGGTTTTCCTGGTGAAAGCAAAACAGCTAACTTATATGCTGACCACTTTCTTTGGTCTCATAAATGTGATTATGTAAAGCTGCTGCAGTACTATGGAAGTAATTTACTGTTCCCTGCAGCTCAATTTAATATTTAGCATGCTGCATTCTTCTTGGTTTCTTGTGAGGATTTATACTGGAAGGCAAGCAATGTTATGTACAGTGGGGATAATCTACTGATGCAAGCCCCTATACCATAATGATATACACCTCTTGCCCAGGTCTAATTCAGCTGGGGAGGCTTGTGCAGAAGAAACCCCTGGTGAAATGTGCCTCTCATCATTGCTTTTTTAAGCCAATGTTTTTCAGTATGCTTCCTTATCTCTTCAGTGTATATCTGAGGTTCTCAAACTGTGTGTTATGATGCCCCATCTGAGAGCCTCAACCACTTGCCCTATAATGGGTGGAGGAAGAGCATCCAATATGGGGGTGAACAGAGATTGATTTACCAGGAGAACTGACACAAGTGTCCAGGATTTGCAGGGAGCCCTATGCAGCCCTCCACATGGCTCCCTGAGTCATAAAATGTTGGGAAAAGTGATTGCAAAACTAGAAGAGATTTGTTATTGCTTTTTTCATAAGTCTCAGGGATCCGGTGGCGGGCTGCATGGGACTCCCCGCAACTCCTGGACCTTGAACCAGTCCTCATAAAAATACCTTTTTTGCCCCTGCTAGCAATGGGATCCTGGGTATCACATCTCTGTCTTTCTCCCCTAGTCAGCAAAGTCTTGTCTTAGAAGTTTTATTCCCAAGAAGTTTGAGAACACCTGGTATATTACTTAAATATGGAGTTAGTTTATTTTTTGTCTGTTTCTTACATACCCACATGCACACACTGCTTGTATGAGTCTAAATTTCTGTTGATCATTTTGTTTTCTACTTTGTCAGCCTAGAGATCTCTCCGAATGGGTATGTTTTCATTCATTCATCTGGTACTTAAGCCACTGCATGAAACCAGTTCCATTTCTACCTGTGTTACATTACTAAGGGTGCAATCCAGAGTAACTACGGGGAGTCCTTGCTCCAGTGTAAGAACAATTTGCTCTGGATTGCAATATGAATTTCCCATAGGTTTTCACTATATTGTGCAGTAACTACGTATACACGTAATGTCTCTTACGTGCTCCCGTAGTTACTCTGGATTGCGCCCTAAGTCTTTAATTTGTCAGCGTGTTCTCAGTGTATTCATTGTGTAAATTAGTTGTTCAATGTGGTTTTTGTTGTGGCCATACTCTTCAGGACTAATGATAAGCCATATTTTATTGAACTTTCAGCACATGTAGTGCTGAACTTTCAAAATAATTGGTGTTTGACATTGTTAATAAAAACTGTTTAACGTTCCTAGGTGTCTTTATACATGACTAACTAGCAGCACAAGACTGGGTCTACTCCAAATTTAATCCTATTGTGTTTTTACAAAGCATAGTGTTACAATATAGTGTTTCTTAGGAAAGTTTGTATTGCATTGCAGTCTAAATCTTTTTAGTAGTGGATTGAAATTTTGATGTATAATATCTAGAAAAACACAACCTCTAGTAATACACATGAACTACAAATTCTATTATGATACTGTAAGATACATACTGAGAAGTAATGTGGGCTTTGCATATTCTGCTGAAAATTTCTGCTTTAATTCTTAAGAAGAAATGTTATCCCTTAATGCTGTGTGGGAATTGTCTTGGCAAAGTATGGGTCAGACACAGAAGCCAGAGTAAGGAATGGCTTAGAACAGTAGTGCCCAATCGTGACTGCAGTCCATGGAAAATGCAGTCCAAGTCTGGACCACAGCTTCTGGTTTTTTCCTGTGTGGCTCGTTCTTCCTGGGTGCCCCGCTCAACAGAAGGCTTTGTGACAGGACATCTGGTCAGATGCAACTGCCCAGAGCATTTTTGAGGTCTGGAGCTAACAGGAGAACAAGCCATGCATGAGCAGAACCAAAAAGGTCCACTCACTGTGCAGAAGGATTCTACCAAACCTTAGATCCAGTCCTCAAGCCAGGGTTTGACCAGTGCCGGCTTCGAGTTATACAGTAATTACACACTTGGGTTCCTTAATGGATGACAAAATAAAAAGTTCTTGGTTACTTTGTAGTAACCATGTAGTAGTAACCTAATAGTTCTGGGCTACTAGGAGGCAGAGCCAGAATACTCCATCTGCAATTCCTTTTCAGCTAGAAAGACCATTCAACCCACCACTGTATATTTCTCTCTTGTGTATGGGCACATAAGAGAGAATCTGATCACCTGATCACCACCAGTACCATGTGCCTCCAAGGTTTCTCCCAGTTACTGTCCAGGAAGACTTTGTCACAATTTCCATTCTTCCCCCATGCCTTGTGCTGCTTTGCTGACTCACAAAAACAGGCAGCGCATTGATGTACAGAGCCAGCTCTTTCATCACAAGGGCACCAAGCCTGATAACGTCAGGGTTTATCCACAAGGTTATTGAACGTGCTTGATAATATCTACCACACTCTGGCATGTCGTTTCCCCAGGGCTCCCTGAGCGCATGGAAATGAGGAAATGGTAGTCCTACAAGAGAAATTTCAAGTATTCAGCTAGATAAAAGTTCTGGTATTATCACCTAATCATGTGCAGTGTGCATTGCTCCAATATTGGCCAGGCCTATAAAAGTCCAGCACAATACCAAAACTAATAATAGGAAACTTCCTATCCAAGATGCCTTTATTTAGCAGAGAGGTGCTGATCACGCAGACGGCATATCCTGCACTCATCTCCATCCTCTCTCATCCCACAGCTTTGTGGATATTCCTTAGTAAGGCCTGTTTATTGCAAGAAAAAGGCTCAGTGTAAAAGGCCCCTTTATTGCAAGAAAAAACAAAATGTAATCGATATTATCAAATAAACAGCTGGCAGTTGGTGGCTTTTGGTGGTTTAGGCACACTAATGTGATTGATACCAGGGCTGACTTGTGACATGAAACAATAACATTTGGTTCTATAATTTTCTGATTATAACATTGTTATATATTGTTATAACAATGTTATATAATTGTATATTGTTATTACAATATAACATTATAACATTCTCTAATACTTAAACGAAGAAAGAAAGAAAAAGAAAGCATAATTATTTGTATTTGCTTCATTTTCTTCGCATAAATCCCATACATAGTTTGAAATGCTCTCTAGGTCAGCAGAGCAATCAGCCTCTGGTATTGTGCAATACTAAGTTATCACACTGTTTTAATTTTATTTTTCTGATCCAGTGGGAAATTAGTTATTGCTTAAAAACCTAAACCTCTAAGGAGGCAGATGGCAGCATAAGTGAGTCTGAAATTTCAAATTAAGAAAGGAAAGCAGTATACTCACTACATATTATCTCTGCCATTTGCAGCTGCAGTGTTTTATTCTAACATTAACATTTTAGCTTTTAAAAAACTTTTTTTTAAAAAATGGCTTTTTTCATTGTGCTTTTGTTAGAAAGAAGCCCTTTGCATAATGTCATTTGGATTTCTGGTCCATCAGGAAGATAGAAAAGTCAATAAAGAAAAAAAATTATTAGAGAAAGTTTGTTTCTAAAGAGGTCAAATAGCTGGCGATCATAGTTCGTCCTTGGGAATACGGGTGTGGTTGGAAGTGAGCAGAACATTCCCTACAATCCAGAGTAACTACGGGAGCACGTAAGAGTCATTACATCTACCCATAGTTACTGCACCACCTAGTGAAAACCAATGGGAAATTCAGATTGCAATCCAGAGCAAATTATTTTTACACCGGAGCAAGGACTCCCCGTAGTTACTCTGGATTGCACCTTTATAAACTTTTCCTATAACAGAAGCAGTGATGTCATCCTCATAAGTGTTCAGGAGCTGTCTTTGATACTTGTTTTCAAAGGACCTTAGCTAAGAAGCATGATGCTCCACAGGAGACAAATTGAGATCTTTAGGGGTTGGGGGTCAGTTTTATTGTATTTATATATTGTTTCAACAAAATTTTTAGTCTGTTTTAATTGTTTCAATTTTAAATCTAATTGTATTTTAAGTGTATTTGAATTATGTTTTAAGTTCTATTTATTATTATTTTAATGGTGATTTATTTTTATTCATGTTAGCCGCCTTGGGCTCTCTCTTGTGGATGAGGAAAGGCGGAATACAAATTAAGTAAAATAATAAATAAATAAATAAATAAAATCTTTCCCTAGGGGCAATATGTGAATGTCTAGGCTACTAATTGTCGTTCTAGGAGCCCTGGAGCACTCTAAGACTATTAGCATACCATAATGAGGAAACCACCATTACCCTACCTGGTTTGCACTGGACTAGATTAGGATTGCACCTTGAGACAGACAGTCCTACAAGAGAGTATATTGCATGTTGTTGAAAGTGATAACTTTTAACTGTGAAGGAGGAACTTGTGCATCTCTCCCTCCACATCAATTAGAGAGCACCTAGAAGTCATAAATACATGACTGCCACTGAAAACAGCTGTGTGCCTCCTTCTTCTCCATCTCTACAATAGTTTGGGATTCCCAGTGTTCAATATCCTGCTTGCAACTTTTTCATTCTCTGTGGGACTCAAATGCAAGAGAAACTGGCAGCTAGATGACATCCCCTACAATCCAGAGTAACTACGGGAGAACGTAAGAGACATTACGTGCACCCGTAGTTACTGTACCATCTAATGAAAACCTATGGGAAATTCATATTGCAATTCAGAGTAAATTGTTCTTATACCGGAGCAAGGACGCCCCGTAGTTACTCTAGATTGCACCCATCATGTCCCATCTTTGTTGTGTAGAGGAAATGGAAGACAAAAAGTGGGGCACCTCATTTTAGCCGCAGTTCTGTATCTGCGATCTTGTCCAATTCTAGCTTGAAATTAACGAGCTTGTATCGAACACATTGATATGCAAGGTTTCCCTTACTCAACCGTGGATGCAAAAATGGCTTGCTTCTGCTTTTCATTGCTTCCCATAAAATGTAAGGCTGCCCTGACCTTCAGTGTCCTTCTGGATGTTCTGTGGCTGGCTGTCAGGCCACCTCAACCCTGCTGCATTTCGGCTCCGGTCAGATAATCACTTGTAATTTCTGGAGGCGAGAGAAGGGAAATGGTTTGTGGTTGCCTAGCAATTGCTGGATAAACCTCTCAACCATTGGGGTGATTCAGTTCTTTTCACAGGCAAGCATGGTGTGTAGTAGTTAACGTGGCTTCCCGGGACACATTCTTCATGTAGACAGGGATACGTGTCCTTCCTTGCTCCGTTCTCAGTATTAGTACTCAAATAGCTTCTTCCCAGTCATGCGTTCAAATTTTGCAAAGGTCTCAATGCACCATGTAAGCACCCCTGCACCCCTCGTTCGGAGTCGTTCCAGGCAGAGAAAATAAAACAGAAGTGCCCCAGATTTCATCAACATTTATTTATTTTTATTTATTTAATTAATTTATATCCCGCCTTTCCTCACCTCAAGAGGGAGCCCAGGGCGGCTCCCTCAACAATCAGAGTAAAACACCATTAAAATGATCATAAATAAAGATTTAAACATAATTAAAATACAATTAAAATACAATTAGTGCAATAAGAACAATAAAAACAGACTAAAAGCTTTAGTTAAAAACAATATAAAAATAGAACAATAAAACTGCCCCCCAACCTCTGCCCCATTTAAAAAGCTTTTTTAAAATAAAAGGTTTTAAGGCTCTGCCTAAAGCTCTGTATTGAGGGAGCTTTCCTCAGTTCTAAGGGGAGGGAGTTCCAAAGCCGGGGTGCCACCACCGAGAAGGCCCTATCTCTGGTTGCCACACCTCTCACGTCTCTTAGGGGCGGCACAGTCAGAAGGGCCCCCTCAGATGACCTTAGGTGACAGGTCGGATTGTACAGAAGAAGGCGGTCCCTCAGATACCCTGGACCCAAGCCGTTTAGGGCTTTAAAGGTCAGGACCAGCACTTTGAATTCAGCCCGGAAACGAATGGGCAGCCAATGTAGTTGCTGAAGCAGTGGCCCGACAGAGTCGAACCAACGAGCCCCAGCAACCACACGGGCCGGCGCATTCTGGACTAGTTGAAGTTTCCAGACCATCTTCAGAGGCAGCCCCACGTAGAGCGCGTTGCAATAATCTAGTCTCGATGTCACTAGGGCATGGGTCACCGTGGCCAGATCTGAGCGACTCAGGTATGGTTGCAGCTGGTGGATCAGCCATCTCCACCATCCACTATTATTTGACAGTAATAAGTACTTTTCACTTTTGATGGTTCTCTTAGGCCAGGGTGACCAGATGCCAAACCCAAAATGCCTGAACCCCAAGGCCAAAATTCCGAATCCCAGGCCAAAATCCTAGCCGCTTAAAAAAATTACCAAACTTTTTTGGTCTTTTGACCATAACTTTTGTACGAAGGAAATATCTCAAAACTGATTTTTGCATTGGATTCTGCTCTTCAATACGAATCCAACAACATATGGCGTGATGGGGTACTGTGCACTATCGCAAAGTTTCAAAACGAAGCCAAAATATAGGATAATGAAGCCAAAATGTAGGACACCCAGACAGGAGGCTAAAAATCTGGACAAATCCGGGTTTTTCTGGTCATATGGTCACTGAGTCTTAGGCCAGGATGTCAAACCTGTTTCATATGGAGAGCTGAAGGTTCATGGAACATTCATGATGGTGGAGGTGGCATAATTAAGCCAAAGATAGGCAGAAAAACTGGCTTAGAAACTCATTAGCTGCAAATGACAAAAGAAGGAAATATATTCATTCATATTTTGAAGGTAAGAAGCAGCTCAGTTATAATGGGGCAAATAAATTCTTCCAGTGGCTTCAAGCACCATGGACTTACGCCATCAAAATTGATTGGCGTAACCCTGTCTTTCTCCCCAAAGGGCAAGGCAGCTAACAAAAAATTTAAATAATTAAACAACTTAAAACAATAAAATAGGAATAAAAACAACAAATACACTTAAAAACCACAAAACACAGAGCACAATCCTAACCATGTCTACTCAGAAGTAAGCCCCATTGTGTTCAGTTGGTCTTACTCCCAGGAAAGTGTGTTTAGGATTGCAGCCACAGTAATGTATTTTTAAAATGCAACTTAAAATGTGTCACTATCAATTATGGCTGTAGGTAAAAGAATCATTTTATTTTGGGGGATTATAGCCCTGACCCTTTTATTTTAGGATATAGGATAAGAGCCCAGTCTTGAGGGTTCTCCACTGGTTCACAGTAATGGAGTGTTGTAAGGCACATCTGCGAGGCCTACTACTGGCTTCTTCTGCTAGCACTAGGGATGAGCCTATTCTCTGCCGCTCGGTGGACTGTGCGGACCATGAAACAGTAGAGAGCCAATGGCATAGTAACCATATGGAATGGAGGACAGAGTGCCTCTACCTTTAACTATTGCAAAGCAGAGGGGATTTAGGCAGGTTTCACTCAACATAGAAGGGTTTAAAAAGCAGCACCTGCCGAAATTCCCTCTTCCATGCAGTGCTTAAAGGTGGAGACACTCTGTTCTCCATTCTATATGGTCACCCCGGCCAAGGGGGGAATGGGGAAGCAGGGAGGAGGTGTCCGGGGTCAGGGAAGGGCAGGGAGGGAGATGGGTCTGAGGGTACTCTGGACCTCCAGATTCAAATCCTCTGTGGAGGTAGTCTTGCTTCCTTTATGCACTAGTAAAAGAGTCCCCGGAAAGAGTCCACTAGTAAAAGAGTCCTCAGAAAGGAGTAACCCCATTGCATGGTTGCTTGCTTATTCAAGGGATGGTGTCAAATGTCTCCTTCTCCCGAGTAAACAGCAGGCAGCCTGCTGGCCCAGAGGATCATGTGGTAGATGTTGTGGCACTGCAGGAGCCACGCCACCACAAGCTGCTCAGGATTGGGCTGCCTGATTAACTGTACACAATTGTTTACATCTGAATAAATAACACCATTTTCAAACACCTGTAGCCCTAATCATACATGGAGTACAACTATATACAGTACACAGCTTTGTAGGTTGGGGTGGGAAGACAGAAGCTTATGGGAGCTGTCATTGTTACCTCAGTGCTTCCTCCCTTCTATTGAGAAAGTGCTAGAGCTCCTCTCATCTTCTCCCCCACTGTTAAAGTGTTCTGGAGCTAATTTTAAATGTGCCATGCATGGTACTTACCTTAAACATCACATGGGCACCTGATTACTATTTGAATAAATCAAATTTAGGCCAGCTTGCCAGCCTGCAATTATTCTGGAAGTTAAAAAATGCTTTAAAACACTTATATACACTCTTTTGTAACTGTCAGATTCTTTAGAATGCAGATTTTCTTATTTTTTTAGTAATACTTTTCATATTTGGATAGGAAACCTAAATTTCTCCTAATGTTTTGTCCTCATCCTCTTAGCTTTCCCATTAGTGTAGTTGGGAGAGAGAGACAGTCTGCTTGAAATAATCTTTAATTGACATGGTATAACTCTGTACACCAATAATTTTCAATCTTTTTTTCATTTCGTGGCACACTGATAAGGCGCTAAAATTGTCAAGGCACATCAGAAGATTTTTTGACTATTCATAAGGTACACCATGCTGCAGGGAGGAGGTTCAAATCCCCCTCCCTCAAAAAAAAAATTATGTGGTACCCTTGCAGACCATCTGTGCCACACCAATGTGCCATGGCACAGTGGTTGAAAAACACTTCAGTATGCAAATGTCATTAATTTACAGTATTCCTGCAATTTCCAGAGGCAGGGATTTCAGTGCACAATTCTAGTCTACTGGTGGTCCTGGCTGTCAAGACTCTGAAGGGTGGGGGGAAAAAATTCAGCCCCCTTATCTGGAAGTAATTGTGTTATAACATCATGACCAGTGGTGGGCTCCAGCAGGTTTGCACCTACTCAGTAAAACTGGTTGTTAACGAGAGATAGGACATATAAAGTTTAAAAATAGCCATTTAAAAGTGGCTGCCAGATGGGCAGAGAACTGGTTATTTTCTTTGAATCCCATCACTGATCATGACTTCCCAAACCCGACTGAAAATGATTGTAGGCTTGCAGCCATTTTTGGTATGGTTCCATGCCACTCTGACACCCCTTCTTCTCCCTGCCCATTCTGCCCCAGGGTGGGCAGGTGGCTGGAAAGTCCTCTAAGGTGGTTGCAATGGGGGGAAGAGCCCATCATCTTCCCCAGGACTCCCCTAAAGCAAAGATCAGGTAGGCTTTTTCAAAAGGCTCAGAGTGGCTTTGTGATTGCATCCACCTCGGAGCCTTTCCCAGCCACCTGCATGCCTTCCTCTGCCTTAAAAAAATAGATGTGCAACTAGGTGTGAGGGGTGATGTTGCTGCCCTCCTGTGTGCCCTCCTGCAGAAATGTCTCTCTTAGTATCATGGGCAGGAGGCTGGGTATGGGTCTTTATCCTTTTGTGATTCCTTTCCTTCCTCTGGAGATTTGATTTTGTAGACTAGATTTCAATATTTATTCCAACCCCAGTTCTGCAATTTTCGTTACAACAGCAGGATCCCAAACTTGGTTTTGTTGCACAGTTTGGTGTGAGATTTGTACCTGACAGTAATGATACTTTCTCCCCAAAAATTGCTTTAATATACTGTACGTTGATAAAATTATTTTCAGTACTGTGTGCCCTGCACAACTTCAAGCTGTCTGATAATGAAATCTGGCTGCTCAAGTGAATATTGGAACTGTGAACTAATTAAAGGCAATTTTGCCTGTTCAACCAGTAGGTTGTAATTATTTAAGCTGCAAAAGATTAGCCAGAGTTTGAAAATGTACCACTTTCTGACACTTTTCCAAAATCAAGTGGCTACGTTGGATTTCCAGATCTGCTTCTGCCACTGAATGTATAACTGCGTTCACTTCAATTAATTTCACTGGTGGAAATCTGGCTGAAAGGGGGAAAATGCTCATTTTAGCATATGGATGCAATCCAGAGTAACTACGGGGAGTCCTTGCACCGGTGTAAGAACAAGTTGCTCTGGATTGCAATATAAGTTTCCCATAGGTTTTCACTAGGTGGTGCAGTAACTACGGGTACATGTAATGTCTCTTACGTGCTCCTGTAGTTACTCTGGATTGTAGGGACAGTCTTCTTCACTATCTGGTTGTGTTCCATATCAGTGCTATGAACTCAGGTGGGAAATGCTCAGGAGAGCTACGTATGATTGCCTCCACCTTATGAATGGGAGACAGGTTGGTAAGTTGGATCAATACTGTATGACTTGCTGTGTGAACACACTCTCTGGGACAAATCACAGAATCTGTCCATAAGGTGCAGCTTCCACTTGCTCACTGTATGTCTTGGCATAAACCACAAAATAAATATCACAGATCTGGCCTCCACACCGAGAAGGATTAGTAAGTACTAATAAGAACAAAATCACTGTGTGGGTTGTTGATTTATTGCATTGAGTGTGGCCAGTGAAAATCTCATGCCAATGTGTTGTGGCAGTTCCCCTGTCCTTAGACAGCCAGCTGGATTAGTGGTGTTGGCAGAGAAATGTAATAACATTTTAAAAATTGTTGTTAATGCTTGTGAATTCCACCTCCCCACTCCACTCAGCTTAATGTTAGCCAAGATTTATTACTCATCCATCTGTACAAAAATAAAAGTAGGTTTTTTCCTTAAGAAATATCAAAGTTTCCACCACTTAGCTCAATGGGGAGCTATTTGGAAGTGATACATTGGCCATCCGATGAGTTTCTTTTCTTACCATGAAATAACAGCCATTGAATTCTGTCAGATGTGAATGACACATTTTTCTGAGAGTGATCACAGCCTTAGGCCTGCCTCATGCAGACATACCGGTACATCTGTGGTCTCATTTGGGGTTTGTTCTTGCATATTTGCCACTTCCATGTGAGTGAATTCTTCTACAATCCTGCAAGTGATAGGTTTATACATCCTCTTCGTTCCAGGTGGTAACCAAAGCAGTGATACCACTCCTGGAATGCAGGAGCTGACATCTGGTCACTTAGAGCTGAAGTATGAACTATTAATAAGGAATGTTATAGTAATTTATTACAATTATATCCTGTCCTTCCTTCAAAAATGTCAGGATAATATATCTGGTTCTCTCGCCCCAGTTTTCTTCTTACATGAACCCTGTGAGACAGGTTACAGTCTTTTGCGTTCTTTAATTTCACTTTTTCCATTCAGTTAGGAGGTTATGTACATGCAAATTTAAAAGAGAAAAACTAACCCCCAAATCCAGAGCAACTATGGGAGCACGCAAGAGACTTTACGTGCACCCATAGTTGCTGCACCACCTAGTGAGAACCTATGGGAAATTCATATTGCAATCCAGAGTAAGTTGTTCTTACACCAGAAAAAAGAACTCCCCATAGTTACGCTGGATTTTGCCCTTAGCCTCAAAAGGTAACCCTAAAAAAGTTGTGGTGGAATGTTGTTCAACTGCTTTAGGAACAAGGGGACCTTTCTGTCCTCCATCACCAGAAACTTCCACATTAGGAACTAATTAGGAGGTGCTACAGTAGAGAAGGCCTCTCTATTTTATTGTTGTCAACCAAATTTTCACTAGTACGGGCCCTTCCAGAAGACCTCAAGGGATAGCCTGTTTCACAGATGCCTTTTAGGCATCTTGATAATGGTTTTTAGATTGTAACCCCCTTTTCTGATCATGATAAGCAAGTTTATTGATCCTGTGCATGTTTACCAAGAAAGAAGTCCCACTGAGTTCAGTGGCCTTACTCTCAAGTAAATGAAACTCAAGATTAAAAAAAATTCATTGAGAATAAGTTAGGGAAGAAAAGATCAGCTGGAGTTAGTGGTGTGGGCATATGGAAAGAGCAAAAAGATTTTTAAGAGTATCAGTGCTCATCTTTCAACCATCCCCAAACCCTTATTCTCAAAACAAAAGCAGTCAAGTTGGTTTGTCTGGAAACTGTACCAAAACTAGGAATGGCTGTGTATTGTTGTAGATGTTGCTAGGTTATCCCATCCCTGTTCCTGGAAATGGAAACTGAGCCAACTTAGGGAACAATCCAGCATAACTACAGGGAGTCCTTGCTTCAGAGTAAGAACAAGTTACTCTGGATTGTAATATGAATTTCCCATAGGTTTTCACAATGTGGTGCAGTAACTACAGGTGCACGTAATGTCTCTTACGTGCTCCTGTAGTTACTTTAGGTCTACGTGATTGTAGCCCTAGAATCACTTAAGGACCAAATCCTATCTTACTCCAGTGTAGCCACAATATGGTTCTATGGTACAGAGAACACATGTTTCCATACTTTAAGAAGTATGACTGTCCCTCCACTACAGAGCTCGGCACACACTCAGCTGGCAGAACTGCACTTGTACTATAAATTTGGATAGTATTAGGCACTAAGGCTGTAAGCAGGTGCTGTTCTGAAGGTCCTTCTCTCTTCCCTGCCCCCATTTCTACTGTATACCCCAGCTCTAATAAAATACGGTGGTACCTCGCTTAACGAGTGCCTCGCATAACGAGTGCTCCACTTAACAAGCACTCTGTCATGCGGGGCATCCACCTCACTTAGTGATGCAGTTTCGCATAATGAGCGCTTGCCAGCTGCCTTTTGGCAGCTCGCCTGCAACACCTCCTCTTCTCCTCCTGCCTCCCCACCACTTCTGGGACCTGACTCTGAACGCACAATCCTAACCATGTCTACTCTGAAGTAAGCCTCATTTGTTCAGTGGGGCTTACTCTGAGGAAAGTGTCTTTAGGATTGCAGCCTAAGACTTCATAGATCACTCATTCCATGCAGGGATCCCCAGTCCAGAGGGTATAAATGGGGACCTGACTCTGAAAGTACAATCCTAACCATGTCTATTCTGAAGTCAGCCTCATTGTGTTCAGCGGGGCTTACTCCCAGGAAAGTGTCTTTAGGATTGCAGTAGACTTCATAGGATCATGCACATTAAATGTATGTTTTGAATTCAATTCCAGTGTTTTGTCATCATTTTTACATCCAGTTAATATTTTTATATGAATATTTTTTGGGTTGTGGAACTAATCTTCTGAGTTTCCATTGTTTCCTATGGGAAAATCCACTTTACTTAAAGAGTGTTTCACTTAAAGAGCAGGCCTCCAGAACGAATTAAGCTCTTTATGTGATGCACCACTGTACTCTTATTGGCTTTATGTGTGACACTGAGGATCTTTAGAGGACAGGGCAGGTCTGTGGGAAACAATATCTGGCGAACATATCATTTTTTTTCTAAAAGTCCCAAAAAACAAGGACAATCCCGATTAGGGGCGATTGTGTTCACAAATGGCAAATGGGACAGAGGGTTATGGAAGAGAATTATGGCAACCCTAATGTAAAGCCTTCAATAGCTAAGACTTGCACCTGGGGACCAACAACACAGTCTATTGATGAAGCAAAGGACAGGTAGAAGTCCAGGCTGCTACTTTTATTAGGATTAGCCAATCCAAAGGTTTCTTTTTTAGAGTTCACATGGTGTACCATCTTCAGCTCCTGGAAGCCAAAGGATACACTGTGCATGATAGCTTTCCAACAACAGACCAGGTTCTAGCTATAGGATGGAATTCTGCACCAAATACCTGCCAATGCAGCTGTTTTAATGAAATTGGGCTTATTAATGGAATTGGGCCAAAACAAGGTATTATATATTGATTCTATTCCTTCTTTATATTTCTCATTAATGTTTTGGAAGAGGTTTTTATGAAAGCAATACTGTTATAAATACGTTCATTTTATATTTTTCTTGGCATTTTGTTCCCATCGATGCAGATTAAATAAAATATTTTGCATTTTGCTTTATTATATGTTATCAAGCACATGTACCTTTAAAATGTTGTAGATTCTTGGGAGGTTAACAAAATATTCATATTCTTCAGTATATTGTAAAGCATCGTGGTAGACTTCTCTAAACAGATGTCAGCTGATGTACAGTGCGACTTGATTAGTTATTGTAAATTAGGTGGGAACTGATGGAACATTTTGGGGATATAAACACTTAGCTATATTATTCCATGGAAACCTGTGTGTGCCATTCAGTTCTTAGTCACACAAGTATATATTATTTTAGTCTCCTGTTTTGTTGTATTTGTCATTTGCAGAGATGAGATTTTGGGTGCAAGCCTAAGAAATTTAGGCCAGCCTAACTCAGTTGGCCTATCTTTCTGTGATGGTGTGGGGAGGTCAGCTTATGTCTGTGCATTGTCCTGACCCCGCAAGGAATTGGGCAAAAATGTCTTACTGTACTTTCTCCCAGGTCAGCACAGGATTTATGCCGGGGCTTAGGCCGACCTAAGCGGAGGTTAGGATTGCACCTTTATTTTTAAACCTTATTTCTTTAATCTATTTAAATGTCAGAATTGAGCCCGAAATATAAAACAAGAGCTAAGATGTGGCAAACCTAAGACCTATGGGTTGAATTAGACATCAAAAGCAAATTATCTGTCCCTCATTTTAATTGGGCTCTCCCAGCCTGATAACTGGGCTCTCTCGTAACCTGAAATTGTGAACAAAATTTGTACATTTTCTCTTCTGTCATTTTAAGCTAATGATTCTGGGTGAAAACAAAGTACTTGACATCATCATCATCTGCTTAATAATGTCACTTTCTGCTTAATTTTGTAAACAAGGCCTCAGTAGGTGCCATGAATTCTATTGGGTACACAACACGAAATGGGTTTCACATTTGTGGTATATTCCGTTTTCATGGTGGTCGACATTTCTGGGGCACAAAGACACAAAAGATGCGCCCCACATCTCTGGGGCACAAATTTGGCAACCTCTGATTGGCTGTTTAGTGCCTCTTGGGGGAAGACAAACTGTGTGCTGTTTCTGGTGCTCTCTTTGTGGTGCAGTTCTCCCTTGAATGGAGGCACTTACCTCCAGTAAGTTGAGACTTGCTGGTTGCCAATTTAAAGGATCTGGGTAGGAATATTTTACTCTTATCCAGACTGACATTAGGGCTAGCAGTTGTTGTTTTTTTGCCTACCCCAAACTAGCTATGGGTTTTTATGGTGCAGGATTCATGGAATTAATTAGTTTTCAAATTGTTCACTTTGGCAGGAATCATGTGGTCAGGATGGGTAGAAGTGGTTCATAGGCATCCGTGCTAAGATGAGCAGAGTCAAGGGGGATGCCAGGATTGCACATTCACAACTCAAACCAGGTCAAGGTAGTTCTGTGGCACCTCTCTTGACTGGATGAGCTAGATCTCTCCAAGTATGCCTGGGGTGTCATTGAAGCTATTTTGCCACCTTGACCATTTGTGTTGATGATGCTTATCTGTTTGGGGGTTTGCCCGAGTATGACTTTGAGTCAGATGGAAATGCCTGATTTTCCATGGGGAAAGTGTTTGCATTTCCCACTTTTAGTGCTTGTATGATGGTGGTTTCGTGTTTACTGCAAATTTGACTATTGCTGTTAAAAGTAAAGTTGTTCTTAATGTCCAAGCCTGTGTCTGGATTGTTTATTTTGGGTGTACCCAGGAGTACAAGTGTATACTCTAGCTCAAATAATACAATGGTCCTAAATTTGTTTTGAAAAATTGGTCATACAGTATTACGTTGGGACACAGCTACTTGTTGTCTACCTACTACCTACAAGCGTTAAAAATAGTGAAAAGTATCAGTATGCAATGTTTTTAACATTCTTGTACCTTAATTGATGTTTTCCATTGATAAATTTGCCAGACAAAAATTAAAAACTTATACTCAACTACTATAAAGGTTCCTTTTGTTTTATCAGTCAAATCCTCATCCAAGTAGCACTCAATTATAATGGCAAACCGCTATTTACTTTTTAAAGTAAAAATAAAAAAGATGTTTAGAAAATGCATATCCATATCTGCAGAATATTGATAATCTGTAACATTACTTTGGAAAAATACTCTTATCATTTGTTTTTTATTTTTATTTTTAATGCTTCTGGAAAGTTTATAAGAAAGGTAAGGAATCCTTTTAAGTTTTAATTCAGAAGATATCATTGCATTTTTAGCAGATACTGCATGACCTCCAGGTTTCAGAAGTGAGCTGTCGCAATATGCCAGGTGCAAATGAGAGCTCCAGGATGCTGGTTGTTGTTTTGTGTTCTTGAGGTATCTGGTGCACCACTGTGAGATACATGAAGCTGGAATACATGGGCCTTTGGCCTGGTCCAGCAAGGCTCCTCTTATGCTCTTAGGTTTTTTTTTATTTTTTCTGACATGGGATAACTTTCAGGCTGCTATCCTAATCCCTGGTTAGACTAGCACAAATCCTGGCATAAGTCCTGTGCTGGTCTGGGGATGTTGGAAAAAGTGCTACAAGTCAATTCTGCACCACTTCTGGAGAGGCTAGGCCACTGCAAAGTCTTGTGCCAGCCTCTCCACACCACCCCGAACACGGGAAGATGGCCTAAATTGGTTAGGATGGTGCCCACAGTTGTATAATCTCCCACTTACATTTGATAGTTGTGTTTTCTCTGGAGGATAGTAGAGCCTGCTTTTCACAAACATGTGTCTCAACCTTTTATCTGTTTAAACTGAAGTGCTTTGGCTTAATTGAGTTCCAAAGCAAGCTAAGAAGGCAATTACTGAATATTGATGCTAATCTGTTAGTGTTTGTCATTTTCCCCCACTATAAAATAGATATGATTAGTACAGCTATTTTAGTGTCACTGTGAATGTATGCAACTCCTGCCCTTTGCTTGAACATCCCAGGGTAATCCAATTTTAATAGCTTCATGCAAAAATGTGCACTGTTTCTAACTGTAATTAAGTCTCTGCATTTCCGATCTTTGTGAGTGCTGCAATTTCCATATCATTTTCTACAGGCAGCTCAAGGGGGTGGTCATCGAACGCTGCTATATGGCCATGCTATCCTACTCCGTCATTCCTTCAGTGGGATGGTAAGCTGTTGTTTCTTACAAGCATAGTATCTGTTGCTATGGTTGCGGGAGGATGGAGACAAGGACAATCTGCAGTTTGTAAGGTGGGATGAGCGAGAAGGATGGAGAAGCCGGGCCCTCGTTCTTTCCGTACTCACAGTACAGTATTTCTCCTCCTCTCGATTCTGGAGTTAGACAATAATTTGGGCCCTCCATTCACCTTCCTGTTACAGATTAATACATTTCCCCACTTCTGCTCTCACACATCATCTTCTATACTGAAGACAATACAACCAATTGGCAAGGAAGGTAACATGTTGAGAGAGAAGAAGTGGGTCAAACTCCATCTGTTGCTTGCTTCATCTCTCTCTACTGTTCACTTCTAACCAAGTCACCTCCACAGGTGGAAAATGCTGGAGATTACCAGACAGGATGCAGTGATGGCATCTAGCCTTAATGCCTTTAAGAAGGGATTGGACAAATGCCTAGAGGAAAGGACCAGCATGGGTTACAAGCCGTGGGGGTGTTTGTAGAGGTGGACAACCTAAAAATGCCAGGTGTAGGGGGGCACCTGAATGTGGGTGGCTTGTGTGCTCCCTGAGGCATCTGGTGGGCTGCTGTGTGATACAGCAAGCTGGACTAGATGGGCCTCTGGCCTGATCCAGTGGAGGCTCTTCTTATGTTCTTAATCAGACTCATGATCCATCTGGGTAAATATTGTAAACACTGGTGGTAGTTTGTGAAGGTTTTAGATGGGAATTTATTTTTTGAATCTATTTTTTGAGATTGAATCTGTAACTGGCTCCATTCAAGACATTATCTTTTTTTGAGCCATGGCCCTTCCTGTAACCAGGTGAACCTTGAACCTGGGACTTCACAGTACACTTCTAAATTATTTGGCCATGCTTCATAACAAGGCTGTTTGCCAATACCTGTAGTCTCTTAGGGCCCAATCCCATCAAACGTTCCAGCACTGGCTCAGTTGGAACACAGCACTGAGGCAAGGGAAAAAAATTCCTTTACCTTGTGGAGCTGTCCAGCACTTGGTTGCGACTGCTGTCTTGTTGTCGTAGGGCAAACAACAACTTTTCCCTTATCCCAGGTTATGGGACAGCAGCCCCAATGGGTCAACTCAGTTCTGCGCCACCTGTAGAGCAGATACAAGCAGCCAGAGAATGGTTTGCAACACCTGAATTCAAGTTCAAAAAGACAATATGGCACAATTCAATGTGTTTATTTCAGTGGATATGACAACTCTGTTGTGTGTTTTTTTTTGTTTTTTCTTAGTATTTGACATGTTTGACTACATCAAGATCTCAGACAGATAAACTTGCATTTGATGTGGGACTACAAGAAAATGCAGCAGGTGTGTATGTCCTGGACATTTGCACCCTTAACTTTTGATGTGTGGTGGCTAGTTTATGTCAGATCTGCAAAATCTGGAATCCACATGCTAAGCTGAAGATCAACCATAATGTGGTAGTCCACCAGACCTCCTGATTCTCCTGCCTGCTTAGAACAGCAAAAACTGGGTATTTTGTCAAGCAAAAACTGGGTATTTTGTCACTACATGGCTTCTGTACTGCACTGATCATAGAGGCTCATAAATGATATTCCCCTCCTTTTTAGATGAGTCTCAGGGGCCAACCTTATTCCCTCTGGTACCCAATGATCCCAGGATACCGCAGTGGCAACTGCTGCATCCTGCAGACCATGAGGCTTCCTTAGGCAAGGGAAAATTAATTCTTTATCTAATAAATCTTTTTCTTTATCTACTTATGAGCACCTACAAGAACCTTATTTGGTTGGTGTAGGTCCATGTTGACTCGTACTGCAGGATCAGTCCTGGGACGTAGTTAAAATAACAGTGGTAGCAGTTACCATCCTTTGCCTCATTTACCCCCTCCTTGCCTCTGTTCCACCCTTCCATTTCTCCTGCCATCTTGCCTGCTCCAGTGAACAGGAAAACCTCCAGCAAGAATGGTGGGAAGGTGAAGGTCTTCCTGCCGGCACTCCCAATAGTGTGTTAAACTGCTGCTGTCTTTTCCACAAGGAGGAACCACTGTCAGCAGTTCCATGCAATAGGATTGGGCTGTAATTTCTTAGGATTCATTCTGTAACAGAAAATATGATTTATACTTAGGGTATAAATCACAATCCTAATAGCACAATCCTAAGTACAATCCTAACAGCACAGTCAAGTCCCATGCTGGCCTGGGAGTGTTGAAAATGTGTTGTAAGGCACTTCTGTGCCACTCAATGGGGAGGTTAGGCCAGTATACAGACATGTACTGGCCTCGCCACACCACCAAAGGAATGGGGACATGGGTGAGTTGTGTTGGCCTAAACTGATTGGGATTGTGCCCTATGTGAAATACAATGTTATCAGTCAATACTAGAAATCTTTGAGTGTGCCTTTATAAAGAAAAAATATTATTTTCATTAGTTATTGCTTCATGCAGAGAAAACATTAAAGAAAACAAAAGCCTATAGTGAAAGGAAGTGTAATTATAACCATTTTAAATACGATGCATCACTCTCTTGCAGCAAAAATATTTGCTATGTAGGTTTCGTCCAACATACAATTGCCCTAGTAAGAGGTACAATGATGTCAAGGGCTCAAAAGTAAAAATGTTTCAACTTGAAGATCTAATTAATCAGTGAGCCCTAATAGGGTCTCCATGTGTGGAAAATCCTCCACATGACTCAAGAAGCTGTCACTTGTGACCGTTTCTTACATCTGTGTGTTGAGCTCCAGTCTTCAGTCTCAGCGCTTTCTCCATTCTCTCTTGCTGTCTCACTCACCAGAAGTGCTCCAGACAGTGGTGGGCCCAGCCTGGCCCAAGATCTGGTTCTCCGGAAGTGGGCGGGGCCAGCACCAGGGGGTGGGGCCATTGAGGTTTTTAATTAAAAAATTAAAAATATTTTAAAAAAATTACTTACTTCAGAGTACACCTGCATAGGATGGATCTCTGAAGCTGAAGTCTTCTCCACACTTTCCTGGGAATAAGTCCCATTGACTATACTGGGACTAACTTCACAGTAGACCTACTTAGGCTGGGGCTCTGAGGCTGCTGTCCTTTCCACACCTGCCTGGGAGTAAGTCCCATTGACTATACTGGGACTTACTTCACAGTAGACCTACCTAGGCTGGGGCTCTGAGGCTGCCGTCCTCTCCACAACTGCCTGGGAGTAAGTCCCATTGATTATACTGGGACTAACTTCACAGTAGACCTACTTAGGCTGGGGCTCTGAGGCTGCTGTCCTCTCCACACCTGCCTGGGAGTAAGTCCCATTGACTATACTGGGACTTACTTCACAGTAGACCTGCTTAGGCTGGGGCTCTGAGGCTGCTGTCCTCTCCAAGTAGGCCCGAACCAGTAAGTGCCCACCAGTGGCTCTGGAGTTTCTTTTATGGATGAGGGGAACATGACAGCAGTTGTGCTTTGGGACTCTAGTGTCTAGGCTGAAGTTCTGACACTGAGAACTCATGCACCTCACTCTGTACAATCAAGAGCAGCTCTGAACTCCCAAGATATCCACAGAGCATCGAACCACTGAAAGAAGAGCATGTCTGTTCTTCATTTTCAAGAAGAACAAAAACAGTTTTATATTTCCTATTGATAAGAGGCTTGAGACACGCTAGGAACACTCAGCAAGGAAGAACCTACAGATTTGCAAGCATAACCTATTTTCCGTCTCCATACTTGCAACTTCTATGTTGGAGAAGGTATAATGGCTGATGATGGTGGAGGAACTTCATAAGGCTGAGATTTCCTGAGCTTTTGGAGGATTCTGTGAAGAATAATACAATCCTAAGCAATTTAGTCCAGCTTAACTCACCTGGTATAACTCCCTGTAGTGGTGTGGGGAGGCTGGCTCATGCCTGTGCACTGGCCTAACCTCCCCTCCACAGGGAGGTGTGGCACAGAAGTTTTATAGCTTTATAAAGTGCTTTATAGCACTTTTGTGACCCACCCAGGCCAGCACAGGACTTGTGCCAGGACTTATGCCAGCCTAACTGGCATAAGTTAGGGATAGTCACATGGGGATATACTCACCTCATAGAAAGTTACATTGAATTAAATTCAGTAAGTGTGCATGCATAGGATTATAGTTTCCATAGGAAACTGTAAGCGTTTCCTAGGAATTATCCCAAAAGCCTTGGAAAAACCTATCACAAGAACATGTTTTGTTTATCACTGGTTTTGCATTAGATCTTACACAGGTCTTAAATAATACAAATACTGTATAAAACAAGCAAAGAAGATGTTAATAAAGCATAAGTGCATTTTAAAATACTGGTTTTTGGTGGGCACCATGAAAAGTAAATATCTACACAAACGGAAGGGCTTAAGAAGTGGTTAAGATGCTATGCCTGTTAACCCGCATGCCGGGGTTTGAGACCCAGTTCCTACAAGACAGGGTGAGCTCCCGTCCTTAACCCAGCTCCTGCCAACCTAGCGGTTTGAAAGCATGAAAAAGGCAAGTAGATAAAAAGGTACCACCTTGGTGGGAAGGTAAAAACAGTGTTCTGTGCATCTGTCACACCAGCCCCACGACCATGGAAGTGTCCTTGGACAACGCTGGCTCTAACGGCTTAGAAACGGGGATCAGCACTGCACCCTACAGTCGGTCACAACTAGCAGTACAACCTGTGGGGAACACCTTTACCTTTACCTATGAAATCTGAACTTGATTTTATCCTTCATTTTGAAAATGTCCTAAAATTGCTTTTCTGTCATGAACTGGAAAATGTCATTTTGTTCTTTGCACATTTTAGTAATACAGTAACTGCTTCTTTATACTGTAGGTGAAGCCTGCTGGTGGACCATTCATCCTGCTTCTAAACAAAGATCAGAAGGAGAAAAAGTACGGATTGGAGATGATCTCATCTTGGTTAGTGTGTCCTCTGAAAGATACCTGGTAAGAAGAATTAGAAATGTTTACAATTGATTTAAGGAAGAGGTTGGCAACCTCCAGACTGAGCTGGATTTGTCCTGCCACCCAGTCATCCAGCACACATGGAGATTGGTTTGGGGAAGAACTTCACACACAGTTTGTCATATCATATGCCAGAAACAGCATAGGATTCACACAGGGAGTCTATATGCTTGGCAGGCAACAGGTGGTTCTGCCATTCCTTTTTTGACATGCAGTAATTCAGGTAGGAATCTTCAGCTTTAAGCTCTGCACAGCAACTTCTAGGAGCTCAGCAACCTAGAAGGAAGGTCATGACTTAACAATACCATTGCCAAACATCTGGTCCCTTTGACCAGAAAGGTTGCTGACCACTCCTTTTTTAAGGCATGTACTTTAAGGAGTGTCCATCAGTGATTTAGGCTGCAATCCTAACCTAACCTAGGCTGCAATCCTAAAGACACCTTCCTGGGAGTAAGACCCATTGAACACAATAGGGCTTACTTTTGAGTAGACATGGTTAGGATTATGCACCTAGTCTTGTGCTGACCTGGAGGTGTCACAAAATGCCTTAAGGCACTTCTGCCTCTCTCCTAACGCCAGTGTAAAGGCATATGCCAGCTCCTCACAACACCCTGGTGAGTTAGGCCTGCCTAAATTGTTTGGCTTGCACCTTACAGTTTTGTCCTTTTTTGAATTATAAACTGCAAAGTTCTGCTGTTTATGATTTGCTGCTTCAGGGAATTGTGGTGAGTTCCCATTCCCCTGAGTACAGCAGATTTTGAAAAGAGGGGGGACATTGAAAAAGGGTCCAATAAGAAAGGATGATAGGTAGGAAAGTAATCTCATCTCTTCTATAGAACAGTTATAATATGATTTGTACCTTGTCAATAATGCACAAAGTAGGTGAAACCCAGTGAAGAAAGAGAAAATAGAATGCTAAACTTACAGATTCATTCTGATCAAGACCATAACAATGGAATGCGTTTCCATTTTTGCAGTGCTAATTAGTTTTAAGTCTATGCTTTTATATAGTCTTGAATATATTATGATGGTTATTGTTTTCATTGTGCTTCATGTGAATTTGCTTTTCTCTTTCAGCATCTGTCTGTGTCATATGGAAACATACAGGTGGATGCTTCTTTTATGCAAACACTATGGAATGTGCACCCCACTTGCTCAGGAAGTAGTATTGAAGAAGGTTAGTTAAATTACTATATGTTTTAAGGCCGGTTACAATTGGTATTTAATTTGTGATTACACTGTAATTTTCTTAGCTGAAACAAAGCACTTTTCAAATTCTAACATCAGTGGGCATTGCAGTGCTTCTTTCCTTTTGGACTTCCAGGCTGCAGCCCTTTCCATTTTTCACCCATACCTAAGATGAACTATGAAATTTGGGGAGGGTGTTCCTTCTGTGACATGAACACCCACCAAGAAAGGATATTGAGAAGGATGTTAACTCTAAAGGGGATGAAAAGGGGTGCAACGTGTTTCTGTCCTCTGCTTAACATTGAAGACTGACTGATCAACATCCAGCCAATTTGGTGCCCTGTACCTGATGCACTGGGAGGGAGGGTTTGCAGGGGGGGACATTGCGGATGGGGGATGTTGCACATCAATGGGGGTTGATGCGCATGGGAGGTTGATGTGCATGGGGACAATGCATATGGGGGACAATGTGCATGGGATGTTGATGCACATGTGTTGTTGATCCACATGGGGGAGGTGATGGGGGGATGTCGCTCATTAATGGGGAGATGTCACGCATGGGGGGATGTTGTGCATAGGGGGATGTTATGTTGATGCACGTGGGAGGATAATATGCATGGGGAATGATACACATGAGGGGCTGTTGCACATCAATGGGGGGTTGACGCGCATGGGGGGATGGTGCACATGGGGGATGGTGCACATGGGGATATTTTACTCCCAAAGCACGGGGATGTTTCACTGGTATTACATATATGTTGCAAATCTATACACACTTTCCTGGGAGTTAATCCTATTGAAGATAATGAGACTTCCTTCTGAGTAGACATGCCTATGATTGTGCTCATAATTTATTGCATTTATTTATTTCTTATACACACATTTTAAAATAATATATACATATATTTATTAATTACAAGAAGGCTAAATGCTGTCCGCTTACAAGGAAAAGGAGGACAATGAAGAATTTTTTCTCGGGACACAGGGCTAAAATCTAGGACATGTCCTGGATAAAGGGGATATATGGTCACCCTGAATATAAAAAAAACACTGGTAAGAGGCTCAGGGTGGATGGAAGGAATTTTTGTGAGTCCTCTTCCTGTGAATCTCTTACTGCTGCTTCTCATGTTGCATTGCTACTCTTGCTGACAAGTGGTGAGGGGCTGGGTGTCCCATAGATACCACTGGCCACCACCTCAATTACCACCAGTGGTACCACCAGAAACATTTGTGCTCTCAATTGAGAAACATTGATGTAGGCTGAGATTGGGTCTTGGGAGATGGGATTGTGGTTGAACATAAGAAGAGCAGAGCATCTAGTCCAACTTTCTGCATCTCACAGTTGCCCACCAAATGCTTCAAGGAGCACACAAGAGCCCTCCACTGCAGAATCACACCAGCTGAGAGAACATGTTGACATTTCTACAGATGAAGGCTGTTCAATGGCAGGATGCTACCAAGGACTTCCGAGTTCACTTATGGCCCAAAGCATCTAATGCTGTGTGGACAAACTGCATAATACATAGAGAAATGCTGACAGCACTAAACCTCAATGGAGAACTGCATGATATTGTGAAAATTGTCATTACAGTTGTAAATTTTGTTTAGATTTTTTTTGGCAAAAATGTGTGATGAGATGGGCGTTGAACACTCGTTCCTCTTGTTTTACAGTAGTTCTTGCTGGCTGTTTCTAGGTAACTTCATGAATAGACTGAGCAAGGAACAATATCTACTCATATTGATGTGAGGAGGACCACTGTTTGGCTGACAAATTTAGTGACCAAGGGCACAATCCTAACCAATTTAGGCCAGAACAACTAACCCGCTCACTGTTCTTGTGGTGGTTTAGGAAGGCTAATGCATGTCTGTACACTCGCCTAACCAAGCAGTAGTGCAGAAGAGCCACCCCCAAGCTGGCTTGTGCCAGGATTTATGCTGGGACTTATTCTGGCCTGACCGGGGGTTAGGAATGCAGACGCAGATTTTACAGCACAATCGGCTATTCTTTGTGATGTTTCCAAAAACTGAATACATATTTATTGGGAAAAAAATTGTTAAGGCAGCAATACCAATATCTTGCAAATTTCAGATCAAGTTGCTGGATTGCGAAGAAACTGACCGCCTGGAAAAGTGGTGAAAGCACCAACTCACGCCATACATGATTTCCTTCATTGGATCAATTTCTGAAAGAAAATGAGATTGTATTAAAGGAGGATTTGAAGACAGTTATTGTTCAATATTTGATCCAGCTGCATCCTTGTCTCCAGAAGCATTTTCCTGAGAATGAAGTTGGACCAATGCAATGGGTCAGGGACTCCTTCAAAGTCCTTAAGACACATCCACATTTCACAAACCAGAAAGAGGAACTATTCATTGACTTATTTAACATATGTGACACTGAAACTGGGGCTCCAGGCTCAGGTGTTGCATAAGTTTTAGTGCCACACTAAAAAAGAGGACCCAAAGATAAGCTTGAGTCCTGTGTTTTAAGTGATTTGAGTGACTGTGTGTGTGAGTGAGTGAGTGACCTTTCAGTTTATATATATACAGTATAAAATCGTTGTATTATATTTATTATATATTGTTATAAGTATAATACAATATTTTATACTGTATATGTATAAACTTGGTGCAAGTGGTTAAGACACTGTGCCTGTTAACCAGCAGGCCAGGGTTCGAGACCCAGGTCAGCCCCACAAGACAGGGTGAGCTCCTGTCCTTAGCCCAGCTCTGCGACACCAGCTGGATCCAATCGTATTGGCTCTGCCTTTCCATTGGACTAATTCAGTGGCATGGAGAGGGGGGATTTGCTGCTTGGGTAACAGCCTATCCTCCATAACAATCCAACCTAGGCTTTTGTGCTTCGCATGCAGCGTATGCAGCGCCGAGCACGATACCATAGTCTTCCAAGATGATGGAGGCCTGCTTTTTATTGTTATAAGATAAATTATTAATAATAATAATAAAAAGAGACAGAGCGACAGGCAATTGCTCAAATAAATTTTAAGGAGTTTCTGGCAAATTTTGACTCCTTTTTCTGTTTCCCTCCCAAGGTTAGTTTCCTTTCTGTGACAAATAATAGCAGTAGGGGGAGTGATTTTCTTTGGGAACATGTCACACCCTACAATCCAGAGTAACTACGGGAGCACATAAGAGACATTATGTGTACCCGTAGTTACAGCATCACCTAGTGAAAACCTATGGGAAATTCATATTGCAATCCAGAGCAAATTGTTCTTACACTGGAGCAAGGACTCCCCGTAGTTACTCTGGATTACACCCACAGAGGCAAAAATGTAAGCCTTTGCACCGTGGTACTCATCTGGATAGAGGGTTCTGCTGTTCAGAAAAGAAAATTGATAAGGGTAAATAATATGCTTATAGATCATCTTGAATTAAGAAAGATTTGAAGTGGCAACTTCTCACCCTGAAAGCTGTTCCAGTATTATAACATATGATTCAGAAATCTGTTTTCAGACATTGAAATCTGCAGACACCTATTTAACAATAATTTTTTAAAATTCATAAGGAATGTATTATTTTCTAGGATATCTTCTCGGCGGGCATGTACTGCGTTTATTTCATGGCCATGATGAATGTTTGACAATCCCATCTACGGAGCAGAATGATTCACCGCATAAGTGAGTGGCTTTGAATTTTATATGCTTTCTGTGTTGTGTATAATAATGATATTTTTTTATATTTTTCAGTTTCTTCTCAGACCTTCATAATGCCTTACAAAAGTATATAGATGTCAGTTTATGTTTTTAGGAAAACTAGAATTGACATTTTCAGTCTTAAACTGGATAAGAAAAGTTTGAAAATAAAATGAATTCGACTGAAGCTGAGTGATGAAAAAGGGGGGGAACCAAGTCTGGCAAAGCAGCAAAGACCAACACAAGGTCTCCCTAAAGTATTCGTCTTAAATGCTAGAGTAGAAAAAGATATATAACCTGGTAAAGTCAATGAGAACATAGCCCAGGTCTCTTGTAACAGGATAATATTAAACTGAGATATAAAGGTAAGAAAACCTTTCTCTAATAGTTTTGAAGACCAACCTGATATATTCCATGATATTATGGACATAGGAAAAAGGGTGGAAGAAGAAGGCTCTAGTCAGGGCAGATGAGAACTAATAGGATATGCATCGGGAGATGGGGGAGAAGATAATGACTGTGGGAATTTTCAGTCTAAATTGCCATTTTGAGGTCCAGAAAGGCCAGATGCAGTTGCACATGGCCATTGTGGAGCTCAGAATAGTCTCTGAAGATGATGAGAAGGTGAGGGATGTCCCTGGTATTTGTGGGTATCTGTGAGAGATTCAGCAACAGAACACCACAATTAATGGGGCACACATGTAATAAGAAAACCAAATGTAATATTAATTTTAGTGAGGTAACTTACTTCAAATTCTTTAGAGCTAAAATAATTACCAAATCAATACTCGTGAAAGTGTCATAATAGCAGCATAGAAATGTAAATCCAACTTGTGTAATAAGAGGAAAATTGAATAGTCATAGAGAACAGAATATTGTCCGGTAGCTCAATCCTTTCTAAATTCTCATGTGGTGGTGAAGTGGCACCAGAGTGGCTAGTGTTGTGGGGGATTTTCAGCGGCCAGAAGTCACCTCAAGGTCCCTTTGCCTTGGGGTAAGCTCCAATAGGATGTGAGGGCAAACTGGCTGCGACATCTGTCACCCCATTGATCGCCAGAGTTGATTCGGCTGATCTGGCTGGCTAGGTGGGTGTCCCCATCCTCCCTCACTGCTCCATGTGCGTCCCTCTCGAAGCTGTGCGCTCGGTGGAAGAGGATGATCATCCCAGATATAAGGAGTATACCATTCTTCGGTCAAGGGGTAATCTCCAATAGCTGCTATGGGTCAACTTATACCTATGCTGGTTAAATTTCTGGCACAAATCCACCTTGAGTTGGGAAAGTGAATCAGGCCAAGGAGGGAATAGGAGCAGAAATTTGACATGTGCTGTCATGGTCAGTCCTGCCCATCTCCTGGTCCTGATCTAACCACTTCCCTGTCTCAATTACTGCATCTTTCCACCCCTCCCTTCCTCATCAGCACTTTCTCCCAGCAGCATGGTGCATATTATCAATGTTCAAAAACCTTATTGTGTGCATTGACAATTTAGTGCCTTGACAATGTGCCACAAGATGAAAAAGCCTGAAAATCCCTGATCTAGGTGAAAGGATGGGATGATGTGCATGCGCACAGCCTCTATTTATCCAACATGGCTGCTCGGACAGCGCTTTGCCTTCGCGCCGATCCGAGCAGCGTTTATGTGCCTCAAAGCACTACACAGCTGTCCCCACCAGCCTAAGGACCCCAAACCAGGTAAGCAGTGTTTTTATAATGTAGGACAAAATATAGGACAAGGTCCTCCAAAAGTCTGGATTTTCAGATGAAACTTTTGGGGACCCTTGTCCTACATTTTCTGGTATGGCTTATGGTCACCCTGCTGTGGCGCTCCAGAGGGAACTCTTTTTTGCAGCAGTAGCATGACAGCAAAAGTTACACCACCATCATGGATGTAACGAGGCAGCATCCTTTTCCTCCTGGCTGGAACAACCGCTGAGTTCCCAAAGAAGATAACCTCTGAGGGCATCCTCATGCTTCAGAACAGTTTCTACTTTCCATTTTGGCTATGAAATGGAAGTGGGTTGTAATCATATCAGAGAGCTGTTCTGAGGAAGAGGGGGGCATGGATCCCCATGGCCTCTGGAGGCCCATAGCAATCCTTGGTACAGGAAACTATTGAAAGATATCAACCTACATGAGGGTATTCACACTTTCAGCTCCTGAACCTTTAACAAAGTAGAAGAGTAAATTTCAGCAAGTGTAGCTTCTGATCTGTGAGATGAGAAGCTACATATGCTGAAATTCCCTCCTCTATACAACTGTTAAACGTTTGGAGCTCTGAAGTTAAAATTTTGGACACCCTTCATCTACACATATGGTACTACAGGTATATGAATAATAATTACTATTACCAATCAGAATTAAGTTGATCATTTTACTAGAACTGCAATGAAATGTATGTAATGCAGTGGTCTTCAAAGTGGGGGTTGGGACCCCCTTGAAAGGGTCATGACTTCATTTCAGGGGGGTCATGAAAAGCTGGGTGCAGCCATCTTGTTATCTGGCCCTGGGCACCTTAATGACACTTCCAGCCGTGACATCACTTCCAGGGGGGTCCCGAACAGAATGTCATTCTCAGAAGGGGGTCCTGGCCTGAAATGCTCAAATACCACTGATGTAATGGAATTGGCCTGTTTGTGAAGTATAGTTCATACAACTGAAAATTCTTCTTCAGGAGAATATTTTATGAAGCAGGAGGAGCTGGAGCACATGCAAGATCCTTATGGAGAGTAGAACCCCTTCGAATAAGGTATTTTGGTCTGAAACATCTTCTGTTGTTGGTTCTGTGTACTTAAACAAATTAAACACTTTTTGAATTGTTCACTGACTTGACATTTATTAACAAAAGAAATTAATAATGCTGACCTTTCTTGTTTGACTTTCTGACTTTCAACATCATTTTTTTAAGTATGGTGTTTAGATTTTTGAGGGTCCAATTCAGCCTAAAAGTTTAGGTTGATTTAATTTCTGAGAGTTAAAAGTGTGCTTAATTTTCTCCCTTGAAAAAACAGTATAACAAAAAAGAATTTAGTATTTTTGGCTAGTCTCAAGTGTTTTCCGTTTGACCTATGTAAACAATAAATGTAACATTCAATGCGTGTATTTTTTTTTTAGCTGGAGTGGAAGTAATATCCGGTGGGGACAGCCTTTTCGCCTTCGACATATTACTACGGGACAGTTTTTGGCTCTGACTGAAGACCTGGGCCTTGTATTGTTAGACAGAGAAAAGGCGGACACAAAAACAACTTCCTTTTGTTTTAGAACATCAAAGGTAACAGAATAAAATCAACTTGCAGAGAAGTACATGTGTAAGTTTGTAGTTTAAAGTGTTGTGGCACCATAAAGCCTAGCAAATTTGTTTCACCTAAGCTTTCATAAAGTATCTCCTATTCATCTCATGCATAAAATGCAGTTTTCTGTGTTCTCTGAATGTGAAAAATGCCAATATTTGATGTAAAATTTTATAGTGCAAATGAAAAGAATATAAGTACCAGTGGTTATTTAAAATTATGGTGGAAGAGGAGGCTATGATAAGCTCAGTTATGGAAATAATTTTTCCACCCCATCCCCATCTCCCTTTCTTTCTTTAAACTAGACCACTAACTGTAGCTCAGTTCTGTGGGGTCGCTAAGTTTAACCTTCCTTTGAAGAGTAGACCACTAAGGGTGAAATCCAGAGTAACTACAGGGAGTCCTTGCTCCAGAGTAAGAACAAATTACTCTGGATTGCAATATGAATTTCCCGTAGGTTTTCACTTGGTGGTGCAGTAACTGCAGGTACACGTAATGTCTCTTACGTGCTCACATAGTTACTCTGGATTGAGCCCTAAGTCACTAAGGTTGTCTAAGGCTGCAGTCCTAAAGACACTTTCCTAGGAGTAGGACCCATTGAATACAATGGAGCTTACTTTTGAGTAGACCTGGTTAGGATTGTGCTCTGACACTAAGCTCATTAAGATTAACCTGCCACCATCACACCATAGAACATTAATTCATAGTGGCCCTTAGTTCATATTAGACACTATCCACTATGCCTTAGAGCACAATCCTAACCATGTCTATTCAGAAGTAAGCCCCATTGTGTAAGTAAGCCCCAGAAGTAAGCCCCATTACTACCAGGAAAGTGTGTTTAGGATTGCAGCCTTACACACACACACACACACACACACACACACACACACACACACACACACACACACACACACACACAGGAAAGTAAATTCAACATATTTAGCCATTTATAGTTCACTTAGATGATGACTGCAGATCCATCAGTTGGTTTAGATATTTTGGTGCAGGTGTACATCACACAAATGCATACCACCACCTGTATTGTTGGTGCATACGGAAGAAGGCTGCTTTTCTTTCTAAAGGCGCAACCAATTTCAGCTGGCACAACTTACCTGTTTCCTCTTTCTGTGGTGGTTTGGGGAAGCCACGTGTATGTGCGCTGCCTTAACCTGCCCCAGAAGTGGCACAGAAGTGCTTTATGGTATTTTTGCAACACCCCCACGGCAGCATGGGATTTGTGTGGCTAACTGAGGGTTAGGATTGCAGCCTGAACTTCCTTGTAGTAAACAAATAACAAACTTAACAAGTTCCAGGAAGACTTAGGACAAAATCCAGAGTAACTACAGGGAGTCCTTGCTCCGGTGTAAGAACAATTTACTCTGGGTTGCAATATGAATTTCCCATAGGTTTTCACTAGGTGGTGCAGTAACTACGGGTGCACATAATGTCTCTTGTGTGCTCATGTAGTTACTCTGGATTGTAGGGTATGTTCCTCTTGAATAGTTTCACGTGAACACATAATACACACCTTTTTAAAATGGATTTGTTCTTCTATGAAATACATTAATGGACTCTGCTGTAAACAACTAAAAGTGCAAACTTAATGTGTCCTTAGTCTGGTGCAAGTTCCTTGCTCCAGGCTAGAGGTGTCACAAACATTATGTAAAGCAGTTTTGCAACACCCAGAGAAGAAAGGAAAGGAGGAGAGAGGAGGAGGAGAGGAGGGAAAACTCTCAAGTGAAAGGAGTTATGCTGTTCTCTGCACCACTGCAGGCACTAGAAGGGGTGAGTTATGCCGGCTGAGCTCAGCCAACACAGGGACTGGTGGGCATGAGTTAGCAGGAGGTGGGTGGTGGGCTGGATTGTGGATGTGTAAGTGGGGAATGGAAGGCAGTGACAGGATCCAAAAGTTTTGCCGGATCCTGGCCCCATTCCAGGGCAGTACAGGCTGCTCAGATTTGCACCACTAATTTCAGTGGTGCAGCTGTGAGTAGCCCCATTGGATTCGACTTCCACCTCATTTGAGATCACATTTTCTAGTATTCTGACTATATCTGATCACCAGAAATACCTTCAACTTCACACCATAATCTCCATCATCTTGATATAACATAATTTGCTGTGGTCTTGATTTTATAACAGCATCTCCAAGGAGTGTACTGAAATTTCATTTCATCTTGGCAGTGACAATGTTATCTATTTAGACTTAAACTGACATTGAAATGTGACAGCTGTTATCCACTGGAGTAAAAAAAAGAATTAACATAATTAAGGCAACCATTATTAAATTCATTCTTTTGCAATTCATTTAAAAAATATAAAGAAATCATATTCCTCTTTACATAATCATACAATTGACTCTGGGTTCAGTGTAGCAGAAGGCACTATACCACAGACCAATTAAAATCAATGGAATTGGTATTCTATACTATACTATACTGCTAGATTTCAGGAAGGCTTGAACATGATTATCATTCTCGAAATTGTACTTTTATATTTCAAAAACATTTATTATTTGATTAGAAGAATTACTATCAATTAAATTTGTATTTTTAAAACTTGGTTTTTAAAGTAACAAAAACTCCATTTCCCCCCCCCCCCCAATTATATTCAAAACCATTATAATGTTTTAACATAAATTCAGCATGTTATAAAAGCCATCCATAGACAATTCCACATAAAATACCTAAAGGTCTGATTTATTTATTTCCTTATGTCTACATTTTATTTCCTTATGTCTACAATGCGTGCCAGGACGGTACAGTCAGTACAAATGAAAGAACAAAATGGTTGCAAGGAATCTTTCACCAAAGATAATATTTGTTCCTCCTTAGATAACCTCTCTCTAAATTCCCTATTGATTTCAGAAGTGCTAAAGTTTCTAAATAGTTCTCCATACGTTTTTCGTTAATAAGCCAATTACAATCTAAGTTTGCTGAGAAGTATTTTTCAAAAAAAGACATGGAGCACAATCTTAACCACGTCTACTCAAAAGTAAGCCCCACAGGTCAGTCGCAAACCAAAGTGTCCAGGATAGCAGCCATAGTGGTTGTTGAAAAAAGCTAAGCAGGAACAGACCTGGATGATTCTTGAATGGGAGACCTAAAACTGTCATGAGTCAGAGGTTTCACTGTTGGCAGCTTGGCTGACCTGAAATTTCCTGCTGGAAGCTTAGGAGGCATTCCCTGATGCCAGATATGATAATAACCATGCTATGAATTATTCCACCTGGAAGACAAGAGTTTTACAAGCAGCCCGTAGAACAACCACCTATCTAACTGGGTTGTTGTGAGGACAAAAAGGATAAGAAGCTATATAAGCAGCCTTGAACATTTTTGTTAGTATGGGAAAGGTAGGGTATAAATCCCATAAATAAATAATACTCGTAAAAAAATAATAATCATAAAATGTATTTTGCCTCTTTTGGAGCTATTTATTTCTGAAATATTTTGCTAATATATAAAATGATTTATAAAATATCGAGTTAATTGATACATCCTGCTAGTATTCAGTTAATTTTTTTTCTTTTTTATGGGATAAAGGAAAAACTGGATTCTGTTCACAAACGTGATATAGATGGCATGGGGGTTCCGGAAATAAAGTATGGTGATTCAGTATGTTTTGTACAGCATGTTGCCAGCACTTTGTGGCTCACCTACAAAGCACAGGATGCTAAAACATCACGTCTGGGACCACTAAAAAGAAAGGTAAACAAAATATTTGCATATCAAAGTTACATAGATCGCAGTGCCATGAAAATGAAAACTGGAGTGTAATTGCCAGTAAGCGTACACTAGTGTTTTACCAAATGTGGGTCAGTACATTTCAGGTGGGTCTGCATTCATTTCAGTTAGCCAATGACGCAATGGTATGTGATTGCATTTGCGGAAATATTACAGCTATACTTTTATCAGGCTAGTATGCATTTTTTAAATAATGAGAGTCAACAGAATTTACTCCTGGGTAAGTGTGGGTGGGATTACACCTTTTGGGATGTTTGGGAAGTATGTTTTTTTTAACAGATCAGCAGCTGATTAGGAGGTCTCTGGGTTCTTTATTTTAAATAAACTTTTAAACATACTGTAAACTATTAATTTACTTATATATCTAAATGTGCATATGTGCATACTTATTTAATTAGATTTTTTTATATTTTCATATGAATTGATGTTAAAAAATTTCCCTTATTACAAATACAGTCCTTACCATATCTACCATATCTACTCAAAAGTAAATCCCATTGTGTTCAATAGGTCTTACTCCCAGAAAAGTGTCTTTAGGATTGCAGTCTATGTCACTTCTGGCTATTATATCACTTGCAGGTAAAATGACATTACTCCTGTGGTTCCTGACAGTCATTCTCATGACTAGTGCTAGTGCTAGTCCTCGTGCTAAAACATTTGAGAACCACTGGAGTAGGTACTCCTGAGCTAGTTGGACTAGTGGTCTGATTCAGTAGGCAGCTTCCTACGATTTGAGTGTTGCCATTTTAAATGTATTGAATTGCCTTGCTAGCGTATTTTATATTTTGATATACCCTACAATCCAGAGTAACTACGGGAGCACGTAAGAGACATTGCATGCACACGTAGTTACTGCACCACCTAGTGAAAACCTATGGGAAATTCATATTGCAATCCAGAGTAAATTGTTCTTTCATCAGAGAAAGGACTTCCCTTAGTTACTCTGGATTGTGACCATAGTGCTTCAGCTGTGATCAGCCTCTATTCCTAGAGCCATAGTGGTGTATTCAGTGGCTCTTAGCTGAGATGTGCACAAGGCAGCATTGTGCAAAACAACAGTGGCACACAGCAAATCCATGGCACTCATGGCTAACCTACAAACTAGATTAGGGCTTTTAGCAGTTGTGTCTGCTTGGCCCTGCAATCTGCTTGTGTTTATGCAGTGTCTCCTCACCCTGACATGTGGGATATGGACAGGATCAGCCCAAATGATTTTTTTGGGTGGGAACATTGTTTGAAAAGAGACAGTATTCTAACCTCCGTTATACAACCCAGTCAGGAAAAAAAACAATAAAAAAGAAGAGTGCTGTTTATTTGCTGGTTATGTGACTATATAGTGTTTTACATAATTGGTATATTTCTTGCAGTGAAAAGTTTATAGATTGAATTTAATGGCCCAAACCTATCGCAGTGTAACATGTAATGTAGCTGTTGCAAAAGGCAACATGCCAGAGTGCTCAGCCTAGCCACCATCATAAGTTGCTGGCTCCACGTGGCCACAGACACTGGTCACCAACCACCCCAGCTGATTTGTGTAGAGAATAGAAGGAAGGTGGGGTGGGATGCAAGAGAAGAAAACGGGAAAGGAGAGGCAGATTGGGCTTGGAAAAACAGTGTGTTTGACAGCAGCCGCATCTACTAAGTCCCACGGTGACCATATGTCACAAACAAAAAGAGAGGACAAAGTCCCCCAAAATGTAGGATACCCAAGAAAAATGTAGGACGACAACATAAAATAAAAAACACACACACATATATTGCTTTCATGTGGTTAATATAAATATTAACCATAAATATTCCTAGGAGGAGCAAGTACTATTTAACACAATGGGACTTTCTTCTGAGTAGACATGCTTCTGATTGCATTGTATATTACTAATTATAAGACTGGCAGGAGCTTTCTCCAAAAAATGAACAAATGTCAGTGTGCCCTGAGAAAGCTTCTGGAGGCCAAAGCAGGATGCATTGAGTGCCATGTTGGCTCCATTGCATTGTTGCGCAGGGAGTTAGTAATTATTGGGCCACCAGTCTGAGGGTTTGATCTTCTATTGAAATGTTAAATTTCAATGTATTTCTGTGTTCAAATAGCATTTTTTCAGCTGTCAGGAAGGTACAATTTCCTGACAGTACCATCTATACATCTTTTTTTGGCACAGTGCCTAGCACTAGAACATGATTGACAAAATATTTCAAAGCACTACTTTGTCATCTGTAGGTTATATTGCACCAAGAAGGACACATGGATGATGGCCTCACATTACAGAGATGTCAGCATGAAGAATCCCAGGCTGCTCGAATCATCCGCAACACAACAAGATTATTTAGTCAGTTTATAAGGTAAACCTTGACTCATGTTGTTTGGAATATTTTTATATTACAATTTTAAAAGAGAGTTTAATCCTAAGAAAGTAACGACATAAACACCTTCCATTTTGGATTAGTCTGAAGAATTGTCTTTACAATGTCCTTTTAGAATGTAACTTTTAAAATTAATTATATAAAAACACACTTTTTCACAAATACTTCCTACAGCAAATCAACTTGATAAATGAATCCACTCCCACATTGAAAAAGGTTAATGGTTAATTGTTTATTATATCTTTTTATTACGTCTTAGTGGAAACAACAGAACTTCAACACCTATCACCCTGCCAATTGAAGAGGTACTCCAAACTCTGCAAGACTTGATTACGTATTTTCTGCCTCCAGAAGAAGAATTACAACATGAAGATAAACAAAATAAACTTCGTTCACTGAAGAATAGACAAAATCTATTCAAAGAAGAGGTTAGAAGGGATCCATAGAGGGTTTTGATTTGCGTATGGCATTGGTCATTACGTATATCTTTAAAATGCTTTTAATTCGCTGCTTTGTTTTAATTAATCCCTCACAACCTGTTACTTTACATAGTGAGCTTTGTTAGGGGTTGTTACTCTAAGTATTCAGACTCTGTTAAAATGGCATCTCTCCCGCAGGTATTTAAGAAAAGATCAAAATATGCCTCAAGCTGATTTTTCCCCCTGTATCCTCCTTAGAAGAGAATAACTAAACCAGGACACCCAAGAATTGTTTGGATATGGGATCTTGTTGATATCGTGAGCCTTATCAACCACATAATCAATATTATAAGGGTTGGGACTTGCTTGAGAAGGGTTTCCCTCTGTCACTGGTAGACTTATTTATATATGACTAGCAAAAAGCGTACTCGTGTTGCGGGAGTAAAATTTCCCCATACGACATCACCCCACAGTGCATATTCCCCCTATGCGCAACTTCCCCCATACGCAACTTCCCCCATGCGCATGATCCCCCATCCGCATCATCCCCCCATCCGCATCATCCCCCCATGCACAACTTTTCCTATGCGCAACTTCCCCCCATGGGCAACTCCCCTATGCACATCATCCCCCATGCACATCATACCCCCATGCTCATCATCCCCCATGTGCAACTGTCCCCATGTGCACCTTCCCCCATGTGCAAATTCCCCCATGTGCAATTCCCCCCATGCTCAACTTCCCCACATGCTCAACTTCCCCACATGCGCACCTTCCCCCCATGCGCACCTTCCCCCCATGCGCACCTTCCCCCCATGCACAACTTTCCCCCCATGCACAACTTTCCCCCATGCGCAACTTCCCCCCATGCGCAACTTCCCCCATGCGCAACTTCCCTCCATGCGCAACTTCCCCCCATGTGCAGCATCCTCGCCGGTGCAACCTTTTCCTCCGAACAACACCCCCCAGTGCACCAAGGTCTGAGCACCAAACTGGCTGGATGTTATTCTGTCTCCCATGTTAAGTACAGGACAGAAACACGTTGCCCCCTTTTCAGCCCCTGAAGGGTTAATTTCTCCAGATGGTTCTTGGAGGGTGTTCAGGTGACAGAAGGAACTCCCAGAATTCCATGCTTCAGGCCCAGCAGTTGGGGCGGAATGTTGCTGAGTCAGCAATTCTCAATGCAAAGTATAGGGAGGAAAACGCATTGTGCCCCTTTTCACCCCCTTCCGGTTGGAATTTCTGAAAACTGGTTCTTAGTGCACCCCTCCATCACGGAAGGAACACCCACCCCAAATTTCACGCTTCTAGGGCCGGCAGTTTTGGCAGGGTGGTGATGAGTGAGTGAGTGAGTGAGTGAGTGAGTGAGTGAGTGAGTGACTTTTCTCTTTTATATATATAGATTATATTTGAATATATAAAAAATTGTTTTCTCACCCACCACGGGTGGTATATGTATGTATGTTATCCTCAATCTTGGGTCCTCTGTCAGAGGCCTGGGAGTTTGAGGGTTCTGCGCAGTATCTTAGCTGTTCCTAGCAATGCGCTATTCTGGATCGAGTGTTCTGCTGTCGCTCCTGGAATCTGTTGGAGCCATTCTTCCAGCTTGGATGTCACAGCCCCTAGTGCTTCAGTCACTGTTGGGATCACATTCACCTTCACTTTCCACATCATTTCCAATTCCTCCATCAAACCCTGATACTTTTCCACCTTTTCATGCTCTTTTTTCCTGATGTTGCTGTCATTCGGTATTGCTTTATCCATCACCAGGTCTGTCTTCTGGGCCTTATCTACCACCACAATGTCTGGTTGGTTGGCCAGTACCTTCTTTTCTGTCTGGATATGGAGGTCCCACAGGACCTTAGCCCTATTGCTCTCCACAGCCTTCTGATGGGTCTCCCATCCTGTAGTTAATCTGAGCTGTTCACAGATTAATCTGTCTAGATGTTGAATCTTGGGCTACAGTACTAACAGATATGAGTACTATCTATAGTACTACCTATGAGTGTGTGTAGTGGATCAATATTATAGCGAATAGAACATTTTTGTATAGATGGGGGGGTTAATCTTGGGGGGGGGGTTAATCCATAGGCTGAGCATATGTTCCTGTACATGAAGCCGGTTGTGCCATTCAGTGTATGCTGTTCCTGCCTGCATCTTATACCCTGCCGCTATGTGTTGTACTGTCTCTGAGGTTTTTCTGCACAACCTGCACTTTAGGTCTTGTCTTGTATGGTAAATCCCTGCTTCTATGGATCTGATACTTAGTGCCTGTTCTTGTGCTGCCATGATTAGGGCTTCAATGCTATCTTTGAAGCCAGCTCTTTCCAGCCATTGATAGGATTTCCCAATATCAGCAGTTTCAGCTATCTGGTGATGATACATCCCATGCAAGGTCTTCTCTTGCCAGGACACTTCCTCAGTTTGACCTTCCTTCCATATTTGCTATTGCTGTTGTTACTGGAGACATTCTCTCATCAGCTCATCTTTGGGTGCATCTCAGTGATGTATTCCTGGATATTCTGGGTTTCATCCAGGATAGTAGTTTTGACGCTCATCAGACCCCAGCCGCCCTCTTTCTGTCTAGTCACAGTGTATAGTCTCTGGATGTTAGACTTGGGGTGGAAACCCCCATACATTGTGAGAAGCTTCCAAGTTTTCACATCAGCTGCCTCCATTTCTTTCTTTGGCCAACACAATATACCAGCAGGATATCTGATGACTGGCAGTGCATATGTATTGATGGCGTGTATCTTATTTTTCCAGTCAAGCTGGCTTTTCAGGATTTGTTGTATCCTTTGATGGCACCTGGATATTTCTGTCTTCCTTGCTCCCTCTTCATTATTTCCATGGGATTGTGGGATACCTAGGTACTTATAGCTGGTCTCTACATCTGTTATGTACCCTGTTGGTAGTTCTACCCCACTGGTCTTAACTAATTTTCCTCTCTTGACTATCACTCGGCTACACTTATCCAGTTCAAATGACATCCCAATATCCTCATTGTAGATGCTTGTCAGATGTATCAATGAGTCAGTGGCTGCAATCCTAAAGACACTTTCATGGGAGTAAGACCCATTGAACATAATGGGCTTACTTTTGAGTAGACATGGTTAGGATTGTGCTCAATGTCTCATTCATTCTTAGCATATTGCTTGATGTCATCCATGTAGAGGAGGTAGCTGATGATAGTTCCACTCTTGAACTTGTATCCATATCCAGTCTTTGCAATTACTTGGCTTACGGGATTCAGGCCTATGCAGAACAGTAGAGGAGACAGTGCGTCTCCTTGGTATATATCACACTTGATAGATACTTGTGCTATTTCCTTTGCATTGACATCCACTGTTGTCTTCCATTGCCTCATTGAGTTATTGGGGTCATTAGGGTCTTATTAACTTTGTATAATGCCAGGCACTCACAGATCCATGTAGGTGGCATTGAGTTGTAGGCTTTCCTGTAGTTAATCCGAGCTGTTCACAGATTAGTCTGTCTAGATGTTGAATCTTGGGCTACAGTACTAACAGATATGAGTACTATCTATAGTACTATCTATGAGTGTGTGTAGTGGATCAATATTATAGTGAATAGAACATTTTTGTATAGAACACTGGTTCTAAAACCTTCTGGCGGTGAGAGAACCACAGAAAGTCTTGGCAGGGTGGCATGGAAAGCAGCGAAGTGATCCCCAAGAACCCTGATCACATCTTGGAAGTGGGTCACAATTTTTTTTAACTTCTCCAAGTCACGGAAAGCCCTACAGAAGGCTCTATGGGCTCCCTGCACCCCCACCACTAGTAGAAGTTATATTAACTTAAAAACAGTCCCACAGTGACACATTCATGAGAATCATGTTACTGCTTTGTCCTTGCTCCTTAAAGTGGGAACCCTCCATTTTGAGAACCACAGGTATATAACATTTTTTATTTTTCTGGTGTCATGATTTATTTTAACCCCACTCTAATGTGCATTACTATTTTGTACTGAGATTTCTATAATTGAAGTGAATTACAGTTGTGTTTCTGATAATACTTTTGATGTCAGCTACCCTTCATACAGAGCATTCTGCTGTTAAATACTGATTAAGTTACTTTTGCCAGTAAGTATTTATAGCTTAGATGAATAAATAGGGAAGTTCTGAAAAACAGTGGTTGGTAATGATTCATCTCCTTCCGGGCATGGAGCTATGCATAATGGGTAGTTATTACCCATAAGCCTCAATAGAGCTATTTAACTCCTACTCCTTTGTAGCCCTTGATTGGCTGTATTTAGTGTGGAAAATGCTTCCAGCCATTACTTGGAATGGGAGACTTAACGCTGTCTCCTGTGGAGTAATGTAGTCATCCTGCTTTACATGAGCAGAGCATTCATTCCCTAATGTGACTTATGCCCCCACAGACTTTTAAGCTAAGTAATAAACATCATGTCTGCTTTGGGTCTTGGTGATGCACACAGGTGACAGCTGGGTACACTGCATTGGGGAGGGGGATGAATCATTCCCGTTAGTTTAATGCACACATTTTTTTCCATTTTCCACACCTTATACTGCCCTTCCTTCAAGGAGCTTAGGGTGGCAAACATGGTTCCTTCCCTCCTTTTTTCTTCTTCTATTAGGCTGAGCAATAGTGACTGGCCCAAGGTCACATAGGAAGCTTTATGGGTTTGCAGGAATTCGAACCTGAATCTTCCAGCATGAATCAATTCACTTTTCAGGCTCTCATCTTGCATGCCACAGTGCCTTTTAAGTGACACTTTTACTAAATGATTCAACACATTTCTGGACATATAAACATATTTCTATCCGTGTTGTTTTTACAGGGGATGCTAGCATTGGTTTTGAACTGCATCGATCGCTTAAATGTTTACTATAGTACAGCTCACTTTACAGGAATTGGGAGAGACGAAAATGGTACAGCATGGAAGGAAATTTTGAATCTCCTGTACAAATTGCTAGGTGAGTACTGCAGCTACAGAAGTCATTATTAAAATGTATTTTTCCAACATAGTAGTTATATTGTGGAGTGCAGAAGATCTTAAACACGTTTTTCGGTGTACCATATAGAACTTGTATTATGTATTTAAGATAACGTGGGAGTTAAAATGAAGCTGATTTATGTTTAAACAGAGCACACAAGTAATCATGAAAGTAGAAAGTTGATTTCTGTCTTTTAATCTTTATAATGTATTAGGCAGTTTAAATTTATTAATTCCACCCAGAAATATAAGCCTGCTGATGACTATTGCACCTACTTTCCTAGATCCTAATATTTCTAATACATTATATATCTCCCCCAAATCCAGAGTAACTACGGGAGCACGTAAGAGACTTTAAGTGCACCCGTAGTTACTGCACCACCTAGTGAAAACCTATGGGAAATTCATATTGGAATCCAGAATAAGTTGTTCTTACACTGGAGCAAGGACTCCCTGTAGTTACTCTAGATTTTGCCCTTAGTTTATATAGATTACTTCTTTCCCAGACATCTGAAATCTGGGCTATTCAAAAATCTAGACAAAAATCAAAATCTAGATAAAAATCTAGACAAGGCTGCAATCCTTATCCCCAGTTAGGCCGGCACAAACCCCAGCAAAAGACCTGTGCTGGACTGGGATTGTCACAAAAGTAATGTAAGACACTTGTGCACTTCTCCTGTGGTATGGTTAGGCCAGTGCTGAGGTATGTGCTTGCCTCCCAACATCACCACGGGAATGGGAAGATGGATGAGTTGTGCTGGCCTAGGTTAGGGTTGAACCCTAAGACTATTGCTTTTATCTCAGCCTGCTGATGAACTTTCCATTTTATCCATATGATTCTGCTACTGAAGAATAATAATAATCTTTTCTATAGTTTCATTAGATTAGTCCATCTTTAGGTGGACCTAAAGGGTCACTTCTTTCCATGCTGTGCAGCTGTATGCAGTCCTCCTTATCAAAAATGTGGAAAAATTGAAGACTCAATATGTATTTATGTTTTCAATCACTAATATGACCCAAACTAATTACTTGAAAAGTTGGCTCTTTTATTACATTTGCAAAGTGATACATTTGCAAAATAACATTTCACTTGCTTTTTTTAGTTATCTCTTCCAGGAAGGGTGAGAAATGTTTGCTGTTTTCAGCTGTTTTTCCTGTTTATATGAAACTTGTTGCAAGGTTGTTTGACAAAGTTGTTAATCCAGTAATGATAATTTTAATTATCAGATGGTCAGCCTATGTCAGTAACTTTTAGTGCCTATTAGTCCTGTAATAATTATATTTACAGTGGAATGCATCAATAAAGTATTACAAATTTTCTTATCTACCATAGTTATGGTAAATAAATATAAACTATTTTAATAGCTCAATCCAACCTAACCCCTATGTAGCTACTGCTATATCCTATGGGGATTTTTGGCTGATAGAGGTCTTCTATGAGTAAGAGGGCATTTTCCTCCTTGCCCCAGAGTAAGCCCCAGCAGATGCTATGTGTCAACTTAGACTTGAGCCAGCTCAACTCCAGAGAGTTGTGATTTCGCATGGAGCACTGCTGCTGATGCCACCCCTTCCAGTCTGATCTACCCTCCTCCTTCTTGCCCTGTCACCACCTATTCTGTTCATTCTCCACCCTGTTCAACATCCTACCAACCCCCTGCATGGGCCTACCTGCTTCACTGGGTCACCGTTGCTCTACCTGTGTCCAGATGGCCCCTCTGGCATCCCCACACATGCACCCACTGCACACATCAGCAAAGACTGCTTGGGAACAGCAGTAAAGCAGTCTCACTGGTGTAACACTAGTTATGCCAGCAAAGGAAAGGAAAGGTTTAGGCTGTGACTTTGTTATTTATTTAGTAGGGACACAATAGAATATTTTGGTATTTTACTAAAATATTTCAACTTGGGTCTGACAAGCAATTTCAAATCTTTTTTCAGCTGCTCTTATTCGTGGAAACCGAAATAACTGTGCCCAGTTTTCTAATAACCTAGATTGGCTGATTAGTAAATTGGACAGACTAGAATCTTCTTCAGGTGAGATTCATTTCTCTTTAATATAAATAAGGCTACTAGTATTATAGAAAAATTCTCCCCTGATATTTCAAGCGCTCAGGTATCTGAACAGGATCTGGGTAATGCACCGTGAGCAATGGTGTCTGAAAATGGTTTCATTTTTCACAGATTTCGTGATTTGAAAGACAGAAAGTGGTGATATGTGTTTTTATTCAAAGTCCTCATTTCTATTAATTGCAAATACTGTACCGTACTTTGAAAATGTACTAGGCTGATGATATAGTGTTAGCAGATGCAGCCAGTACCCAGTAGGTATGCCCAGTGCCTGATGTTGCCTGCTACCTGGTAGGGCCTGGTGCCACCCAGTAGTGTGTGGTGTCTGAAGGTGCCCATTGGTACCTGGTGCCGATGGTACCTGATGCCTGGTGGTACCATGCCCAGTAGGGATGGTGCTTACTGGTGCCTGGTCCCCTTTAGCACTTGCCAGTGTCTGGTCCCCTCTGAGGTGCCCATTGGTTCCCAGTGCTCGCCAATGCCTGCTGACTGCCAGTGGCCACCAGTACCCGCCAGTAGCCAATGCCCACTGGTGTCCACCACCCGTTATCAACCGTCCCCAGTGCCCCATGCTTGGTGCCAAGTAGGGTTGCACACTGCCTGGTGATGGTGGTTGTGTCCACTGCTGATGGTTCCCACTGACTCCTGGTGGCCACCCTCCAAATAGCTGCCATTCCCCCTAAAGGGGGAAGTTCCTTCTTTGTGGCAACAGCAGAATTGCTGCAGCAGTGCCATTGTACCCCACCCCCACAAAGATTTACAAGGTTTTCAGTACAAGAGTTTGGGAACCACTGAGATGGGCAATTGTATTTAAATTGCAAAATATCATCTATATTAATAAACAAGTCCTTAGGGTTAAGAGTGTCTGGTCAGATGAGTTTACAGTCTTATAATAGAGCAATGCTGATTTTAAAAACACACAATTTTACATCTGATAATGGATAAATTTTGAAAATCCTGGTGCCTTCAATCTAAATAATCTTGAACATGGTCTGTTTGAGGCAACTTCGTTCTTGACAGATTAGAGATGAAGTAGATCCAGAATACAGAAAAACTGCATTTCTTTTCCCTTAGGACCATCCTTCAAGTTTTGAATGATGCCCTGTAGCCTCTATTCTCTAATGTTAAAATGATCTCTGTGCCTCTGGCATTCATGTAGGTATTTTGGAGGTGTTGCACTGCATCTTGATCGAAAGCCCAGAGGCTTTAAACTTGATAGAAGAAGGCCATATCAAGTCTATCATCTCGCTGTTGGATAAGCATGGACGTAACCATAAGGTATGTTTAGCACATCGTGATGTGTCATTAATCTGATAATGAACAGGTAGAAGAAATAAATAGGTCCCTGTGCATTTTGTTGTAGAAGGAAATAAATATATTGTGGTGTTTCTTAGCAAACAATGAAGTCAATTCTAAATACAGACTTCCTTTCAGTTTTTTTTGAAGCTAGATCCGCAGAAGTGGTTGTTTTTCTACTATACTGGAAGCAGATAAAGATGTATAAGGGAAGATAGCTTTCCCTTTTTATTGGATGAGCCTTAAATGGGATCATTCTATCTGCCATCACTATTCCAGGTTAAAGAGACCATGCAAAGGTAGGCCATCTGGGAAAGAAATTCCTCCCAGAAGGGTACAGAACCCAAGGGTTATTACTAAAACTAAAAATTCTAAAAATTACCATACTAAAAATTATAAAAATTACTAAAACTAAAACAGAAGTGCTTGCGAGTGATTGGATGTGTCATCCCACTGAATTACTGTAAACACAGATTTAGGGTGAAATCCAGAGTAACTTCAGGAAGTCCTTGTTCCAGAGTAAGAACAAGTTACTCTGGATTGCAATATGAATTTCCCATAGGTTTTCACTAGGTGGTGCAGTAACTATGGATGCACATAATGGCTGCAATCCTAAAGATACTTTCATGGGAGTAAGTCCAATTGAACACAATGGGACTTACTTTTGAGTAGACCTGGTTAGGATTGTGCTCAATGTCTCTTACTTGCTTCCATAGTTACTCTGGATTGTGCCCTTAGGCAGGCAAGTAATCAGAACATAGCTGGTTTTTTTTAAATTTCAAAAATAAAAAAGAATTAAATGGAAAGGGGTTAGAAAAGAGTACATACAGGCTGGATTGGTCAATGAACACAAAGCAAAAATTTTGACAAAATGAATCATAGAATCCTAGAGTTTGAAGGGACCCAGTAGATCATCTAGTCCAACCCCCTGCCTATAGCAGGAAATCCTCCTAGATCAACTCGGAGGTGAAAAAAAACAGGTGAACAAACCATTTGGAAAAATTTGACAAAATGAAAATATCCCGCAGTGTGAGTACTTAACAGCATGTCACTCCAAGCCCTCAGCACTTCTGTAGTTTGCACGTTAGATTGCAATTAATACTTAGGAACTGACAGTTTAATTGAACCTGAAAACTAGGTATTTCTTGTCTGAAATACCCCACTCAGATCAGCTAAGGGGTGTCATTCTTGTGAGTGCTGCCTTTATTTGAGGTTTGGCTGGCAGGCAATAAGTGAAGAGAACCTTCTCTGCAGTGGCACCACACCTGAGGAACTCCCTGCCTCTTGGCAGGGTCCCAAAGACCTCTGGATTTTTGGTGGCATATTAAAGCTTTTCTGTAGCCTTTCCTGATTTTGTGTAAATTGAGTTGGTATAATTGTTGGTGGAGGTTTCTAGATTTTGTTTGTATTTGACTGCTCATGTGTAAACCACCTTAGGTCTGCCGTAATAGAAAATGTGAGGTATAAATGTTTTAAAATAAAGATTAATTAACTGTAGCTATGGAGAAATGTGCTCTAGTGGGGTGGGGAGGCTGTTAGGTGCATGGCACGTCATTTATCAATGACAGTAAGGCCTCCCAGTGTTGCATTCCTGCTACCCATTATATAGTCATTTGTATAATGATAGGAAGCAGTGATAAAATATATGCGTGATGTGCAGCTGAGAATTCTTAAACAATGTTATGCTTTTTATCAAAACCAGATAGACAGTACTGAATGATTTGCACTGGGAATAGAATGAGGCAATGAAGTAATTCAGGTAATATCTGTACATTTGACAAGACCCAGATTGAATTACTGTTGAAGCTTCATAGACACTTGTATTTGACTTCTAGAAAGAGAAATAAAAGGGATAAAGGGGCGGCATGTTATGAGATGTGCTTTAGCAGAGAATATCCAGGCATAACCACCCTTTGATCAAGCCATCTATGAGTCCATATTATGTAGAGAGTACTCTGAACTTGTATTACTTCTTGCAGTGGCATAGGTAGAGGGGATGCAATGCACAAGGTTTTGCAGGGAGCCTCGCCATAACATGCAGGCGGCCCCCTCCCTCACATTTGGAGCCATTCTGGAGAGGGTGTAAAGACCACAGTGATGTTCCCTGCAATCCCTATAGCTGTGCCATTGGCTGCTTACAAGATTAGAATTCCTCTATAAACCCCTCCCCCAGTGTTGTTTAGAATATAGAATTTGGAAATAGTATTGCCTTATATATTTCATCCATTAATACCAACTAATGTCTTTCAGGTTCTTGATGTGCTCTGCTCTCTCTGCCTCTGTAATGGAGTAGCAGTGAGATCTAATCAAAACTTAATTTGTGACAATCTTCTCCCTCGGAGAGACCTACTCTTACAAACACGACTTGTGAATGATGTGACAAGGTATCATATGTGTATTCATTGAAAGATGGTCCTCAGTTTTTAGATTTAATTTTGTGAAATATCTGTCGTACAAAGGGCTGACGCATCACACCTTTTTCTTCAGGATTGTATTACTGTTACTCACTACCATAGTTGTTTCTTTGTTGTTCTCACCTTGTTCTGATGATCACATTGGCAGGATGACCATACGTCATCACCACAAAAGAGGACAAGCCCCACCAAAAAATGTATGACATCAAAGAAAAATGTAGGACATGACAAAAATTAAAGCTAAAAATACTCACATATATTGCTTTCATGTGGTTAATTTAAACATAATATTACTTATTATTAAGTTTAAAACTTATGTATAATTAATTACATGTAATTTATTAATTATAAGAAGGTTAATAATTAATGATTAATGGTGCCTGTCCGAAAAGGTCTCACAATCTTAAAAGATGCACAAAAATAAATTAATCAGCAGAAGCAACAATAAAAGACAATAAAATTGCTGGGTTGAGGACAGCCAGTTACTCTCATTGTATTCCATTTTATCCCCATGGTTTAGGGTGGCCTAACTGCAGATTGGGATTGCAGCCTATGGGCACAATCCAGAGTAACTACGGGGAGTCCTTGCTCCGGTGTAAGAACAATTTGCTCTGGATTGCAATATGAATTTCCCATAGGTTTTCACTAGGTGGTGCATTAACTACAGGTACACGTAATGTCTCTTACGTGCACCCGTAGTTACTCTGGATTGTAGGGCTTATCTTTACCTTGAATGCTCAAATTGCAGCCATGGCCAAGATGTGTGTTTTTTTCTGGATTCACACTGTATGGAAACTGCGTGTTTTCATTTCGAAAGACAGATCTGTCCATCAATACTGATATTTAGTCACAGTTGATAATTGTAGTTAATGACATCAGTACTGATATTGATAACTCTGTTTTTCACAACATAGATTAGATGGTCTGAACTGATACATAAACCTTTAATATTTTAATGGTGTACCTTACACACTGTTTTCTCTTTTTCAGTATGAGGCCAAACATATTTCTAGGAATTGCTGAAGGCTCAGCACAATATAAAAAATGGTACTTTGAGCTAATAATTGATCACGTAGATCCATTTTTGACAGCAGAACCTACACATTTACGAGTTGGATGGGCCTCAACATCAGGTTATGCTCCTTATCCTGGAGGTGGAGAAGGATGGGGAGGCAATGGTGTTGGTGATGACCTATATTCGTATGGCTTTGATGGACTTCATCTGTGGTCAGGTGAGCACTGATTTAATTCTCTTACTATGGGTGCAATCCAGAGTAACTATGGGAAGTCCTTGCTCCGGTGTAAGAACAATTTGCTCTGGATTGCAAAATGAATTTCCCATAGGTTTTCACTAGGTGATGCAGTAACTACGGGTACACGTAATGTGTCTTACGTGCACCCGTAGTTACTCTGGATTGTAGGGCAAATCTCTCTCATAGGCACCATAGTTTACTAGTTTTATGGATGATGATCAAACTAGTGGGCCATCTTACTAGTGGGCCACAGATCAAACTAGTGGGTCATAGATGATGATCATAGTAAGATGGTGGACCATCTTACTTCCACCAGCTGAACCTCATTCTGAATAAAAGGAAATAATTAACTTTATTTTCTCTCAGTGAATATCTTCATGCAGTCAAATCTGAGTTTGTTGCACTATGACATCATTGTGTTGATCCTAGAGTGGTTGGGGTCACATAGTGATTAATTAGAAAAAAGCAATGCTGAAGCAGTAAGATGTTTGAACAGGCTATAAATAGGAGCTGACATCAGTGGCATCATTAGGGTTTGCGTCAATGGGTGCAGGAGGACATTTGGGCTTTTCTTTATGTAAACAGGTGTTTCTTGATAAAAAAATAGCTTTGTGTTTTAATGAAAGTTGTATCGGCACCAACGTTGAATGAAATATTTAGGACAGACTTTTTTCTTGACTTGCTGTTTTACTTCATGCAGGGTTGTTTTTGCATGGATGAAGTTTCAGAAATTTGACTCTTCATCTGCGGATTATAACTGAACAGTCCTCAGTTCCGCCACTGAACCCTGCATAATTTGTAGGCTCAATCTAAGACAGGGCACAAAAATATCAATTTCTGTGAAACCCTGTGCATTCTGAAGTAATTTCCAGTTTTTTCATAGGGGCTTACTCCCTAATAGTGCAATCCTAAACATGTCTACTTGGAAGAAAATCCCATGATAGTCAGTGGGAATTAGTCCCAGGAAAGTGTGGATAGGATTGCAGCCTCTTTCTCTCATATAGAAATTAGTTGCTGTTGAACCACTCAAAGTGTATTAGGAGAATCTGTTTGTTTTGTTCCGGAATTGCAATCTATATAGTGTTACTCCCCATTTAAATTCATAGGAATTGTGCCTTTGTTGTGTTAAATCAAATGGAAAATTGAGCATTTTAAGAAGTGAAATTGAATAACATGATAGAAGATAATGAGTTTTCTTTATACTAGGCTCCAATCAGTCCGTCAAAAATAAATTTTTACTATGACTATAAATAGTGACATTCTTGTAGAAGGATAAAATTGAACTTCAGTTAGGATATTTTTAAAATCACTGTAGAATATTGAAATATATGGTCAATAGTGTGAGCTTTGTGTGCAAATTTGAATGTTGCTCATGCATTCTAAGGGTGTCTATCATATTACTGAAATAGTATTCATGATTTTCATGTCCTATTAGTTGTTCCATGAGTTCCAATTTTATGCCACTTTACAAAAAGTGTTTTCCTGTACCTGTTATATATAAGAAAAAGATTAATGTGTAAAAAGTCTATACTCTAAACAACTATACTGTAAGTATAAACTACTATAAACAATCTTTCTGCTATAGTTCTTGAACACCAATGAATCATGTCCATAACGTAGGTTGATCAACAACCTTTGATTTATTCTCTTTTGGTTGTGTCTCACTGGAAGCCACCTAGATGGAATGACTGAATTCTTTATTTTCTAAAAAATGAATAAATAAATTATTCATTTATTAAATAAATGATAAATTTATTAAATAAATAATAAATTTATTAAATAAATAAATAAATATAAGTATGGATGAATACTGTGGTGCAGCTATATCTGAGAATATAAATTGCTGTATACTATTTCTTGGGTTTTCTGGCCATTTGGAGAGTTGTTGGAGGCCTAATGTTTTGCCATACATATTTGATGGGTTCCTCAGATGCAAAAAGGCAGAAGGAATAACAAACAGTCAAAGAGTACATTCCTAAGCATGTGTAAGTAAGTCCCATTCTGTTCAATAGTACTTACTCCCAGGAAAGTGTGGTTGGGATTGCAACCAAAAACAAAAACCTATAGTGCAAGCCTAAGCATGTCAACTCTGAAGTAAATCCTATTGTGTTCAGTGGAGCTTACTCTTTTGAAAGTGTGGTTAGGAATGAAGGACTAAAGAGATACAAGGCAGGCAGTTTACAGATATCGAAGTATCAAGTGATGTGATAAGTTACTTCCAGCACAATCCTAACTGTGTCTTCTGAGAAGTAAGCCCCATTATGTTCAATGGGGCTTACTCCCAGGAAAGTGTCTTTAAGATTGCAGCCTACATTTATCAGTTTGGCTAAATTATCTCACCTTTTTCTTAAAAGAGTAATTTGCAGGGGAGGGAAAGGGGCATGGATCATCCTTTTTTGGGAAAAGAATGTCATCAAAACCTTATAGGACTTGACATGGTTTTCTTTACTTAAGCTGTTTCTTTTTGTGTCTGTCTGCTTATAGGACGTGTCCCCAGAGCAGTGGCATCTGTAAACCAACATTTGCTCGCTTCTGATGATGTGGTCAGCTGCTGCCTGGATTTAGGGGCACCGAGCATTTCTTTCCGTATTAATGGGCAGCCTGTGCAAGGAATGTTTGAAAACTTCAATACTGATGGACTTTTCTTTCCTGTGGTGAGCTTCTCAGCAGGTGTCAAGTGAGTAGACCCTTCCTTCACATTAACAGTTTGACATGTTTTGCCAAACTCTTACACTGAATGCCTTCTAATGTGATACTTCCACTGCATCCTACAGCTAAAGCACTTTCTGTCACTCATGAAAAGAAAAACAGTGTTGTGTCAATTCAGAGCCCTGAGTCATGGAGAAGAGACAATGAAAAATTGAATCTTAGAAATGTCTTGAATGTGGCGTGAATCATTCCCAGGTTGGCACTGAGTAAAGTCACTATTAGGTGGTAATAGTTTTGTGACCTGTATGAAATGGCTTTGGTCACTGTCATTTATCAATGGGCTGGTTCCTACTCATAGCACCACATTTGGCATTAACTTTGATCTTTCTTGGCAGCATCAATGAGAGGTCAAACTCTTCTGACATAAAAGGTTTTAAGGCACATAAATAAATCAGTATGGCTTAGAATCATAAAATCATAGAGTTGGAAGGGACCCAGTGGTCATCTAGTCCAACCCCCTGCCTGTAGCAGGAAACCCTCATTTTGAGACCCAGGTCTCAAATGCTTATTCAGTTGTGTAAAAAAAATTTAAAAAGATTTTAAAAGTTCAGGAGCGTTAACTTGTGTTCCAAATAGGGGTATGTTAACTTGCTATGTTTTCCAGTAGGGATAGGTCCTTTGTTTAAAAAAGAGGAGGAGGATCATGATTTTTATGCTAGCTACAATTGAGAAGTGATAAACTAAAATCATGATCCTCCTCCTCTTTTTTAAACAAAGGACCTACCCCTTCTCTTTTAAGAGATTATTTTGGTAAGATGGGTACAATCCAGTTTAATTTAATTATTTTTAACTTGCATCTTTCATAAAAAATCAGTGGAACTTAAAAGTGTGATTCTTCTTACATTATGAGCCCAAATTCATCCATGTCTACTTGGAAGCAAGTCCCATTACTGTCAAAGGGGCTTTCTTCCAGGTAAGTGTGGATAAGATTGAAGCAATCCTAACCCCAGTTAGGCCAGCCTAAGTCCCATGCTGGTCTGGGGCTGTCACCAAAGTACTATAAAGGCACTTGTGCACCACTAGTGGGAGAGCATTAAGCCAGTGTACATGCATGCGCTTGCCTCCTTACATCACCATGAAATGGAAAGACCAGTGAGTTGTGCCAGGCTGTTAACTTTCCACGAAACTCTGATTCTTAGTGATCAAAATGATTTTTTTTCTTAGAACTAGTGCCAGTGTTATAGTACCATACTGGATATGTTGTGCCTCTTCCCCACCCACACATGCTATTATCAATATAGTATAGTTGCACTTACACTGCAGTATAGGTGCTGTAACGGTACAATAAGCTTCCTCTATATGTGAGTATGTAGCACAGATAATAAAAAGGTGCTCAACAAGCACATCTGTCTGGAGAATTCTGCTTCAAGAAATCCATTTATATTTATTTAATTTGGATGTATAAATGCATTGAATGCCAAGAAATAAAGCCAAAATCTAAAATGAAATTGGCTCTCTAGCTGATTCATCAATCTCATTTGCTACAAGGGTTTGGGAAACTCAAGGGTCCAGATGTGTTGACATGAAAAGTCAATATCTTTTGAGATAAATGCCTGATGCTTTTGTAATTGGAACAGGTGGTGTATTTCAGAGGGATGCTGTAGGCTATCTGTATTGAAACTCATATTGTGTCACATAAAAATATTAGGTATTTTACATATTCCTAAAACTCATTCTAGCAAAATTATTATGTTCAGACAGTGGAAGAACAAACAAAACCAAATACATTCAAATGACTTGTTATAAATATTTGTGTCAATTCCAGTAGTGAATTGGTATTCTACATTAGTTTAATTTTGTGTATAAAATATACGGACTCAGTAGCAGCTGCATTATCCATCACACGTGGGACTGAAGGTTACCAGAATAAAGAGGTTTTCACCCATACACACCCTTCTGACAGTGCAATCCTAACCTAGATCAGCACAAATCCCATGCTGGCCTGGGGATGTCACAAAAGTGCCATAGGGCACAATCCTAACACTGTCTACTCAGAAGTAAGCTCAGTTGTGTTCAGTGGGTCTTACTCCCAAGTAAAGTGTGTTTAGGATTGCAGCCATGGGCAATGTGCCTCGTCTGGGGTGGTTAGGCCAGTGAAGGCCTTCCCAAGCCACTGTGGGGAGATAGGTGAGTTGTGCTGGCCTAAATTGGTTAGGATAGTACCTGATGTTCCTTCTCACATTTTTAAATACCTTACAGAGCTTCCTCTGTGCTACTGGTATGTCCTGCACTTGGGCACTCATTTGTTATGTTACTTTTTCTAATACAACCATTTTCAACCTTTTATATCTCACAGTGCACTGAAAAGGTGATAAATTGTCAAGGCACAAGATCAGTTTTTCTAACCATTGACAAGGCACACCATGATGCTAGTAGGTGACTCAACCCCCCCCCCCCCCCACAGTCTTCCCCAAATTCCTTCGGCACACCTGTGGAACATCCACAGCACATCAGTGTACCCTGGCACAGAAGTGTTATCACTGTTACAACTTTTGTTAAATGACTTCTTTTTCCTTTTATATTTTTCTTCCTGTTGTAATTTCTGAATGACCTCACTGTCCATTCTTCAAGGTGTTTGGAGAGGGCAGGCACCTATTGTACTGGTATTCATCCTTAAAAATGTTTAGCCAATTCTGGCATTTATTGGAATGGAAAGAAAGGTCTGTGGGTTTACTAAAGGTCAGCAAGAAGCACATTTGTCATTAGTACTGGATAAAAGGTATAGATCTACTGAAAAGTAATGGGGGATTTTGGCAACTTTGAGTTTCAGAGTTGGCCAAGCATTTTAAAGAAAATTTTAAAGAGAAATGGAACTGTGTAAAAAGTTGTGTTTTTCTTTGAATGCATGTATCCAGAGTGAGGTTTAGTTTCTAATCTGACCATATGATCATCAATACCCTTATTAGTAACTGCCATATTCTGTGAGTAGTATAACATCTGGAACTGACCTATGTCTTTCTACTAGCACAATCCTAAATGTACTAAAACAATAAGTACAGGGTCTTCTCCTATCCGCAGATTTACTTATCTGTGGATCAGATCTGTGCCCCCCCCCCCCCAGGAGTACCATGCACAGCCCTTCTGGAGGATCCTCTAAGCACAGCATGTGTGTCTGTGACTTCCTGAGAGCTCAGACTGAGCCTTACACTTAAAAAAGCTATTTTGAAAAAGTCACATTCCCTACAATCCCTACAAAAGTCACATTCCCTACAGTTCCCTGCGGGAGCACTTAAGAGACATTAGGTGCACCCGTAGTTACAGCACCACCTAGTGAAAACCTATGGGAAATCCATATTGCAATCCAGAGTAAATTGTTCTTACACCGGAGCAAGGACTCCCCGTAGTTACTCTGGATTGCGCCCATTGTAAGGCTCTTCCCAAGCCTAGCAGAGGCCAAATGTGTGTTCTGAGTCAGCCTCTACTGGGCTCAGAGGACTCTCCAAAGATGAGAAGAGTGGACCTCCCCTCATCTCCAGATGGTGAACAACATTGCTGGAACCCACAGTTTCAGTTAACCATGAGGGGTTTCATTTGGCCCATACCAAAAAAGTGTCTATAAGTATTCAAAAATAAATATCAAAAGGTCTTGCTCCCAGGTAAGTGTGTATACAATCGCAGATTATGTCACTGTCTACATCTATATATTTAAAACTGAAGTCTGACAGACCGACTGGCTCATCAGCGCCCAGCCAAAACTGCCAGACCTAGAAGCATGAAATTTGGGGAGGGTGTTCCTTCCTTGAAAGAAGTAACCACTAAGAACTGATTTGGGAAAATTCAGACCTGATGGGGGTCAAGAGGGGTGCAAAACATTTTTGTCCCTTTACTTTATATTGAAGAATGGCTGATTGATCAAGGCCCTGCCCCAACCCCTGGACTAAGAAGCATGAAATTTGGGGAGCATATTCTTTTATGTGACATGAGCACCCACTAAGAACTGACTTTTAGAAATTTAACCCATACAGGGGTGAAAAGGAGTGCAATGTGTTTTTGTCCTATATTTAATATTAAAGACTGACTGACACCCAGCCCTAACCCCTGAATCTAGAAGCATGAAATTTAGGTAGCATATTCCTTCTGTGATGTAAGGATTCACTACAAACCAAATTGGTATCTAGTGGTACCTCCTTTCCAGTGATGCCCACTAGTGCCAAGTGGTGCCTTGTGCCCACTGGCACCTGCTGGTGCCTGCTGCTGCTACACAGTGGTGCCCAGTGATACCCAGTGGTGCCCACTGCCCCCTGCACAATGGTGCCCGGTGGTGACCAATTCCCATAGGTGCCCAGTAAGAATTCCCGGTGCTCAGTAAGGATAAAAAGTGCCCACTGGTGCCTGATGGTGTCCACTGCCCACTGCACAGTGGTGCCCAATGGTGCCCGGTGGTCCCCATTAGGGATGCCCAGAGCCCGCTGCTACCCACTTTCCAGTGGTACTCAGTGGTGCTTGCTGCCCACTACAGTCTGGGGCCCACGGGGATGCACTTCCCAATATGTCCAGTAGGGGTCCAGTTGAGGTGCCTGACAGTGCCTGCTACTGCCCACCACTTCCCCTGATACCCTTCAGTGCCCAGTGCCTGCTGGTGCCCACTGCCCTGTACCCAGTGGTGCCTGCCAGTGCCTGACTGTGCCCAGAGCCCACAAATATTCTGGAAATTTTAATCCCACAATAGTGGGATCATTCTGTTAGTTTCAAATATTTTCTCTGCACATGATAAATTTTAGAGCATTTCAAAATATGATTGATAATAAACACTATCATGTTGCTTCTATTTAAACATTCAAATGTACTGAGAACATATTAATCATGTAAACAGCATTCTGTTTACATTTCTACAGTTGCAAAAATGCAATGCTTATTTACCCTACAATCCAGAGTAACTACAGGAGCATGTAAGAGACTTTACGTGCACCCGTAGTTACTGCACCACCTAATGAAAACCTATGGGAAATTCATATTGCAATCCAGAGCAAATTGTTCTTACACCGGAGCAAGGACTCCCTGTAATTACTCTGGATTGCGCCCTTCGTTTCTATTTTGAGGGAATCTGTGTTGGGAGAATATTTGTTGAAGTACACAGCAAATTTTCAGTGTATACAAACCACTAAGCTTTCTTCCAGTTCAGCTGATGCTTTCATTTTTTTAATGAATTTAGGGACAAGTGGGAATTTGTAAATTAAGTTAAGACATCAGAAATAACTTCTATATTAGGAAATTGAGGCTGCAACCCTAATCTCCACTTAGGTCAGTGTAAAACCCAGTCTTACAGCACAGTCCAGAGCAACTAATCTGTGCACATAAGAGCCCTTGGGTTGCCCTATCTATCACTAGGGTGGAGCAACTGCAAGATGCTCCACCCCAGTTACTCTGGAAGAGGCTTAGAGCAGAGCAAGGCAACATAGGGTGCCCTAAGTGAGGTGGACCTGCTCTTTCCTAGATGCTCTGCCCTAGGCATTGGGTGACGTGCTCTGTATGGGGTGATGCGCCGGAGGAGTTTGACTGTCCTTTGGCAGGCCTTGGGCATCAGCGCGCCCATTCAGGCCTGCTCCAAAGCGGAGCAGCAGCCAGAAGCTGCCACTCATCCACAGAGCTGGAACAAATGGCCTACTGAGGTGCACTGCGTAGAAATACACTGAGCATGCCAAACAGCTTCAGAGGAGACTTCCTTAGAGCAGAGAAAGTCTGCGCCTCTGCACGGCCATTCAGCCTTGCTCAGGGGATGGAGCGGCAGCCAAATGGCTTCAGAAAGAGTACTGCACAGGCACCAACTCTGACGCATGCACAGTCTCGTCTGAAGCCGAAAGGCTTCAGAAAAGTACTGCGCAACTCTCTGTATGCAGCATAACTTTCTGCTCTGGATACAGAATAGTTAGGAGAGAGCAGTTAGGGCAGAGCAGGCTGAACTTGCTCTGGATTATGCCCTAAGTCCTGTTCTGATCTGGGGGTGTCACTAAAGTGCAGTAACGCACTTCTGCTCCACTCTGGAGAGGGATAAGTCCAGTGCACAGGCATACACTGACATCCTTACACCATCACAGGAAGATATTCCAGATGAGTTTGGCTGGTCTAAATCGGTTAGGATTGCACTCTGAATCATTTTATTTAGGTAGCATCCTTGTTTTGATTCATCTAACTGCGAGCATATAATCCTCTCTTCTGGTCTTACCCATCTCTTCTCAAACCCCTGAAAACCCCGAAAGCACCGGCTTTGGGTAACCTTTGCCAAGTATCCTTTGTCAAGTATCCTTTGCCAGTGACATGGAATGTAAGATTGAGGAGCTGCTGGACACGACTGTAGTAATTGAAAGTTGGAAATGGAACCACAAGGTGTGGAATTAGGAATGCAATTTCAGTTTAAGTCAAGATTCTTCCTGTTTTAATCAAGTCTGACCAACCTGTGCCTTGCTATTTACGCAAGTTTCCGTAACCCCTTTTCATTTACCATTGTGCAGAGTGCGATTTTTAATGGGTGGACGTCATGGAGAGTTCAAATTTCTACCTCCAACTAGCTACGCGCCCTGTTACGAAGCTTTGCTTCCAAAAGAGAAGATGAAATTGGAACCAGTCAAAGAATATAAAAGAGATTCTGATGGAGTTAGAGATTTGCTTGGTACAACACAATTCCTCTCTCAAGCTAACTTTATTCCCTGCCCCATTGACACTAGCCAGGTAAGTTTTACTGGAAATAACATTATGTAAAACACAACTGATTGCGAAAAGTTTTTCACGTCATATTCACTTAGGCCTATATCCTAAAGTGAAATTAAGCCTCTAGCTCCGGAGCAGTTAGGATGACTTTCCATAAGATAACACTAGAGGGTGACGTAATTGCGTGGACCCATAACTGCTATGTATTTTGCCCTAAGTAACACACATTCTTATAATGTGTGTTAATTATCTATTATCTGATCTTTAATTTTAAACTTTTTTAAAATAAAAATATGCTCCACATTTCCAAAAATAGTGGTGCACAAAGTGACTAAATATCTAATAAAAGTAAAAAAAAATTAAAAAACAAATTATTGCTAAAATAATGCAGAAACAAATATTAATAAGTACATTGTTAAAGAAATTGTGAAAGAAATATTGTTAAAAAAACATTGTTAAAGTACATTGTTAAATAAGCAAGTACATTGTTAAAGAAAAAGGTAATCTAATGCCTTGTGGCTCAGTGTTTCACATATGGAATACCATGCAGAAAAGACACTGCCAACTGACATAAAGCAGTGGTTCTCAAAGTGGGGGTTGGGGCGCACGTCTGAGGTTGCGACTTCATTTCAGGGAGATTGCAATAAGCTGGGATTAGCCACCATCTTGGAATCTAGCACTGGATGCTGCCATCTTGCCATCTGAATGGGGTATTCAGGTTGCAATCCATACTTTCCTGGGAGTAAGTCTTATTGAACACAGTGGAACTTACTTCCTAGTAGACATGGAGGAGCTCTGCAGCACAGTGATGTCAACTTCCAGGTTGATGATACCGTTTCTGGGGGGTCTTGGAAAGACTATCATTCTCAGAAGGGGGTCCTGGGCTGAAATGTCATAAAGCATCAGGACTAGAAGAGGACCTCAACAAATAATTTCATGGAGTAGAAAGATTAATATATGAACTGATGGACCTTTATAAACTAGGACCTAAACAATCTAGGGGACCTAAACAATCTAGGGGGCATCTAGGGGGTTCTTGGAATGCCATTCCCTGAACCCCCATGCAAACAGAAACTGACAGATATTGAAATTTGAAGCCCAGTGCACGGCAGACCTATGAAATTTTACTGGGCATTTGATCTGGAGTTGGCATCCAGAATGTTCTGAGGCCTGGGGCAGTCACGTGTAACCTCCCTAGTCTTCAGAAGACTTTTACATCTAGTTTTTCAAGAAAAACCAGAATTGATGTTTTAAGAGCTCATAGAAGCCTTAGAAGGCGTTCTGAGTCTGGGGTAAATATGTTTGGCCTTCCCAGGCCTCAGAAAATCCTCCAGATGCATCTGGAGGAAACAGTCTGGAGGGTACGTGTTGGACTGACACCACAAACAGTCAAATCCACAGATAGGAGACCATTCTCTTTAATTGTAAACATGGGTGTTTATGGGTTCAGTCCTTTGAATACATAGGTGCAATCCAAAAACACATGGGTGTTTAAATATAGTAACTAGTAGTTTGAATTGTACCTGGAAGAGATATAGCAGCCAACGAATTAACACTGATGCTAACTAAAAGTTAAAGGGATGTATAGAAACTTTACTGTTTTGCATTTTGACACTTCATATATTTCTTCCTTAGATTGTTTTGCCTTTTCATCTTGAGAAGATCAGGGATAAGCTTGCTGAAAATATCCATGAATTGTGGGGAATGAATAAAATCGAACTTGGTTGGACTTATGGCAAGGTAAAGTTTAAAAACAATTATATGGTGGAAAAACAGCCATTGAGAAGTAAAATAAATCAGTAAATCAATCACAAAATTTTCTGCCAGTTATCTTTAAACTCCAAAAGCCACTAAGCCACTTGGTTCTTCTGTCACATGAAGCACATGATGTTGTAGCTGTCAATCACAGCAACTGATGACAGAACAAATTTTTCCTGCCAACGTGATAATTTTTATAACTGTAGTGATAATGATTATTCTTTAGAAAGACCCAGTTCAAATTTCAGCATACCAGTGAGTTAACTGAGGTTACAGTTCTATCCAGTGGTGGGATTCGAATAAATTAACAACGGGTTCTATATCCTAATAACCTAAATTAACAACAGGTTCTATGTCCCATTAGTACCCAGTTCTCAGAACCAGCTGCTCATTAGCAAAGGGTTCTATAGAACCTGTGAGAACCCCCTGAAGCCCACGACTGGTTGTATCCAACTTTCCAGCACTGGTGGAGCCTTGCAATTGGGTGTGTGCTGCAATGCAATGGCAGTTGTGGAGGCCTCCTTAAGGTGAGGGCACGTTTGCCCCTACTTTGCTGCTGTGTTGTAGCTGCATCATTGCTAGAAAGTTGGATAGAACTGGATAGTGAACAGCCTTAGAAGAGACCATCCATCTAATTTCCATCCCCAGAAGCACATCCAAGCACCATCCCTATAACTGTGGAAATAACAATACTGACTGCACTGGTTGATTCTAAAAAGTGACCCTTAGGACAAAATCCAGAGTAACTACGGGGAGTCCTTGCTCCAGTGTAAGAGCAACTTACTCTGGATTCCAATATGAATTACCCATAGATTTTCACTAGGTGGTGCAGTAACTACAGGTGCATGTAAAGTCTCTTACGTGCTCTCATAGTTACTCTGGATTTGGGGGTTAGTTATTATTATTAGTTATTATTTTGTAAAGAAAAAAAGTTATTAATAGCCAGCCTTGCTGTGTGGTGAGCAAATTTTTACCAGGAATCTACAATGTGTAGCAACTGTTTGTCATTGCTTATTGGTCATGGTAAAATTCTCTGTGTACAGTACACTATTGTCCTGGATAATTCCTGACTCCTTGTATTCTGGTGATACCTAGTTTTGAGTAAATCCTGGCTATCTGGTGAACTGCTGTGAGATGCAGAAGGCTGGACTATATGTGCCATGGGCCTAATCCAGCAGGGCTCTTCTTATTGTTTTATTATTTTTTAATAAAAAGAACTGCAAAATATGATCAGTGTATGTTTTTACAACTACAGTTTAGGAAACTGAATAACATTTTCACATCTTTGGTGGCCTAACTTTCAAAAATGTGTGTGCTGCTGATCACATATAATTTGGGCTTGTAAATAAAGGCTAAACCCCAAAACACCTTTGGGTGCAACCAGAAGTCTGCTGCACAAACTAGATGTGACTTCTGGTTACATCTGGCAGTCATCTGAGGTCCTCCCAACTGCAAACTTGGCATTTGTGGATGCTTAAATGGATGCTAAGCCCACAGATAAGGAAAGCCACTTGTATCTTTTTCTAAACTGAAGATAGCCTAAAATTACTTAAACTTTTTTTTACGTTATAGATACGAGATGATAATAAAAGACAACACCCTTGTCTGGTGGAGTTTTCAAAATTACCTGAAACAGAGAAGAACTATAACCTCCAAATGTCAACAGAAACTCTGAAGTGAGTCATGAATTGAAGAAATAGAAAGAAGGTGTCATATATTTAGGTGCAAATTTTGCAACTATGAGTAGGTATAATGCATCTGCTCAGATGTAAATAAAAATAATTCACTGGTCCACGATTGCATATTTCATAGGAAACTGGTTTGTACTGAGTCACACACTTTTTCCATATGGTTCTGTATTGTCAGTGCTGAGTTGTATTTGCTCTCCAAAGTTTTAGACAGGAATCTTTTCCAGTTGTAACGGAAGATGCTAGGTCTGAACCCATAACCTTCTGTATTCAAAATAAGTGGTCTTCTACTGGATTGTGGTGCCTTTCGTCTCAGCCTCAACAAAATTTTAAAAATGGGGACAATTCTTCCTGGATCATAATTTTTGTAGATCACTGTGAGTTGTGGCTATTGATGGTATTGGAGGTTGCAGTGATGGGACATGGCTTCTGGTTGCCTTGTCTGATCTCACAAAATGCTGGGGCCTTTTTAGAGTGAGCGACAACACAATCCTAACTTGCGCTGGAGCAAGCAGACTGGCATGCCTGTTCTGCACCCAGTGCTAGTTTTGGGCAGTTGCTGCACTACCATAGGGCAAAGGAAAAACTTTTCCCTTTACCCTGGGTAACACAATAGCAGCCTCAATGAGTTTACTCTGATCTGTGCCAGCACAAAATGGTGGTGCAGATTTGAGCAGAACAAAACAGCCTGGAGCTGCTCTGTGCTACCCAGGGAACTGAGTTTGGGCCTGGCATAAGTGCTGGTCCCAGACTCATCTCCCGTTCTCCATCCACCCATCCAGAGTCCACCAAGAGGGCATTTGGGCTGCACTCCTATGCTAGCTCTCACTCACTCTTGAATCAATCCTGCCTGGGAACCCAAACCTCACAAGGAGTGTCCTTATTTGGATTAGTCAGTGACTCTTTCCTTCCCCCCTTTTTGGCCAATGCAAACATCAAAGACTATGGGCACAATGCTATCCATGTCTACTCAGAAGTAAGCCCCATTGAGTTCAATGTGCCTTACCCCCATGAAAGTGTGTTTAAGATTGCATCCTTTGGCACTAGTGATGTACAAATCCCTTAAATAAACAATCCTTTGACAACTAAGGCATGGGTTCATCTTCCTTTACAACTGCCGCCTACGCAGTTATTTCCTAATCTTCCCCTTCAGTGTAGAATTCCAGTCCTAGACTACACCAACGTAAGTTATAATTGTATAAGATTTTTACTACTTTTTATTGTTATAGAACTCTCTTGGCTCTTGGGTGCCATGTTGTTCATATAAACCCAGAAGCAGAGGAAGACCTTAAGAAAATCAAGCTTTCAAAAAAGTAAGTTATTACTTGTGTAATTGTTATACTAAATGGTTGCTTAGAATTGCTTTATAATTTTTTAGCAATAGGGGAACTTATTGAAGAGCGCCTGCTCCTTGTCTTGAGTTAACTGTGCTTGTAGTGTGTGTGCATGTGTATATACACACATGCTGTGTATACTGCATATATAGTAGTCAGCACAAAATGTTTTGTTTTACCATTCCCTGTGTCATTTACTTTTCATTATTATTTCAACGAGGAACCTTCAGCATGTAAAGCTATTGTCTTTCCCTGTTAGATTCATCAATCTTCAACACTGAAAATATTGGATTATGTTGGTCAGGTTTATGAATATTGTTAATTTTTTTATTTGTATGACTGTTAGCTGCCTTGCAACTGGTAATACTGTAAGGCAGGATCAAATAAATAAATAACTTCTAGATTAATTGGGAAGGACAGACACATATATACATTAACATGCCTTTGTGTGAGTAGTTGACTGAGTGTTTTGCTCGGTACTCTAAGTGTTTCACCTGTTTCATTCTCCAGTTCCACCAAATAAATAATGGAGACTCACTGCCAATCTTGCCCCCTTCTCCCAAGACCTGTTCTGTCTCCATTGCTGCACATCTCGTACCTGCTCCATTTCTCCCTGTCTCTTGTATCGTCACAAAAACTCTGTAAGGGAGCACCCTACGTATGGCTGGCCTTAGGAGCTTCAGGGCAAGACAGCAAGAAGAGGCTGTGCAGGATTATATATTATAGGTTTGGCTGTGAATTTTAATAAGGCAGTATCATTATTGGATTGGATCCAAGCTCTCTCTTGCAATCTTTGAAGGTTTGCTGTAAGATTGCCATATTTCCAGAAAAATAGGGTCAATCCCAGTTTTGAGGGATTGTGTTCACATACTGGCAAATGGGACAGAGGGTCCTGTCCCAATTTTATGGAAGAGAATTAGACATCCCTAGTTTGCTGCTACCCTCAAAAATGAGGCTTTGCAACTTCGTTGGGGTCCTGATCCATAGGTTGAAGAGTACGCTTAGTAATAAACAGATGAGTAGGATATTCTTAGGGAATTCCATAGCAATATGATACTCAGTACTAGAGCTGAGCTGTAGAGGGACACACTTTAAACAGAAGCATTATAAAGCAGAGCTTTTCACTATAAAGCAGATCCCTTCACCTTTTTAACAATCATTTTGTGTACCCTCTGAAAGAAAGCAAAATTGGAGCGGCCCTCATTGCATACCTGCTGAATGGACATTTTTTTCTGTTTGATTCTGCAACTGTTGGGTTTTGATTTCTGGCAGTCCCATTTGGTCATATTAGTGTGGGGCAGGATAGCTATAACTGCATCATGCATTCACTCTGATATATAAATGGATTTCAGTCCCCGACATTGTGAATCATATCTGTGAATGTGTCATTAATTAGCAAGAATATATATTTCTTCAAGAAGCTAAGGAACTTTGAAGTGTTGTTTCCTTGTCTAAAATTAGTGTCTTTGTGATAACACTTTTTTGCCTTTTCTTTAGAACATCTGTTTTTGTCACTATTTTTGTTGTGATTACTCAGTGCATTGCGATGCTCTTGTTATCTTGCCCTCATTATCTTTGTTTTATCTTTTTTTTTCTTTTACCACACAGTTTTGTATTTATAAAAGGCAACTATATGGTATTGATTTAAAATGTAGTGCTTTACCTATATTATTTTTCCTGGTTTATAGTTATATGATGTCAAATGGCTATAAACCTGCCCCTCTAGATCTTTCTGATGTGAAGTTGTTACCTTCACAAGAAATATTGGTTGATAAACTTGCAGAGAATGCACATAATGTCTGGGCAAAAGACAGAATAAAGCAAGGCTGGACCTATGGTATTCAACAGGTAATTGTTTTACGAAATATTTTAAAGAGTGTTTTGAGTAGTGTTAGTGTTCTGAGTAGTGTTTTGAGTAGTGTTTTGAGTAGTGTTTTGAGTGAGGCCCAAGAGAAGCAGAAGTGGCAATGTTGAATGATGCACTCAGTGCACTCTTAGAAAAGCTTGTCCTAATTAACGTGTACTGCATATATATAAAAAGCCTTTGAAAACTGAACTCTAACAGTGTGTTCCTGCAATGAAGCTCTTGCAATATAATTATGGTTAACATGAAGACCTTTATTGATTCAACTGATCATGTTGTTTGTTATGGCATATCTTAAGGTCAGACAGATCTGCAACTTGATTACTAGTGCACGGTCTGCCCAACAGTGGAGTTTGTAGACAGCGGTGTTGCTAAAGAGATGGGGAGTTGATGGACAGACAGACAATTGGCCTGCACCAAATGATGTAGATGGGAGGAGAAATGTGATACCACTGCATCCCCAAACCTTATTTTTTAATATTGGTATTTTCAAATAATACCATTCATGTTATATATCATTTGATGTGTAATTTCATGCCGAATGCAATGAAACAAAACATGTTGAAATATATTTATGCTATCAGGACAGAGCAATCATATATATGCAACCCCAGGCTCACCTCTCCCACTGCATGGCAGGAGATCCAAAATATGGGTGACACACACTGGGTGATGCAAACCCGAGATATGCCACTGTTTGTAAGACCTGATTTTTGTTGATGATAGCATATGTGATTATTAGCTTTTAGAGGGTTAGAGGGTTTTGAAGAATTATTCTGCCTTTTTTCTGTTTTCACACAAAGTGGGGAAGGCATTCTGTCCCATTCTTGAATATGACCCCATGTCTGGGAGAAGGGGGGGAGAGGGAAAGAGCTTGAATATGACATTTCTTTCCTGTATTCCTTTTAGGATCTCAAAAACAAACGAAATCCTCGACTGGTACCATATACATTATTAGATGAACGTACTAAGAAATCAAACAGAGATAGCCTTCGTGAAGCTGTCCGTACCTTTGCTGGTTATGGATACAATATCGAACCCCCAGATCAAGAACTAGGCATGTTACCTTTTTATAGCTAATGCTTTCTAAGCAGACTTAATATTTCTAATGTGCTTTGCAAACATTACTAAGGGGGTACATTTACAAAGCCTTGTGTTTCCCAGGGTGCCTCACCGCAGCATGTAAGTGTTTCCTCCTCTTCCCTTTTTTATCCATTCTAGGCAAGGGGGGCAAAACAGAGGAGTATGCATCTATTTTGCTCCCCACCACACAGAATGGCTCTGATGGTGAGGGGGAATGACCCCTTCCATGCCATTGTAGTTTTGAGGCTCACTGCAGAACCTAGTGCTTTGCACCCCTTCTAACTATGCCATTGGTTACAAAGAGGATTTGGTAAAAATAGTAGTTTTAAGCAGCTGTTCCACAGTAGAGGACCAACAACAGTTTTTTTTCCTCTTTCCAAAACATTGCAGCTCTATAATATTCTTTATATCAATGCATGAAAACTCTACAGAGACACTTTTATATTTTGGATCAAGAGTCCTAATCCTGATTTTTAAAAAACCTTTCCTATTTCTAAATCAATAGAGGACTTTGTATTTATGTTAGTATTTATTTAATTAAAATTTTTCTACCCTTCCTCTCTCTTACTAAGTTGAATGCCCACCTATGTTATTATTAGATGTGAAATAGCTTTCAATATGATGAAGCATTTTTCTGTTTTCTTCTCTTTGGTAGAGGATCTAACACTTTTTACACTTGTACGTTCTTTTACACTATACATTAAGTTGTTCAAAGTATTTTAAAAAAAAAAGAGTTGGCCACCCTCATAGGAAGTTTGCTTGGTTGTTTAATTTTGAAAATAGATTAGTAAAGAGGAAATATAAGACCACATTTCCCAAAACAATCATTTGTAAAAATCATTTGCGTAAAAAAGTATCAATCTTTTTGTATTTGTGGAGGTCAAAAGTCTATCTGCAGAATATTATGGATGTAGCTTGTTCCTAGTTTAAATATTTTTAAAAGCTTAAATTACATGCCACACTCATATACAATATTTATTTGAATCTAAAGCACCATTGAATCTAATTAAAGAAATATTGTGATCAAAGAAATGTTTACTGGTGATTGTAATGCACAACTGAAAAGGAGGTGCATAATTTAGACTGCAATCCTAATCTCAATTTAGGCCAGCCTAAGCCCCGACATAAATTCTGTGCTGACATGGGGGAGTCACAAAAGTGCAGTAAGATGCTTCTACCCCATCCTGGAGGGGTTAGGCAAATCACAGGCATACACCAACCTTCCTACACCATCATGGAAAGACAGGCCAGGTGAGTTAGGCCAGCCTAGATTTGTTAGGATTGCACCCTTAATTTGACTGCCTAATACAGTGAGTTATATGACAACAATAACATGACAAATAATACGACAATAATATGACAAAATGCTATGATTTTTACCTAATTGTACTAGCTACTAGAATACATAAAACATTGAGTTTATGTTACATTTTTGTTACAATATGGTAAACTGTTACTTAATACTGACCTACACTTATAATCAAAATACATCCTTAAATCTAATGTACACCCTGATTTTGGAAACTAAATTTGACTGAAAAAGTGAGTGTTAGATTTGAGTAAAGAGGGTATTTTCCTAATTGTGACATTGTCACACAACTAAGACAGATTGAAAATCTAGAGGTTTCAGCTGCAATTAAAGTTCATGTAATTCTTGCTTCTGTTTTTTACAGTTGACCAAACAGTGGAAAAAGTGAGCATTGACAAGATACGTTTCTTCAGAGTAGAGCGGTCTTATGCAGTTCAGACTGGAAAGTGGTATTTTGAATTTGAAGCTGTAACTGGAGGAGATATGCGTGTTGGGTGGGCGAGGCCAGGCTGTCGGCCTGACGTAGAATTGGGAGCTGATGGCCAAGCATTTGTGTTTGAAGGAAGCAAAGTTAGTACATTTGAGTACCAAACCAACAACTTAGAGAAAAATCTAAGTTTCTAGCTGTTGCTGGATTGTTATTGCAAAGCCAAGAAGGATTGTTTGTATTTGGGGTTTCCAGTTGCTTTTGATAAAATGAGGGCCCAACCCAATGAGGGAACAAATGTTCCCTTACAAAGAAATAAGCTTCGGTGGCATGGAGCCATCTACTTAGACCTGAGCAAACAAAATTGCTGGGACTGGTCTGTGTAAACATGGGACATAGGATAGGGAACAGATCTAGGATTTGATGGATTTACCAAACCAACTGCCTTTCTGAAACTGATCTAATTAAAACATCCAGTACTATAAATAACTAATAAATATTATTATTTATTGTAATTTTGCTTATGATTATTATAGGGATATAGATATAGATATAGGTAAAAAGTCAAACCCTGTTGATTCAACTGCATCAGCATTTGCAAAGTTGAACTGGATTGGGCCCTAAAATTGGTTTGTCAGAAGTGGGGTATATAAAAAATAGATGACATATGAGGAGAAATACCTTTGGCTTAGTTTAACAGCTTTCCAGAGTCCTCTTCTGTTTTTCTTTCCTGTTCTGTAGATTAAGGACACAATCCAGAGCAAATTCAGCCTGCTCTGCCCTAATTGTTCTCTCCTAACTATTCTGTATCCAGAGCAGAAAGTTATGCTGAATCCAGAGAGTCAGGAAGCCTGGCTGCCCTAACTGCTCCAAAGCATGCTAAGTAATTGACACAAGGGGAAGACTTGCTCCTGAGGAGACACCCCTCAGATCACACTGAACAAGGAACAGCTGTGGTGCCTACAGTGGTGACATGACTCTGCACATCACCTGGTGCGGAAGTCTGTGCGTCATCCCTGGGATGCGCGCCCCCCCTACCTGGACTGTGCAGTCACCAAAGTTGGCGCCTGCGCAGTTGTTTCTGAAGCCAACTGGCTTCAGAAAGAGTACTGCGCAGGCACCATCTCTGACACCTGCGCAGTACTTTTCTGAAGCCTTTTGGCTTCGGGGGAGACTGTGCAGGCGTCAGAGTTGGTGCCTGTGCAGTACTCTTTCTGAAGCCATTCGGCTGCCGCTCCGCCTCCTGAGTGAGGCCGAATGGCTGTGCAGAGGCGCGGACTTTCTCTGCTCTAAGGAAGTCTCCTCTGAAGCTGTTCGGCATGCTCAGTGTGTTTCTGCGCAGTGCGTCTCAGATGGCCGTTCAGGACAGCTCCTCAGACAAGTGGCAGCTTCTGGCTGATTCTCCGCCTTGGAGCAGGCCTGAATGGGTGTGCTGACGCCCGGGGCCTGCCAAAGGACAGTCAGACTCCTCCGGCACATCACCCCATATGGAGCGCATCCCCAGTGCAGCCCACACCAGCTGCACCAGTCTGGTGACGCCACTGGGTGCCTGCCTTATAAGGAGTCCCTGATGAGATGCCAGTACATTCTCCAGTGAATACAAGGGGCTTCTTGGAGTGGCCTGCTGTATCCTGAGGTTTGTGGGCAGCCGTAGTTTGTTCCATATCCTGAGGTTGAGAGGAAGGGGTTGCAGCTAGGCTGGCCAAGAACTCAGATTTTTGGTCAGCACTGCCATTCTTACTCGGGCCTTATCATGGACCCCTATGGGTCTACTCATTAGTATACCTGCTCCTGAGGTGGTATAACTCTGAGGGCTGGAAGAGGGCATTTCTGCCTTGGAAACAGGCTTTGGATACAGAGTAACTGCTCTGCCCTAGGCAATGCTAAACATGCCCTCAACTTGCCTCTCCTGAGCTGCTTAGGCTGCCCCAGTTAGGGCAGAGCAGGTCCACCTCTCTTAGGGCACCCTATCTTGCCTTGCTCTGCCCTAAGCCTCCTTCAGAGTAACTGGGCTGGGGCATCTTGCAGTTGCTCCAACCTAGTGTTAGATAGGGCAACCTAAGGGCTCTTATGTGGACAGATTAGTTGCTCTGGATTGTCCTGCCTGTTTATTTCTTATTTCTTTGTTCATATTTATTATTGTGCTGTAATTGTGTGGTTAATTGTATAGTTCTTTATCATGCTGATTGTGCCGTCTTGCTGAGAGCCACATTTTATATCTTTGATTAGAAAGGCAACCAATGAATTTTATGAAAGAGGTCATTATCCTGTGAGCAGAGACAGTAAATTTACCTAAAGCAAATCAAATCCAAGATATTCCATTATTCTCTTTGAAGGAAATTAATGGCCCAGTCCAAACTAAGGCCTACCTCTACACAATTTTTATTCCACTCACACAGACTTCCATAAAAACATTGTCATGTTCTTTAAAAATATAAGACGAGTCCCATTGGATCGGTTCAACGGGCCATCTAGTCCATACCACAGTGACCATCAGATCTCTAGGTTGCACACAAGACAACCAGCAAACTGTTGCCACTCTCTTCCGTCTGGCAGTATGAGATGGACAAACTTGTCCATCTTTTTCCTCAGCCCTGACTCCAGGGGAATAGGGTGGAATAGAGGTGGGTGGATTGGGCCTGATAGGGAGAAGGTTCGGCAGTGACACATACTGCATCCTAATTCCTCCTTCCTGGGAATGATCCATCTGCAAGGATTAATATGGACTTGTTCCAGCAATATCACTGGTCTGAGTTGCTCTTTGTGGTCTTTTGGGTTTAAGATTGTCCTCTGTCCCCACTGAGCTCTCCAGCAGATGAAAATCTTTTGCAGGATGCAACATGGCCAGCATAATTCTGCATGGGATTTCATTAGGATTGGGGGCTGTAACTCGGAAATAAATTTATATACACATATACTACACCATACCACTCACTTTGCAGACTTAACGTAGGAATTTTTGCATTGAACGCTCATGCCTAGATGCAATTTATTTTGTTGCTGTCCTTTGAAAACCAGCTTTTATATTCTTAATGTTTTAAATCTCCCTACCATAAACATGATTTGATGCCCACATTTAATACTATTCCTTTTTCGCCCTTTTCAGGGTCAACGTTGGCACCAAGGTAGTGGATTCTTTGGACGAAACTGGCAACCAGGAGATGTGGTGGGCTGTATGATAAATCTAGATGACAAATCAATGATATTCACTCTGAATGGGGAGTTGCTAATAACCAATAAAGGTTCAGAACTTGCGTTTGCTGACTTTGAAATTGATAATGGTATGTGCAGTCTTTGGGATAATACTACTAACTACAAAGATATTACAAGAAAGTTCTATTCTACTATAGGTTTCAAATTACTGAGATGTTAAAATTATGTTTCATCTTCAGGAGGTACAAAGGGAAGTATCAAAGGGAAGTATGTTTCATCTTCAGGAGGTACAAAGTGAAGGTGGACGGATTGGGCTCAGGAGAGGACAGGTTCTTTGATAGCTTCACATGCCAAATCATAACCTCTTACCAGACCCAGTCCTCCTTCACAGATCAATTTGAAATTGAAACAGTGATATTGTTGGAACAGGTCAAAATTGACCCATAGTGGCTTCTGGAGGTTACCCTGGGGCAAGGGGACAAATATATCCTTACCCAGAGGGAATCTTCTACAGTTGAAAATTGCCCATATGATCAGCAGAGTCCATGTAAGCTCCACTGCATTGCCACATGGGATTTTTGTCAGGAGGGGGTTGTATAGTAAGCAAAGGCTGTAATCCTATGCATTGTTATCTGCTGAGAATATGACCCTCTGAGCACAGAAAAATGTGTAAGACTGTGCTATTAATATTATCTTTTGCATAGTGTTCTGTTAGGCCCTACTTTCTGGTAATACAGAATGTTCAATGATGAATAAACCATAGCAAAGTGTTTTGTCTAACAAGTAAGTGTTGCTATTTTGTTTATCACTAGGGAAATGTATCCACATTGTGGGAGTAAAATTTCAAGAATATTTGTGTGTCTGTGCACACCCAGAGGGTAAAACACACTCCTCTGTGCAACACACACACCCCAGTGCAAAAAAACCTCATGCAAAACCCCGCAAGGAGAAAACTCTCTCTGCAAAAAAAAAACCCCTCTTTCCAAACCCTCCTGTGCAAACCCATGCAAACCTCCCCATGCAAACACATGCAAACCCCCCTTCTGAAATAAACCCTGTGCAGAATAACCCCTCTGCAAAAAAAAAAAAAAAAAAAACACCCATGCAAAACCCCTGCCATGGAACCCTCCCCCACACACAAACCAAATTTCACGCTTCTCGGTCTGGCGGTCTTGGCTGGGCGTTCAGTGACTTCTCAGTTTTATGTGTATAGATTATTTTACAGCTGCAGGATGTTGTATAGAGGGGCTTCTAATGTCCTCTTGTTTCAATTAACCATGGATTGAATCTGGGCTCCCCTCCCTGAGTGCCCCTGCCTCCAAAGGTGAGTCTACAGAGACCATAATGTGTGGCTCTGCTGGCCTCAGAACTATTGTTTAAAGGAAAAAAGTGAGTTGAAGTTTTTCCGAAAAATTGGAAATAGTGTTTTTTTTTCCTCCAAAGGTTTTTTTTCCTCCCCTTCCTTTGAAGGGCAGCAGTCGAACATCCCTTGTATCTCTGATTTCACATATCTGTGGGGAGTTCTGGAACAGAACCACTGCCAAGGCATGCCTGTATTTGTTTACATTATATGCCTGTTTATTTACAGGCAGGATGCCATATGTCCCAGAAAACTGGAACAGTCCTGGTTTGGGGGGATTGTGTTCACATATTGGTAAATTTGACAGGGGATCCTGTTCCGGTTTTGTGGAAGAGAATTATGGCAACCCTATATACAGGTATTCAAGTTGGTATACAAAGCAGAGGTATGCAAGTTTGTATTGCACACAGGAACTGAAGCCTATTTATTTACAGGTATTTGTAAATAATACCTGTAATAATAATAATAATAAATGCTGACAGTTTATATAAAAATAAACGTTTGTATAAAAATAAAATGAAAAAAATGGTTGTACTATTCATTTTTTTCAACATTAAAAAGAGATACATATAATTATGAAAAAGCCAGACTCTTCAGAATAACAATATTAGGAAAATAGCATTTCTTATCTGTTGGAAATACATTAGTTAATCTGTGCTGTCCTATTAATACCATACCTGTCCTATTAATCTGTGCTATTTACATACCTTATGTTTTAGTTCTTACCTCCTGAGCAATCTGCTTTCAGAATAGTTCTTATATTTTCAGTATTTAATACAGAGCAAAAAAGGCTCTCTCTCTCTCCCCCCCCCCCCCATGAAATCTCCACTGGGCACATTCCTGTTATCCTGTATCACTAACAGCTGCAGACTTAACAAGATCTTTGCTTCCCAGCCAGCCAATCTGCTTCTGTCTAATATACTTGTCAGTGATTTTAATATCCCTCTGTGCTTCTTATGGAAGCCTTTAGGCAGAGCTCTGTTATCAGCTTCATAAAATATGTTGTAAGATAACTTACCTGTGGTGCAGGCTGTCAGCTGTTTAGACTGACTGTTGACTGATATTTGTCCTACAATCCAGAGTAACTACGGGAGCATGTAAAAGATATTACGTGTACCCATAGTTACTGCACCACCTAGTGAAAACATATGAGAAATTCATATTGCAATCCAGAGCAAATTGTTCTTACACCGGCGCAAGGACTCCCCATAGTTACTCTGGATTGCGCCCTTGGTCATTGACTGTAGATGGGGATACCAGGCAACTATTTTTCAAAGGACTTCTTAAACAGTTGCAAATTGTTTGATTACTGCTGATTACTGGAAGACCATTAATAATACATTGTTTTTTATTGTTCATGCTTTTAATTCTCATGTTATAAATTTAGTATACATTATGCTGTATGCTGTAGTATACAGTATAATGTGTATTCTTCATAGAATCATAGAATCCTAGTGTAAAAGCTAATAGTTTATGGTTAGATGTAGAAACTAATAGTTTATGATCAGCACAATCAACTTAGCTATGTATAATATTCCCTAACTCGTTTCTTATTTGTTCAGGTTTTGTTCCTATTTGCTCTTTGGGGCTGTCTCAGATTGGTCGAATGAATTTTGGAAGAGATGCCAGCACTTTCAAGTATTATACAATGTGTGGTCTTCAAGAAGGCTTTGAACCCTTTGCTGTCAACATGAACAGAGATGTTGCTATGTGGTTTAGCAAACGTCTACCCACATTTGTCAATGTGCCCAAAACCCATCCATATATTGAGGTAAAAGCACACAGGAAGAAAATATACTACATCAGGCACATGCACATAAAGCGATTGTGGGATCTTTCATTTTTTCCATGAAAAAGAGCCGGGGTTCAAAATAATGGCTAGGGGAGGCAAAACCATATTCAGAATGCAATCTCAGGTGTTCTTAAGCCAGTAGCAGTCCCTGAACCAGCTTTCAGGTGTCACCAATGTGCCATAAAGCACATTTGTGCCATCGTGGGAGTTGGGAAACCCAGCTCAAGAATGTGCACTTGTTTCCCCATGCTGGATTTTGACCTGCACTGGTAAGTTTGCATTAGTCATGCAGGGGTTTGGGGAAGGAAGGGGGAGGGCATTTGGGGGCAATGAAGGTTGACTGAGCCAGTGGGGCAAACCAGGCCTGGGAGAAGGATGGGAATGGCCTCCAGTACTTGAAAGCCAGCGCCTACTCTCTCCACTCTGAGCAGCTTGGCATTAATCCAGTCTGCTCAAATTTGCTCAATTCAGTTGGTAAAGATCTGAATAGCTCCATTTAGGTGGCTGACATGTAACACTGGGAAAGAGAAACCTTGTGCCGAATATAGCTTAGGCCAGCTAAGCTGTCTTTTAGAGCACAGGATAGGATTGAGCTGCCAGATATATAGCATCTACAGTGGTTATTTGTACCCCTTTAAGAGTTTTTATATGTTGGTAGTGTAGTAAGCTTTTGTATACATTGAACTCTTTTCTTGGTATGATTCTTAAAGAAATGTCAATGCATCTTGAAGTTTACCAAAAATTGCTCCAATTAAAACAAAATAATCTAAGCCATGGGTAGGCAACTGGCAGTCTGCAGATAGCATTCAGGCCAAAAGATGGTTTTATCTATTCCTGTAGTTCTTGGCTGCCATGGCATGTGGTTTGTTTGAGATTGTTATTACTGTGTGGGTATTACCAAGTCTGTATTACCACATGTGCAAGCATTCATTGCTGCTTTATAAACTGCAAATGTCTTCTGATGAGCTTGTCATCTAAACAGATGGAAACAAAGTACTATATTTACTCAAATGTAACGCTTTTCAGCTAAATTTAGTCTCCAAAATCCATTTGCACATTAGATTTGATGGAGCATTAGATTCGAGTAAATATGGTATTTTGATTATAAGTATAGATCAGTATTTAGTTTAAGTTTACTATGTTGTGATAAAAATGTAACAAACCCATGATATAAAGTAGTGCAAATACAGTAGGTAAAAATCATAACATAACCCCATTGTCATATTATCAAATTAATATGTGCATAAAATTAAATTTTTACCTGCATTGCAGCTATGCATTACAATCATGAGTAAACTTTTTTTAAAATCTCGAGCCTTTTAAAATGGGGTGCACATTCATTTTGATTGTGTATTAGATTCAAGTTAATAAGGTGTACAGTCCCCTAGCCCTAAAAGCTTGAACATCCTTTTTCTAAACCAGGCTTGTTCAACAAGGGGCCCTGAGGGCCACATCTATAGACTTTCTAAGCCAAGTGCGACCCTCAAGTCTCTTGTTGGACAAGCCTGTTCTAAACCATTTTAAATCCAGCCTTGTTATTGCCAATATGCAGCCAGGCTCCAAACTATCATACATTAAAACAGGTGCTCTATTTTATTTTATTTTATTTATTCATAAGCAAATTTTGGACAATCTTTGATTTCAGGTAACAAGAATTGATGGAAACATTGACAGCCCACCACGCTTGAAAGTAACCCATAAGACTTTTGGAACACAGAATAGTAATGGGGATATGATTTATTGTCGTTTGAGCATGCCAGTTGAATTCCACTGCTGCGCTAATTTGGAACTTGTTGATGGTTTCCACAAAAGGTTAGATTTAAGGCTCAGATTGTTCTTTTCTAATTTCTGGAACTTTTAATTTCTTCCTTTTCCAGTGCAGTTTTATGAATCCTAGGTATGATATTCCAATTATAAAATGCAATTTTCTGAATTAAGTATTCAATATATTAAAATCACCTTGTGCTCAGATGTTTGGTCAGAAACTAGTCACTAGTGGCACAGTATAGCTAGATATTTAGCTAACGGTTTTGATCTCCAGGGTTGCTGAGCATGAAATTGATGCAGCTGAAATTGAATGCATTGGAAAACATTCTGTGCCACTGAGGATCTTGTATCAGAAGACTGTACTCCCTCTTACTTACTGAATTTATCTGCTACTGGAATTTCTCCTCTTTAGTGTATGTCTACTTAAAACAATAAACTTACAGAAAAACATTCTGAGGCTGACTGATTTTACATCCTACCCCTTAAAGTGACAGATATAAGTGATGCATCTTCTTTTTCATAAATCTGTCAACAATTTTCAGTCCTTGAACAAAACGATGGGCTCAATCCAGAGTATCTATGGGGAGTCCTTGCTCTGGTATAAGAACAATTTGCTCTGGATTGCAATATGAATTTCCCATAGGTTTTCACTAGGTGGTGCAGTAACTATGGGTACACGTAATGTCTCTTATGTGCTCACATAGTTACTCTGGATTGTAGGGTAAGGCTACAATCCAGAGTAACTACAGGACCTTTTACACCGATGTAGTTATAGTGCCACCTATGGGAAACCTATGGGAAATGCATTGAGCAGTCCAGAGTAAGTGCCTCTTATGTCTTCTTGTAGTTACTCTGGAATGTAGAGTTAGGCAGTTCATATATGCCACATGAATGTCAATTTATAAAACCCCTTCTTATGCTTTATTTATTTGCAGTCTTAACAAATCATTTTTTTTATTTTTGACTACTACTATTATTTGCAGAAAACAGAACCAAGAGATACCTGTTCATACCACAACAGTAAGTATCTATCTATTTACTTACTTACTTAGAGCACAATCCTAACCATGTCTACTCAAAAGTAAGTCCCATTGTGTTCAATGGGTCTTACTCCCAGGAAAGTGTCTTTAGGATTGCAGCCATAGTTATTGTGATGGCTTGCACTACAAAGCTTAAATCAGAATGGCTTGGATTAATCTAAACCAGTACTATTCAGGCATTTCAGCAGGGACCCCCTTTCAAATTTAAAAATCTGTCTGGTACCTTCTGTCAAACTTACTAGAATGTTCCTCCATGTCTACTCAGAAGTAAGTCCCATTGTGTTCAATGAGACTGACTCCCAGGAAAGCTCAGGCCAGATTCCACTGATTCCCATCCTCTTGCAACCTCCCTGACCTGAGGTTGCAACCCCCCAAGGGGGTCCCAACCCCCACTTTGAAGACCACTGATCTAATAGGCATATCAAAAAGCGATATAAAATAAGTAATTGTTGTTAAATGTGCAGTTGGTAGTTATGTATATGAAAACTGAACATAATATACAGGAAATTACTAGTGAGAACTTGGGTATTGTTTCAAATATCTCTCTAATGCTAAATGAAACCAAGAATGAGTGTTTAGCGACAAGCCAGCCATATTGATTCCATTAACAATTTCTTCATTGCTCTCTGTTTAGTGCATTAATGACATTTGCTTTGAGAAAATATTGTGCTAGATTCCATTTAAAAATATTCAAATGACATTTTGAGTACAGTAAAATCTTGGATTGAGAGCACTTTGGATGGAGAGTGTTTTGAAAGCCAAGTAAACATTTCTAATAAATTTTGTCTTGCAAAACAAACAATGTCTTGCAATACAAGCAAAAAAATAGTCCTGGCCATGATATAGTTGGTTTTGATGCTCCACCAGCACCTGCTCAGCCTCTCCTGAGAGACCAACCTATGCATGTCTACTCTGAAGTAAGCCTATTAATGTCAGTGGGGCTCATTCTTATTTAAGGAGGGCAGTGGAAAGGAGCCTGAGAGACCTAGACTTGCAGGTCTACTCTAAAGTTAGTCCTATTATAATCAGTGGGGCTCATGGAAATGGAAAGGAGCCTCAGAGACCTAGAGCGCAATCCTAAGAAATTTAGGCAGTCTTAACTCACCTGGCCTATCTTTCCATGATGGTGTAGGGAGGTTGATGTATGCCTGTGTGTTGCTCTAACCTCCTCTACGAGTGGGGAAGAAGTGTCTTACTGCACTTTTGTGACACACCAAGATTGCACCCTAAGTGCAGGTTAATTTCTTTTATTTTTCTTTATATTTTGTATTTTCTTTATTATTTTGTATTATATTTACAGTATTGTAATCATTTTTATATTAATATTTTTGGATTGTGGAATGAATTGTCCGAGTTTCTATTATTTCTTATGGGAGAATTTGCTTTGATATACAAGCATTTTGGATTCTGGAAGAAATTATGCTTGTAAACCAAGGTACCACAGTGTTTCCACTTCTAGCTTCTGAAATAATTTGCTCATATTTTGCTCATTTCAGTACTATTATTCAGTGCGGATCTTTGCTGGTCAAGACCCTTCTTCAGTCTGGATTGGTTGGGTAACTCCTGATTACCATTTTTACAGTGAACATTTTGACCTTAATAAAAACTGCACAGTAACAGTTACTCTGGGTGATGAAAGAGGCAGAGTTCATGAAAGGTGCGTAAATTATCGATTGAACAATTCATGTTTAAATTAATTTTATTTGTATTTTGGACGGACTTTTAATATTTATAATTGTCGTTTTAATAATAAAAATGGACTTGATTGGATTTGATGACATAAATTAGAATTTAATCTGAAAACATTCTTTTAGCTAGTACTTAATATTATGATTTCATAATGTGAGATAGTTAATTGTAACCATGTGTTTCTTGATAATTTAGCATATTTACATACAGTTACAACTGATTCTTAAAGGGAACAGTGCCTTAAATCAAAGCAAGTTGCCTTAAAAGAACTATCCACTGTACTAAGAACTGAACTAAACATCATGATGTTGTGTGTGTATTTTAAACTTAAATAGCAATGGGAGGGAGATCAGAATCAGGACCATATAATGAGGATAAAAGGTATTTCACTGTACCCCAGTGCTGTGGTCCTTAAACAAACGTTCCTCTGGGCACCCATCAGCACCAAGGGGAGTTTCCCTCCAGGACAGAGCGGCTTTTGGGCAGGGTGGCTTTTGAATATTTTGACTGACACTGAATTTATTGGGACATGTTATTGTGTACTTTTTCTTTTATAATTAAACCCATAAAATAGTCAGGCTAAAAGTAAAATTACAACACAATCGTAACCTGCACCAGTGAAGCCGAAATGCAGTGTCCTGTTCTGCACAGGTTGGGAGGCTGTGATGGTCATATTTGGATAAGGGGATATTTTTTTCCATACACCATGTAACATCCCAGACTGCTCTTTAATCTGCACCCACCTCCCACCCTATCTTATTCCCTGAGTTGTCGGGTGCAATCCTGCCTTCCTTTGAAAATGCAGAAACTTGGATCTTGCCTGATTAGCCAGTGCAGACCTCCCACCAGCCCAGCCTGGTGCAAATGGTGCAAATGTACTTGTGGTGTACAGCTGCAACAAATCATCTTTTGGATAAAGTTATTAATAGTATACATTTCTAAACATCTGCATTTAACTATCCTTAACTTGTACTGGTTCTAATTATTTCTGCTTGTGTTGTTTCAGTGTAAAACGCAGCAACTGTTACATGGTCTGGGGAGGAGAAACCTCTGTTAATTCACAGAGATCAGGTCGCAGTAATGTTGACTTAGAAATTGGATGTCTTGTTGAATTGGCTACTGGAATGTTGTCGTTCACAGCTAATGGAAAAGAGTTGGGAAGTTTCTACCAGGTATTAGTGCTTTTTCCAGAAAATTAATCCCACGCTAAGTTGCAATAGGCTTTAGCTTGTGAATGATGCACTTAAATCCAGGCAGTGTGTTGCTGAAATTCCTTTATAGTCTGTAAAACAAAGGCTGTCTGTCATCTTCTATTGAAATTATGATGATTCTTTCTGTGAGACTTTTTTCTACTTCAATCAGGAGTATCAGAGAAAACGAAAGCCATGAAATGAATGATTCTATATTTAGTACAGTGAGTGATGGTTATAAAATAAACATGGGATGAATCTGCCATTGTGCAGATAAAGATTTTTCCTATGGTTTTCACATCTGTATCTTCATGAACTTTAAGTCAGCATTCACCCTGACAGGGAATATCATTTAGGAAAAGAATATGTAATCAGAGAATTCAGTACTTGATTACAGTATGAAGAAACACATCTCTCTCCCTTCCCCCCCCTCTCTTTGTGTGTAATCTACATGTCTTGCACAGTATTTATTTCTCACTCTAAGGGTGCAATCCTAACCAATTTAGGCTGGCCTAACTCACTTGAAATATTTTCCTATGATAGTGTGGGTTTATTGGCGTATGCTGTGCACTGCCGTAAACCCCTCCCCCCGAGTGGACAGTGTGTTACGGCACTTTTGTGACACCCTAAGTCAGCACAGGACTTATGCCAGGGCTTATTCCAGCCTACGTAGAGGTTAGGATTGTAATCTCAGTGAATTTCCACTGAGTACCTTTGTTAGTACCTTTGTTAGTTAGTCCCTTTGTTAATACCTTTCCTCCACTTTACTCCTTGGATCTAGGATCTATAGTGTACATTTATTACTTTTACAGCTGTTTCTACACTGACTGCATTTGCAGGTAATTGCAGGTATACAGTGGACTGTGTTCTTAGCAGCATCTGAAAATAGGGACAATTATCATAAGTATATCATAGGTGTGATAATGTATATCATAGGTATATGGGTTAAATAACATATATCATAGGTGTGAGGGTGTTAGCATGTTTTTTTCCTCAAGTGAACTTCCCTGAAACTCCTTTTTCATTTTAGGGGAACAATCCTATGTATGCAGTATGAAAAGTTATTCACCCTTGTGCTGATATCAAGACATCCATATTTATGTACATAGTTGTCTGAACAAATATTTCTCTACATATTGTGTACATATGTATATTCCTTAGAAATGCAATACAAAAATACAAACATCCATATATGTGCAAGACTATATGTGTACTCACATTCATTTTACTTTGAAACAAACTGTCCAATTTAACATGAGAAAATGATCCTTTGGCAAAAATGATGTTTCCTTTCATTTTTTTCTGCTTAAAGTGCCTGTTTGTGGTACTCCTTGTTTGCTGTCTGATTTAAATATATGAAACAAATAGGTACCAGTGGCCCTCATTATCCATGAGAATGCCATTCCTAAAATCCGCACAAATAAGAAAAACTATGGGTATACTCTGGTTGAGTCTGGAGAAGTTTACACACAAATCCCACCCGCAGCCTCTGAGGACCTCAGAATTCCAATTAGAGCCATTTAAAAGTGATTTTTAGTCAAATGCAAACTGGAAGTTAGAATCATAGAATCATAGAGTTGGAAGGGACCTAGTAGGTCATCTAGTCCAACCCCCTGCCTGCAGCAGGAATTCCCCCTAGAGCATCTCCAACAAGTGCTCATCGAGCCTCTGCTTGAAGATCCCCAGTGAGGGAGAGTCCACCACCTCCCTTGGCAATCTGTTCCACTGCCGAACCGCCCTCACCGTCAGGAATTTTTTCCGGATTTCCAGCCGGAATCTCCTTTCTTGCAGTTTGTACCCATTGGTTCTAGTTCTGCTTTCAGAAGCAGCTATGAACAAATTGGCCCCTTCCTCCCTATGACAGCCCTTCAGGTATCTGAAGAGGGCAATCATGTCTCCTCTCAGCCTCCTCTTCTCCAGGCTGAACATCCCAAGTTCCCCCAACCTTTCCTCGTAGGGCTTCCCTTCCATCCCACTGATCATTCTTGTCGCTCTCCTCTGGACTTGCTCCAATTTGGCGGCACCTTTCTTCTAGTGAGATGCCCAGAACTGAACACAGTACTCAAGGTGAGGTCTGACCAATGCAGAATAAAGAGGAACTAGAACTTCTTGTGACTTGGAAGCTACAGTCCTCTTAATGCAACCTAAAATGGCATTTGCCTTCTTTGCAGACACATCACACTGCTGACTCATGTTCAGCTTGTGATCCACGGCGACTCCAAGATCCCGCTCACATGTTGTGCTGCCAAGCCAAGTATCCCCCATTTTATACCTATGTTTTTGGTTTTTATTGCCCAAGTGCAGAACCTTGCACTTCTCCCTGTTGAAATTCATTCTGTTCCAGCCTTTTTAAGTTCTTTTTAAACAAGTTCAGGCTTTATCCTGAAGCCTGTAGAAGGTATGGGCAGATGCAGAAAGCCACTGTGGGCTTCAGAAGAGCCTCCAGAGGCAAGGGGAGCACAGCTCTCCTTGTCTCCAGAGGTTTCAGGTTAGCCTGCTATACAAACCCATAGTAATACATAATGTTTGGATAATGTTATCCAAACCCATGGATAACATTGGCAACCTATAATGTTATTTTCTATGATTTAGTAAATGTACCCCCGTGCTAATGACATAAAGCGATAATGCATTTGTACTATGCTTTAACTGTAATAAATATATTTTTCAGGTTGAAACAAATACAAAATTATTTCCAGCAGTTTTTGTGCAGCCTACGAGCACAAACCTTGTACAGTTTGAACTGGGTAAATTAAAGGTATTTTTTAAAAAAAATTATTATAATGGGGTAATGGGTTTTAAAGTCAACTTAGGAATATATAACATAATGTGCATCAGTATAGAGCACGGGTGTCCAAACCCTGGTCTGGGGGCCAGATTTAGCCTGCGGCAAGCTACAATGAAACCTGTGGCAAGACCCCTCCATCTAGCCAATTGGCAAGCCTTGTAACCTGCTGTATTTGTCTCAAATACATCTTGTATGTAAATTTATTCAAATTTTTAATGTAAATCATTTTTCTGGCCTCCAACACAATGTCAGAGAGGTGATTTGGCCCTCCTGCCAAAACATTTAGACATCCCTAGTATAAAGTCTCTCCTTTATCTTCCCTATTCTCTTCAATTGTTGGTAAAATAATACTAAGACAAATCAAACAGCTGAACTGTTAATAAACTCTTACACTGTCTATGCTAAATTGCTATTACAAAATAGAACAAATCAAAAACCTATCAACACACTTCTTAAAATTAAAAGAGTTATCCTGGCATTGATTTGGTAAGCATATTTGTAATACTAATAGTTCTCCCTATGCACAGATCTTGTTTCCACTGTTGTATCAGTGCATTTGCTGATATGGGAACCCCCCATGCCCTCTGCCCATTAACATGTTTTTAAAGCTTACAGTTGTGAAATTCTTCTTGCACAAACAAAGCACTATAAGTTCTATACAGTCCAATAATGCTAACTTTGCTTCCTTTTGACCTCCTTTGAGTTTTTTCCAAGCTTTCCAGTTGCTGAGAGGCAGCCTCCAAGGCTTTATAAGTCTGTAGGCTTATCATACTCTGTTTAGGCAAGAAGAATTTAACACCAGGAAGCTATAAAAATCCATTAGTAGGCATGGAGGCGAAGGGGGAGTTCCCTTATTAGCAGTTTCTGTATTCAAGGGGATGTGGTCTCAATGATAGAGGAACACACCTATAAAAGAGTGTCCCCCGCTCATTTCACAGGTTAGAGACTTGAGCACTGATGGAAATGGAAAAGTGGAACCACATCTCTTTTAGTTTATTAATGTGGCTTCCAAAGCTTAAAAACTAGCAAATTGCAAATATAAATATCTCATTTTACAGATGTGCCCTTATAACTGTGTATTGCTATTACAAAATAGAACAAATTTTAAAAAAAACTATCAACAACAACCTTCTTAGAATTAAGAGTCACCCTAACATTAATTTGGTAAACAACTTGGTAAACATCAATCAATCGATCGATCAACAGTATTTATATACCACTTTTCAAGCGAAGCGGTTCATGAAGCGGTTTACAGAGAAAATGAGATAAGTCACGGCTAATGGGTCCCTGTCCCAAAAGGGCTCACAATCTAAAAAAGATGCAAAAGAAACCAGCAGAAGCCACTATAACAGACGTTGTTCGGGTGAGGAGGGCCAGTTACTCTTCCCCTGCTAAATAAAAGAGGAACACCCATTTGAAAGAGTGCCTCTTGCCAAATTAGCAGGGGTTAGCATGGTTTACTTGAATATATAGGCATTCATGTAAAATTTATTTTTAGTTAAATTTTGTTATCTTGAGGTTCTGCCTTTCAATTTCTCTGTGTATGGTTTCACAGAACACCATGCCTTTGTCAGCAGCAATCTTTAAAAGTGAAGAGAGGAATCCTATTCCCCAATGTCCTCCTCGTTTTGATGTTCAAACACTTACGCCTGTCGTGTGGAGCAGGATGCCAAACAGCTTCTTGAAAGTGGAGGCTGAGCGGGTTAGTGACCGCCATGGATGGGTAGTGCAGTGCCTGGAACCTTTGCAAATGATGGCCCTTCATATTCCAGAAGAGACCAGGTATGGCTGAAGAATGTTGTAACAGCTTCAATGAAGAAAAGACAGTCTTAGATTTATTTCTTTTTGTAGCTACTTATTTTCTGTCTCAAGCAAGGTGAATATTTAATTTTCAGCATTTTAAAACTTTAGGGTGTAATCCAGAGTTAGGGCAGTGAGGATGGCCCAGCTGGGCTGTCTCAAGTAGGCTGTATCTATAGCAGAAAGTTGGGCTGAATCCAGAGAGTCAGGAAGCTTGGGCTGCCCTAGCTGCTCCAGAGCATGGTGAGTTGGCACCAAGTAAATGACACTTGGGGAGTGCTTGCTCCCGAGGAGACCCCCCTCAGATCACAGTGAAAAAGGAACAGCTGTGGTGCCTGCCTTGGAAAGAAGACCAGGAGTCCCTGACAACCAGACACAGTGCAGCATGAGACTGCAGTACAGCAGTACCTGTTGTGGAGGGTAGATGCAAGGGGATTGCTTGGAGTTGCGCCATATCCTGAGGTTGAGAGGCAGGGGTTGCAGCTAGACTGGCCAAGAACTCAGATTTTTGGTCAACACTGCCATTCTTACTCTGCCTTATCAGAGACCCCTATGGGTCTACTCAGACTTATACCTGTTCCAGAAGTGATATAGCTGAGCCAAGGAGTTGGCAGAGGGCATTTCTGCCCTTGAAATAGACTCTGGATCTAGCATAACTGCTCTGTTCCAGGCAATGCTCGACATTCCCTCAACATGCCTCTCCTGGGCACAGCTAGGGCAGCCCAGGTCCATCTTTTTGGGGGCAGCCTATGTTGCCTTACATTGCCCCAAATCTTTCTGGTATAACTGGGATGGCCCACCTTGGAATTCAGCCACCTCAGTGATAGGATAGCCCAAGTGCAGTTCAGGATTGCAGCCTTAGGGCACAAGGAGGTAGGGCAGTGAGGAGTGCCCTAGCTGGGCTGCCCACACTATTCTAAATCCAGAGCAGAAAGTTATGCTGCATCCAGAGAGCCAGGAAGCCTGGGCTGCCCTAGCTGCTCCAGAGCATGCTATGTAGGCTTTAAGTAAGTGACACCTGGTGAGGGCTTGCTCCTGAGGAGACCTCCCTCAGATCAAACTGAACAAGGAACAGCTGTGGTGCCTGCCTTGTAAGGAAGCCCACAAGTTCCTGACAACCAGTAACAGCTGCAGCATGAGAATGCAGTACAGCAGTACCTCTAGTGGAGGGTGGAGGCTTGGAGTGGCCTGCTGTATCCCCAGGTTAGTAGGCTGCCATAGTTGTGCCATATCCTGAGGTTGAGAGGCAGGGGTTGCAGCTAGGCTGGCCAAGAACTCAGATTTTGGGTCAGCACTGTCATTCTTACTCTGCCTTATCATGGAACTCTATGGGGTCTACTCATTACTATACCTGCTCCTGGGCTCTGAGAAGCTGGAAGAGGGCATTTCTGCTCTGGATACAGAGTAACTGCTCTGCCATATGCATTGCTAAATATGCCCACAACATGCCTCTCCTGAACTGTCTAGGCTGACCCGGCATGGGAAACCTAGCTCCACTTGTCTTGGGGCAGCCTGTGTTGCCTTAGGCTGCCCCAAGTCTTTTCTAGAATAACTAGGGTGGCCCATCTTGCAATTGAGCCAGCCCAGTGATAGATAGGGCAGCCCAAGTGCACTTCTGGATTGTGCTTTAAGGCTGTTAAAACATTTCGGAGGAAGTCCGAAGACTGAAGTTTCTAAGTGTGGCTTCAGCAGAATCAGTGTCAGAAATCTTGTTCCCAGCACCAGACAGTTTTTGAGCACTTCTTATTTTTATGAAATGTTCACTTAACATAGGATTGCCATATGTCCTGGAAAACTAGGACTGTCCTGGAAAACCAGGATTGCACTCACATACTGGCAAATTTGACAAAGGCCTATATCCTAAAGTGAAATTAAGCCCCTTGTTCCGGACCAGTTAAGATGACTTTCCACAAGATAACACTAGAGGGTGACGTAACTGCGTGGACCCATAACTGCTATGGATTTTGCCGAAAGAGTTTTATCCCAGTTTTCTGGAAGAGAATTATGGCAACTCTAACTTAACAGGATCCTGAATAAAAGATTCTATTGAAAGTCAATGCCTGATCCTTCTTTAGTCACGCTTGTAGGATTATTCATGCAAAGCTAGTTATGCCTATGCCTGAATGTGTATGTGTGCATTCAACCTCCTATGAACATCAGATTTACTTGGCTAGTTCCTAATCCAGCAAATGATAAATATGTTGAGTGATTTCATGTGAATCTTAGTTGTATTATAGCAGGACTATAGAATTCTTTGCCAAACAGTTTGACGTTGGGACATTAGATTTTCTGTATATATTTTTAAAAAAATTAGGGTGCAGTCCTAAGAAATTTAGGCCAGCCTGACTCACCAGGCTTTATCTTTCTGGGATTGTATGGGGAGGTTTGCATATATCCCTGCATTGTCCTAATCCCACTTCCCCAGAATAGGGAAGAAGTGTATGACTGCACTTTTGTGACTCCCTCAGGTCAGCACAGGACTTATCTTGGGGCCTAGGCCAAGTGGCCAACCTAAATGTATTGCAGACTAAGGGCACAATCCAGAGCAAGTTCAGCCTGCTCTACCCTAACTGCCCTCTCCTAACTATTCTGTATCCAGAGCAGAAAGTTATGCTGCATCCAGAGAATCAGGAAGCCTGGGCTGCCCTAACTGCTCCAGAGCATGCTAAGTAATTGACACATGGGGAGGACTTGCTCCTGAGGAGACACCCCTCAGATCACACTGAACAAGGAACAGCTGTGGTGCCTACAGTGATGACACAACTCTGCGCATCACCTGGTGCAGAAGTCTGTCCATCACCCCTGGGAGGCGTGCACTCCCCTATCTGGACTGCGCAGTCACCAAAGTTTGTGCCTGCGCAGTTGTTTCTGAAGCCAACTGGCTTCAGAAAGAGTACTGCGCAGGCACCATCTCTATCTGTCTACTATCTACAGTATTTATATACCGCTTTTCAACTGAAAAGTTCATAAAGCAGTTTACAAGAAAATGAAAAAATTAATAGCTAATGGGTCCGTGTCCCAAAAGGGCTCACAATCTAAAGTGCAAAAAGACCACCAGCAGAAGCCACTAGAACAGACATTGCTGGGGTGCGTAGGGCCAGTTACTCTCCCCCTGCTAAATAAAAGAGGAAAACCCACTTGAAAGAGTGTCTCTTGCCCAGTAAGCAGGGGTAATCTCTGGCACTTGCGCAGTACTTTTCTGAAGACTTTCGGCTTCAGAGGAGACTGTGCAGGCGTCAGAGTTGGTGCCTGTGCAGTACTCTTTCTGAAGCCATTTGGCTGCCGCTCCGCCACTGAGTGCTCAGTGTGTTTCTGCGCAGTGCACCTCAGCTGGCCATTTGGGCCAGCTCTGAGGACAAGTGGCAGCTTCTGGCTGCTGCTCCACCTGTCAAAGGACTGTCAAACTCCTCCGGCACATCACCCCATACGAAATGTGTCACCCAATGTGGCCCACACCAGCCGTACCAGTCTGGTGATGCCACTGGGTGCCTGCCTTATAAGGAGTCCCTGATGAGATGCCAGTACATCTATAGTGAATACAAGGGGCTTCTTGGAGTGGCCTGCTGTATCCTGAGGTTTGTGGGCAGCCGTAGTTGTTCCATATCCTGAGGTTGAAAGGCAGGGGTTGCAGCTAGGCTGGCCAAGAACTCAGATTTTTGATCAACACTGCCATTCTTACTCGGGCCTTATCATGGACCCCTATGGGTCTACTCGTTACTATACCTGCTTCTGAGGTGGTATAACTCTTGAGGGCTGGAAGAGGGCATTTCTGCCATGGAAACAGGCTCTGGATACAGAGTAACTGCTCTGCCCTAGGCAATGCTAAACATGCCCTCAACATGCCTCTCCTGAATTTCTTAGGGCAGAGCCGTTAGGGCAGAGCAGGTCCACCTTTCTTAGGGTACCCTATGTTGCCTTACTCTGCCCTAAGCCTCTTCCAGAGTAACTGGGGTGGAGCATCTTGCAGTTGCTCCACCCTAGTGATAGATAGGGCAACCCAAGGGCTCTTATGTGGACAGATTAGTTGCTCTGGATTGTGCTGTAAGTAATACAGTTGATCCTCCTGTTCTTCTCACAGAATAGTCATAAAATGTACTTAATAAAAGGAAGCTCAAGTATTTATTTATTTTCATGTATATATATTTTTTTAATTTCAGGTGCATCGATATTTTGGAGCTATGCGAACAAGAGGATTTGATGAAGTTTCATTACCACACATTAAAACTGTATAGTTCTGTTTGTGCACTGGGTAATAACAGAGTAGCTTATGCACTTTGTAGCTATGTAGATCTTTCTCAGTTATTTTTTGCAATAGATAATCAATACTTGCCTGGACTCTTACGTTCTGGATTCTATGATCTGCTTATTAGCATCCACTTAGAATACTCCAAGGAGGCCAAGCTCATGATGAACAATGAATTTATTATTCCAATTACAGATGAAACCAGAAAAATCAAATTATTTCCCGATGAATCAAAGAGACATGGTTTGCCCGGAGTAGGTCTTAGTACCTGCTTGAAGTCAGAATTTAAATTTTCTACCCCTTGTTTCATTTTGTCTCATGAAGACCATCAGAAGCCTAGTCCAGAGATACCTCTTGAGATACTGAAGTCCAAAGCCATTGGAATGCTCACAGAAGCCGTCTACTGCAGCGGAACTCATATACGAGACCCTGTTGGAGGGAAAGTTGAGTTCCAGTTTGTTCCTGTTCTTAAACTTATAGGAACTTTGCTTGTAATGGGAGTTTTTGAAGATCATGATGTTAAACAGATTTTACTCCTCATCGATCCGTGTGTGTTTGGTGAGCCCAAGGAAGAAACAATGGAGAAAGGAGAAAAGGAGGATGTTACACAAATAGAAGAGAAAGCTATAGAGGCTGGAGAAAAGGCCATGAAGGAAACGAAGACCCCAGTAAAAGGCTTGCTGCAAACAAGATTACCTGAATCAGTTAAACTCCAGGTAACAACTTTATATCTATAACCACTCTATATTTTCTGTATAATCCAGCTTGTTCTCTCTGTCTGTTAGAGAAGGCTCTCTAAAATGTCCTGTTGTTTATAGAGGTGGAAGGGCAGACAAAAGTATGTCTTTCTCACAAGTAGCACCACATTTTTAGAATTTCTTCCCTCTCAGTTTATATACTACTCCTAAGTAGCAGCTTATAAGGGAGTAGTAGTTCCTGTGGGTGGCACAAGTGGTTAAGACACTGTGCCTGTTAACCAGAAGGCCAGGTTTGAGACCCGGCTCCCCACAAGACAGGGTGAGCTCCTGTCCTTAGCCCAGCTCTGCAATGCAGCTGGAACCAATTGTATTGGCTCTGCCTTTCCATTGGACTATTTCAGTGGCATTGAGAGGGGGGATTTGCTGCTTGGGTAACAGCCTATCCTCCATATCAATCTACCCAGCCCTTCGTGCTTCGCATACAGTGTTGAGCACGATACCATAGTCTTTCAAGACTGATGGATGCCAAGTTGCTCCTGGGAGTTGTTTTAAAGAGTAGCAAGGAGTAGTAGTAGTAGTTTAGGAGGAGTAATCGTTCTAAGGAAGCTTTCTGTTGGGGCCTAAAAACCTGTCTTCTTCAGGCTCCTTCTGATTTGTTTATAGATATTTTAATCAGTGGTGTCATTAGGTTTGAGTCACCCAGTGCAGGAGGACAGAGTGCAACCACTATGATGGATCTCCTCCCATCCAGTGGGAGGGGCACACCCTTGGTGGTAGGCATGTTGATGAACCATTGCCCCACCATACTGTTTTTTTTTAATTTTTGCTATAACTGTTGATAGTTTTTTAATGTAGTTTGGTTCATAACATTTTGCATGGAATTACACATCATTACAAATACGTGTTTGTATTACTAGTATTTGCAAATATAAAGATTTTTAAAATTTTTGACTAGTGGGGGGTGTAACCCCTGTGTGCATCACCCACAGCCCAAATTCAACCCATACTGCCACTGATTTTAATACTGGTTTTATGGGGATGTTTTATTGCTGAATCCAGTTTAAAGGTCTTCTCTTCTTAAGAGGTGATTACTGGTTTATTTTATATGTAATTTTTAAGTGATGACTTTAATGATGTTTTAATGCAGAGTTTTCCAATGTGTGGGTCATGGCCCACTTGTGGGTTGCAACTTCATGTGCAGTGAGTTGTGAGTTGGGTCCTCTATCATTGCTTCCAATCAGTTTTGCTGCTAGCATAAAGTTTATAACAGAAAAATACACCTTCTACATGGAAGGAAGACATATTTAGATCCAACCCATACTTTTTATTCTATATATATATATAACTGAAAACTCACTCACTCACTCATCAACTCCCAGCCAAAACTGCTGGGCCTAGAAGTGTGATATTTGGGGGTGGTGTTCCTTCCATGACAGAGGCACCCACTAAGAACCAGTTTTTGGAAATTCTAACCAGAAGGGGGTGAAAAAGGTGCAACGCATTTTCCTCCCTGTACTTTACATTGAAGAATCCCTGACCGATCCAAGCCCTGCCCAACCCCTGGACCGAGAAGCATAACATTTGTGGAGGGTGTTCTTCTGTGACATCAGCACCCACCAAGAACTGATGTTGAGAAATTTAACCCTTAAGGGGGTGAAAAGGGTGCAACGTGTTTTTCTCCTATACTTAACATTGAAAATATTCAGATGATGCACTGGGAGGGAGGGTGCATAGGGAGCATGGTACACATTGGGGGTATTATGCATGGGAAATGTTGTGCATGGGGAAGTGGTGCACATGTGAGTGGTGGTGTGCATGGGGGGATGTTGTACGGGATGTGTTGAGCATGGGGTGATGATGTGCATGGGGTGATGATGTGCATGGGGGATGATGTGCATGAGGGATGATGGACATGTGGTGTGTTGCAGATGGGTTGATGTGCGTGGGGATGATGTGCATGGGGGGTTGATGAACATGGGTTAGGGTTAGGGTTAGGATGATGGACATGAAGATCTGTTGCTCTGGATTCAAGCCCTGCTTCAAAACTAATACAAACTTCTATTTCCTGGTCAAATAACTGTTAAGTGATGGCTGAACCCAGAGCTGCTTTCACAGGACTCTCGGGGGCTGCAGAGGGTCTGTGAGGAAGAGCTCAGATACTTTTGCAAACCTGTTGACAAGTACATGATGCGAGTTCCTCACTCAGGACACTGTGAGGTTCACAGCTCTGCAGTTGCGCATCTGTCCAGTGCAGGGCATGAAACGTGCTTTATAGAGCAGGGTGAATAGCAGACCCAATGCCTGCTGTGAGCCTGGCAGTGACATCATAAGACTGGAAACGACATCATAAGAATGGAAGTGACATAACAGGAAAGGATGTAATTGAGCAGGTGATGATTAGAAATAAACCCTCTTTCTACAACTGGTCTTTGCAAGGAGATGCAGGATCACCTCAGAATCCTCCAGTCACTATTTTTAGACATAAAAATGAGCTGTTCTTATCAGTTTAATCAATGCAGAGAATTGCAGCAAAAGGCTCAAAATTCTTGCAAGGAAAACATCAATAGATATTTCACATATTACATCCTACTCTGAAACCAGCTCCCTACACCTTCCATCACAGCTTCCAAGGCAAGGGTGAGCAAGGCTGGGCTGCAAGACATTGAATCCCATGTGAAAATCTGCATGCACCACCACTGGGCAGAGTGGATCCCACCAATGCTCCTGAATCTACCCCTGGGGCTGCCCCCTCCCCAATGGTCAGTCTCCCCCACCTAATGGGATTTTGTCCATCTGGTCAGTTTCATCATTTTCTCTTTAAGAAGAAGCTTGTGATTGGCCAGTGATTTGCATAATCCTGCCCATCTCTCACAGTGAATTCCAGCACTGTTTAACCATTTCAGTGCCAGGAGACTCTAAAGGGGAAGTTCTGCCTCTCACTGGCCACTCTTGAGTCAGATACACAGAGTGGCACAACTGCAGGTGAGCAGAAGTCTGAGCCGCAAAAGAGGACACCCCCCAAAATGGAGGATACCCAAGAAAAATGGAGGACATGACAAAATAAAACCCACACCCTAGAGTTGGTCACAACTGCGGGGGACGCCTTTACCTTTCAATGCTCCCTCAAATTTCATGTACTCCCTCATTTTGGAGACTATGTTTGGTGGAAAAGAGTGAGCAGAAGATTCGAGGAAATACTGTGACTTATCAACACTCAGCTGATGCACTGGGAGGGAGGGTGCATGGGGGCCTGGTGCAGATGGGAGGATGCTGCGCATGGGGGATGCTGTGCTTGGGAGTGGTGGTGCGCATGGGGGGGATGTTGTACAGGGATGTTGCACATGGGATGATGATGCACATGGGGGATGATGAGCAGTGGGAAGACAATGACCATGGGCGGATGGTGTGCATGGGAGACTGTGTGCATGGGGTGGTGGTGCGTATAGGGGGTGTTGTGCATGGGGTGATGATACACAGGGGAAGTGTTACGCATGGTGGTGGTGCACATGGGGAACAGTGCACATGGGGCTTGTTGCGCAGTGGGGGATGGTGCACATGGGGGAACAGTGTGCATGGGGGGACAGTGCATGATGATGTTGCGCATGGGGTGATGATGTGCATAGGGGTTGTTGTGCATGGGGGATGGTGCACATGGGGGATGTTTTATGGGGTTGTTGCACATGGGGTGATTGTTACGCAGTGGGGGAAGGTGTACGGGTGGAACTTTACTCCTGCAACGTGGGTACATTTTTGCTAGTTTTACATAAAGCTGAATTGACCCTGATGATTTTGTATGAAATCTACTCTATCCTTTTAACAGTAATTTATTCTGCAGTTTCATAATTCAATATATTTTATTTGTACATTATAATTCTATACAGAAATCTTTGTTTTTCATACTAGATGTGTGAGCTGCTAAATTATTTCTGCGACTGTGAGCTGAAACACAGAGTGGAAGCAATTGTCTCTTTCTCAGATACTTATGTTTCCAAGTTGCAATATAACCAGAAGTACAGATATAATGAACTCATGCAAGCATTGAATATGTCTGCTGCTTTGACTGCCAGGAAGACAAAAGAATTTCGCTCACCTCCACAGGAGCAGGTAATGGGAGATGTTCTTGCTTGCTTGTTTACTTTCATTGCTACATGGAGAGAATAAGGAGCAGAACCTCCAGAAATCTGAAATCACAATTTCTCTGCTCTGTTTCTTAACTGAGGCAAAAATGTGCCTTGTATAAGTGGCAATTAAATAAGTACAGTGGTGCCTTGGTTTATGAGCATAATTCGTACTGGAAGCATGCTTGTAAACCAAAACTCTTGTAATACAAAGTGGATTTTCCCTTAGGAAATAATAGAAACTCAGACAGTTGGTTCCACAGTCCAAAAGTATTTATATAAAATATTTACTTTATATAAACATGACTACAAAACACTGTAATAAATACTGTACAGTACTAAAGTGCAGTGTAACTTTGAAAACCTTCATGACTGGTGTGAGGGAGACAGGAGGATATTTATTTTGATGATGACTTTTGCTGTCACTAATGGCGTCACTGTTGTCCATTGATTGGCTCAATGCAATCTTTGGTTTTTTTGTGCTACTTTAACGTTCCCTTGCTGCTGATGGGGAGCAGTACTGGAACATTGATAAGGCATACCTTCCACACTGCCACACACAAAAACACTCCCACACACCTTCCACACTGCCACACACAGATCCCACACACACCTGTCTCAGGCTGCTCCCCCCAGATTCCTCCCTTGAGTTCCCTGGCCATGGAAGCCTGTTCTTCCTCAGAAGTGCTTGTCTTCCAAGATAGTGCTCTTAAGTCAAAATTTCTGAGACAATTTTGCTTGTAATCGAAAACACTTGTAATCCAAGTCACTTGTAAACCAAGAAACCACTGTATGTTTTAATTTTATCATTTCAGATTAATATGTTGTTAAATTTTCAATTGGGAGAAGATTGTCCTTGCCCAGATGAGATTCGGGAAGAACTTTATGAGTTTCATGATGATCTCTTACTCCATTGTGGTAAGTAACATCTATTTTAGAAGGAGATGTTCTACTTTTTTTGTTTTGTGTTTAGAGCACAAAAAGTTCTAATTTCACAAAAAAGTTCTAATTTCTTTGGTTCTAATGTTCTAATTTCTTTGGTTTGTGAAAAATTACTTCTGTTTTTTAAATTCTGTTTTCCTGACAATTATTATATCTATCTTGATATATAGATATATAGTCACTCATTCACATATATAGATATATACTCATCAATGCCCAGTCAAAATTGCCAGACCTAGAAGCATGAAATTTGGGGTCTCCCTTCTTGTGATGGGGGCACCCGCTACGAATCGATTTTTAGGAATTTAACCCCTAAGGAGGTAAAAAAAGGGTAAAACACATTTTTTAGCCTATACTTACTATAGAACTATAAGAGTTAGTTGGGATTATCACTGCAAAGGTTATCTAGCAAGCAACAAACCACATGCATTTACTGTGAAAACTGCTTCTGTCACAGTGAAGGAGGATATGCCTGATCGTGTTGCATCTCCTACTTGTTCTGAACCAACACAGCCTGTCAGTCAGCATTTTTGTACAAGCTTGCAAGAGCAGGTCTCTCTCAGTTTTAGAGCACAATCCTAACCATGTATACTCAAAAGTAAGCCCCATTGTGTTCAATGTGCCTTACTCCCAGGAAAGTGTCTTTAGGATTGCAGCCATACCCTACAATCCAGAGTAACTATGGGAGCACGTAAGAGACATTACGTGTACCCATAGTTACTGCACCATCTAGTGAATACTTATGGGAAATTCATATTGCAATCCAGAGCAAATTGTTCTTACACCAGAGCAAGGAGTCCCCATAGTTACTCTGGATTGCACCCATAGTCTCTCTTGCTGCTAGGAACAGGACACCAATGGAGCTCTGTCACCTTTTTCTTCTGTTTTGTGTCCTCATAGAGCCCACAGAGGGGAAATTTTTTTTAAAAAGATTTATTTCTTCATCACACTGAAAATGAGACATTGTTATCCACATACCTTGGCTTGTTGCTCTTTAAACAACTGTAGGCTTTGCTTTTTAAAAGTTTTATGGAGTTCATGGAAATTTTATGTGTTCCCTGCTTGGTGGCATAATAATTGCATTCCTAGAATGACACTGTTTCAAAAGATGGGAATTCCATTAAAGAGGAATTAATCCAGGAGTTCCCAACTTTTTAGAGGCCAAGTACAGTGGTGCCAACCTTTACTTAGGCCAAACTTTACTCCTCCTACATTTATAAATGCTGCAATCCTATACTCAGTTTCCTGGGAGTAAGCCCCACTAAACACAATGTGACTTATTTCCAAGTAAACATGTATAGGATTGCATTAATAGAGGTAAGGAAACCACTGAATAGTTGTGGGGCTGTTGCAGAAGGTGGCATTTCAATGATGATGGCAGTGATAATACTTCTGGACTCATGACATCAGTTAAGGAAAGAGTTTGATTTTTTAATTTACCTCTGCTAAGAAGTCAGACCTCTTTGCAGCAGTGTATGGCTTGCAATCCTAAAGACACTTTCCTGGGAGTAAGACCCATTGAACACAATGGGGCTTACTTTTGAGTAGGCATGGTTAGGATCACATTCTAAGTAATCCATGCTTTGCAGCATTTCCAGCTGCCACTGCAGACCTCAGTTTGTGGTGGAAGCAGCATCAACACATAAGTGTAGACTCCCTACCTTGCCTTCACTGGTCAACTGCAACTTTGTCTTGAGTGGTTAAGAACCCCAAGCTGAAAAACATTTTGCTAAAGGCTAATGCCTGATTTATAAATGCCAATGGTTGTGACTATGATGATGTTTGGGCAGCAGTCCTCCCTTCTCTGTAACAGCTCATTTAACCTTTGAATCACCCAGCCTAATTGGCACATTCAGTTTCATGACTCAACCAAAATTGGGTCACAATTCACTGGTGGGTTCCAGACCCACAGTTTGGGAACTGAAGTTTTTGCCCTAGTCATGAAGGCAGATGAAGATGAACTTCTCATTTATCTGGGGTTTTGATATTTTGACCAATGAGATGCTGGAAGATGCTCTGCAGGAGTAAATAGTCCCCAATAATGAGTCAAGTGACTCAAGTCAGATATTTCAAAATCTAATGAGTGCAGCAGGGACTCACAGCCTAATTCTAAGCTGCCCAGCACCCAGAGCAGTGGCGCCAAAATCTATCTGTCTACAGTACTTATATATCACTTTTCAACTGAAAAGTTCACAAAGCGGTTTACAAGAAAATGAAAACAATTAATAGCTAATTAATAGCTAATGGATACCTGTCCCAAAAGGGCTCACAATCTAAAATGCAAAAACTCTGCTTTACCCTATGCAAGCTGGTCAGCCTGCTTGTGTGGGGGAGGGGATATTCATCCCCTTACCCCATGTGAGGACACAGACCCTACAACAGGTCTACTAAAGACTGTGCCAGCTATTTTGCCAGTGCAGAGTTGCCAGCAATGCAGAACTCCTTCCTCCTTCAGAGGAATGCAGAACTCCAGTCCTACCTCCTTCTACCCAACTCTCTCACCCTGCACTGAAACCCTTTTCTCCTGGCAAAACTCTCTGCCACCCACAGCTCTGGCCACATGCAGCAGGCTTCTGACAGGCACTGAGCTGGTGCCAGTGCTGGCCTGGTGCTGAATATCATGGGCATGCCTTATGGCACATTTGCAACACTCTCAGTGCAATCCTAAACTCTGGTTAGGCCAGCACAAGTCCCTGCGTGAGTCCTGTGCCGGGCTGATGTTGTTGCTTCAGTGCCATAAAGGGGAGGTTAGACCAGTGCACAGACCTGCGCCAGCCTCCCAACACCACTGTGGGAACATGGGAATGAGTGAGTTGTGCTGGCCTAAATTGGTTAGGATTGCTCCCTCAGTGCCATTCTAGAGCTGATGTGCTGAGAACAGGATTGGGCTGTCAGTGGTCTGATTCTGTCAGTTTTTTATTTATTTTATTTTATTTAACTCAATTTATACCCCGCCTTTCCTCCCCCATAAGGGGGAGCCCAAGGCGGCTAACATAGAAGAATAAAACATCATTAAAATTGCTAATAAATACAAATTAAAACATCATTAAAATACAATTAGAATAATTAGACTAGGAACAATTAAAAACAAGCTAAAAGACATTTGTTAAAACAATAAAATAAAACAATAACACACTGCCCCCGACCCTCTGCCCCACAGTTTTCACTGTGTATCTTTTTTTGGGGCAGGGGGAGTGTACTGTTTTTGATCTCACAGCATTTATGGACAGAGGACTTGGTTTTATCCAACCGGGCCTGAATTTGGACTGCAGGCCAAATATGCTGAAGCATTAATTTGCTGTCATTTCTGCAATTATGAATTGTGGAAAATAATCTGTTTCCTCTCACTGGCCCATTCACCATTTTTCTTCATGCTTCTCCCTTCCTCAGTAACTTTCACATATATCTAACTTGGATCCTTCATATCATTCTGAAAGTCTTGATGCATATTCAGTTCAAGCCAGAAAGAGCATGGAGGTCAGTCAAGTCATTCTGAGCTACGTTCCATGTTTTTGGACAGAGTTGTTCTTTCTGACCCCTAAGTTCAATGTGTTCCAAAAATGAATTTAAATTTCTTTCAAGCACTGTAATTAGTTGTTCCTTCAAATTTAATTTTGTTTACTCATTAGGTATTCCATTAGAAGAAGAGGAGGTGGAAGAGGAAGATATCTCATGGACTGGCAAGCTGCGTTCATTGATATACAAAATAAAAGGACTTCCCAAAACAGAAAAAAGACAGCCTGCGGAGGAAGAAGAAAAATATCCAAGTAAGAGTTGAAATTTACTTTAATTATATTTTTTAATAAAAAAATTTGTAATATGGCAAAATATGGGTTGGGAGGCCGTGTAATGAACAACACAATTAACCATTCACACCAAATAGTGCTGTTTGCTTTTCGTTTCACATGCTGAATCAATTGTGTCATATAGCAGTCTCAACCATGGCTGCCTAGTTTACCGAGGGTACAATCCTAACCAATTTAGGCCAGCACAACTCACCCGTTTCCTCGTTCACACCGTGACATGGGAGGTGGCAGCACATGTCTGTGCACTGGCTTAAACACCCCCCCCCCCCCGAGTTGTTCATAAGTGCTTTGTGGCACTTTTGCTACCCCCCAGGCCAGCATGGGATTTGTCCTGTGAATTATTTTGCCTTGTCACAACTGATCACAGTTTAATAGGTTACCTCACTTGTTATTTATTGCTAAACCTAACACTGCATCAGGTTAAGCTAATGTTACCTTAAATTCAAGAAAGAGGCAGATAGACAAATGCTTATATCATCTTTTCTGTATGGCCATTTCATGGGAGGCCAAGTTTTGAGTGACAGTTTTGGACTTAGGATTAGATTTGCAAGACTTCAGGTTCTTTTCAAGTAGGATTTACTAGCAAATGTCAACTCAGTTATAAGCCATCAGAGCAGTTGCAAAATAAGGGGAAAATAACTGTATAATAAGTATAAGTATCATATCTGTGGCACAGAAATATGGAATGTTAGTATTTTCCAAATACATTTTGGAATGTTGGCTATTTTCCCTCTCAAACTTGAAGCCAACTCTTTGTGTGTTCAATTATTTAAAATGAAAGTTAGGATAAAAATAAAGTTAGGATAAATTCAGTTTAAATTCTATCTATCTATCTATCTATCTATCTATCTATCTATCTATCTATCTGTCTGTCTGTCTGTCTGTCTGTCTGTCTATACACACACACACACACGCACGCACACACAGTATTTTGGGCCCAAAGTAGGAGACAGTAGTATTATCTAACACAGGAGTCTTCAAATATTTTAACCAAACAGCCACATTAAATACCTGGCACAGTTTTGAGGGCTAGAGAAAAAGAAATTTAAATATAAAATTTAAATAAATGCATTAGAGATGGAACATAGATTAATGAGTAAAATGGCCTCAAATTTCCAGGATTTCTGAAAGCGCAGAAATAAAGCACACACTTAAATGTAACCCTTTCCCCCTACCCCACCATCATATCTCCAGTCAACTGGGTCAGTGGATCTTAGGGGACCAGAGTCTGGCTGTGAGCCACAGATTGGAGACACCTGATCTAACATATTACTCTTTCACCTTTCACAACATTTGTCTCTAAAGGAAGATGGCTCAGTAAAATACTGTCTAGGTATAATCGCTTTGTCTGGAAATGTTGGTCTAGATTTCATCAATCTGTCTGCCTCCTTATTGCCCTTTCATTTTTATTAGATGGTAAGCAACTGCCTTCATTCTTCCTGAGTGCACAGTATTTATTGTCAGGGGAAAATAAGATCTAACCAACCACTATGAAATGTTGAATGTCTAATTAGTTTAGAAAAAATTTCTGAATAAAAATATAGTTGTAGTTTATTCTTCATCCAGAACTTTCTGTACTTTTCAGTGTTCATCTAAATAATTCTTTTTGTATACTTCAATGCAAAAATTGACTATAATTGCTTTCTCCTTTCTCCCTTTCTCCCTTTCTATAATTTCTTCCTCCTGTAAATAGAGAGCTGAGGCATGCAATCAGAATCTAACTATGCTGGGGAACAAATACATTATTCCCTGCCATGGTTTTGCAATAGTTTGCAAATCCCCTCCCCATGCAATGTAGAATGAGGAAGAAAAAACTAAGGACCCCACACACATACAAACATATTTCAAACTAATTTGTTGCAGCTGTTGCTTGCAGAAGTACAATATAAAAATAGTCATCAGAAAAAAATCATTTTCTATGAATGGGTAGACCTGTTTTAATTACTATAGCTGTAATTAGAATAACAACATGCTCTCAAAAAGGAAGCATTTAACTTTCCATGTCCAAACACAGATGGAAATGGAGGCTGTGCACCTCCTGCCAATCCTTAGCCTGGCCTTTTCTCTGTCCCAGAGGCAGTTGGAAATGGAGACTGCTTGCTTCTTGCCTCCCTTTACCCTCCTTGACACCAGAGGTCTAACACACAGGTTGCATTATTTAAGCAGAGCTAGCATTGTAAAAATTGAAATATTTTACAGTAAATATAAAGGCTGTATTTTCAAGTTGCTACTGTTTTTGGAAAAGTTGATTAAAAAAAATACATGCTGCAGAATTGGATTAGTAGGAAGGCTTTTCTTATGTTCTTAACTACCTGGCAGCAGCCCTCTTTTTCCACAGCAAGCTTTTAAGGGGAGGATTCTCTACTTGAGTCCTTTAGAGTCATGAGGGGAGGACTTGACAACTCAGAAAGTGCTTCTGTAAGATGCTTTTTCAGGTACAGTGGTGCCTGACAAAAAGAGCTTAATTCGTTCCGGAGGCATGCTCTTTAAGTGAAACGCTCTTTAAGTGAAGCAGATTCTCCCATAAGAAACCATGGAAACTCAGACAATTGGTTCCACAACCCCCAAAATATTCATACAAAAATATGAACTTGATGTAAAAATGATGACAAAACACTGGAATTGAATTCAAAACATGCATTCAATGTACATGATCCTATGAAGTCTACTTGGGCAGCAATCCCAAAGACACTTTCCTGGGAGTTAGCCCCATTTAACACAATGGAGCTTATTTCTGAGTAGACATAGTTAGGAGACTGCAATCAAAGATACTTTCCTGGAAGGCTTACCAGGGCTGCTGCTGGAGGTTCAAGGTGATCGGTAGGAGTACTTGGGGGCAGTTAGAGGCAGCAGCGCTGGCCGGCAGCCTTTTTAAGGAGCGTCAGGGCTGCATAGCACGCGTGCCCATAGTGCGCTTGCTTGTTAAGTGAAGCAGAACTTGTTATGTGGAGCAAGATTTCTTGGAACTTTTTGCTTGTTATGTGAAACGCTTGTTAAGCGAGGCACTTGTTAAGCGAGGTACAACTGTACCTATATTTTTGTTCAAGTTACCCAAACTTGTTCAAGTGGATGCTCCAAAGAATGTGTGGAACATGACAATGCTGTAGTCATGTGCCCTTGTCTGTGTGGCTTCCACCAAGATAGCTGTGAATATGAAAACATGCACTGATTAGGAAATCCAAATGTACAGAAAAGCATGTATATATGGATTGGATTTTGATAAAGCTGTATCTCCCATAGGAGATTCTGAAGGTTGTATAAGGAAATCCTTAATTCATTGTGTGGTTAATTGCTACCACAATTTAAAAAAACTTCTTAAAAATCTTGTTTGCCCATGCCTTAATTTTAAGTTTACATTCTAACAGCTCAACCTTACTTAAATCCCTTGGTGGCGATGAAACATTTTTAGCACTGCTGCAATTGTACTCTGCAGGGGAGTTTTTGCCGGGTTGGCCCTACAAGACAGGGTGAGCTCCTGTCTTTAAGCCCAGCTCTGCAACGCCAGCTGGATCCAATTGTATTGGCTCTGCCTTTTCATTGGACTAATTCAGTGGCGTGGAGAGGGGGGATTTGCTGCTTGGGGAACAGCATACCCTTCATAACAATCCAACCCAGGCTTTTGTGCTTCGCATGCAGCGTATGCAGCGCCGAGCACAATACCATAGCCTTCCAAGACTGATGGAGGCCTGCTTTAGGTCTCTTCAGTGTAAAGCGACATTTGTCCCCTATGTGTCCTAGCAGTCACAGTGGATCAACTTGGATCTGAGCAATATTGCTGGTGCAAGTCTGTGTTGATCCAGAAAGATGGATCAGGAAGGGAGTTCAGATAAAGCATGTGCTGACGCCTCCAATCTCATACCCCTCCTGCACGTTGTACTGTACTTGCCCTGCTGGGCCTTTTTTGCACTGGCCTTCCATCAGGCATTCATGGGCCTATTGCAAAGTGCTTTTTAATAGTTTACACTTGCAGATCAAGTATTCTGCCAGGATGGGGCCTAAATCAGAGTCCTATTCCTTACTAAATAGTGTACATTTATATCTACTGTGTATACATGCAAATATGAACAAGTCTTTCCTCATCAAACTGCATCAAGAGATAGCTATATCATGAAGCCTCCTGTGGATCTGTATTATTGTGAATGTATTTCATTGTCCTGAAAAGTCCACACTTACTAATAATCATATATTTCCTTAAGAGCACTTGAAAAATTATATATCTTAGAGTGGAGTCAGTGATTAACTTAGGTTCTATTCTCGTTGCTTTTCTGAAGGTTTGCGCATTTTACTTATAAATGCACGAAAACATATATATATCCTGCTGATTTATTCATGCATCACTTAATTTTTAATTTTTAAAGTTTCAAACCATGAGAAGTGTCCACGAAATTGCAAAACTGGCAGGCTTAATCTGCATATCAATTAGATTTTCATTTGTAGTACATTTTAGTTAAATATGGGTTATTTTTCAAACCATCAGAAATATAAACCCTACTGAATGCCTTCTCCAAATTTTTTTTCTCTTGAGCCATTTCTGAAATTGTTCCAAGCAGTCATCAATCACTTAGAGGCAATTAGAATGACATTCCTTATTCCTTACATTACTTAATGAACTGCATTATAAGGAATGAAAACAAAAATGGGAAATAAGAAATTTATGAGAGTCTCTCTCTGGTTGTTCTTTAAACACTCCAGCTGCCATTGGGGCAGCTCCACTGGACCTGTGATAACTGCAAGTGAGCTGGGATTTGTTTCACTGAATTATTCAAGTTAATTCAAAGCATGTAGATGACAGGCCGATTAAAAATACCACACAGTGCTTCTGGAAATGCACCAGTAATTTTAAGCAATGTTGAATTTTAGAAATTGTCCACAGCATTGACTAGATAAGGCTAAGTCGACATAGCTGAGAGATATGCTCTTAAATGTCTCTTCTAGAATCAAAGACACCCCCTGGTCTGCTTGAGTGAGCAGATTAGAAAGGCAGCTTAACTTGTCTCTGGAGTTACCAGATGCCTCGGTTTGAGGGTCATCCCATATTTTAAAGGTTCAGCATATACAATACAGGTATCCCCTGCTTTCTGAGGGTTCATAAGAACATAAGAAGAACCTCCACAGGATGGGGCCAAAGACCCATCTATCCTGTATCACACAGCAGTTTAGGGAGCAGTTTCATTTTCTGAAGATCTGATCTTTCAACACCTTTCATTTATACCCAGAAGACATTCACTGAACACATGTTCCACCCTTTCAACTTTTCTTTCCTGTTTTAAAGGCTAAAAATGCCCATCCCTGTGTTGATTTGCCTGTGCCATGGCGATTCAAACTGTTTTGGTGTGCGCGAGAGTGTGTGTGAGAGAGAGAGAGCACATACATGATCACTTTAGCTCCCGGTCCGTTCTCATTTTGGAAGGAGTTAATGAGAATCCATTTGCAGAAATCTTTCCGTAGCAAGCAGGAATTTGCACGACAAAAAAGAGAATTTTCAATTTGCCAGCTAAAAAAGCATCAGAAGCAACATTTATAAACTAAAAAAGACCAGGTTCTACTTTTCAACCATTTTCACTTTTCACCATAGATCTGATCTCTAACTTGTCAGATAGGTGGGGGGGATGCATGTATATATGTAGTACAAATTTAATTGTATTTTAATTGTTTTAAATTATGTTTTAATTTATATTTATAATTCGATTTTAATGGTGTTTTATTCTGTTGTTAGCCGCCTTGGGCTCCCTATTGTAGGAGAGGAAAGGCGGGATATAAATAAATTAAATAAATAAAATAAAATAAAATAAATAAATAAATAAATAGTACGAAAGCTTCATAAGTAATAGATGGTCTCTATTTCAGTGTTCAAGTGTGTGGTATTTAATGATAGAGATAAGCTATCCCTGATGTTCTGAGACTAGATCACTAAGCAAACATTCAGCCCAGTCTAATGCCTTTATTTTGCAAACTGATATTCCCTGCCAGACTTTCTCTTGTGCAAAATACTGGAGCCTGATTGCCTCTCCTTTGCCTTAAGCTCCTCTTTGATGTGTAAACAGACATTCTGCTGCAGGCTGTGGGAGACCTGTCTGCCTCATTAAGAGCCTCTATTCTGCTTTGACCACACTGTATATTCAGTCTGTTATTAAGTGACAGTGTCGTTCCTGTTCATCATATGGTTTTTGCTGTTTTGACATGTTCTTTCCTTTATTTTTTGATATTTTGGTTTAGTATTAAAACTGCGCCTTATATAAATGTCTGCGATGGTACTACAGTTTTAGAATAAATGCACCCTGTAGCAAAACTGTATGTATATATATCCTAACAAATTTAGGCCAGCCTAACTCACTTGGCATATCTTCCTATGGTGGTGTGGGGAGGTTGGTGTGTGTCTGTGCTCAGGCCTAACCCTACATGAGTGGGGCAGAAATGTCTTATGGCACCCCCAGGTCAGTGCAGAATTTGTGACACCCCCAGGTCAGTGCAGAACTTATGCCAGAGCCTATGCTGGCCTAACTGAAGGTTAAACACACTTTAATCTTCCATTGTATACAATAGGACTTACTTCTGAGTAGACATGCTTAGGATTGCACAGTTTGTTGCTTTGTTATTCCAGCCAAGTTTAAGAAAGCAGTCTTTGATGTAGATACCTTACATAATCTTCATATACTGTTTAGGTCCAGTCTTCCCATCCATTCTGATTTTAAGACTGATCATTTTTACTATTGTCCCTACTTAGATCTCTGATAATTGTGAATTCCACCTTAAAATATCCTAACTCAGTGTTTCTCAAACCTCTTAGCAGCAGGATCCACACAGTATAATGCTAACCACAGGATTAGCCCGACACAAGTCCCAGCTCAAGTCTCATGTTGGCCTGGGGATGTCACAATGTTGGGTTGGTATTAGCGGTACTGATCTCCTATGCCCCACTGGGCTATAACTAACCCCCTTAGGCCCACTCAGATTTGGTGCCAGCCAAAGAGGTGTTGTGGGTTTGACTATTGGGAACCATGACACAGAGGAAATAGAATAGAGTAGAAAAATAAACATTTTTATGTACTTCTCAGTGGCGTCATGGTCTCCATCCAGCCCATAGTGTTCAGCAGAGCCTGTTCTGGTGTTGCTGCTATTTGCTGGTTTCAATTGGGATGGGCTGGAAAGGTATGCTAAATGTGCAAAATGGTCTGTGCAAAATGTTACTCACAATGCATTTGACTTAAAGGATCTGGTTTTCTATATCTTTAAACAATCCGAGGAAGACAAAAATTGCACAGGTGCAGTTCCTCTCTCCAGATTGTTGCAGCAATGGGAAAAATTCATCTGCTGAACACTGCCCTGCTTGAGATCTAATTTGATTTATTTGTTGTATATCAACTCATTAAAACTGAATAAATGGAACCATTTATAATTGTTAACCGTCTCATAAATGTATCCATTTATAATTGTTCAGTCACATTAACCGCTTAATATATCTTTGAAATGTTCTTAAGGTGATGCATTTTTCAAAGATACTTCTGGTTTTTGTTGCTATATGAGCTTGTTTTTCTTTCAAAAAAAAGGAGATTTATTAGATTCAAATAATCATTATTGAAATAATCAAAACTCCAATGCATTCTGTGGTGGTTCTGAGCAAAGGGGGGAATATCTAGGTGACCTCAAAGATGCTGTAGGGACCTCCAAAAACTGCAGCAGTTTTGTTTTATGGTGTTAGGGGAAACTATTTTGGGATTTTTCTCTTTATTTTCTATGCATAATGTTGGGATGTTGACTGATTAATGTCCTGTGTTTATGAGGCGCAAGAGTAAAGACATACACAGTGGAGTAGTTTTCTATTAACTGTATTTACAGTTCAGAGTAATTCAAGACAATCCGGGAGATACATGTAAATTCAAGTCCTTCGGTCTAAATCACCTCAGAGCTTATCAGTATTATAGAACTTCCAGGGTTGCTTCTGCTCTAACTGACAGCTGAGCTCCAACTGCCAAACAGAGTTCCAACTGCCACCTCCAACTGCCACCTCCAACTGTCAGTTTAAATTCTGAAAGTTCTAATCAGCCCAAAACTCACCCAGAACCAATAGTTAGGTTCAGAAATCTAACACATTTTAGTGGTCTTCTGGAATCTGCAGGAAATCTCTAGCAGATAACTGAAACAGCAAATACCAGATCCACATATATTGGGGGTGGTGATACCTGTACTTGCTTTAAACCAATTTCCAAATCTCTGACTGAACCAGGCAAAAATGATTACTTTTCTTGGACTTTGAAGTCCTTTGGGGATTGGAAATTGCATGAGAGGGAGAGCCTGGAACTAATTTCTGGGCTTTAGCTGGTTTCAGTTTCAATACCTTTATTGGCATACATCTTTAGCTGGTCCTAATAGGGTCCTGGAGTATATCCTATGGGGCTGTTGAATGAGCAGTTTGCACCTTCTAATGATGCAGAGGCTTTATGACCCTTGGAAAATACATTGTGCCACAAAGGGCATCCTAGCTGCAGTTGTATAGCTAGGGGATGCAGGGGGTAGCAGTTTGCACTGCTCGCTACGTTTGACACCAGTGGCTTGAAAATATGGCTTAAAATTTAAAACTATCTTAAAATTTAGGTAGGGGTTAAATTGTGAAAAAATAAGGTTTGTATGAATAATAATAACATCATGTTATACAGCATTGGAGAGGTAATTTAATGAAGAATGCAATAAAATAAACTGCATTGTGATATCTGTATTATTTCAAATGTTGTGGCTATTTAATCAGAAAATGAAAACAAATATCTATGAAACAAAAGTGGATTTTTTTTACTCAAAATGTTTCTGTGACACTGATTGCTGTGAGACCCAATGAGATGTAATTATGATACAGTATGGACTAATAAGGTGTTAATAGGTGTCAGCTCTAATTTCCATGTGTCATAATACATACCCATACTGGCCTTAAAATCCAGACTAACTATGGGAGCACGTAAGAGACATTTACATCGACATAGTTATGGCACCACCTAGTGAAAACCTATGGGAAATTCATATTGCAATCCAGAGTCAATTGTTCTTATGTCAGAGCAAGGACACCCTGTAGTTACTCTGGATTGTGCCCTTTATTTGGATCAAGAGGCAATTCTAAGTGGTGCTCTTATGTTTAGCAGGGAGAGAATAACCATCTTTGCCCAAGTGAATTCAAACAGTGAATCATGGTGGGACAACAGGGGCCTCCATGGAAGCCCTGGCGTGCTATGTTGGTTCATGGAAGCCCTGGCGTGCTATGTTGGTTCATGGAAGCCCTGGCGTGCTATGTTGGTTCACTGGCCAGAACTGAGGACAGGATGGTGTTGAGAGGGTGAGATGAGGTGGTTATCAGGGGCAGCAACTCTTGCCAGTATCCTATTCCTCTTCCTGGCTTCAATTTACCTATACTGGTCCACTCAGATTTCAGCTATCAAAATTGTTATCAAGTTAGTGGATGCTTACTTTATAGCAAGAGAAAACCTGTTTCCTGAATTGGAGGAGGTCACCATGATTGCTCCCCCCTCCTCCTGATGCTTTTTATGAGCTGTGGGTAGCTCCAGGAGGGAGGCTGGAGGCAGCAGCATCAGATGGGAAGAGGAATGCCTCTACTTGACCAACATTTTTGTGAGTTATTTTGGATAATTGCTGCTACTTGAAGTGTCTAGGTGATTGAATTCAAACAATTCTTTGAAATACCTTCCAGTTGGAAATATTTTTCTTCTTTCTATCTGTCTTTCATTTCAGCCACTTTGAAGGAGCTGATTTCTCAAACAATGGTTCGCTGGGCTCAAGAGGATCAAATTCAAGATCCAGAATTAGTTTGTATTATGTTTAACCTCCTTCGAAGGCAGTATGACAGCATTGGGGAGCTTCTGCAGGCCCTGAAGAAGTCATACACTATAAGTGCTGTCTCTGTACAGGATACCATCAACTTACTAGCAGCCCTGGGTCAAATTCGCTCCCTTCTCAGTGTCAGAATGGGAAAAGAAGAAGAATTGCTAATGATTAATGGTCTCGGGTATGAAACAATTTTCATCATATTCTTTTAACTTCTTAAATATAAATTCATTATTGGAGTATGAACAACGTCTTGATATATGCTGTAGTTTCAACTTAAGCTCACTATGAAAGTGGATTTTGCCTTTTTAAAACAGAAATTGGTTTTGCAGTGCTTTTTTCTAGAAATAAAAAAAATAAATTTTAAAAACGTGAGTGGGGGTACTCACCATGATGAGGTTATTTGTAATCATAGGCATGTCTATTTGGGGGAGCCACAAAGGCACCAGTACTCAATATCAGCCAGTACCCCCTCAAAAAGACCCCTATGTTTTTGGTTCAGTTACAATAAAGTAAGCAACATGAATGCCCTATTTAAATGCCATAATGTTCCTTTTGTTAGCAAAAGTTGAACATACAAATCTGTCTTATAGTGATTCAGTCTGCCTTGTTTAGAACTATCCACCATGGTAATAGATCTTCAGGATCACAGGAATCTGAGGTGTCCTGCTTTTAGTACCTGACTGAACTATATGCTTGGATAGGGCACAACAGAACAAACTAGGGCCCAATCCTAACCAATTTTCCAGTGCCACTGCTGCTGTGCCCATCTGCCTTATTGTAGAAGAAACAGTCACAGAGACCACCTCATGGTATTGGAACAAGGTATATCCCTCAAGGCTGCATTATGGCTGCACCAGTGCTGGAAATTTGGATAGGATTGTGCCTCTTTTCTGCTCATAACAGTCACCTTGTAGTGTTTGTTGTATTATTGGAATTAGAACATTCTTATCGACATAATTTTTCTTGAATTCTGAATTCAAGAATCTTACATACTCTTACATGCTAGAACTTAGATTCTGAAAGAGAGAAAAGGAATGGTTTTATTTACATCTTTTTCTTATCCCATGTAGAGAAATAATGAACAATAAAGTCTTTTATCAGCATCCTAATTTAATGAGAGTTTTGGGTATGCATGAGACAGTTATGGAAGTCATGGTAAATGTACTTGGAGGAGACAAGTCTCAGGTAAATTCAGTGTTATTCTTATGTTTGCAGCTATTTAAGGATGGTATATTTAGCACATTCTGGAGAGCTATTACTATATTATATAGTAGGATTTATTTGATTTTTATAATGCAGTCATATGCACATTTACCTGAGAGTAAGCTGCACTGAGCAGACAATGATTTAACATGTATAGGAGTGCACTGCACATATTCTAATTTCAACCTTTTCATGTGCTAATATTTATATTGCAATTTTATTTGAAAAAGCTATGCCATTAAAAATTGAATAAATGTTCAAAAATAATATTTACTGGGTTTTTAAAGCTTCACAGCCAAGGAAGGATTTAAACCTGGCTCCTCCAGGTCTCAGTCCAAATCCCTAACCACAATATCTTCTTGGCTCTCTGTATGCAAAATCAAGCAATTTTATTTTAAGTACTAAAAACAATAAAATTGCTTATTTTCTCTACTTTTTTTCTAATTGAGAAAATGATTTAAAAAATAAGAGATGGCATAGGTTGTTCACACCTTTTTATACCCTTCCAGAAAGCACTCAAGTGTTGAAGAAGTTGGGTAAATAAAATAGTTGGATGGTGCCAGCAGGAATAGTTTGGGTGGTGTGCTATTTTTTCATGTTTAAGCCACAGAATTCTAATGTTACTTCACTGCTGATATTTTAGAAGGCTGGCTGAGTATTCTGCCAATCTGCCATTTTACACTTGAACAGTTGTAAATCTTTACTTTGACAAATATGCATGGCAAATATTTTGAAATGGTAGAAGAAAATTGCTAATGGTTTTGAGTATTGACCCAAGCATGCCCTTTGATTGGAGTGGCTGAGATGTAACATTTTAATGTTTTACTGTAGAAGGAAATACTGATTTACCCTTCCCTAAATGTAGCACAGGCATACAAATATACAAATATTAGAGCTTCCATGTTGTCATTCTATGGATCTCTTGCTTCCTGGAATATAAGAGCCCAACAAAACTCTGCTTCTTGCCTTATTCAAATGTGTTGCCTCATTCTTTGGTTAGCTGGCACCAATGAACTAATTTCCTTTTTAATTATTTTTTTTTTGAATTTTGCTATATCACTTCCTCTTCCTTCCTCTTGGCTTCCATCTGTCTGCCAATCCAGTGTTATCTCTTCCTCTGATAATTTGATGACCTTCCGACTTGAACAGTCCCTGGTCAGCCTTGATGCCATGATGTTATAACCAAAAGTGTCTGGCAATGGTGTCATTGACAGTTACTTCTGGGACACACTCATGGGAACCAGCAATTTAAAGATAAACATCCCATATGGTACCATGATAACCCATGGTAATTGATCAACCTCTCATTGATCAACCTGTCTGTCACTCTCCAGGGCTTAGACCAGATTCCTTTCACTTTGGAGGCAGACCCTTTCCTTCCTCTGCTTGGTACAGGACCAGAATGCAAAACAATTAAAAACACACTTGGCATTCTTTCCTGCACTCCAGAGGGAAGGGAGAGGGTCTTCCACCAGCTGATTCATCTCTGCCTGCCTTCTTACCATGGGAAGCAGGCTATTTTTAAAGGCTGCCTATCTTTTAATTGCTTTGGTTTAACATGAAGTTCAGCTTTCAAGGAAATTCCTGGAATAGAACACTAATGGATGTGGAGACTCGGGATGCAGTCCTAACCTGCACTTAGGCTGCTTAAGTACCAGCATGAGTCCTGTGTTGACCATGGGGTCTTACAAAAGGCACTTCTGTGCCACTTCTGGGGTATGGTTAGTCCAGTGCACAGGCATACACTTGCTTCCCTACATCACCATGGGAATGGGAAGATCAAAGAGTTGTGCCAGCCTAGGGGCGCAATCCAGAGTAACTACGGGGAGTCCTTGCTCTGGAGTAAGAACAAATTACTCTGGATTGCAATATGAATTTCCCATAGGTTTTCACTAGGTGCTGCAGTAACTACGGGTGCACGTAATGTCTCTTATGTGCTCCCGTAGTTACTCTGGATTGTAAGGTAGGTTAGGATTGCACCCTCAACCTGTACCACATTTTTTCTTGAGGTTCTTGCACTCCCAGAACCACCAACCTGTTAACTAAACTGCCAATTCTAACAATACTGATAATGGTGTCATCATTTAGTGATGGGTGCCATCGGTTATTGGTCTATTGGATTGACACTATATCTAGATCTTGACCAATTGTAAGCAACTACCTAAAATGGTATAACTTCTAAATTACAAACCCATAAGTGGGAAAGAAGTATTGCACATTTTTAGTAAGCTCTTTATTCCCCAACTGAGCAGGATGTAGTTACAAGTTTTAGAATGTCAGATTAAAGCAAATTCTCTCACAGAACAATCCAAAGATGTCCTTGGTGTTCTCAGGGGTAGGGTGGGTTGGGGAGTGGGAGGTCAGGCTGTGACTCAGCAATAGGTTGTATCCCAACCTGCTCCCTCCTCCCACCCCAAGGCAACACAGAGCAGCCTCTGCCTGATGGTGTCTCCTTGGTTCTGTACTGCCTCCAGAGACAGCACAGAACCAAGTAGATCCACTGATGCTACTGCAGCCCCCTTCCCCATGGTAGTGCAGCAGCAGCCCCAAACTTGTGCTGGATATAGAGTTGACACAGAACAATGTAGACCTGTTGCTGAAATCCTGCTCTGCAGAAGGGAAAAGTTTCCCTTTCCCCGTGGTAGTGTGGCAGCAGCCTTTGGTTTGCACTGGATTCAGTGCAAGCTAAGCCAGCCTACTTGTTCCATCACAAGTTAGGATTGCAGTTCCCATTCTGTAGCATAGTAACAGGTGTACATATCATTAAATGGAACAAAAATACATTGCCTTTCAAGCCAAAAGTTTTTGAATAATTTTTCCTCATTGCTTCATTGTCTTAGAAAGTTTAGCTCTGGATATATAATGAGTCTGTCTCCATTACAGTCCACATATTACATTACAAGTCGACATATTTGCTCACAAAGATCTTGAGCAGAAATTAATGCTATCTATTATTTTTGTCAAAATAATAAATTAAAGCAAATAAATTAAAGCAAATGTGTTTCTTTCATAGATTGCTTTTCCAAAAATGGTGGCAAGTTGTTGTCGGTTCCTGTGTTATTTCTGTCGAATTAGTCGCCAAAACCAAAAGGCAATGTTTGAGCATCTCAGTTACTTACTTGAAAACAGCAGTGTGGGACTAGGTATGCCAAATAATTTCAACAGTCATTCACAAAATTAGTTTATTATTTCCTAAGATGTATTGTGGGTGAACACTCTTAAGAGACAAACGATGACTTGTTGACTTGAGCAGAATGTAACATGATCAATACTTGCTATGCTACATTAGTGCAGCAGTGGTAGCAAAAAATATCATTGTTATTAAAATACTGCGCTTAACACCTAAAATATGCTGGCAGTACTTGTAACTGAAAAAATGGCATAATATGCAGAAAGAAGGGGTTAAGGATGAAATGAAATATACAGCAGTTTTGTCAAGTCAGGACTCTTTTCCCAACTTAATTTACCCCACAGCTTGTGGCATTCTCCATATCTGATACTAGGTACTTGAACACAAGTGAATTCACTGATAGGATTGGGCTTCCTAGTCACATTTTAAATTTTTTTCAATGCAATACTAATACTTTTTTCTGTTTGCATTGTTTTCAAAATGGTGAGTTCAAGGAAAATGCATGGATATTTCAGAAAGTAATATCCTTTATGATCATATAAAATCTACAGAAGCAGGTTTTATCTATTCATTTTCAGTATCTTCTTGCACACTTTGTATGTGGGAATCATGTTCTAAGTATCAATTCATATTTTCCTTAAATTTGATCCAAAATACCGTATTTACTCAAATCTAATGCACACAGTATACTTATAATCAAAATACCATATTAACTCAATTCGAATTAACCATCCAATCTCATGAGCACCATGATTTTGGAGACTGAATTTAGCCAAAAACAATTACTATTATATTTGAGTAAATACAGTGTATCCAAGTTTAAAGTGGCAAAATACAAATGCAGTATTGACAGTTATGAAAAGTATAGACGGTATGTATGTTTTAATGTCTAGATTTCCATGAATTAAATATGGGCTAATTGGTTAGAAAAAAATAGGCCCCTACTTCTTCCAAGCAAATTTCTTGCTTGGAACTGTACATGGACTGTTCACGCAATTGGCAGTGCTGGGTAAGCTTTTATCATTTAAGCTGGCATATATTTTTGCATCAAGGTTTGAACTTTCATGCAAACTGTAGAACAACTGCTGCCCTCCACTGTGTAATGATCATAACTGCAAGCTTCTTAGTTTGGTTATTGTGCTTTGTTGTGGATTTTTTCCTTTAGCCTCTCCTTCTATGCGAGGTTCCACTCCGCTAGATGTAGCAGCTGCCTCCGTAATGGACAATAATGAGCTTGCACTTGCACTGGAGGAGCCAGACCTGGAAAAGGTATAGATGGTGTAATTTTTTTTCTTTGTGACTTTTTCAATCTTTCATTCCTATCTTGCCATAATGAGTCCAAAACCATCCAACTTTCCAGTGCTGATGCAGCTATACCAATGGGGTGTGCATGGCATCCTGCATTGAGGAGGGATGGCGTCACAGAGGCTTGTTGAACATAAAAGAATGTTCGCTCCTTTATCTCAGGACAGCATCAGCATTGGACAGTTGGATAAGTTTGGATCTCTATTTATACTTGCATAAATAGCAAAAATATACTGTACTTAAACATTGTACAAGTAGTAAAAAAACAGAACGTTTATCTAATTTTTTTGATATATTCAAGATACAAAGGAAGAAAATAATGTTTTAAGACAAATCACCTATTTGGGAAGAAAGCTTTAATGTATAGAAAATAGTATATGCTCTCTTCAATAACACATCTAAAATTAGACATGCTAATAAAAAGCTTCTATACACAGATCCAGTACAGCAAAGTAATTGAAAAGAAGCAAGTAGCATTTTAACTTTAAAAAGTAGTATGTATAATTGAATCTTTGGATCACTGGTTTCCAAATTTCTCCTCAGAAGCTGGGAACTCTGTAATTATTCTTAAGAAGGGGAGAAAGCAGCAACAGGATTACACCACTGATGGGGATGAAAGGGCTTTCAAAAATTTACCAGGACAGTTTTGGCCTTCCAGGCAGTGTAGAGTCCACAGATGTCGGTTCCAGGGCCTCATTTCTGGTTCTGTCTGGGAATTTCTGGTCATGTGGTCACCCTGGTTTAAGCCTTCCCTTTCACCAGGTGGCCAGCAATATTGCTGATACCATATGCTGACCACATGAAACAGTGCCAGAAGTCAGGTCTACTTGGGTATGTGTTGGTAGCTCATGTCCTCAGTGCCCTTACCACACTGTTCTGTCTTCACATCCGGCTGATGAAGGAGTGGTGGGAGCCTCAGAGTTCTTAAGAGAAATGTAAAGTTATTCAGTGACTCTCAGTTTTTTTACCTGTGCTTGTAACTTGTACTGTACTTCCAACTGTGTGTACCTTGTCCTTTTAATTCCTCAGAACATACACTGCAGTCGTATTGATATCAATGTTTGCATTGCACAGGTTGTAACCTATTTGGCGGGTTGTGGACTTCAGAGCTGCCCAATGCTTTTAGCTACAGGATATCCTGACATTGGTTGGAATCCAATAGAGGGTGAACGTTATCTGTCATTCTTAAGATTTGCTGTTTTTGTAAATGGTAAGTTTTTATATATGGATGCCAACATTGGAAAAATGCATTCTAGGACTGGAGAGAATGAGTTGCTGCTTCAGCATAACAAATCATAGGGCAGATTTGTTGAATTGCCTCAAGAATTGCCACTCAAAGTGCTTTTAATATTCTATCAATTTGCATAGAAATATGTGCTAAATTCACAGATTTGGACTGGTACGGTGTTTGGTTGGAGCAACTTTATGTTACTCTCTCTATATAAATTGCATTAGATCCATCACATTTCTTATTCTGAATGTTCCACTCCTACTTACTCTGCACAGTCTTCCATATCTACTCCTGTTTCAGAGAAACCACACATTTTGACATAGTAAGAAAGCATCTGCTCTGTACAAACCTGTCAAAGAGCACAATCCTAACTATATCTACTCAAAAGTAAGTTCCATTGTAAGTAGTTAGGACACTGTGCCTGTTAACCAGCAGGCCAGCGTTCGAGACCCGGGTCCCCACAAGACGAGGATTTCCTGCTGCAGGCAGGGGGTTGGACTAGATGATCCACTGGGTCCCTTCCAACTCTATGTTTCTATGATTCTATAAAATGGATCTTACTCCTAGGAAAGTGTTGTTTAGGACTGCAGCCAAAGCTAATTCAGTAGTGTAACTAGAAGGGATGCAAAGCACTAAGGGTGCAGTCCTGACCTAGGCTAGGCCAGCACAAGTCATAAATCTTCCTGTTCCTATCGTGATGTAGGAAGGCAAGCACATGTCCGTGTTCTGGCCTACCTGTACCCCAGGAGTGGCGCAGAAGTGTCTTAAGGCACTTTTGTGACACCCCGAGATCAGCACAGGACATTTGCTGGGGTTTAGAATGGCTTAACTGGAGATTAAGACTACAGCCCAAGTTTTTCAGGTGCCTGAATCTGTTGTGTTCTTATCAACAGGAATGTCTCCAAAGAGGGGGGCCTACAAAACGTAGTGCTTTGCACCCCCTTCAGCTAGGCTACTGAACTAATACATTCAGGTGGCAGAATTTGAATGTTAAAAATTAATTTGTTTCTTTCCCCTTTTTTACTTTATTATTCAATTATTTTGTTTGTAGGTGAAAGTGTAGAGGAAAATGCCAGTGTTGTTGTCAAGCTTCTTATTCGGCGCCCAGAATGTTTTGGACCAGCTCTAAGAGGAGAAGGAGGGAATGGCTTGTTGGCTGCCATGCAAGGAGCAATTAAGATTTCTGAGAACCCTACCCTTGATCTTCCTTCTCAGGGATATAAGAGAGAGCTGTGAGTAAACATAAACAGTGTTTTCCATCATTTTGTAATATACTGTCTTGATTTTCATCACACTTTCAGCTGCTGTGCAGGGTAGCATCCAGACCAGTGCTTCATTGTTAGAAACACATCATGTGAATAGAATAACGATTCATAGCACGTTGCTGTATATTAATTACTGCCGATAAATATCAACAAGGACCATATACAGTGCAATCCTAAGCATGTCTACTCAAAAGTAAGCCCCAGTGTGTTCAATGGGTCTAACTCCCAGGAAAGTGTCTTTAGGATTGCAGCCGTAATCTTATAAAAATATCAGATTAGCAGTAATGATCAAGATATCCACCATTGCCTTCCAATTCAAACAATATATTCTAGAATAACATCAAATATGGCATAAAGAAGCAACGTAAAGAAGCTTAAAGAAGCTATGTACCTCACATAGCATTGACACTGATGCTTTATCTTCAGAAGTGCTTTCTGAATGACTGGAGCATTGCACTGGCACAAGGACCCCTTGCACAAGCAGAATGCCTCCCTTTTACTCTTAAGAACAATTGATGCTGGTTGATTACTTTTCAGCAGCCTTGAAGATGATGAGGAAGAGGAAGAGATCGTGCACATGGGCAACGCAATTATGTCTTTCTACTCTGCTCTTATAGATTTGCTTGGGCGTTGTGCACCAGAAATGCATGTAAGTGGCTTTCTTCTTTGTGCAAAAGTGATAGTCATATGAAATATGTTTTTTAATTAACTACACATGTTTATACTAGCCATCATATGATGTCATGTTTGCAGTTTATTCATGAGTATCAGAACTGTGTCTGGCACCAAATTTACAAACATGTTTCATTCTAATGTTTATGCAAAATAGGAGTTCTCTGACTTTCTTTTAAGTTCAAGTTGGAAATGACAGAAAGGATAATAGTGATGACTTTGGTACTACAAGTATGACCTGTTGAGATAGGGTGACACCTCTTTGGAAGGATCCAATTTGCAGCTTGGGATATACTTCTGCATCTGGCTTAGCTACCTTAGGCTGCAATCCTAACACCCACTTAGGCTGGCATAAGCCCTAGCACAAGTCCTGGGACATTGCTCTGCCCTCTTCATGTAAGGAGGTCCATAATAGGGGTGATTTTTTTGGCCCTTCACACTGTGTGATGCAAACTTTAGGGACACCACTGCTCTCTGACCCTTGAATTGGAAGTGAAAGGAGGAGGAAGAGGCAAGTAGGGAGACATACATAGCCTATGGATGGGCCAGTCCTGCCTCAAGATTTTATTGTTGCATTGTACTCTGCTTGAGTCTGCCTAAAGATATCAGGATATCAGGAAAAAAGTCCTGACAATGAGGGCCATTTGGCAGTGGAACAGATTGCGAAGGGGGGCAGTGGACTTTCCGTCAAGGGGGATCTTCAAGCAGAGGCTCAACAAGCACCTGTTGGAGATGCTGTAGGAGAATTTTCTGCTATAGGCAGGGGGTTGGACTAGACGATCCCTGGGTCCCTCTAGGATTCTATGATTCTAAGAATATCTGAAAATTATATGAAGTCCCACAGAGACTTATCAGGAGTAAATTATTGAAGGGGCGCTACATATCTAGTTGCCAGTGGATTTCTTTGGTCAGATAAACCCTTAATGCCTTCTCCTATATGCCTCATCCTGTGGGCCCACACATACCTTTAAGATTGGCAGGAGAAGACCCTAACAATATTAAGGTATCCTGCCAATTTTAAAGGTTCCCTTTTTAAGCTTCAATAACTTAGGTAAGACTTCATTGGTGGTGGTGCAATTATGGAATTTCCTCCCCAGGAATACCCACCTAGTTGGCTCCCTTCCCTTAGTTAAATGATTGATAAAAAATTATATATTCTGAAGAGTTTTGGGGTTCTTGGCTTAGTAGGTGAGCTAATATAATTTCATAAATAAATAAGGCTGCAATCCGAAACACACTTTCCTGGGAGTACGACCCATTGAATACAATGGGGCTTACTTTTGAGGAGACATGGTTAGGCTTGTGCTCTAAGAACCTTTGATGTTAAAATGAGTCCCTTTTTGGACAAAGGCCCATAATTTTGGAGTTTGCATTTAAACAGCATAAAAAATGAAAGAATATTCTTTTACCTTTACCAAAGAGTATTTTATTAAAATAAGAACATGTTTTAATAGCTAATACAAACTGGAAAAGGTGAAGCTATCAGAATTCGATCTATCCTGCGCTCTCTGGTGCCAACAGAAGATTTGGTTGGTATTATCAGCATCCCGCTAAAACTGCCAACAGTAAATAAAGGTAACTTGTCTCATCTCTTGAAAATATTTTCAAACATTTTCAGAAAATTGCTGTAACTCTTTTACTTTAACTTTTGTGTGTGTTTATAGATGAATGATTTATAGATGAATGATTAGGTGCAATCCTAGCCAACTTTTCAGCCCTCAATGCAACTTGGAGGTAATGAAACAAACATTGCCTTACCTTGTGGAGGCCTCCATGACTGTCTCCCAACTTCAGAATGCTACACATGCCCAACTTGAACATACTCCAATGCTAGAAATTTGGATTGGATTGCACTTCAATATTTTTCGTCTTTTTTCTGAAATTGAATTTTAAAATTTATACTTTATTACAAAGTCATGTAGCTAGAGGAGGGACGAAGCACTAAGCTCCTCCCTGCAGCATGCAAGCAGCCCCTTCCCCCCCCCTTCAGAGACATATGTGGCAGTGGAAACAAAATGTAGGTGAACACTCAGTTAATGTGATTGTTTTATATAGGGTGCAATCCTAATCTAGGCCAGCCTAACTCATCAGTCTTCCCATTCCCGTGGTGATGTACAGAAGCAAGCGCATGCCTACACAGTGGCCTAACATTTCCCCAGGAGTGGCACAGAAGTGTCTTATGGCACTTTTGGACACCCCCAAGTCAGAATGGGTGGAGTAGCCTAACTCCACCAGATCCAGAGCCTTAGACCTCATGGCCCAACACAAAGTTGATTCTATGGCAGCCCAAGGACTACTACAGAACTGAGTAGCCCCATTGCAAGGCTCCCTCTCTTACTTGGGGGAATAAAAGTCTCTTCCTCAGAGGAGCTGCTAGCGGCAGCCTAGTTGCACTGGGGATATCACAGTAGTCATAAGAACATAAGAAGTGCCTCCACTGGATCAGGCCAAAGTCCCATCTAGTCCAGTTTCCTGAACTACACAGCAGCCCACCAGATGCCTCAGGAGTACATATGACACCTGCATCCTGGTGCCCTCTCCTGAATTTTAAGGTTGCCCCATATACATCTATCTATGCACATGCACACACTCAAAGACACTAGGAGTCCTGATGCTCCAGGCAGTTTAGGATTACCTATCATGCAATTAAAAGATGGAGAGAGAGGAGATTTTCCTGTAGTTTTCACACACAAGTCAGAAGTGGCTTCTGATCAGTAATAAGCATGGTCTGTAGCAGCTCCATTGCCCACAGAGGGGGCTACAAGCCTTCCGGATTTTGCAGAAGGGCAACATTGTCCTCCAAATCAGTTTAAAGGACCTTTGCTCCAAGTGCCACTGCAATTACTGCAGTGCCATCTATGCCCCCATCCCACACCCACAAGATTTAACTGGTTCCTAGTCCCCCATAGGCGTTTGGGAACCACTGCTTTACCATCTTACAGGCTTTTACAGTGTGATCATAAAAACAAATAAAACTGGGGAATTCAGATTTCTGCTTAGAGTGTTCCATTTGCTTCTGAAGTCTCTTAGCTTATAAGAGTTCACAATTATTAACTTTGAATAATGGTATCTTGAATTCCCTGATTCATAAATGCAAGCCAAGCACTCAGTTTCTGAATGGCAACCATATAAAGTTTAAATTAAATTGTACATGAACAATTGGATTTTTCTACTTCAGATGGAACAAGCACTGAGCCAGACATGTCTGCAAGTTTCTGTCCTGACCACAAGGCACCTATGGTGCTATTTCTAGATCGTGTCTATGGTATAAAGGACCAAAGTTTTCTTCTCCACCTCTTAGAAGTCGGGTTTCTGCCAGATTTAAGAGCATGTGCCTCTCTAGACACTGTAAGTGGTTTTTATTGTATCGTGTAAGATGAACAAATTGAGTTTTTAGAAGATACAACAGAGAAGTAAAATATTTTAACCCCTGTGATATATAGTGATACTCTAGAGTTTACTATGTGAAACAAAATGAAACTTTAGAACTAGGAGTTGTTCCAATGAAGGAAGGTTTCAAAATATAATTCTGTTGCTGAAAAGTCTGAGCTATAAATCGGGAAAGTATTTCTTCAACTATCACTTTCACCATGAGTTATCCAAAAGTTGGGGAACAGATTTGCAGTGGAAGTGCAAGGAGCAGAGGCATACCTAGGCAATATGGCGCTTGTAGCAAGGACTGAAATTGCGCCCCTATCAAAACACCTGAACCTCACCTTTAAGCTAATGCTACATATCGATAATATCAAACTATTATAATACTGTATCAAATAATATCAAACTACAAGCCTTTCAACCTTTCAATAAACTTTGCTGAGTTTGCACAAACTATTTGCAGTTCCTTTTCCACCCCTTGGAGATATCAACCCTTTCAGAGCCACAACCATTTATTTTACCAAAGTCATTTTACTGTTTAAAATGCAGACTGGGCTTTGTCCAAGGAAGCTTCATATGTTCCACATCAATCCACTAATCTCACCATTTGGCTTTGACACTTTTCCACAATGGTTGTGTTTAGTGAAGATGATTATTACTGCATTATAGAGTCCCTGCCACCACCAAACCCATCCCTTACAGTCTTTTTTTAGAGGGAGTCCCTGCCACCACCAAACCCACCCCTTACAGTCTTTTTTAGGGGGAAGAGGGGTGAATAAATGAGAATACAATACATGAAAATACTGAAATATTTTCAGTGTTTCAAATACTGAAAAGTCAAAGAGGCAAGGAGGCCAGAACCCCCAAAGTCACCATACTTTATGTCAAAATCCCAGCTCATATCAGTCAATCAGAAGGAAGCAACTATGGCTGCAATCCTAAAGACACTTTCCTGGGAGTAAAACCCATTGAACACAATGGAGCTTACTTTTGAGTAGACATGGTTAGGATTGTGCCGATTGTTAGCCAATGTCAAAGCCACAGACCATGAAGGTTAAATACTGTATATTGGGAGGGATATAAAATAGGGCAGTGATTTTCAACCAATGTACCATGGAACACTGGTGTGCCATGGCTAGTCCTCATGGGAATTTGGGGATTGATATTAATTAATAGGAATTTGATTTGAACAGTCTGGTGTGCCTTGTCAATGATAAAAACAATTGATGGTGCACCTTGAGAATTTCAGTGCTCTGTTAGTTTGCCGTGAGATGAAAAAGGTTGTCAATATCTGATCTAGGGTAACCAGATGTCATAACTGCACAAGAGGAAAAGGCACCCCAAAATGTGGTACATCCAAGAAAATTGAAGGACAGAACAACAAAGCAGAAAAAATTCTGGATGTCATGTAGTTAATTTAAACATTATATTAAATTGTAAACTATGTTACATATAATTTATTGATCACAAGGAGGCTATGCACATAAAGAGCAACATAAAGAGCACAATCCTAACGAGGTCTACTCAACAGTAAGTCCCATTATGTTCAATAGTTCTTACTCCCAGGAAAGTGTATTTAGGATTGCAGCCATAGCCTTTTTGTAATTAATAAATTATGGCTGCAGTCCTAACCACACTTTCCTGGGAGTAAGAACTATTGAACAAAATGAGACCAAGTTTTGAGTAGACATGCTTAGGATTCCACTGTATATGTAAAATTATAATATATGTAAGATAGATTATGTATATTTATACATACATAAATATATATATATATAAGAGAAAAGTCACTCACTGACTCACTCACTCACTGACTCACTGACTGACTCATCACCGCCCTGCCAAAACCACTGGGCCTAGAAGCGTGAAATTTGGGGTGGGTGTTCCTTCCGTGAGGGAGGGGTGCACTAAGAACCGGTTTTCAGAAATTCCAACGGGAAGGGGGTGAAAAGGGGCACAACGCATTTTCCTCCCTGTACTTTGCATTGAGAATTGCTGACTCATCAACATTCCGCCCCAACTGCTGGGCCTGAAGCATGGAATTCTGGGAGTTCCTTCTGTCACCTGAACACCCCCCAAGAACCATCTGGAGAAATTAACCCTTCAGGGGCTGAAAAGGGAGCAACTTGTTTCTGTCCTATACTTAACATGGGAGACTGAATAACATCCAGCCAATTTGTTGCACGGACCCTGGTGCATGGGGGGGGGTGTTGTTCAGAGGAAGAGGTTGCACTGGCGAGGATGCTGCGCATGGGGGGAAGTTGCGCATGGGAGGAAAGTTGCGCATGGGAGGAAAGTTGCCCATGGGAGGAAAGTTGTGCATGGGGGAAAGTTGCGCATGGGGGAAAGTTGCGCATCGGCGGATGATGTGCATGGGAAAAGTTGCGCTTGAGGGGATGATGCATATGGGGGAAGTTGCGCCTGGGTGGAAGTTGCGGATGGGGGGATGATGCGCATGGAGGATGATGCGCATGGGGGAAAGTTGAGCATGGAGGAAAGTTGCGAATGGGGGATGAAGCGCATGGGGAAAGTTGCGCATGGGGGAAGTTGCGCATGGGGGAAAGTTGCGCATGGGCGGATGATGTGCATGGGGAAAGTTGCGCTTGAGGGGATGATGCACATGGGGGAAGTTGCGCATGGGTGGAAGTTGCGCATGGGAGGATGATACGCATGGGGGATGATGCGCATGGGGGTTGATGCGCATGGGGAAAGTTGCGCATGGGGAAGTTGCGCATGGGCAGATGATGTGCATGAGGGGGAAGTTGCGCATGGGGAAGTTGCACATGGGCAGATGATGTGCATGAGGGGGAAGTTGTGCATGGGGGAAGTTGCACATGGGTGGAAGTTGCGCATGGGGGATGATGTGCATGCGGGAAAGTTGAGCATGGGGAAAGTTGCACATGGGGAAAGTTGCACATGGGGGTTGATGCGCATGGGGGAAAGTTGTGCATGGGGAGAAGTTGCGCATGGGGAGAAGTTGTACATGGGGAAGAGTTGCGCATCGGCGGATGATGCACATGGGGAAAGTTGCGGACGATGGGATGATGTGCATGGGTGGAAGTTGCGCATGGGTGGAAGTTGTGCATGGGGGATGATGTGTATGGGGGGATGATGCGCACGGGGGAAGTTGCACATGGGGGAAATTTGCACATGGGGACATGATGCGCGTGGGGACAGGATGCACATGGGGTCATGATGCGCATGGGGGAAAGTTGCGCATTGGGGTTGATGCATATGGGGAAAGTTGCACATGGGGTAAAGTTGCGCATGGGGAAAGTTGTGCATGGGGGAAGTTGCGCATTGGGGAGGTTGCACATTGGGGAAGTTGCGCATGGGGATGATGCGCATGGAGGGACGATGCGCATGGGGGATGATGCGCATGGGGGAAGTGGCACATGGGGTGTTTCTGCACCATGGGGGGATGGCATAGGGAGAAATGTTACACCCGCAACGCGGGTACGCTTTTTGCTAGTGTATATATATATATATATATATATATAAAAAGAGAAAAGTCACTGACTGACTGACTCATCACCGCCCTGCCAAAACCATTGGGCCTAGAAGCATGAAATTTAGGGTGGGTGTTCCTTCCCTTACCAAGGGGTGCACTAAGAACTGGTTTTCGGAGATTCCAACTGGAAGGGGGAGAAAAGGGGTGCAACGAGTTTTCCTCCCTATACTTTGCATTGAGAATTGCTGACTCAGCAACATTCCTCCCCAACTGCTGGGCCTGAAGCATGGAATTCTGGGAGTTCCTTCTGTCACCTGAACTCCCACCAAGAACCATCTGGAGAAATTTAACCCTTCAGGGGCTGAAAAGGGGCAACGTGTTTCTCTCCTATACTTAACATGGGAGACTGAATAACATCCAGCCCATTTGGGGCTCTGTGCCTGGTGCACTAGGGGCATATTGTTCGGAGGGAGGGGTTGCACTGGTGAGGATACTGCGCATGGGGGAAAGTTGCACATGGGGGAAAGTTGCGCATGGGGATGATGCGCATGGGGGAAATTGTGCATGGGGAAGTTGCACATGCGGAGATGATGCGCATGGGGAGATGATGCGCATGGGGAGATGATGCGTATGGGGGACTGATGAGCATGGGGGATGAAGCTCATGTGAGTTGATGTGCATGGGGGAAGTTGCGCATGGGGGGAAGTTGTGCATGGGGAGATGATGCATATGGGGGACTGGTGCGCATGGGGGGATGAAGCTCCTGTGAGTTGATTTGCATGGGGAGATGATGCGCATGGGGGACTGACGCGCATGGGGGATGTTGCGCATGGGGAACTGATGTCCATGGGGAAAGTTGCACATGGGGGACTGATGCACATGGGGAGATGATGCGCATGGGGGACTGATGTGCATGGGGGAAAGTTGTGCATGGGGGATGATGCGCATGGGGAAAGTTGCGCATGGGGAAGTCGCGCATTGGGGGATGATGCTCATGTGTGTTGATGCGCAGGGGTGAAGTTGCACATGGGGAAAGTTGTGCATGGAGACTGATATGCATGGGGGACTAATGTGCATGGGGGACAGTTATGAATGGGGAAAAGTTGCACATGGGGGTTGATGTGCATGGGGGAAAGTTGCGCATGGGGGATGATGAGCATGGGGGGAAGTTCCGCATGGGGTGTTGATGCACATGGGGTGTTGATGCGCTGTGAGGGGATGGCGTATGGGGAAATGTTACTCCCGCAACGCAGGTACGCTTTTCACTAGTTAATTAATAATTAGTAAAACAGTGTTTAATTAACCACATTAAACAATATATGTTTTAGCTTATATTTTGCCATCTTACATTTTTTCATGGGAGTCCTAGCTTTTGGGGGGCCTTGTCCTCTTTGGCAGTTGTGAAATATGGTCACACTGACTTACACCAGTCCAGACCTTTTCTGGTGCAGCTATACTGGCATATCTGAACTTACGCCAGCCCAATGCTAGATAGGCTGGCCCAAGTGCACTTCAGTGCACCAAGTGTAATAGAGGAGCAAGAAACCTGGAAATGGGTTTTTAAACCTATTTTTATTGTTTTCTTTATTCACTGCTTTTAAAAAAAGGGATATTCCAGAACTAGGATGACCACATGAGCAGAAATTTCTGGATTTGTCCATTTTTTTAGTCTCCTGTCTGGTTGTCCTCCAAAAGTGCTTCATTGTCCTCCATTTTGGCTTCATTTTGGAACTTTGTGTTGGTGCACAGTACCTCATCATGTTAAATATCGTTGGATTTGTATTGAAGAGCAGAATCCAATGCAAAAAAATCAGTTTTGAAATATCTCCTTCCTATCAAAATTTATAGCCAAAAAACTAAAACTAAAAATATGTTTTAAGCTCTATGGGAAAGTGAAAGTGCCCAATATTGCAGCTTTACTGATGAGTAGGAAAATGTGCCATCGTCTGCTGGAAAGGCCAGGCTGAGAGGAATCCAAGACCTTATCCTCCTTTTGAGGTTTGGGCATTCGGCCACCCTGTCCAGAATAGAACTTGAGTGGATAACAAGGGACACCTATGCTCCCAAGCATACTTCAGTATTTACAAAAAGAAAGAAAGAAAGAAAGAAAGAAAGAAAGAAAGAAAGATATTGACCTGAGAGCAGTATTCTGTAACCTGAAAGGTTTCTCTGCAAATTTTGTATACTGTATTTGCAACAATTTTATCTCATTAAATATATGTAATTGCTGCGTATTTCCTTTATGCAGGTTTCTTTGAGTACCACGGAGACAGCTCTTGCTTTAAATAGATATATTTGTACAGCTGTATTTCCATTATTGACAAGGTGTGCATCTCTCTTTTCGGGAACTGAGCATTATGTCTCACTGATTGATTCCACACTTCATACAATTTATCGACTATCCAAAGGACGATCCCTTACAAAAGCACAAAGAGACACTATTGAAGAATGCTTGCTTGCTATCTGCCTGTAAGTAACATGTTCTGTATAAACACCTGTCTGTGTAATTATTTAGTGTACATAGTGTTGAGAGTACCGTAAAATGGATTTAAATTTTCATTCTTAAATAGGAATTTCACATTCTGTCATTACAGTACTGTTCCTTGAGGAGTGATAATTTACAGCAGGAAGAGAGTCCTGCAAAATGTTTTGACAAGAGGGCCCCATCATCTCTCTGACACTGTGTCAGGGGCTGGAAGAAAAAAAGAATTGATTTACATATCAAATTTAAATAAATTTACATAAATGAATATTTGAGATGGAGCTTATGAATAAATTCAAATCTGTTCATAAACACTTTCTAACACACAGAGGAGGAGATCTTCAAAACACTTCATAAGCACTTTCATAGAGAGAGGAAGTGCATGCAAACTCCCAAGCACTCAATACCCTCTGGAGAGTCAGGGGGCAGAATGTCCTTCAGAGGATTACAGGGCTTGCCTAAGGGCTGGATGGAGAGGCCAGGATGGAGAGGGCTTGCCTAAGGGCTGGATGGAGAGGCCAGGATACCCCTGTGTTAAAAGGAAAGATAGTTGTCCTACAAATTAGACAAATTGATGATGACATGTGTATCAAGAGATACTAGACATGATGATTACATGCCTCTTCAAGTTCAGAAATAGTATGCCTTGGGAACCAGTTGCAGGGGAACAATAGTGGATGATGGGTATGTCTTGATTTCTGCTAGGGGTTTTACAAAGGCCACTGTGGGGAAAAAAGCTATTGGAATAAATTGACCTGTGACTTTGATCACGCAGGTCTCTTCTTATGCTTTTATGCTTCTTAATTACCTGTAGAAGTTAGAGACTTTAATCCCTGAAGTCTGCATTTGATTTGATGAGTGACACTTGTTCTACTTATTTGACCTGAACATCTGTTTAAATCCTTCCCAGGGTTTTAAAAAGATTGAAACTCCACTATTTCTGTTGTCTGTTCCTACTTCTTCAAAATGTTATTGCTCACCACTGTTCTCAACACCCTCTTTTTCCCAACATATGTGCAACCTGACCAAATTTCACTTTAGTTCCTAGCTAGCATTCCTGGGAACCAGTCAGAACTTTGCAAAGGGTGAGGTCTTCCCAAACTCTTAGAAGTCATGCTGATTATGGGTCATTAGGGGAAGGGAACTGTGACACAGCAGAATGTCTCTGTATCTCCTTTATGGAAGTCTTGCAAATCTGGGTGCTCCATTTGGAAAATAGTAGCATTTTCAGATTTCTCAGACAAGAATCCCCTTCATGAACAGCTGGAAATGGTGCAGCACACTCAGCTGGAAATGGTGCAGCACACGCCTTTTATCACCCACAAGGATTGGTGTGAGGAAGCTGTGAGAGATTCAGATTCAGATTTGCACATCAGGCAGGTATCTGTCTCAAGTTAGGTGCCCAGATAGGAGGGTAGGATCTGGTGCTTTCAACAATTGCTGTCCAAATAAATAAATCAATAAACATGGCCCTTTTTATACCAAAGGCTTATGTTACATGTGTTTCCATAGTTTTATGTTGGGGTATCTATCTATCTACAGTATTTATATACCGCTTTTCAACTGAAAAGTTCACAAAGCGGTTTACAAGAAAATGAAAAAAATTAATAGCTAATTAATAACTAATGGGTCCCTGTCCCAAAAGGGCTCACAATCTAAAATGCAAAAAGAACACCAGCAGAACCCACTAGAGCAGACATTGCTGGGGTGTGTAGGGCCAGTTACTCTTCCCCTGCTAAATAAAAGAGGAACACCCACTTGAAAGAGTGTCTCTTGCCCAGTTAGCAGGGGTCTAGTAACTTGCCCAGTTAGCATTACCAGGTATACCTGGTCATGGTGTAAAATACACTATGATTGCAATCCTAATAGCTCTTTCCTGGGAGTAAGCCCCATTGAACTCAATGGAACTAACTTCTGAGTAGACAGGAGTAGGCTTGAACTGTATGTTTCTATTCTACATGACCGACAGTGCAATCCTATTCGTGTCTCCTCAGAAATAAGTTCCATTGAGTTCAATGACGTTTACTCCCAGGAAAGTGCTTTTAGGATTGAAGCCCAAGTAAATCTTAATCACGCTCTTGTTTTCCTTTTAGGTAATCTGTTTTACAGAACACACACTGAATGTCTTGCATTCCAATCATTTCTATAATTGCCTGGCAGCTTCATCAAAATATATGCAGGCTAATTATGAACTTCTTTTTCCATTACAGTCATTTACGGCCTTCTATGCTACAGCAGCTATTGCGACGGCTAGTTTTTGATGTACCCTTACTGAATGAATACTGTAAAATGCCTCTTAAGGTAAATATTTCCATTATTAATAATGGCACCAAGTGTTTCAGCAATGTGAATGCTTTATTTCCTTCTCCTTTAAAAAAGAAAATGCAGCTATTTGTTTTCTACTCCAAAGATCAAATTTTGATTTTCCTTTCTAATTTAGGGAAGAACACATCATTACCCAGGGTTGTTTTATTTTAAAGCATAATTATGTATAGATCTTCTCATCACATTATTAAACAATAGGAATTACAATTTTATATTAAAAAGCAAAAAGGATGTATCCAGGAGATAAGAGGATTTTTGAACTGTAAACCAGGGCCTAATTAAGACAATGTGATAGGAACACAATTCTCTGTTTCCTATTCATTGTGAATACTGCAGAAATGGGAAACTTTAAAGAAAAAAATCAATAAACAGAAAGCTTTTGATTAGTTCCCAGTCTTTAAAATCTCATGGAGCACTAAGGCAAGATTTCGAGATACCAAAGACCACATGCCCATGAAAGCCCAGGTACATAGAAACGGACCCTACCGGAGTAACTACGGGAGCACGTAAGATACATTTACATCAACATAGTTACAGCACCACCTAGTGAAACCTATGGGAAATTCATATTGCAATCTGGGGTAAATTATTCTTACGTCTGAGCAGGATCCTCTGTGGTTACTCTGGATTGCGCCCCAAGTGTCAGACAGGAGTTCTGTTTGTGTTGGTCTAATGTTTGAAGTTCAGCTCAGATTAGGACCATGTCCTTAGGCTAGTCCAGCAGGACCTGCACATGTGAGACTTCCTTGCAGAACCAGCACCATTCAGGGATGTTTGTCTGAGGAATGAAGCCTGTTCACAAGGGATTTTCTTATCTCTTAATAAAACCTTTTTGCTTAAACCCTCTGCCTATACTGGGATCATTAGACTTTTTAGGCCCCATGTACTGCTGTTCAGATTGAGGGCATTTTAAAAATCCTGCATAGCATTCTCATGGAGAGGTTTCACCTAGGGAACCTCTTTGGGAACCACTGGCAGCAGTGGACTAGATTATCAGATCTTGACCCACTATCTGCATGTCTAAACCAAATTGGGATAGTGGGGATGGTAAAGGAATGGGTGCTTGGCACTAGGTGTCACGTGGCTTAGCAGGTAGTCACTAGAAGTCATGATACATTGATGATACTTCATGATACAATCAGAATTACCACAGATTTTGGTGAAGGAGAAAGGGAATCCCATCATCATTTCCAGCATGGTTACTGACACTTGGTGTTTCTGCTGAATATAAAGCATATTCCCAAATCTTTAAAATGAAGGCTTGTAAATACCAAAGCCAGAATTGATCCTATCCAGCCCAACATTTAGTACCTGTTGAGCATGGCTGCCCGCAGAAAGAACCCATGTTTTGATGGGTATATATGATGTTTGTATATATGACTAGGTATATATGATGTTTGATAGCTTTTTCAGTTTGTTTGCATAAAATAAAAATGGAAGTCTACAACAGCAATTTTCAACTACGTATCATGGCACACTACTGTGCTGCAAGTGGTCCAGTGCCACTTGGAGGATTTGAGCCCTATACCAGCAGCATGGTGTACCTTCGCAATAGTAAAAAAAAAACTGATGGTGTGTCTTGACCATTTTATCACCTTTTCATTGTGCCGTGAGATGAAAAAGGTTGTCTGTGTCATTTTTAATAAATGTGGCATTCATGTGGGTCACCTAGGGCTTATCACTGAGATTATGAGGCCTTTGGGGATGGAGATGTTTGTATGTAGACCACCAAGTTAACTTCTCACAGATCACAAACTGCACCTGCTGAACTTCTCTCTTTTATACAATTGTTAAAGATCTAGAATCCTTAAAGTGACCCAATATAGATAAATGGCTGTAAGATGCTTTGAAGTCTAGCGGTAAAGTATGATGTTAGTATAATAAATAAAGTTCCTGATGTTAACTTTGAGAAACCATAAAATTTTACATTGGAGTACATCAATGAAAGAAATTTTAATTAGTATAGGAAATAGTTTATCGTGGTTTCCCTTCATAATGTGTTTTTCTGCCATTCATAGCTTTTAACAAACCACTATGAGCAATGCTGGAAGTATTACTGCTTGCCCTCAGGAGGAGGGAGCTGTGGAGTTGCGGCTGAAGAAGAATTGCATTTAACTGAGAAGCTTTTCTGGGGAATATTTGATTCCCTCTCTCATAAGGTAAAAATAGTAATCCAGATGAAGTTTTGCAAGAGGCACTCAAAGCATTCCTTTGCTAACGTACCCTACACAAAATTGCTTGTTTGAATTTTGCTTCCACTTAATTTTATAAAGACTGAGGATAAACACAAGGCATTTAGCTGATATAAATGCCCTGCTTCAGTTACTAAGGGCTCTATTCAGAGAACCAGATCTTCAGGGACACTTGACATAGTAGGAAATTAGACTTTAGAATGCAACAAGTTTCTTATTTGTAAATCTCCGTTTTTCTCCACCACCCAGAATGCCTCCAAAGGGGCTGCTTAGTTGCTACGTAAGACCCAGTGGTTGGCTTCAGGGGGTTCTCACAGGTTCTACAGAACCCTTTGCTAATGAGCGCGTGATTCTGAGAACCGGTTACTAATGGGACATAAAACCTGTTGTTCTATGGATATAGCACCTGTTGTTAATTTAGGTTATTAGGACAAAGAACCTATTGTTAATTTATTAGAATCCCACCATGGGAGGCGCCCTGCAAAACATAGTATTTTGCACCCCCTCTAGCTATGCCACTGGGTTACTTAGAAGTAAGTTGCACTATGTTCAGTAGTGCTTAATGATTTATAAGGATTACAGCCTATATCTAGGATTTAGAATGCTTTACATAGGACTACAGCCTATATCTAGTCCACAGTGAGGGCAAAGCCTGAACTGTCAGACTCAACTTGATCCTTTTCAAGAAAATGCAAACATAAATCTTAAACATGAGTGAAGGTCCTTTTTGATGTGGTTGTAAGCCTTCACAAAAGGGGCTCTTCCTTTCAAACATACTGTAGTTGTAAAGCTTGTTCTTATATGCAAATTATTATGTAAAAACTCTGAATACAGCCTTTAAGAATTGCTTTCTGACAAAAAGGATGATTTATACATATGTATGATACCTTCCCCTTGCTTGATTTTCTGCTCGGTGCATGTATTTTAACAATTTGCTTCTTCATTTAATGCCATCTACTAATGCTACTTTCATTTGGCTGTTTACTTTTAACTAACATTTTGCATGTTTTTCTATTGGACTTTCCAACCAGTTCCTATCTCTCCTGCAGAAGTATGATCCAGAGCTCTTCCGAATGGTCTTGCCTTGTTTAAGTGCTATAGCTGGGGCTTTGCCACCAGACTATTTAGACACTCGAATTATCTCCACCTTAGAGAAGCAGACTTCAGTAGATGCTGAAGGAAACTTTGATCCCAAACCAATCAACACAGTGAAGTGAGTCACAATAATCTTACTCTTGAAAACAAATCCCAGTTTGTCTTCAACCTGTTAGTGACCTTGCTGCCTGTTATATAGTCTTATAAAAATGTCTACAAGTGTTGTGGGAAAACCACTGTATGCATCAAAAGTAAACTAAAGGCGCAATCCAGAGTAACTACGGGAGCACGTAAGAGACATTACGTGTACACGTAGTTACTGCACAATATAGTGAAAACCTATGGGAAATTCATATTGCAATCCAGAGCAAATTGTTCTTACACTGGAGCAAGGACTCCCCGTAGTTACTCTGGATTGCGCCCTAAGCCAATGATATGTGACATAAACAAGTTGCTGTGTGGTCAGGGGTTTAAGGTTTACTCCTAATCAGTACTGTTATAGGCCCGTTGTTCAGTTCAAGACTGCCGGTGTTGGTCCTTAGAGGGGGCACAGTGCTGTATTTTGCAAAGTGCATCAATATTGACAACATTGCTCCTTTGTACTTGCAGCTTTGCTCTACCGGAAAAGTTGGAGTTCATTGTCAACAAGTATGCTGAACATATGCATGAGAAATGGGCCTGTGACAAGGTATGGATTATAAACCTGACAGATGACAGCTAAAGACCAATGAGAGTTCAGTGTTGGCAATCTGTCAAATTTATCTCCATGACAAATTTGCCTTTCAGCAACCTATTGTACTTGTGCTGAACACCCTCGCAGCGTGTTTCAGACACAATTTTTCCTCATCATGATATGTCTGTGAATTTTCTGACTGCTTCTGAGTGCTGTCAAAATTGTTCTCCATGCATTAGTTTATGTAGGCTTTACTTGTAGTGATTTCTAATAATTCCAAGAGCCAAACTACTTGTGACAGTCAATGCATCAATTATTAGTAGGGGCTTGAAAGCACAAGCCTAGTCCCTTGTCTTGGCCATGCCATAATGCATGTTCTCATTGACTTTTTGGGTTGGCTGGACGTTTTGAGGACCCAGCCATTTCTGTGGGTCAGCTCGGAGGTCAGATCAAGACTCTGTGCCAATGCAGAGAGGTGAGTTCATGCCATGTCCCCTGAGAGGCACATCTGTAGCATGAAGGATTAAATATCCCAGATCCTTGCTAACTGGGCAAAGGGGCATCTTTCAAAGTGGTGCCTTATATTCAGCTGGGAGGGAGCAACGCCTCAACATATCTTTTCCAGTGACTGTTTCTAGTGTGTCATCTATATTTTCAGTATGTGAGCAGCTTGGGGATGGAACTATTTATTAATTTATTTTATTATGCAGACTGTTTTGTTGAAAAGCAGTATATAAATATTTCTCTGCACTGTGTCCAAATCACATATGTTATTCACAAACATACTTAAGCTTCTAAAGCTACATGGTGATATTGACCTCATTTGTAGTTTGGCCAGTAGAAGAGAAGGTTTTCAATAATAAATATTTTCCTTTGCAAATAATCATTTGTATTAAAAAGCTTCTTTTTGGGGTGAACATATTATTTTAACTCTTAAATCATCGTCACAGTTGGACTAATTCTACATTTTGCAAATTATGTTTGTTTTCAGAATAATAGTGGATGGAAGTATGCCGTCACACTTGATGAAAATATGAAGACACATCCTTTAATAAGGCCTTTTAAAACATTAACTGAAAAGGTAATGAAGAGAAATTAACAAGACTTATTCACTTTTTTAATTAAAAAAGCTTCTGAGGCCTCATAATGGCTGCTTTTTAAATTATCTTTTATTGAGAATTTTTATTACTCACTGCTTGATAGGTTTTTATTTTTTCATTGTGTTTTAATTGTTTATTAGGCTGCAATCCTAAAGACACTTTCCTGAGAATTTAGCACAGTGGGGCTTACTTTTGAGTAGACATGGTTCGGATTGTGCTCTAAGGCTTCTTGGGGTGGCCTTTGGGAAAAGGTGGAATATAAATCAATCAAAATTCAATGAATTAGCACGGTGTTTCTCAAATTGTGGGTTGTGACTTTTGCTTGGTGGGTTTCAACACAATGCTCCCTGTAGCATTGCAAATCACTGCTGGAATCCATAGGAGGCTGCTTCCAGGTCTCACTGTCCTCCTCTTCCTGTCCTGTCCCATCCATTCCTCATCTCAGTCCTCCCAAAAAATCCTTATCTCTGGCTGGCATTGCAGGAGCATCAACCAGCCATCCCCACCTTATGGAGTTCAGTGTCAATGTTCCCTACATTCAGGGTGTTGTGTTTTATGGCCACCAGTGTTGAAGAGCTCAGGACTGGACTTTAACTCTGCTTAATTTAATGAATTTGTACATTCAGATAGCAGCATCCTAGAATGGCTAACAAGAACTTAAAATAAACTATAACTAGTGGAATAGCTGAAAAAACCTTAGAAATGCTTAGTTACCTCTTGAGTTACTTCAGGAGATCTTGGTAACAATATCTCCCTTTCTTATATTTGTTGTTGTTGTTGCATTTGAAAATGCTTATGCAAATTTTGTTTTTTGAAGGAAAAGGAAATTTATCGCTGGCCCGCTCGAGAATCTCTGAAAACCATGTTAGCAATGGGATGGAGTCTAGAAAGAACCAAAGAAGGAGAATCACTGGTACAGCAACGAGAAAATGAAAAACTCCGTAGTGTATCCCTCTCTAGCCAAGTAAGGCAGACCTGTTTTTAAAAAGCTAGAACTGATTTGTTTCTGTTTGATTTCTGTTTCATTTAATGAGCTTTACTTTCTTCATCACTAAATTATTTCTAATCATACTATAAAATTTCGTTAATGTACAAATTTAACAGCCAATAATTGTTCCCTTTTAACGACAGGGCAATGGATGCAGCCCAGCACCACTTGATCTTTCAAATGTAGTGCTCTCCAGAGAACACCAGGTTTGTATTGAGTAGTCAAAAAAATGTAACATTAAAACACCAAGAGATCAAGAGTTGCCAGCATGAATGTATGGACAGGTTCTTGTGTTAGAAAGGTAAACTGGAAGCTGCTTCAACACTGCTCCTTCCTGCGATGCTGTTGGTTCATCATAAGAAACACTTTATCCTATGGAAATAATTCATGCTGTGATTCCTACTGACACCAGTTTATAGATCAGTGTCTCTGGCATAGGAAAGAGCCACAGTATGTGCTGCTTTTGCCATGTTTCCCTACCACTTGTGTAATCTGAGAAGGAGACATTAGTAACCATTTAGACATTCATTCTTAGAACACATATTTTCTGTATAACTTTATTTTGATACTAAATGTATTTTACACTTAATGTTTAGCTAGTCTTTTTCAGACTAGCTTTTCTTTTACAAAATTAAATTATATAACTTGTCCTCATAAAACATTTCATATGATAATTGAGCTCACTTTTCCCTACCACTCAAGTATCTATATTACTTATTAAATTTAAAACTATTAAGGTGCAATCCTAAGCATGTCTACTTAGAAGTAACTCCCATTGTGTTTACTAGTACCTACTCCCAGGAAAGTGTGGTTAAGATTGCAGCCTTTATTTTAAAACTTATAATCTAAATTTCTTATTAAATTTAAAGCTATCACATATAATGTATTACATGTAGGCTGCAACCCTAAGCTCCACTAAGGACAGCCTAATCCCTGGCATAAATCTTGTGGCGATCTGGTCACAAGAATCTTGTGTCACAAAAGTGCAGTAAGACACTTCTGTTCTCTTCTGAGCAGGTTAGGCCAATGCACAGGTATACACCGACCTCCCCACACCATCACAGAAAGATAGGCCAAGTGAGATAGGCTGGCCTAGATTTCTTAGCATTGCACCCATAATTACAAACATCTATGTTTTGAATTACAAACATCTATGTTTTGCCTGCTCATAAGGAAAAGGAGGACAATGGAGATTTTTTTCTGGAACACAAGATTTAAAAAGGAGGACATGCCCTGGAAAATCACCATCCCCAGGGTTTCACCTTACATCAGACCTTACTAGTTCTATGCTGTGTCATAATAACATCTCATTGCCTTTTCAAATAATCAGTTTGTTTTGAGTTAAGGGTATTATATATCAGTCATCTGTTATATCTTTGTTTTTGACCATGATCTTTGATACAATGGAGCTATTTCACTCTTTTTTAAATTCCATTTTGCTGTAAATTATGCATCCAATGATATATATCAGGGGTACGCAACATCCGGCACTAGTGCTGAGCTTGGCACTTGGAATGGTGTGTAGGGTGTGTGGCACCGGGTGTGTGTAGGAGTGTGTGTTTGTATGTATAATATAAAATTTTATAATCATGTCGGCACGTGGAATAACATTGTAACATAAGTTCAGCACTACACTGCTGAAAGGTTGCTGACCCCTAGTATATATCATGATGGTATTATTCCTAACAACTGCAGTTTTCATGATTTTGGTCACTAGGGTTGGATTGCCCCTGAATTCCGCTTGCTACATCACTTTGTGGGAAGGGCTTGATCATATACTTTGCAATATCAGCCCTTTGTTTGGCTGCAGCTATAGAGTAGTTACTAGAAGTCCATGACTGGCTTTTAGTTTTTGGAAACCCAAGCTGCAATCCTGAACCCCAGTTAGGCTGGCATAAGTCTAGGCACAAGTCTGGTGGTGGCCCAGGGGTGTCCCTAAAATGCCATAAAGCACTTGTGTGCCACTCCTTGAAGTGTTAGGCACAGAAATGTGCCGGCTTCCCCATATTTTTTTTTGAAGAAAAAGGTTATATTTAATATTCTATAGTTTCTTTATATCATGGCAACAGCTATTTACTGTATACTAAAAGTTTATAAGGAATTTTGAAAATTCTAATAATTTTACTACTTTTTTCCTTTTGACTTTTGTTTAACCTTTCTCCCTTTGGTTGGTGGGTACAGGGAATGGTTGAAGTGGTGGCAGAAAACTATCATAATATTTGGGCTAAAAAGAAGAAACTGGAACTGGAAAATAAAGGTGGGTGTGGAATACTTTCAGCAAAAACCTTAAGTTCAGTTAGAGGTAATCTGAAAATACAGAAAACATTTTACCACAATGGCTGCAATCCTAACCTCCACTTAGGCCAGCCTAAATCCCAGCACAAGTCCTGTGGCGACCTGTGGATGCCACAAAAGTGCCATAAGACACTTGTGTGCCACTCTTGGGAGAGGGTTAGGTCAGTGTACAGACATGTGCTTACCTCTCTACATTAGCAAGACCAATTAGTTATGCTGGCCTGGGTTAGGATTGCACCCTTTATTATTTATTAACATTTTGAAACAGTTTCTATAGCAGTAAATCTTAACAATTTACTCACCTTATAATAGGTGGAGGTAGCCACCCTTTATTGGTACCGTATGACAACTTGACAGCCAAAGAAAAGTCTCGGGACAGAGAGAAAGCCCAAGAACTGTTTAAATTTCTTCTTGTGAATGGCATTAGTATATCTAGGTAAGCTATACCATTTCCTTCCCTGCCTTTGTATTATAGAGTGTCAGTCTATGCATAACTTTATCATAAGGCATCCATTGTAATTGTAATTTGGAGTTAATAAAAATGCTTATGTTCACCTCATTTTTATCTTTGCTTTTCAAGAAGTTCAGTTCCTGAAAATTGCACAAGATGTTGTAATATATGGATATGTCTTCATGGTCAATGGAGAGATAGCTAGCAGAAGTGCTGAAAAGATGGCCGTTCCAATGTTTCAATCAACAGCTAAGCTATGCCAAGAATGATAATAAACAACGTAAACCAGTTAGTTAGTAGTTTTTACACTTACACACAGAGAGAGAGAGAGAGAGAGAGAGAGAGAGAGAGAGAGAATTTAGACATGGGCAGTCCACATGTCTAATCCCACTGGAATAGAAAGGCCATTTGGCCTGTCCTGTATTCAGTGTGGAATACAGTGCGGCTGGCTGTGCCTCAGCCTGGGCAAGGGGAATTACTCGGATTTATGCCACCTCAATTGGATGTTGGGTCACCCAGGGGTGGGTTAGGGACTAGCTTAATTGCCTGATGGCACCCATCAGTCTGCCTACTGAAATAAAAACCCCTCCCATCCTGGAAAACACCAGTTCCACCTTACCCAACCCAGACCCATGCACTAATCTTGGCCAGCACGAACTCACTGGACTCAGGGCTTGTTTTGGCATGGGTTACCCAATATGCACCCTTGTACCATCTGCCCAGGCTCACAAGACAGTGTAAACCATCCTTACGGCATGTTTGCAACCCTCCCGGCTGGTCCAAAGAGTGGTTAGGATTGTGCTCTCAGTAGCTAAGACCTACTTTTGAGTAAAGGTCAGGATCGCACTTTAAAACATCTAAATCCAAGTAAAAGCAGCAACTGTTTAGAGTGGAGATGGTAATAATAAAAATCTGACCAGTCAGGCAAGAAGTGGTGGTCAAGCTCCACAACTTGATTATGAATAACAGCTGGTTTTATAAGGCAGCAGACACAATCCTAACCAATTTAGGCCAGCACAACTCACCCATCAAACCATTCATGTGGTGGCATGAGGAGGCTGTCACATGTCTGTGCAACTGTTGCAACACCCCCCCCCCCCCAGGCCAGCACGGGACTTGTGCTGGCCTAAACAGTATTTGGTATTGCAGGATTGCATTGTCAGTTTGGTACCTTTTTATCCAAATCCAAGAAAAGCCTGGAAAATAATACAATTTACTGCATCATCCAATTGATACTGTACATATTCCCCACTTGGAGAGTATGTGCATTAAAAATTAAGAAATACAACCTCATTTGGAAGTTATGAAGAATAATTGTCATTTGGAGGTTATGTGCATTCACTGAATAATGTAGACAATGTTCTGCTCAAGCTACAATGTGTATCCATTCTCCATAATTCCTGGGGAAGATATACAGTGCTTTGCACATTTTCTGTTCAGTTTATAGTAATGCCAGCTATACATTACTATAATGTATTGCATAGCTATACATTGCTATGCAATGCATCAATGATATTTTCTTTCTGATATAATGTATTTTATTTCAAGTATTTCTTACTAAGCACATGAGTCAATGAAATCCTTCTAAAAGGATGAGGTTGAGTAAGATTTAATTTACTCATATCTATCTATCTATCTATCTATCTATCTATCTATCTATCTTTCTATCTATCTATCCCTTCTTTAATAAGGATTACCTGTACTAAGTATGATAATAACCAAAAAACTAAAAATCTATTTTGAATACCTTGTCTGAAATGGAAAGTTCTAGCTAGAGTGTTTTATGCAAGTAAATGTTTAATGCAAGTAAATGTATCCATTTGTATGAGTGCTTAAAGTCTAACCCTAAAATAAACTTTCTTGCTAAATTTGATGTTCAAAATGTCTTTGTAATTTTTACCACATTAATTCTAATAACCTTGTAAGCTAGGTAATTAGATTTATTAGGGATGGGTGCATCTATAGATGATAAAAAGCTTTTTCTTTAGAGGAAAAAATACCTGAAATTGTTCTCTAAATTAGGAAAACAGCTTGCATGAGCTAAAAGATTGCAGGCATGAGTGGAACATGATGCTGGCTGCATCTTAATTATTTGCTTTACTTTAAATATTGAATACTTTAAATATTAATGGAAAGAATATTCTATTAAAAAATACCCCATAACTGATCATTTTCCCTTGTAATAGCTGATTTATTGACTAAGGGCACAATCCAGACTAACTATGGGACTCCTTGCATCAACGCAAAAAAAAATTTAGTCTGGATTGCAATACAAATTCTCCATAGCTTTGCACTAGATGGTGCCATAACTCCAGCGACGCAAATGGACTTTGCGTCCAACAAATCTCTTCACATAACTGGTCTGGATTGTGCCTTTAATCTAAAATCTATAGTCAACTTTTGATTTTCAATCCTTTTCTAACTAGAGGCTTACATGACATGGAATTGGATGCTTCATCCATGGAAAAGAGATTTGCCTATAAATTTCTGAAGAAGATTCTAAAATATGTTGATTCTGCTCAAGACTTCATTTCACATTTAGGTAAGTGTGTCCCCAGTATATTTAGGCTATTAATAAAGACAGCAAAAAATTTTGCACTAAGGGCGCAATCCTGAGTAACTACGGGGAGTCCTTGCTCCGGTGTAAGAACAATTTGCTCTGGATTGCAATATGAATTTCCCATAGGTTTTCACTAGATGGTGCAGTAACTACGGGTGCACGTAAAGTCTCTTATATGCTCCCGTAGTTACTCTGGATTGTAGGGTAATTCTCTTTCTAGTAAAATACCAAACACAGTTTAGATCCCTAGTTCTTTTCAACATTCAAATGCAGCCTTTGTTGTGTTTCTCCTGAGACTAAAAAACTTTTTTTATTCCATTGCTTATGCTGCACAGTGGTGGCTGATTTCTGAGCAGAAGAGCAGAAAGTCTAATGAGATTTAAGACTGAGGATCTAATGATATTTTTCAGGGTATTTTTCAGATTAGTGTTGTCTCTGATCATGGTGTGTTCTCAGGATAAGACATTTTTTGCACCGCAGCAGTCCCACATGCTAGGCAGCTCAGGATTGGGCTGACCGTCTTTGCAGGCAAATACCTTTAAATTAAAACTCATTTCTGCCCTTGTTCATGAGTGTACTATTGTATTGCTTGGTCCCTGTTGTGTCTATGTGACATTGGGCAAAAATGGCTTAAATACTTCCCCATTAGAGGTTCAGCCCATTTATTACTTTTATTAGAGGATTTAGTAAGTAACTGCCCTTCAAACTTCCTCTTTGATTTGTGTCATATCAGTTTATGTTCTTAGATCAGTATCTGTAGTTACCAATTTTGCTTTTTTCATTTTTTTAATAACATAATATCGTGATTTAAAACAAGTAAAGAAAGGAAAGGAAAAAGTAAAGATATCTGTCCACTGAAATAAAAACTGATATGGAGCAGTTAACAAGATTTTTCAAGAAGCAATTGCACTCAATATGCCCAGGTGGATTATTGGAAGGAATCAATGGAAGCCATAAAACATGCTGACTCTGCAAGCAGTACACTTTTATTTGGAGCCACCAAGGACCTTTACTGAATAGAAATAGCTTTCTGTTATAGTACATAGGTTGTGTCTATTTGAAGGGCATTGCTAGTTAATATTGTGCTATTTATAGCAGACTTCCTCCAAGCCTGCCTGATTGTGGGTGGGGGGGACAGAGGATGAGGGGATGATGTATATGACAGAAGAAGTGTGGCCGCCTTCTTGGCCTGTGGAATTTGCAGCTGCTTGCCATCAGTCCAGTTTCAAGGCCATGAGGTTTGCTTGGATCATGCTGTCCTGGCAGAGACACCTAATGCCAGGTACATTTGTGTTATGCTTCATGCATAAATTAACTGAAATAAAAAGGCACAGACTTTAGTAACGACAACACAGACTGCAATCCTAATCCCCATTTATGCTGGCACAAGTCCCCTGCTGGCCAGGGGGTGTCATAAAATTGCCAGAAGGCTGTTCTATGCCACTCCTGTGGGAATTAGGCCAGTGCACAGACATGCGCCAGCCTGCCACTACCACTACAGGAACAGGGAGAGGGTGAGTTGTGCTGACCTAAATTGGTTAGAATTGTGTCCTGAGTCAATGAAAACAGCTACATGGTGATGGCTGCTAAATAGATGAAAGATTTATCTGTGTTTGACTTGCCTAATTTTAAGTTCAAAGCAGCTGTGGATAGGTCCAAACCTAGTAAGGAACATGATGATGGAGGGAGTATTCAGTTTTTCTTTCTTCTCAGTAATTGTATGTTCCCTGCACCACCCCCCAACAGTTCTGCAGGGGTGTGCAGCATGAAATTTACATTTACATTATTGTACTTTTATGTGTGTGTCCCCATTTCTGGAGAGAATATTTTGGAAGTGCTGAAATTCCCTGATGATTAGGATGTTTCCAAAGCCTGTGAATATGTGGTATTATGTGTGCCTTGTGTTACTTTTACCTTTGTATTGTTTCTTTGCAGAAGCCATTGTCACCAGTGGAAAAACTGAAAAATCCCCACATGATCAAGAAATTAAATTTTTTGCCAAAGTGAGTGTTGTATTAAAATGTAATGCTGCAGTAGAACAAGAATGTGCTAGAGTGTGTTAGTATAAGAGTTTGTTCTAGTACTGCAATTTGATTCTTACTGTAGGAAGTGGGTTCAGAACAGTGTGTAGAAAAGCTTGATAGAAGGTAGGTTGTCAGGGTCTGAAAGCTCCCACAGATGAGGAAATATGATCTCTTTGGAAGGGGAGCCTCGTCCCACATATACATTGGAAAAGAGTTGATTCTTTTGAGTGCAGGTTCTGGCAAAGCCACCCAAAAGCGTGTACTACTCTTGGACTCTGCACACACACAGGCAGCTTTGAAGGCATGTACTTCTATGCTGCATGCTCTCCCTCAATCACGTTCTGGGCCCCAGAAATAGAGATTATGGCAAACCTGGTCAGATGCCATTAGAAGGCAGGGTGATCACATGGCAACATGAGGCCATCCTTAAACAAACACTAATCCTGAAGATGAGACCTGATTAAGTGCTTCCAGACTCAGAACCTCCACTGAAGTATTAGATAGTTTGGAGCTGCCAGGATTTTACTATGGTACAGATTTTACAGTGGTACCTCGCTTAACAAGCGTTTCACATAACAAACAAAAATTTCCAAGAAATCTTGCTTCACATAACAAGTTCCACTTCACTTAACAAGCAAGCACGCTGTAGGCACGCGTGCTATGCAGCCCTGACGCTCTGTGTGAAGGCTCTTTAAAAGGGTGCCAGCCAGCACTGCTGCCTCTAACTGCCCCCAACGTGGAGGCAGTTGCCTGGGGTGCCAGAGGCAGCTGCCTCCAACTGCCCCCAAGTGCCCCCACCGACCACCTTGAACTTCCAGCAGCAGCCTAGGTAAGCCTCCCAGCAAAGTGTTTTTGATTGCAGTCTCCTATGTCTATTCATAGTATGAGACTGCATACTCATACTCATAGTTAGGAGAACCACATACTCATTGTGTTAAATGGGGCTTACTCCCAGGAAAGTGGCTTTGAGTGCAGCCTCTTAACCATGTCTACCCAGAAGTAAGCCCCATTGTGTTAAATGGGCTTCCTCCCCGGAAAGTGTCTTTAGAATTGCAGCCTAAGTAGACTTCTTAGGATCATGCACATTGAATGCATGTTTTGAATTCAATTTCAGTGTTTTTTCATCATTTTTACATCCAGTTAATATTTTTATATGAATATTTTGGGGGTTGTGGAACCAATCATCTGAGTTTCCATTATTTCCTAGGGTAAAATCTGCTTCACTTAAAGAGCGCTTCACTTAAAGAGCATGCCTCCGGAATGAATTAAGCTCTTTATGTGAGGCACCACTGTATCAGTGACTTCTTGTACAGAGTTGATGCTCATTCAGTTTCTTGAAGGATTAGCTCCTTTGTGGACAGCTCCTCTGCTCTTTCAACAATCATGTTTAGGACCTGAGTTTACTGATAGATTTTCTAGCTGGTTATTTTTTAATCCTTGCCAAGACTCTGCATGCGCGAGATGCAATAGGATACCTTATGATAGGATAGCCTCCCTTGGAATAACCTTGCTTCAAAGGTAAAAACATGCATGCACACAGAATATCTCAGGTGCAATCCCAAGCCCAGTTTTTCCTTGCCTGTTTTCTGCAGCAATAACAACACTCTTAAGCAGAATTGATCCTGCTGGTGAACTTATATTTACCATAAATGATTATCTTTATCTGTATTTCTTAGGTTCTGTTACCGTTAGTCGACCAGTACTTTACCAATCACTGCCTATACTTTCTCTCTTCCCCAACCAAACCACTCAGCAGTAGTGGATATGCTTCCAACAAAGAAAAAGAAATGGTTGCAAGGTATGTGGCAAGAATAGATAAGTCATGACACTGTAAATTGAATGATATAGTTAAGATGATCTTTAAAATTATTTCATGCATACCAATAAAACTCTAGCCAATGTATCCGTATTGCGAGTTGGGTGTGGGAATCCATGCACATACAGACAACATAGAGCTGAGTTCTGTCATTACACAATAAAATATTTTTACTGGGCATCAGATTAATTTTGCACAGGCATATTAATTGGTTAGAGAACATCACTTTCAAACGTGGATCTATAGATTCAAAAATGTCATAAGAACTTGAATAGGCAGAGAGGTGAGCTGAGCTTCAATCTGTGCACTTAGGAACACCAGAATTTTAAAATTAGAGAGCAAGGAGAAATACTGGGTACCTTTAAGAGGAAAGTTACTGAACCACAAGTGGATGGAACAAGTGGCTGATATGTGATTGGGGAGAAAACAACAGCAAACAGGGAGCTGATTAGTAGGAACTCCTTGGACCACCAAAGGCTTTAACTATAAATATCCTTTTTCTGTCTCTGTGTTCAGATGGGACTAGACTTTTGCAGATGCTAAATTGCACTAAATTGCACTGAATTGGACAATTGTCCAATTGTCCTAAGGAAGTTTTGACTGGAATATTTGTTTTAGTCTTTCTATCTGCAGCATGTGGGGCCTCAACATCTTGGGTAGTAATTTTTAATTGCTACTTTTAATCCTTTGACATTGCTTTACATAGATAAAGGGAAAATGTCAGGCACTGCTAAACGTAGAGCACAATCCTAACCATCAGCCCAATCCAGAGCAACTAATCTGTCCACATAAGAGCCCTTAGGTTGCCCTATCTAACATTAGGTTGGAGCAACTGCAAGATGCTCCAGCCCAGTTACTCTGAAGGAGGCTTAGGGCAGAGCAAGGCAAGATAGGGTGCCCTAAGAGAGGTGGACCTGCTCTGCCCTAACTGGGGCAGCCTAAGCAGCTCAGGAGAGGCAAGTTGAGGGCATGTTTAGCATTGCCTAGGGCAGAGCAGTTACTCTGTATCCAGAGCCTGTTTCCAAGGCAGAAATGCCCTCTTCCAGCCCTCAGAGTTATACCACCTCAGGAGCAGGTATAGTAATGAGTAGACCCATAGGGGTCCATGATAAGGCCCGAGTAAGAATGGCAGTGCTGACCAAAAATCTGAGTTCTTGGCCAGCCTAGCTGCAACCCCTTCCTCTCAACCTCAGGATATGGAACAAACTACGGCTGCCCACAAACCTCAGGATACAGCAGGCCACTCCAAGAAGCCCCTTGTATTCACTGTAGAATGTACTGGCATCTCATCAGGGACTCCTTATAAGGCAGGCACCCAGTGGCGTCACCAGACTGGTGCAGTTGGTGTGGGCTGCATTGGGGATGCGCTCCGTATGGGGTGATGTGCCGGAGGAGTTTGACTGTCCTTTGGCAGGCCCCGGGCGTCAGCACCCCCATTCAGGCCTGCTCCAAGGCGGAGAATCAGCCAGAAGCTGCCACTTGTCCGAGGAGCTGGCCTGAACGGCCATCTGAGGTGCACTGCGCAGAAACATGCTGAGCATGCCGAACAGCTTCAGAGGAGACTTCCTTAGAGCAGAGAAAGTCCGCGCCTCTGCACAGCCATTCGGCCTCACTCAGGAGGCGGAGCGGCAGCCGAATGGCTTCAGAAAGAGTACTGCACAGGCACCAACTCTGACGCCTGCACAGTCTCCCCCGAAGCCAAAAGTCTTCAGAAAAGTACTGCGCAGGTGTCAGAGATGGTGCCTGCGCAGTACTCTTTCTGAAGCCAGTTGGCTTCAGAAACAACTGCACAGGCGCCAACTTTGGTGACTGTGCAGTCCAGGTTGGGGGGGGGGGCGCGCATCCCAGGGATGACGCACAGACTTCCGCACCAGGTGATGTGCAGAGTCATGTCACCACTGTAGGCACCACAGCTGTTCCTTGTTCAGTGTGATCTGAGTGGTGTCTCCTCAGGAGCAAATCTTCCCCTTGTATCAATTACTTAGCATGCTCTGGAGCAGTTAGGTCAGCCCAGGCTTCCTGACTCTCTGGATTCAGCATAACTTTCTGCTCTGGATACAGAATAGTTAGGAGAGTGCAGTTAGGTCAGAGCAGGCTGAATTTGCTCTGGATTGCAGCCCATGTCTACTGAAAAGTAAGCCCCATTGTGTTACTCCCAGGACAGTGTCTTGAGGATTGCACCCTGAATGTGGCCTTGAAAACTGTAAAAGAAACTTTTCACTCTAAAATTTTTGTTTACTCCAATTTTAATTCCAATAAACTGTGTTTCTACAATTAATAGAAAATCTATACGAGTTAGATTATTGATTTAATTTTAACAATATTCTGCAGGTTTATTATTTCCCAAAAGCTTTTGTTTTCATTTATATCAAATCTTCATTGAGAGGTCATGTAAACATCACTACATTAGTAATACTCTCTAGTTCACATCGAGGCCTAGGGGAATAAAAACTTTATAGTTCGCAGAAGCTTCAAAAATTCAAAAACTGGTCTAATACATCTATGAGAATACAGTTTATCTCCTTCAGCTTTTTTTCTCAGATCTAGAGCACAATCCTAACCATGTCTACTCAAAAGTAAGCCCTATTGAGTTCAATAGGTCTTACTCCAAGGGAAATGTCATTAGAATTGCAGCCCCTGTCAGTTCTCCCCATGAAAATCTCTAGGCACCAAAGAACAAGGGTAGGAGGAAGTATTTCTTATAATTCTTCAGTAGGATGAAGATAACTTTTAATGATATTTATGTGTAGCTGCTAAATGATATTTTAATGATATTTAATGTATAGCTGCTAAATGAATGAATACATATGTTGGAAGTGATCGGTTGCGTCCCTTCCTCTTGAAGGAGAAACTTTATTTTATAATGTGGTTGTTATCAGACTCACTTCCTGTTTAAATCAAAGTACTTGGTACCTTTTCTTCAAACCTCTTATTCTCACTTTTTTCTTGCTGTTGTTTTAATTTATTATCTGACAGATCTTTAATCTCTATGTCTTTTTCCTACTGTTTTGAATTCTTTTCTGCTCTAGCCTTTTCTGCAAACTTGCTGCTCTTGTTAGACATAGGATTTCACTTTTTGGTAAGTTAAGAAATATTTTGATAGTTATCAAAACCATTTTAATATTTTCAAGTCTTGTAAGGGCTATCTGGTATTCTTATAATGTGTGAGTCACTGCTGAATTGTTAGATATGCCAAGCCAGATATTTTCAAGAATGAAGACTTTCCAAACCTATTACTCCTATACCTCTCATATTTATATTTGTTTTATTTCGTTGACTGGTGTTGCATAGGGTGTTGAACATCTTTTATGAATCTATTAGCAAACAATATTTCATCTGTGGAACTAACACTCTTCCCAAGGAATATATATTTTACTAGTGAAAACGTACCCATGTTGCAGGAGTAAAATTCCCTCCATAAGCCATCCACCACATCACAACAACCCAAGATGCCGACCAGATGCCGAACACAAAATTCCCACCCAAGTTCCCCAAAATGTCTGTCATCCAAGCCAAAATTCCTACCTGGTTAAAAAATGTAGAGCACCCCAAAAATGTAGGACAAATGTACAGTTAAAATAAAGCAAAAATACTTGTATTGCATTCCTGAACACAATCCTAACCACGTCTACTCAAAAGTCAGCCACATTGTGTTCAATGGGTCATACTTCCAGGAAAGTGTCTTTAGGATTGCAGCCTGAGTGCACAATATCACCAATTTAGGATTGTTCCCATGGTGGTGTGGGGCCTAATCCTCCCTAGGGGTGTTGCAAAAGTGCCTTACTCTACAGCACTTTTGCAAGACCCCCAGCCCTGACTAGGGTTTAGGATTGGACTCTAAATGGCAAAGGCTGAAATCCTAACTTCACTTAAGGCAGCCTAAGCCCCAGCAAAAATCCCATGCTGGCCTGAGGTTGTCACTAAAATGGTGTAAGGCACGTCTGCACTACTCCTGGGGAAAAGTTAGACCAGTGCACAGACATGCACTTGCCTCCTTACATCACTATGGGAATGGGAAGACCAATGAGTTGTGGTGGCCTAGATTAGGATAGCACTTATATTTCACTCGCTATCCATGTATGTAATTATTGGATGAAATATGAAGATAAAAGAAGATATAAAAACAGTCTTTGATGCCATTGGTGGTCTGGGACTCTCTCAAGATATTTTAATAGCATCTAAGATTAAAAAACAATTTCTCATAAGTTCAAAGCGCTGGTGTTTTAAAGAGCATTTACATATTTTCCTTTCTTTTTTAAGGTAGTGATGCTTCTACAATGGTTAGTTGCCTACACATCTTAGCTCAAACACTAGATACAAGGTATGTTGACTGGTTTATTCTTGTGTTCTATTCTTATCTGAAAATTCGGTGTGGTTCTAAACATTTTTTTAAAAAAGAGATAAGAAATATTTAATGAAGAGGATTATTTGTCTTCCCGACATTATTTTGCAAGACAAAGACATCTCAAGACATTGTAAGATATATCAAATATATAGTCTTCTAACACAATGGGAGTTTGAGTGATAGATAACTATGAAAAAATGGTGAATTTTGCAATTTGGTACAGGTGTATGTCCCTCAATACCTGCACAGGATGTGTTCCAACCCCTGAATGCTGATCTCTGAAGCCTGGATAATCAAAGTGACCCCTAGACTTACATTTGTGCAGGAAACAGCAAGACTTCTAAGTTGTTTCTAAGAATTATAAAACTCTAAAAGTGCAATCCACTGGAATGGGGAGGCTGGCTGTCCTCCAGTGTAAGTTTCCAGTGTATCCAGTGTAAGTTTCGGACTGAAAGTGGCTCAGCCTTTGTTCAGGGTAAGGGTAATCACTTACCTCAGGGAGGGCCGCAGCAGCTCCAATAGGTCTGCTCAGATCTGCACCACTTAAAGGTCTGCACAGTGAAGATCCAAACAGCCCAGAGTTGCTCCAGCCATCTGGGAATGGGATCAGGATCTAGTACAAGAGCACCTCTATCTCCCACTGCCCTCCTACCCCCTTCTCTTTCCCCACCCTGGAACATTTCCTACATGCCCTCCTCCTCAAACCTCAAGGTACCCATGCTGACTTTAGTTCAGTTTTCATGGAAGTACCTCTCTCCATAATTATTGAGACTGGATACAGAGTCCACAGATTCACACACATCCTTGGGCAGACCTGAATAACATCTAAGGAGGTGCAAACATGCTTTACAGCACATTTTCAACCCTCCTGGGCTGGCACAAGGGACTTGCGCTGGCCCAGCACAATTTTAGGATTATACTCTAACATAATTTTGCAGTAAACTATTAGCTCCAAAGCATTCTGGGGTAATAACTCTTCTACTGCAAGTCATTCTGGAGACCACCGTTTCATTTCAAAGATATTTTTATTTCTAAGTTTTAAGAAAATTATATCTCTCTATTTTGTAGAACTGTCATGAAATCAGGTTCAGAGCTAGTTAAAGCTGGACTACATGCCTTTTTTGAAAATGCAGCTGAGGATTTGGAGAAGACTTCAGAAAATCTTAAACTTGGAAAATTTACCCATTCCCGAACCCAAATTAAGGGTGTTTCACAGAATATCAATTATACGACTGTGGCTTTGTTGCCCATTTTAACATCAATTTTTGAACATGTAGCTCAACATCATTTTGGCGCTGATTTGCTTTGTAAGTCTTCACATTTGTTATTGGTTTTATCAGATTATTTCAGTTATTAAATTATTATCTATTAGTGCTTTTGATGTGCCACAGGTCACCACTAAAACTGAAATTTTCTGTATCCCTCTAATTTAGAAGAATTTACAATGTGGTTTATATCAAGTACAGTTACATTGTTACTGCTTCCATGCGCTAATGCATGACACTGTACTGGAGTAGCATATCTTGTTTCTAATTAAGAGCACAATCCTAACCATGTCTACTCAAAAGTGAGCCCCATTGTGTTCAATGGGTCTTACTCCCCGGAAAGTGTCTTTAGGATTGCAGCCTTAGTCATTATGATTCTCCTTGTTGACTTTCACCCCATCACACATCTGCACCTGCACTGTGCAACCTGTGCCTACTTTTCTCTTACAGTGGGTGATGTCCAGGTTTCGTGCTATAGAATCCTTTGCAGTCTATACTCTCTGGGAACTGGAAAGAACATCTATGTTGAGAGGTACTTACCAAAAGGGAGTTGCATGTACTGCAAGAAAAATAATTCTTATTTGAAAATCGAACCTGCTGGTTCGAATACAGTGACAGCCCGTATAATCCAAAATCCTGTTTCTTGTAGGCCAACCAGATGTCTCTAGGAAGCCCATAAGGCAGGGTTCACATTCATTTTTGGACACCAGGAGACTAACTTGAATTTGTATTTTACCACCTTTAGGAATATCACCCTATTCAGCCAGGCCTTTGAATCTTACAAAGAACGGACTCTCTGAGGCTACTTTTTGCTCACCATTCTTAGTCTGCATGTAGGAACTCAGACTGCAATCCCAAACCCCAGTTAGGCTGGCATAAGTCCTAGCACAAGTTCTGTACTGGCCTGGGAGTGTCACAAAAGTGCAGTAAGGCACTTCTTCACCACTCCTGGGTTGGGGAAAGTAAGGCCTGTACACAGATATGTGCTAGCCTCCTCGCACCACCATAGGAATGGGAAGACAGTTGAGTTATGCTGGCCTAAATTGTTAGCCCAGAATGTGGATGGATCCCTTAAAGATGGCTTTTGCTCAAACCTCCAAGCCATTTCCTGATACCTATATGAGGAAGAGAAGGGTAAGCAGCCAGCAGCTTCTGGAGAAAGTGAAACTGTCAGCAGAAATGTCTAGGCAAGGCAACTGATGAGCCTAGATGAAGACAGAGCTCACTTGCTTGGTAAATGGTAACACGAAAGCTGCACATTGGTACTCTGGTGCCCAAGAACTCACAAAAGCTGTATGGTAGTTCCTAGATCAATTTTTTTTTCAACTGATGTGTTGGGGTCTACAGGTGTACCATGGGATTTTGAGAAGGTTTTTATTATTTATTATTATCATTTATTAGCAGAGCAACTGAGGAATTTGAGTCCCCCAGCAGCAGCAGCATCATGTGCTTGTCAATGGTCGAAAACTGATAGTGTGCATTAACAACTTTAGCATCTTATCAGTATGCCCATGAGATGAAAAAGCCATGAAGGTGTGCATGTATGTATGCATAGATAGATGTAGACGTGGACATCCTCAAAATGCCAGATGCAAGAGGCGCATCTGGATGCAAGTATCTTATGAGCTCCCTGAGGCATCTGGTGCGCTGCTATGTGATATAAGAAGCTGGACTAGATGGGCCTTTGGCCTGATCCAGTGGAGGCTTTTCTTATGTTGTTAAGGCTGGAGGCTTTTCTTATGTTCTTAACTCTACAATCCAGAGTAACTACGGGTGCACGTAAGAGACATTATGTGCACCCGTAGTTACTGCACCACCTAGTGAAAACCTATGGGAAATTTATATTGCAATCCAGAGTAAATTGTTCTTACACCGGAGCAAGGACTCCCCGTAGTTACTCTGGATTGTGCCCTAAGTCACTGTCCTAGACTAAAGCAGTGAGGAAGGACAGAATTTAGGAAAATAACAGATGACTGCTTTGAATATTGTGGAGTTTCATTTATTCACAGTACTCTTCTTTATTCATAATTCTGCTCTTTGCAGGCAACGTCCTGCTCTTGGTGAGTGCTTAGCTTCCCTTGCAGCAGCGATTCCAGTAGCCTTCCTTGAACCATCTCTCAATCTTTACAATCCACTCTCAGTCTTCAACACAAAGACAGCCAGAGAGAGAGCTAGTAAGTACTTCCAAAAATATATTCTTTGCCTTTAAAAAAAAACAAAAAAAACCCTGAAAAACAAATTGCTTCTAAATTTCTGCTATATTGCAATATAAATTGTGCTTATCCCATTTCCCTTATCACTTTACGTAGCTGAAATTCAGCTTCAGTATAACTGAAATTCTGTTGGAATTGTTCTTGTAAGAGAGACCGTTTACAAATGGGGGAAATGAACCCCGTTTGTCTCACAAACTGCCACTTCTCCATCAGCCTCCTTGCTAAAATACATGGCTTTCTTCCATCAAACAATTTGTTTTGCTTGACTCCTTTCACAGGAACTAACTTCCAGAATATGGCTAATGACACAGGAGGGCACATGTATACTGGTATTCCTCATTATCTACTAGGGTTCCATTCTGGAACCTCCCATGGATAAAAAAATTAATGTATAATGAAAACAATGGAAAAATAGGTTTAAAGACTCACATCCAGGTTTCCATCTCTTCTGTTGCACCTAATGGAATAAGGTAGTGCCTCAATATCAGCAGAGGTTTGATTCTGGGACTGAAAAGTGGAATGATTCCTTGCATGATTTCCTCTTTACAACAGAAGAAAAGTAGTTTTTAAAATGTGATTTGCATTAGCCATTCGTGTCGAGTTGAATCCATGTGTAGAAAATCAGCGTATAACAAGCTTGGACCTGTATATTTGAGAGGTTGTTTTTCAGTTGGCGTAAGTAGCCTGTGCTTGCAAAGGGGACTTTTGAATAAGGCTGGGGTGGAGGCAGAGGCAGGAGAAGCCATGTACAGTGCTGTCCCAATGCCACAGCTCTTTGAAATGCAACAAATGTGGAGTGTGAATTTGTGAGCAGCCCACCCTCCTGTCTGACACTTGCTTTCCGACTTTTGAACAAAGTGTTGAAACTTCACCAAACAAAATTTGTCCATCTGACTCCTGGTCAGACAAAGGCAACTTTGTCCTCCAACATAAAGAGAAAGGGACAGAAAGAAAAAGGTTTGGGAGCAGAAATAGGAAACACCAGGGTGCTGCTTATATCAAGGAGTAAGAGTCCTAAGCTGCAAGTGTTGCTTGAATATATGCACAGGAAGTCTGCTAAAGGTTAGCAGTGCAGGAGAGGGACTTTTGCAAATAAAAGGTTATTAAAACATTTCATGTCAACTATATAGAATTCATGTTCATTAAATTTAGCCCCATTTTGAAGTGTGCATATTTCATTCACCTGCTTTCATTTGTACATAATTTATTTTTCAACATAATGGCATATTTCAATAACTTGTGAGTTATCATTTTATGGGTTTCATTTCTCTGCATGTAATATTTTGGTTGCAGTAATCTAATATTCTATTACGGGAAATAATTCATGCAGAGAACCTGTTTGTGTGGAGCATTTGAGTCCCCACATGTAGTTTGAAATGGTACATTGCATGTTTACTAGATCATCTGCTGTTTATGGAAATTAAGCCTAAATGTTACTGTATGAAGGAACAGCTCTGTATGAAACACTCAAACGAAAAGTGCATTGCTGTTGAACAGTAGAGGGAACTGATGCATCATGTTTGCAATTTCTGAGAATCTGTTTTATGCTACATCATGGAAGGCCAGGAGTAAAGCATGCCTTTTCATGTCAGAGGAAGAAATAAAATTATTTGAATTATGCTGCATCCATTCAAAGAACTATGTTAATCTGTTCAAAAATGTTTACCATTTGCCCTAAGTTTTAGGTATGCCTGAAAGGGTAGAAGAAATGTGTCCAGAAATCCGCCATTTGGATGGCTTAATGAAAGAAATAAACAGCTTGGCAGAATCTGGAGCCAGATATACTGAAATGCCACATGTAATTGAGGTGATCCTGCCCATGCTCTGTAATTATCTATCATATTGGTGGGAAAAAGGTCCTGAAAATATTCCAGAAAGTTCTGGGCCCTGCTGCACAATGGTAACCTCTGAACATCTCAGCATAATACTTGGAAACATTTTGAAAATCATCAACAATAACCTTGGGATAGATGAAGCATCATGGATGAAGAGAATCGCAGGTATCTTTGGTGAACGATTAATTTTTAAAGGATTAATTACTGTTTTATTTTTTATCTGTCAGCATCAGGTTTTCCCCACACAGTTGTATTTACATGTAAGCATATAAATACGTGCCTACATTTACATGTAATGCATATACATATATTATACAAATATACTTGATGTAAAATGAACATTGAACTCACTAGGACTTACTTCTGACAAGCATGCATAGTAGCAGACTCCTAGTTTAATAAATCAGTTTATAAAATGGTTAAGTGCAAATCTGACAAAGTACAGTACAGTACGTTCTTTCCAAAGAAAGTGTAGACCACAGCATAGACCGCAGCAATTTCCCTGAAAATAATCAACTGCTCATTCTCTTCTCTAGGCAGTGTACTTGCTTTATAAAAAATACACACCTATACCCACAAAGATTCTAAAATTAGAGTCACAAAATTTGCCACAATAATTTATAGAAATGCTTCTGTTGTGATTTATTTTGTGCCCCCCCCCCCCAAAAAAAAAAATCAGTCTAGCATGTCAGAAAAGGTTAATTAAATTGGATCTGGATATGTGTTGTTCAAAGCATGAGAAAAAAAAAACTCAAGTGCTGAGCAAAAATGATGTGCCAGAAATTCACCTGTCAGTTGAACAAATCAGATGTGAATTTGGACCTTCACCAAATTTTGAAAATGAAATATATGAGAATATTGATTCTGGCATGTTCCACACAACTAAGTAGCATGTTATGCTACTTATAGGTTCACTAACCCTACAATCCAGAGTAACTACAGGAGCACATAAGAGACTTTACGTGCACCCATAGTTACTGCACCACCTAGTAAAAGCCTATGGGAAATTCATATTGCAATCCAAAGCAAATTGTTCTTACACCGGAGCAAGGACTCCCCATAGTTACTCAGGATTGTGCTCATAGGCTCATATAGGTTCATATAGATATAAATACATTTATGGTATAAATGCATTTATAAAGCTAAAACAAGAATGAGTTCATTTGGAAATATTTTTTTGGCAGTGAACTAAACAAATATATTGCACATGTATTTTCACGTATCCTGTGTATATTTTGAATATAGTGTATGCTCAGCCAATCATTAGTAAAGCCAGGCCGGATTTGTTGAAGAGTCACTTTATTCCAACACTGGAAAAACTGAAGAAGAAAGCCATAAAGATAGTGATGGAGGAAGAGCAGCTGAAAGCCGACAGTAAAACGGATACCCAAGAAGCAGAACTCCTCATTCTAGATGAATTTGCTGTTCTTTGCCGAGATCTTTATGCTTTTTATCCCATGTTGATTCGCTACGTAGACAACAACAGGTAGGAGAATCTGTAGCTAAAATATATTAAATGGATTTATCTTGAACCTACAGTCACGGAAGATATTGTAAGAACCTGATTCTAAAGTAGAAAATGAGGCCTCTGATCAATAATCATAACCAATTGTTATTTAAAAAATTTAGTAATTTAAGTTCTGTTCTTAAATTATTAAGGCTGCAATCCAAAGCTCCAGTTAGGCTGGCCTAAGACCCAGCATAAGTCCTATGCTGACTGGGGGGTGTCACAAAAGTGCTATAAGGCACTTCTCCATTCCTGGGGAGGTTAGGCCACTGCAGAGGTATACAGAGCAACCTTCTGACACCTCCATGGGAAGATATGGCATGTGAGTTAGGCCAGCCTAAACTGGTTAGAATAGCACCCTAAGGCTACACCTGCTTACCTAAGAACATAAATGAACTTTATGAAGTTCATAATGAAGCATTTATAGGATTAAAATGAAGCATGTATAGGATTGCTCTGTAAGCCTGCAATATTAAGCACACTTATCTGGAAGTAAGTCCAATGGGGCTGAATTCCAAGTAAACAATAAGATTGCACTGCACAGGTGTAATTCTATTATAGGAAATGATTCCAGCTGAATCTTATGGGATTTAATTTTTAGTAAATGTACTTAGAATCACACTGCACAATTTGCAATCATTTTATGAACTCACACATCCTAAGTCAGCTCATGGGACCTTATTGATGAAGATTAAGGACACAATCCAGAGCAAATTCAGCCTGCTCTGACCTAACTGCACTCTCCTAACTATTCTGTATCCAGAGCAGAAAGTTATGCTGAATCCAGAGAGTCAGGAAGCCTGGGCTGCCCTAAGTGCTCCAGAGCACACTAAGTAATTGACACAAGGGGAAGACTTGCTCCTGAGGAGACACCCCTCAGATCACACTGAACAAGGAACAGCTGTGGTGCCTACAGCGGTGACATGACTCTGCACATCACCTGGTGCGGAAGTCTGTGCGTCATCCCTGGGATGCGCCCCCCCCCCCCCAACCTGGACTGCGCAGTCACCAAAGTTGGCCCCTGCGCAGTTGTTTCTGAAGCCATCTGGCTTCAGAAAGAGTACTGCGCAGGCACCATCTCTGACACCTGCGCAGTACTTTTCTGAAGCCTTTTGGCTTCGGGAGAGTCTGTGCAGGCGTCAGAGTTGGTGCCTGTGCAGTACTCTTTCTGAAGCCATTTGGCTGCCGCTCCGCCTCCTGAGTGAGGCCGAATGGCTGTGCAGAGGCGCGGACTTTCTCTACTCTAAGGAAGTCTCCTCTGAAGCTGTTCGGCATGCTCAGTGTATTTCTGCGCAGTGCACCTCAGATGGCCGTTCAGGCCAGCTCCTCAGACAAGTGTCAGCTTCTGGCTGCTGCTCCGCCTTGGAGCAGGCCTGAATGGGGGTGCTGACGCCCGGGGCCTGCCAAAGGACAGTCAAACTCCTCCGGCACATCACCCCATATGGAGTGCATCACCCAATGCAGCCCACACCAGCCGCACCAGTCTGGTGACGCCACTGGGTGCCTGCCTTATAAGGAGTCCCTGATGAGATGCCAGTACATTCTACAGTGAATACAAGGGGCTTCTTGGAGTGGCCTGCTGTATCCTGAGGTTTGTGGGCAGCCGTAGTTTGTTCCATATCCTGAGGTTGAGAGGCAGGGGTTGCAGCTAGGATGGCCAAGAACTCAGATTTTTGGTCAACACTGCCATTCTTACTCGGGCCTTATCATGGACCTCTATGGGTCTACTCATTACTATACCTGCTCCTGAGGTGGTATAACTCTGAGGGCTGGAAGAGGGCATTTCTGCCTTGAAACAGGCTTTGGATACAGAGTAACTGCTCTGCCCTAGGCAATGCTCAACATGCCCTCAACTTGCCTCTCCTGAGCTGCTTAGGCTGCCCCAGTTAGGGCAGAGCAGGTCCACCTCTCTTAGGGCACCCTATCTTGCCTTGCTCTGCCCTAAGCCTCTTCCAGAGTAACTGGGCTGGAGCATCTTGCAGTTGCTCCAACCTAGTGTTAGATAGGGCGACCTAAGGGCTCTTATGTGGACAGATTAGTTGCTCTGGATTGTCCTGTATGATACCATATATAGTATAAGCTGGGGATGTACTCACAATAGCCATCTTGGGTTCCCTTTTATCAGAGAAGAAAGGCAGGATATAAATAAGATAAATAATAATAATATATGCAGTGGTGGGCTCCAGCAGGTTCGCACCTACTCTATAGAACCGGTTGTTAACAAGAGATGGGACATATAAAGTTTAAAAATAGCCATTTAAAAGTGTCTGCCAGATGGGCAGAGAACCGGTTGTTAATTTCTTTGAAGCCCATCACTGAATATATGGTGATGTGCTCACAATTTATCTTTATCAGTGGCACCCAGTCCTATAAAAATGCAGTACCCATTCAGACCACTGCTTGTCATTCTGCCTCTGAGCGGTTCCTCTTCTGGGTAGCTGTCTTCTTCTCAGTCACATCTGTTGCCCTGTGTCCCAGAGGCTGTGCAGCAAGACACCTGGCAGACATGTTGCCCAGTGTCCTGATGCCAAGAACTACCCAGAAGAAGTGACATGGAGAGGTAGAATGAAAAGGTCTGCTCACTGGTTGGGTGGATCCGTAAACCTCCAGGCAGGTTTTTGAGCAGTCCTGAGGTTCACGTAGTTGAGAGCCCCTTTTCACGATTCCAAACTATATCTACAAAACAATTAAATGATAATAATCATTTGATTATTATGATCAATAATGCTATGATAAAATTATAGCATTTAGTTCTTTGAAAAATAGTGTACCTTTACAGGGTGACCAGATGACCGGAAAAACCCAGATTTGTCTGGATTTTTAGCCTCCTGTCTGGGTGTCCTACATTTTGCATCGTTGTCCTACATTTTGGCTTCATTTTGAAACTTCATGATAGTGCACAGTACCCCATCATGCCATATGTTGTTGGATTCGTATTGAAGAGCAGAATCCAATGCAAAAATCAGTTTTGAGATATCTCCTTATCAAAAGTTATGGTCAAAAAACAAAACAAAAAATACATTTTTTGGCGATTTTTTTCAGCGGGTAGGAATTTTGGCCTGGGATTAGGAATTTTGGCCTTGGGGTTCAGGAATTTTGGGTTTGGCATCTTGTCACCCTGACCTTTCAGTACTTTGTTGGGTGAATGGAAATAAATTGAAACGATAGATATCAGTAAAGTATTATTAGCATCAATTATTTCTAAAACCTCTATTACTAGAGCCTCTAAAGAAGGTTAGCAGAGGGTACTGGAAATCTTCAGGAAAATAGATAACCCATATTTGCTTGAATCTAACGCTCACCTTTTTCAGCCAAATTTAGTCACCAAAATAGGAGTGTGCATTAGATCCAGTGGTGCTTTAGATTCAAGTAAATACAATATTTTGATTATAAGTATAGGTCAGTATTTAGTTTAAAAGTTTATTATAATAAAAATGTATTATAAACCCATTATTTTATAATGTACTGAAATTAGGTAAAAATCAGAACATACGGTAAACGTCATATTATTATTGTCATGTAACTCATTATTTAATGCAGTAAAAATAAATTTTGCACCTGCTTTGCGACTGTGCATTACAATCGCCAATAAACCTTTTTAAAAATCTCAACCCTTTTAAAATCAGGGTGCATATTAGATTCAGTGTCATATTAGATTCAAGTAAATATGGTATTTGCCTTCCAGAGTATTCTTTCAAAGTTCAAGCTATGAGGTTTTAAGACAATAATTTACTTTTTTTTACAAATAGTGGGAATATTTCTGTAATTAAAGAAAAATAGTATGTAATTAGTATCATATTTTTTGCACATTGCTCACCTATGTGAAATACTGGTTTACCAATAAAAAGTTGGAAAACAAGAATTCAAATGATTGTAACTCAGAGAATAGTGACCTAAATGTTGGACCTCTAGGCAAAGCAAATAGGATGCATGTAGGTGATGCAAGTCAAGGTCACTTCATGGATCATGAAGCAGTTTTCACTAAAGTTTGATAGCTTTGACACCTGACACATGGAAGAATGAAGTCCTGTCTTGAAAAAATCAATAAGGAATAGGACAAAGACAGCATAACCATAGGCTTTCTTAAATATAGGTTAGGGAAGGGAAGGAATATGTGAGTGATTGTTTTAACATCAGCTTAAATTCTGTTTAATAGTGTATCTAATATTTTTGGATGTTAATGATAAACAAGGTTATACAAAGGACTCCACCCAGAAAGCAATTTAATTCAGTATTGCAGACTCACGTCCTTTCAATACAATTTACCCGTTAAATTTTACAATTCAGAATAGTTCAAAGTTGTGAAATCCTTATGAATATCTAATAGGAAAAAAATCAGCAGTTTTCATGAAAGCTTAGAATTGTTTTTTGACCTTGAAAGCTTGCCTCTGAATGCTCTAATGCAGCCCCTTTGCAAATACAATCAGCGTACTCACAAATGTCAAGGTAAACATTTTTAAAACCTGTTGAATGGATATAATCCTTGATTCAGCAGCTTCTTAGAAAACATCATGTATCTGTCAGAGTGGGCTCTAGACCATCATTATGTATATCAAAATAAGGGTGAAGTCCTAGGAAGCAGATGGGTCAGCACAAGTAGTCTCTTGCACGGGTCTATCATCTTGAATGGCACTCTGATGCCACCAAGCTCGGCCAGCAAGGGTATCTGGGGGGAAGATGTGGGGCGAGTGTGGAGGAGGTAGGAGGAAGGCATACTAGGCTGGGAGGATGGTGAGTGGAGGACATTCCTGGGTGTGGATAGGAGTGGGTGGCAGAGCCAGGACCCTCTTCTGTTCCCCTTGCAGTATGGAGTGGTTCCAGGCTGCTCTGTTCTTCTTGGATCTATGCTGCCTCATGTGGGGCAGATATGAGTAGACACATTCAGCCCTTGTAGCTCTCCCTGGATAGGGGGAAAGTTTCCCCTTGCCTTGAGCTGAGCCACAGTCAGCCCTGAACTTGCACTGGCTATAATGCCGGCACACCAGCCTGCCTGCTCCAGTAGAATGTGCTTCTCATGTTGTCACTCTTTAAGGTGGTCATAAGTTTCTGTTAGCCTTGTTCCAAAACATCTATTGTGCAACCTCTTCACAGATCTTCAGATCACATCACTACAGAATAATTCCAATTGGACCCCACTGGATGGTGAATTAGGAATAACTCTTATGAACACAAATGCTATTATTTCTTATTCATTATTATTTATGATGATGCTCTTATTTATTATGGGCATCTTAATCCAATGTCCAAGACTCATGCATTTAGGACTAAGCCCCTAGAAAACCAGTGGAATTTATTTCAGATCATACAATCAGAGGATGGTCTTGTTTTTCTTAATAAAATGTTTATTTTAGGCTGCAATTCTATATAATCCTGTCAGTAAGGCTGCACTTCTGAAGTGCACTTAGGCCAGCCGATCAGGCACTTGGTCCAGCCTAATGCCAGATAAGCCAGACTTCTGGCACCAGAAAAGGACTGGGCCAGCCTAAGTCCACTTAGGCTGGCCCAAGGCAGATAAACCTGCACTGGCTTAGCAGTGCTAATCTAGGCAGCTCAGAGGGGCGTGTTGAGCATGGCCTACAACAGTGCAGTTTGTTGTGCACTGCACAACAGTGCAGCTCTGTTCTGGAAACAGAGCCTGTTTCCAGAACAGACATGACCCCTCTGACTTAGGCCACCTCAGGACCAGGCACAAGTTGGAGTAGACCTATAGGGATCCATAATAAGCCAGAGTAAGAACTGAAGCAAAATAAAAAGTTCTGAGTCTTAGGCTGGCCTAAGAACCACTCCTGCCTCTCAGTCTCAGGATATGGCACAATTACAACAGCCCATTTCAGAATATGGCACAACTCCCACAGCCCAGTGAGTATGCTGCCTTTTTGCGGTTAGGGCAGCTTAGAGGCCTCCTGACCTATAGTCAGCTCAGGTGTGTGTCAGGTTTGTGTGATTTGGTGTGTCAGCTCAGGTGCCCAATGCAGTTTTTAACAAACAGTAAAAAATAAGTAAACTAATAATCTCAAATTAGCAGTAGCAAATTTAAAAACCAGCATAAATAATAAACTATTAATATACTGTATAATAACAGATGTACTGTAAACAAAAGGAGTGAAGAACATTTCTTCCATATACATCTGATAAGCACTGGACTGCTGTTGTGCACATCAAAACACTATATAGAAGGATGCAGTGAAAAAAGTGGTAGTAGAAATGCTGATGTTCAGTATTAAACATATTAATAAGTTAATCTAACAAACATACAGTACTGTATTTACTCGAATCTAACGCTTACCATTTTCAGCCAAATTTAGACTCCAAAATCAGGGTGCGCATTAGATTCAAGTGAATGTGGTATTATGATTGTGAGTATAGGGTGCACATTAGATTCAATGGCACATCAGATTCAAGTAAATATGGGTATTTTTATTTTCTGTTTAGATCAAACTGGCTTAAAAAACCAGATGCCGATTCTGATGAACTTTTTCGAATGGTTGCTGAAGTCTTCATCCTCTGGTGTAAATCACATGTAAGTTAAGGTTTCAAATGTTATGTTCATAATAAGATATACTTGCAAGAATGAATAAAATGTTGTGTCCGTTTATGAAATGCTCAGAAAACATTTTAACATGATTTTTCTTTCAGAATTTCAAGAGAGAAGAACAAAACTTTGTCATTCAAAATGAAATCAACAATTTGGCATTTTTGACAGGAGACACCAAAAGTAAGATGTCAAAAGTAAGTCAAAAAGTGTTTAGGTTTCTCAGGTTAATGATGTAGACTTCTTACATCATTATCAGTAGCTGTTAGAAACTACATCGGTTTTTGGCTACGTTAAGTAGTTTCTTCTTAATGGAAGTCAGATTTATATGTTTTATGTTTTATACATATAAAATATAAAATATTTATATTACATATGTATTAAGATTTGATGGAGCTCTGCAACCAGTGCAAAAAACTCAGCATTTTGAAAGTTATATTTTATATGGGAATATTTTGATGGCAGCAATATGTTTGCATAATGCAAATTTAGGGCACAATCCAGAGTAACTACAGGGAGTCCTTGCTCCGGTATAAGAACAATTTGCTCTGGATTGCAGTATGAATTTCCCATAGGTTTTCACTAGGTGGTGCAGTAACTACGGATGCACATAAAATCTCTTGCATGCTCTCGTAGTTACTCTGGATTGTAGGGTAAGTGTAATATGTTTGTGCTCTTATGAAAGAATGAGAGCGACAAGAAGATCAGTGCGTTCAAACTGAGGCAGATTATAGAATAGATATGAACCAATTGTCCAGGTTCTCTTGAAGGGAAAGTTTCTATGTTTGGAGAAGGATGTGTTTATGGCACAATCCTACACCTAATCTGCACATTGTGACAAAGCTGAAGATATTAGCATTGGAGGAAGTCCTTGTATAATGCCAGTGCAAGGAGAAATGTGTGCTAGAGCACTGAAGAACTGTCTCAAGCAGCGCAGGGGCTGTGGAAGGTGCAAGGGCAGTACTGGAGAATTGCATCCCGTTCTGATCGCCACATTTCAAAAAGGATATAGTGGAAATGGGAAAGGTGCTGAAGAGAGCAATCAAAATTATTGTTGAGCAGGAACATCTCCCTTTATGAGGAAAAGCTATAGCATTTGGGGGCTCTTTAGTCTCAAAAAGGTGCCTGATTTTGGGTAGGTGGGTAGGAAGGATGAGATACATAATTAAGACATATAAAATTATGCAGGGGATAGACAGAGGAAAGTTCTTATCCCTCTCACACTACACCAGAACCAGAGGACATTAAAATTGATGTTAGGAGAGTAAAAACTGGTAAAAGAAAATCTTTTCCCAATGTGTAATTAGTGTTTGGAACACCTTGCCACAGGATATGGTGATGTCATCTGGCCTATATGCCTTTGAAAGAGGATTGCATAGATTTCTGCAGAAAAAGTCTATCACAGGTTGCAAGCTTTGATGTATTTGTATAACTTCCCAGTTTCAGAAGTAAGCTACCCCAGAATGCCAGATGCAAGGGAATGCACAAGGGTGTGGGTCTCTTGTTATCTTAGTAGTCCCTGCGGCACCTGAAGGGTCACTGTGCGATTTGGGAAGCTGCATTAGTTGGACCTTTGGACACTTCCCAAGCCTGAAATCCTAATAAGGATTGTCCTAACTATTTAGCAGGTGCAGCTCCAACTAGTCCGTTGTCAGGCTGAAGTTTTTTTCTGGGGTAGAGGGTAATTCTATAGACATAACTGAGACATATAAAATTATGCAGGGGATAGACAGGGGAAAGTCTTACCCCAAGAAGACCGCTTCCCTGTTGATGTCCATGCAGTGCAGCCTTGATGGCTCCCATGAATCGGCATTGGTTAGGACTGAGCTGTAAGCCTTTTATAACACTAAATTGAGAACCATAGTTGTGTGAATGTTAGGCTTTCTTTTGTGTATGTGTGGAGGTATGGATGAATATTCCTGGGTATTTGGAATCTGACCTTTTGTTTGTTATTATATTCTACTGAGGATGCTTTTTAATGTTGTACAATTTACATCTCATTGTTTTGGAGACATGAGGTGTACTCCAAATTATTAGTGCATTTCAATATTAACTAAAAAGTTGAAATTTGGTAGGCCAAACGAGCCAAGATATATTAATAATCACAAACTATCACAATCACACAATCACAAACTAAAAATGTTTAGAGATGTCACTCAAAATGTGGGACTGAAGTTTGTTGTAACTAAAGACATATGCTACAATCCAGAGTAACTTTGGGCCCTTTTACACCGAAGAAGTTACACTGCCACCTATGGGAAATGGCAATCCAGAGTAAGTACCTCTTATGTCTTCCCATAGTTACTCTGGATTATAGGGTAAATTCACATCAGAGGTCCTACCTTACTCAGGGTGCAATCCAAAGGTGCCCTTTGGCAGACCCAAGGCCCTTATACTGGCCCAATAATATCTCGTATGTGCCATAAAGAACTTATGTGCCACTATTCAGGAAGTTGGGCCAGTACACAGAATGTCCTTGGCCTCTGTGCCAATGTGGGCATTAAGAACACGGTGAGTTCCACTGACCAATCTCAGTTACCACAGGGGTTTGGAGGGAAAAGGAGGAGGAAGGGGGCAGGTGATCCCAGAAACAGGAGGATGGGAATCAGGAGGTGGGGCTGGGACCTGGCGATATGCCAGATCCCAACCCACTTCCCCAGCCAGTATATTTTTAACTGCTTTCACATAAGCAGTTTTCATGTCTGATATGTTAATTTTATATAACTAATAGGAAAGATAAAATATCATGATATAGGGTAATTCAAAATGAATGGGAAAAAGTCACAGATATGTTTTCTTTTTGTCCCATTCATTTTGAATCACACAGTAGAAAGGTTATGCCTATAAAACTCACCATGAATAAGATTTTAAAAATTAACACATGATCAGGTAGTACTGACCGACATTTGAAGCAGTTACCAAATTCTGTCAAGGGAAAAGTACCAGTGAATCCTGTGAGTTATATGCTAGTGATGCTTTTACTGTAATCATCATCATAATTAATTACCACAATTCAGTTTCATGCTTTATTTAAACCATATATTTGAAAGTGCATTTTCAAAAAAGGTCTAAGATATAAAAGGGAGTAATATATGACTCTCTCTCTATCTCTCTCTCTTACACACACACACACACACACACACACAGAGTCAAATATTTAACCTATTATAAGCCTTACTTGCCAGGTATCTCATGTTGCAAAGTATATAGTACTTTGTATAGTACTTCATACCCCCCCCCAGCTCTAAGATCTCAAGGGAGCAGGGGAGAGAGAGGCTCAGGATGAAGAGAAGGAGAAAGTGGGGAGAAACTTTGAAGGTGTCTTTGATTGCTGCCTCCTAACCATATCTACCCAGATGTAAGTCCTATTGTGTTAAATGGGGCTTTCTCCCAGGAAAGTGTCTTTAGGATTGTAGACTTCATAAAAGCATGCACACTGAATGCATGTTTTGAATTCAATTCCAGTGTTTTGTCATCATTTTTTACATCCAGTTAATATTTTTATGTGAATATTTTTGGGGTTCTGGAACCAATCTTCTGAGTTTCCGTTATTTCCTATGGAAAAATCTGCTTCACGTAAAGAATATTTCACATAACAAACATGCCTCCGGAATGAATTAAATTTGTTACATGAGGCGCTGCTGTATAATGCTGTGTTATAGAATAACATTGTAGGATAGATGATATACTTTTCATCTGTATCTGAAACAAAGTACCTAAGTCGCTGTATTTCTTTAGGTTCACTTTATATATCTATCTATCTAAAAGCAGGCCACCGTCAGTCTTGAAAGACTATGGTATCATGCTCAGCTTTGCATACGCTGCATGCGAAGCACGAAAGCCTGGGTTGGAGTGTCATGGAGGATAGGCTGTTACCCAAGCAGCAAATCCCCCCTCTCCACGCCACTGACTTAGTCCAATGGAAAGGCAGAGCCAATACGATTGGATCCAGCTGGCGTCGCAGAGCTGGGCTAAGGACAGGAGCTCACCCTGTCTTGTGGGGCCGACCCGGGTCTCGAACCCTGGCCTGCTGGTTAAGAGGCACAGCGTCTTAACCACTTGCACCACCCACAGCCCTATCTATCTACAGTATTTATATACCGCTTTTCAACTAACAAGTTCACAAAGCGGTTTACAAAGAAAATCAAAATATAATAATAGCTAATTAAAAGCTAATGGGTCCCTGTCCCAAAAGGGCTCAAAATCAAAAATGCAAAAAAGAACACCAGCAGAAGCTACTTGAACAGACACTACTGGGGTGCGTAGGGCCAGTGACTCTCCCCCTGCTAAATAAAAGAGGATGCGCATATGGGCATGTGAGCAAATGAGGAATACACACAGAAAGGGCCCTTTCTGCACTGCTTCTTCATCCTATTTCTGGAAACATAGACCATTCCTCTTCTACAAAACAATGATCTCTATGGAGGAATAGCTGTTTTCCTGGAATACCTGGTGGAGGACTGAATGGCTACGCAGGAAGAGCCATGGAAGGATAAGAAGGATTTTGGAAAGGCATGTGGAGGCTGCTTTACTAGCATCTGTGCCTACCATGGTTTTTAAAGAGCCACATAATTCAGCTTTTACTTTCTGTATTTGCATTATTTGTAATATATATACACATAAAACATTACTGAATTACCTCCTCATTAATGGCTATATTCAGCTGTTCTAGACTTCTTGATCATAAACATAGCTATTGTGTAGGTTACGCTTGACCATCAGCCGGGGTATTTCTAAGCTTCGTATGTAGACTTGCTGGAATATTATATAAAAAATTTTTTGCAGATACAGCACTATAAATATTCAAATATAGATAGTTACAAACAGCCAGTATCTTTTGTTCTCTGCTTAAAATATTTAAAATATTGTTATTTCATAAGTTCACTTTCATCCATAAAGTCTGTTTCCAGTAAATTTCCTTGTTAAAATCTTGTACATATCAGATGGTATTATAATTCAGTATTACATTTCTGTTGCTTCATGTTTAGTGGAAAGTTTCAGATAACCTTTCAATTGTGCATGACAATGAATAAATGCGTAAGCTATTGAAGAGTATAATAATGAAAAACAAATAGAAACTCTTATCCAATATGCATAGGTTCATGTGATATTAATGCAAAAGTTTTACAATACTAAAAAGCAGTGGTTTTCAACCTTTTCAAATCAGCACTCTGGTAACGCACTAAGGGCGCAATCCTGAGTAACTACGGGGAGTCCTTGCTCCGGTGTAAGAACAATTTGCTCTGGATTGCAATATGAATTTCCCATAGGTTTTCACTGGGTGGTGCAGTAACTACGGGTGCACGTAAAGTCTCTTATATGCTCCCGTAGTTACTCTGGATTGTAGGGTTAAATTATCAAGGCACACCATCAGTTTTTTTTAACAATCAGTAAAGCATATCTTTTGAAAGTATGTGCTTGTATCCATCAGTGGCCCTACTAAAAATTCTAAATTCTAGAATTCTCCCTAAATTCTCCCAAATTACCTAAATTCTCATGGCACAACCGCAGACCATCTGTAGCACACCTGTGTGCCATGGTGCAGTGGTTGAAAAGGCTGCTATAAAGTCTTCATCCAGAAGAAAAAAAGTGAGAGGAAAAATTGTCAGTTTTTTCCATTGAGGGGGGGGAAAGTGTTCCAGTAAACATGTTCTCTTTAATACTTTTTTCAGTGATTATGAATTTTTTGAGCCGTTATCATGTTAAGACACTGTGCCTGTTAACCAGCAGGCCAAGGTTCGAGACCTGGGTCGGCCCCACAAGTCAGGGTGAGCTTCTGTCCTTAGCCCAGCTCTGCGACACCAGTTGGATCCAATCGTATTGGCTCTGCCTTTCCATTGGACTAATTTAGTGGCGTGGAGAGAGGGGATTTGCTGCTTGGGTAACAGCCTATCCTCCATTACAATCCAATCCAGGCTTTCGTGCTTTGCATGCAATGTATGCAGCGCCAAGCACGATACCATAGTCTTCCAAGACTGACGGAGGCCTGCTTTTTTTTATCAACTCGGCATTCTCCTTGCTGAGGTTAGGCACCATTTTACTGTGGTGGGTATTTCTGAACTCTAGGGGGGACAAGATTGTCAAGAGAATCCTGAAGGGTTTGATTTGGGACTATCTCTTAGCCCACTACATTCTCCTCCATGATGGTCTGGTTAACAAAAGGTGCAATCCTGACTTAAGCCAGAGAGAATGGCTCACCTAAGCTGGCCTAAAGTGGGCCATATTGTGAACTGACAGGCCATATCCACAGGGCTAAGAGGACTATAGTCTGACCTAACTGTCAGAGCACAAAGGCAGCATGCTCACTGGCTCTGGGTACAGCCTACTAAGCTGGCCTAAAGTGGGCCATATTGTGAACTGACAGGCCATATCCACAGGGCTAAGAGGACTATAGTCTGACCTAACTGTCAGAGCACAAAGGCAGCATGCTCACTGGCTCTGGGTACAGCCTACTAAGCTGGCCTAAAGTGGGCCATATTGTGAACTGACAGGCCATATCCACAGGGCTAAGAGGACTATAGTCTGACCTAACTGTCAGAGCACAAAGGCAGCATGCTCACTGGCTCTGGGTACAGCCTACTAAGCTGGCCTAAAGTGGGCCATATTGTGAACTGACAGGCCATATCCACAGGGCTAAGAGGACTATAGTCTGACCTAACTGTCAGAGCACAAGGGCAGCATGCTCACTGGCTCTGGGTACAGCCTAACTGTTCTAGGGCGTGCTCAACATGCCCTCAACACACCCCTGCTGAACTACCTAGGCTTGCACTACTAGGCTAATGCAAGTCCATCTGTGTTGGGCCAGGCTACGTGGACTTATGTGCCCACGTAGACTTAGGACACTCAAGCCTTCTTTGGTGCAGTTAGGCTGGCCTATCTGGCATTAAGTTTGCCCAAGTTCCATATAGGTTAGCGTTAAGAGCACTTCAGGATTGCAGCATAAATAATTGAGATTTATATCTAAATGGAATATAATAGATTATTTACTAGCCCTTTTGTAATAGTCTGACATACCACATTGCATTTGGCACTAATAGGCTCAAGCCAGTTTTCATGGGAAGCTTATCGCTTTGCATCTTATCACTGTTCAGTGCTTTGGGGTCCTGGCTTGTGATCCAGAATTCATATACCTTAAACAAAACAAAATCTGCAGAACTGCCAGATACAGAAGTCTCAATGTGGTTGTGTATGATTGCTGTCAAAGCAGCTCTAGGTTCACTGGAAAGGGATGAGAGATCAGTCTACATTCCTATCTTGGCTAAGCTGTCCAAACCTCTTTCTGTCTCAGGTGCAAGGCTGAAGTATGTCAAGTCAAGCAGCAGCTGCATTACCCAGAAGCTGAGGCATGTCAGTACAATCTCAGAATCAGGACATACTGTAATGATCAGACTGTTCCCCTTCAACTCTGGAACTTTAGCTGCATTATTTTCAAGTGTTTCTCCAAGTTATCAGCCTACAAGTCTAGCTTGTCCAGACAGTGGTCTTTTAGAAAGCGGTCAGGGTAAAACCTCAAAAAGGGGGGAGGAGTCCTTTTCCCATGGTTTGTCCTTACAAAAGATAATGTTTATTTTAGGTATTTTATAAATATAAGTTTTTTCTATTAATATTATTGCTTCATTTTTTCTGATCCAAATAGTGACTAAAATGATCAAAAAGTGGCCTTCTTCTCTTCATGATCCTATGAATTCCAGCATGCCAGGCCTCCCATTCTTCACCACCTTCTCAAATCTGTCCAAATTCATGTTCATTGCCTTGGTGACACTATCCAACCACCCCATCCTATGCTGCCCCCTTCTCCTTTGGCCTTCAGTTTTTCCCAAAATCAGGCTCTTTTCTAAGGCGTCATCCCTTCTCATGATGTGGCCAAAATATTAGAGCTTCAGTTTCCATCTAGTGGAAACTGACCATCTAGTGAACAGTCAGGGTTGATTTCCTGGAGGATAGACTGATTGGATCTCCATGCAGCCCAAGGGACTCTCAAGAGTCTTCTCCAGCACATTCAAAGCCATTTATCCTTTGACGGTCTGCCTTCTTCACGGTCCAACTCTACATTACTACAGGGAAAACCATAGCTTTAACTAGACTGATATTTGTTGGAAAGTTGACATCTCGACTTTTAATTAGGTTGTCTAGTTTGCCTTAGCTTTCCTCCCCAGATGCAGGAGTCTTTTAATTTCTTGACTGAAATCACCATCTGCAGTTATCTTAGAGCCCCCAGAAATAAACTCTGTGACAACCCCATTTCTTCTCCTTCTATTTGCCATGAATTGATGGGATCAGAAGACATGATTTTGGGTTTTTTATGTTTAGTTATAAGCCACATTTTTTCACTTTCTTCTTTCACCTTCATCAAGAGATTCCTTAGTTCCTCCTCACTCTCTGCCATTAGAGTGGTACCACCTGTGTATCTGAGGTTATTGATATTTCTCCCAGTGATCTTAATTCCAGCTTGTGATCCATCCAGCCCAGCCTTTCTCATAATGTACTCTCATAATGTACATATAAATTAAATAAACAAGGTGACAACATACAGCCTTATTATACTCCTTTCACAATTTTAAACCACTCTGTTGTTCCATATTTGGTTCTAACCAGTGGCATCACCAGGGTGGTTGCGGTCCGCACCAGGTAATGTCCCCAAGGGAGTGACACGCACTGGGGGACTTAAAAAAATAAAAACACACATAACTTTGTTATGGTGCATCCAACCCTGTCAGTCATATACTGTTGGATTCATTTTGAAAAGCAGAATCCAATGCAAATATTGGGTTTCAAATATCACCTTCCTATCAAAAGTTATGGCCTAAAAACTAAAAATATGCATTGAACTCTATGGAAAGTGAAAATGACCCATACCACAACTTTACTCATGAGTAGGCAAACATGCCATAGTTCATTGGAAAGTGCAGCCTGAGAAGAATCTAAGGACACCAGAATTGTCCTGATCCAATGAACACAGCCCCCACAAATCATCCCAGAAGTAGGTCCCTGATGATAGCATTGAAATTTATTGAAAATTGATGTAAACTGCATAGCTGTGTTTACTGCTGAGTAAGCAGGCATGGCTTGGCTGGAGTGGAAGGTCAGTCCAGAAGAGGACAAGACTTCCAAAATCAGGGACATTACTAGGGCGTTAGAAAGGAGGCACCCTTGAAGGGGGTGGCAGCTTGTGAACTAAATGGCTAAAATCATGGTTTGTAGAAATAATCCCATCACCTTTGAATGTGCAATTTACAGCAGAATGCAGTGAAACAAACCACTTTATTAAAATGTATGGCTAAAAAAACCAATGGAGGCAGGGCAATGGCACATAATCATGCCTACCATTCATATTGTTGCCCCTCCCAATGTATGAGGGTTGTCGCGCTGGCCTCCTGTACCAGGTGACATGCACCCTAGTGATGCCCCTTGTTCTAACTGTTGCTTTTTGACCCCCATACAAGTTTCTCAGGAGACCAATAAGGTGATCTGGCACCCCCATCTCTTTAAGAACTTGCCACAATTTGTTGTGATCCACATAGTCAAAGACTTTAGCATAGTCGATGAAGCAGAAGTAGGTGTTTTTCTGGAACTCCTTTGTTTTCTCCACAATCTAGTGAATATTGACAATTTGGTCTCTTGTTCCTCTTCCTCTCCAGAAACCAGCTTGTACATCTGGTAGTTCATGATCAACATGCTGCTGGAGCTGAGCTTGTATTTTGAGCATTACTTTGCTAGCATGTGAAATTAGTGTGTTTGTGCAAGAATTTCAACATTCTTTGGCATTGACTTCCTTTGGGATTGGGACATAGACTGATCTTTTCCAACCCTGAGGCCATTGTTAAGTTTTCCAAATTTGCTGGCAGACTGAGGCTGCAATCCTAAAGATGCATTCCTGGGAGTAAGACCCATTGAACCCATTGAACACAATGGGGCTTACTGTTGAGTAGACATGGTTAGAAATGTGTTCTGATTGTATCACTTTGGGCACAATCCAGAGCAACTACGGGGAGTCCTTGCTCCGGTGTAAGAACAATTTGCTCTGGATTGCAATATGAATTTCCCATAGGTTTTAATTAGGTGGTACAGTAACTACGGATACACATAATGTCTCTTATGTGCTCCCGTAGTTGCTCTGGATTGTAGGGCCAGACACCATCATCTTTTAAGATTTTGAGGAGCTCAACTGCAATACCACCACCTCCATTAGCTTTGTTCTTAGACTTTTTAGGATCCACTTGACTTCATTCTCCAAGGTGTCTGGCTCAAGTTCAAGATGTCTGGCCTTCTTGGGCTGCAATCCTAAAGATACTTTCCTGGGAGTAAGACCCATTGAGAGAACGGAAAGTTTTCCATTCTTCATAATCTCTCAGGCCATGCAGATTAATTTTATCAGAAGTCTGTTCATGGTTTATTGGTGAAAAGCAGGCAGGCAGGTTACATCATGTCCATGACATCCTTGGTCCAGCATTGAGGGTTTGGGTTGGCCCAGCAGCACTGCAAGATTGTGCTGCTGGTGAGGCTAATCTGTTCTGGAATTGGATGATAATACTGAGAATGATGAAAGAGATGGAGTCTGTGCCTTCAATCTGGGTTTCAGGGTGACGATCATAAACAGCTATGTAGATTCTGTGAATCCAAAGCCCTTTTTAGAAAAAAGAACAGAATGAGGGCGAACAGCATCAAACCCTATGATATATAGGCACTATGGAGCCTCTCAGTTTCAAGATTCAGTATAAATGCCCTTTATGTCCATGGGACATTGTCCATGTTCTGGGCACCAGAACAATACCTTCTCCTTGATGTATTCTGCCTCAGCCCATCTTTTCTCCAAGTCCTACTGTCCTGGCTTGACTTTGGACCCTTTAGTTTCCTTTGGAAGAACCTTCTCAGATTCTATTAAGAGGGGTAGACCTCCTAGTTCAACTTCTTAAAGTTTGACTTTCTGAATCAGGGAGAGAATCCACAATGAAATGGTGCCTAAACTTCTAAAGGAGAAGGAAGAATCATGGATAAGGGTGGCAGTCAAGGGTAAGGGCAGTAGTGCCTAACCACTTGTGGTTCCACAAAATCAGCAGATGTTAAGTATTTAATTCTAATTCTAACCTGGATCCACACATACAGTAGAATAACATAGTATGATAGATGATAAATGGGTATTTTAAATCTGTGGATCTGACAGTGAAGCAGAAAGCCTCCCTAAAAATAGGAAACTAACAGAGAAATTAGCCTACAGATGGGAATGCTAATTTATAAAATAGCCTTTTATCTTCTTTGCTGGTTTTTTATATACAAGGAATTGTTCATATGACATGAACAGGAATTCCCCCCCTGCATTCTGAAGTTCTTCTTTCCTATCATCAAAACTCTGCTATATACTCATTGGCAAAAGAGGATTAGATGGGTAATTATACACAATAAAACTTAAACTTGTACATTAAATGTATGAATTATAAAAGATTCATGTTATAGTCTGAAATACCAGCCTGGCTATTTTATGTTGCAAATAAATATTGTGTTAAGATCTGATGTTCCACATTTGGTCACATCTTAAAAGCTGATACAGTATAATGACATTTTAAATTATGAAATACCTTATTATTGACCTTTGTTAATCTGTATTTATTTTAAGCTGAGCAAATTTTATTTTTTAATTTTTCTTTTCTGATAATATGGCAGAAGATTGCTCAGAGGGGAATGGTAAGTTAGTGAACATTTAGTCTGAGAAAAATGGGTATTTTAGCTATACTGAAATAACAGATTTATGTGAGCTCTTAAACGGACTACTAAAAAAACTTCACTGCATTAATCTGTTATTTTTTCATGCAGGAAAAATGCTGATATGATAATTTCTTAGTTTTGTTTTCTTTGTTTAAGGTTTTTACTCATATGTCTAAACATGACATTTTATTAGCTTGGCCAGAGGGTATCAGAAATACCATAAAACACGCCTCAGTGGGATAGGGCAGTGCACAGATATGTGCTGGCTTCCCTTATGCCACCGCAGGAATGGGGAAATGAGTGACTTGTGCTGACCTAAATTGGTTAGGATTTCACTCTCGGGCTTCAGTTTAACTTTCCAAACAGTCAGGTTAGTTCTGGTATACTGTATATGGAAGTGACCGATGAAGATCACTTCTTAGACAAAGTATAAAACCTTGTGTATATCAATATTCTATAGAAATGCAGAAAAAGGAATTTACTGTATATTTGAGTGTAGAGACCAGCTTCCAAAAGCTATCAGATTCAATGTATAGAAAGTTCTGATTCAATCCGAAGAATCTTAGGCCAGTCTAACTCACCTGGCCTATCTTTCCCTGGTGGTGTGATTTGCCTGAGCATTGGCCTAACTCCCCAGGAGAGGGGCTGAAGAGCCTTATGATACTTTTGATACTTTTGTGGTACCTCCTGCTCAGCACAGGACTTATGCCAGAGCTTAGGCTGGCTGATGAGCACAATCCTAACCATGTCTATGCAAAAGGAAGCCCCATTATGTTCAATGGGTCTTACGCCCAGGGAAGTGTCTTTAGGATTATAGCCCAAGTGGAGTTTAGGATTGCAGCCTCAGTTATGACTTCAACTAGTCATGCCCAACTACTGGTGGTTCTAAATGCAGACATTTATGTCCTTTCTTAGCAAATGTATGACTCATTACCAGTGGTATTACCCAGCACAGTGTATGAGGCCTGCATGTCACCTTTATGATGGATGTCTTCCCATGCAGTGGATGGAGCAATGCCCCAGATTGTGGGTGCCCCTGATTCATCATTGCCCTGCCCTATTGATTTTTTGGCTTATAACGTTTAATAGAATGAAGATATTTGTGTGGTGTGTTTCATTGCATTCTACATGAAATTAGCTTATCAAATAATATATAACGTGACATTATTTAAATTTACCAAGATTTTATAAGTTTTGGTCAGTAGTGGAGTACCTCTCCTTATGCATGTCACCCAGTCCTGCCTACATCTCCATAGTGAAGCTGTTGCTTATTAGTACTTAGGTGGACATTGCACCAGGGATAAGAATGTAGAACTGTATCAATGATATTAGTGGGAGGCTTTTTATGTAACTTTATTTTTTGTTATGAATCAGGGTATAAGTTATTAAGTTTTATTGTTATGAAAATGAACTTGAATCTTCTGGGCATTGCCTGATATAATCTCAGAATAGACAGGGATGGTTGAATAAGATTATCAGTGTCGAGAGTATAGAATTTCAGTGATCGTTTCATCTCCACATCATTAAAGGCAGAAGAAGGAATTGTCCAAAAGATCAAACTTTGCAAGATACATTGTGTGTAATAAGAAAAAAATCATGTAATGTTGCTTAATTTCCATAGTTTAGACAAAGAATTTAGCTTTCCTTGTAGTCTGTGAAAAAATAGCAGGCCTCCAGTCTTGGAAGACTATGGTATCGTGCTCTGCATACACTGCATGCGAAGCACGAAAGCCTGGGTTGGATTGTTGTGGAGGATAGGCTGTTACCCAAGCAGCAAATCCCCCCTCTCCACGCCACTGGATTAGTCCAATGGAAAGGCAGAGCCAATACGATTGGATCCAGCTGCGTCGCAGAGCTGGGCTAAGGACAGGAGCTCACCCTGTCTCGAACCCTGGCCTGCTGATTAACAGGAACAGTGTCTTAGCCACTTGCACCACCCACACCCAGTTGCCTACAAAGTTTGTATTTTGAATTTCCCAGGTTATTGGGATGGCTTGTTCATATAAAATGGAATAATAAGACCCAAATCTTTATTCTGAACAGTGTCATAATACATTGTTTGAATAAATAAATTGAAGCATTCAGGACCAGTTTAGCCAGGAAACAAATGATATTGCTCACATCTGGATGAGAATAAAAGGAGTGCTAGATTTGGTTGTCTTTCACCCTGAGCCTACTGCTGCGGTCTCCCTGCAACCCACTGAGAATGAAGGTACATCAATTTGCTTCCCACTAATTAAAAGTGAGCAATGCACCTTCGTTCAAATAGGTTGCAATCCTAAATACACTTTCCTGGGAGTATGGGCAAAATCCATAGCAGAAACAGGTCCGTGCAGTTATTTCACCCTCTAATGTTATCTTATGGAAAATCATCTTAACTGCTCTGGAGCAAAGGGCTTAATTTCACTTTAGAATATAGGCCTATGGGCAAAATCCAGAGTAATTATGGGGAGTCCTTGCTCTGGTGTAAGAACAACTTACTCTGGATTCCAATATGAATTTCCCATAGGTTTTCAGTAGGTGGTGCAGTAACTACGGGTGCACGTAAAGTCTCTTACGTGCTCCCGCAGTTACTCTGGATTTGGGGGTACATCTCATTGAACTTCTGAGTAGACATGGATAGGATTTTGCTCATATTCTCCATAAAACCCCTTTTCCCCCCTTCAGTGTGATGCAGTGGAGATGGCCATTGGAATATGAGTCTAGTTTCACTACTCCTGCAAGCAGTGACCTATTGATGATGAAGGTGTTGCAGCATACATAGAGGAAGAATAAATTCAGCCTGAATTCAGTCTACATTTTACCTATTTAAGTGATCAAATCTGACAAAATTGGCAATAGTAATTATTTGCTTTTTCTGGCAAATTTACTCCCAGTTCAGGATGTACAGCCATATGCAGCAATGGGAAATATTCAGTACTGAAAAGATTATTCTTACTGAATCAGGGTGTTTAATTATTGTACTCATTTAATTATTATACTAGTAATAGGCTCCTGACTGCTCAAGAGCTTTACATTCATGCTAGGATTTAAAAATATTCAGTGATAGCATTTCAAACTATTCTACAGAAATGCTTGAATGAATCTCTGTTCTAAAATAAATTTTTCAAATTAGAATTATTTTTCTAGAATGTGTAAGAAAATGAAATCTACTTTTGATTCATTTCAGGACTTTTGTACCAATTTTTTGACTCCATTTTTGTACCATTTTTTGGACAAAATTGTGTTTCACTTATGTGGAATTATGTGTAATTAGTGGCCTGTGGTTGGCACAAGTGGTTAAGACACTGTGCCTGTTAACCCGCAGGCCAAGGTTCGAGACCTGGGTCGGTCCCCACAAGACAGAGTGAGCTCCTGTCCTTAGCCCAGCTCTGCTACACAGCTGGAACCAATTGTATTGGCTCTGCCTTTCCATTGGACTAATTCAGTGGCGTGGAGAGGGAGGATTTGCTGCTTGGGTAACAGCCTATCCTCCATATCAATCTAGCCAGGCTTTCGTGCTTCACATGCAGCGTATGCAGTGCCAAGCACGATACCATAGTCTTTCAAGACTGATGGATGCCTGCTGATATGTGGAAAAGAGATTTCATACAGGAAATCAATTTGTAATTAATCAAATAAGAACTTAGAAATAAGACTATGTAAGATTGTTATCTCCAGGAAATATAAATTTGCAGAGTTATTTAATGCATGTTCAAGCAGAAATAAGATGCACTGAGTCCATTGGGAATTATTTTGTACTTAGTGTGATTATAATTAAAACCTTTAAGCATTTATGTACGTGACTCAAGAGTCTTTTCTGAAGTGTTGATTATTCATGTAATAGAATGATAGGGCTCCAGAGCATATGGTAAGTGTCTAGATGCTAATTTATTTCGTCCACTTGGGGAAGGGATGACCATCCTCAAACTTCCTAACAGTACTATCTGTTTATTGTTGTTATATCTTAAATCTAAAGCAGGAATGACCAAATTACATAAGGCAAGAAAAGTCTGACAAATTCATGATGTATCATTGCTTGCAGTAAAATTAATGATGTGAATATTGATTATATTTTAAGTATAAAATACTAGTAAATGTCAATTTGATCCAATATTAAGGTTTAAGTAAATTACATTGTGGTTTCAGTTAATGTCACCTGTATTACTAGCAGACAGTTCCACATACTGCACAGTATTTTATAACTTACAGGATGAACTGAGACTGAACAATGGATGCCAGAAGCATTCTTCATCAAGTTATAGCTCCTATTCTTTTTTATTTATCAAATTTATCAGAATTGAACATATTTTTGATCCAAAATGTGTATTCTGGGCTGGATAGTACTTGTATGTGACAAACAGGTAGAGAATGGGAGAGAACAAGATCTACCATTGTGTACATTTTCATGCAACCAGAGTGTTACACATTGGGTGCAATCCTGAGTAACTACGGGGAGTCCTTGCTCCGGTGTAAGAACAATTTGCTCTGGATTGCAATATGAATTTCCCATAGGTTTTCACTAGGTGGTGCAGTAACTACGGGTGCACGTAAAGTCTCTTACGTGTACCCGTAGTTACTCAGGATTGTAGGGTGAAACACTGAGTACTACCAATTCACCCTTATAATACCAACCAGGTCAATCACTGACCCACCAGGAAGTTTGTGTTGTGTTTTTACTGGAATTTATTATTATTACCTGACAAGACTTTTCTGACTTTTTTCCTGCTAATCAGTCACAATACCAAAAGCATGAAGATTTTGAATTTACAGTTTTTTCTGTAAAATCCAATTTACACATACTTTAGTTTACCAAGTGGGTCATATTGGACCCATGTCGCCTTTTATTGGTTATTCAATATTTTGCTAGCTAAAATTGTACTAAAATCATTATACTAATTATAATCATAATTATTATTCATTATATGTACATTATATGTACATTATGTGTACATTATATGAACATTGTATGTACCTAACTATAGTACAGGGTCGCACGGGTCAAAATTGACACGTGCAGACCTGTGCAGTCTTAGGTGATAAAAATTGTACTAAAAATCATTATTTCAAAATAAAAATAATTTTATTAAAACTTGACACATTTATTCATTATATGTATATTATATGTACATCATATGTACATTATATGTACCTAACTATAGTACAGGGTCCTATAGGACCATGTTGCCTTTTACTGTTTACTCAGTATTTTGCTAGCTAAAATTGTACAAAAAAAATTATACTAATTATAATCATAATTATACTAAAACTTGACACAACATTTATTCATTTGGGCTGCAATCCTAAAGACACTTTCCTGGGAGTAAGACCCATTGAACACAATGGGGTTTACTTTTGAGTAGACATGGTTAGGATTGCAGCATATATGTACATAATATGAACATTGTACGTACCTAACTATAGTACAGAGTCGCACGGGTCAAAATTGACCTGTGCAGACCTGTGCTGTCTTAGGTGATAAAAATTGTACTAAAAATCATTATTTCACAATAAAAATAATTATACTAAAACTTGACACAACATTTATTCATTATATGTATATCATATGTACATCATATGTACATTATATGCACCTAACTATAGTAACAGGGTCCTATTGGACCATGTTGCCTTTTACTGTTGCCTTTTATTTTGCTAGCTAAAATTGTACAAAAATCATTATACAAATTATAATAATAATTATACTAAAACTTGACACAACATTTATTCATTATATGTACATTACATGTACATCATATGTACATTATATGTACATTATATGTACCTAACGATAGTACAGGGTCATATGGGTCAAAATTCACCCATGTGGTCTTAGGGGTGACAAAAAAATTCTGGTATTCTAAGGGTTCAAGGCATCCTTCCCACCTTCTCTCTCCCTGAGGTGCAGATCCTCTCCCCAAAAGTTGCTACTGTCTGGGTGACCAAACCCTTAGCAATGGCATATGATACAATACAGGGAGCTGCAGCTGTGGAAGGGCCTAATTACTGTTTCATTCATGAGTAGCTCTGCCTCCCACACCCAGAAATAACTGCAAAATCAAGTATTCTGTACCTAAACATCATTTTCTGTAACATTATTTTGTCATATTAAAGCAAAAGCACTTGTTTTGTTGCATATTCTGCATTATTTGTTGACAGATGCAAGGCTTTTAAAAAATTGGTAAGTGTGTATTGTTAAACATTCAGTAGTTTTATGTCCAAGTAATGTTTAACATTATTAAACATTAACATAAGATTATTAAATGAAAATGTGATTCTATCGTTCTTGTTAAAAGAGCATTCTTTATGAGCTCACTTGAGTAGCAGTTTCATAGCACACTGAATATGAAATATTCAGAGTATTTCTTTTGAGAAATGGCACTCAGTAAAGTTAAAAGGAAATTTTAGGAGAATTAATTTTTCATTTGCTAAGGAAACATGTAATACATGATAATAGTTGATTGCATATGCAAGATATTTTGGTTGCTTTATTGAGAGGGAAGATACTGTTTTTAATTAACTTGTAAAATTTCCATCTTTTCATCAACTTACTTTTTTTCCTTGTATTTTTTTTTCTTTCATACAGGCCATGCAAGTAAAGGTACAGGTCAAAGTGCATGATGTGTCTTTATGTTTTAGTTTTAGAGATGACCTGGCTCTCAGCATTCTTTCCATTGATCACAGCAGTGGCGTCACAAAGGGAAGGTACATGTTCTGCCCAATATAAATCCTATTGGAAAGTTAGGCAGATTGTAGTGGAACATCTTTTCTTACTTTAATGCACATTTATCCACACAGACCCAAGTACTGATTTCATAGGGGAAAAATTAGTCTATTTCAAGGTCTCTATTCTGCCTCTGTTACCATACGTGTCATATTATTCCAAAGGGGAAAAAAATCTTGATATCACGATTGGAAAAAGTGCTTCATCAACACACCGTTAGGATGTTTAATGTTTTGATATAAAAAATCAGTAAAATATTTCCAACCAATTATAACCTGTCTCACACAAATCCAAAACCTTGCTGAAATAAAAATATTTTGGAGGAGATGAAAACATTTGTGTACACTTTGTAACAAATCCATTTAGAATTCCTCCAGCATACATGTAGACATAGATAACAATGGGAAAATTCAAAACATAAAAAACAAAAGTTAATGTACAAGAATTATTTTCTAAGGTTATTTTCTAAGACTGTCTCAATGACAACAGATGTAAAAGTCTCTAACATCAGCTGCATTTCACAACACGTGAAATTATGATATATACAGAGTCTCTTCTCCAGCATCTCCACTGCTTTAAGAGCAGTATTAATGTTAAATCACTACTGTCTTTAATTTTGAAGATACACGGATCGCGAGAGGATAGATATGTAAACAGATGCACTTTTTATTTGTTTAAGGCCCATATCCTAAAGTCAAATTAAGCCCTTTGCGATGAAGCAGTTAAGGTGACTTTCCATAAAATAACACTAGAGGGTGACATAACTGCGTGGACCTGTAACTGCTCTGGATTTTGCCTTAAATCAATTTTAACACATTTTTGGGTATCAGCAGGCAGTCCCAGAATCAAACCCCTATGGATACTAAGGCATGACTGTTGGGACAAAAGACCTTGGAAGTGGGTTTTTAAATCTATTTTTCCACTTTTTAATCCACAGATTTTTTTTAATCCAAGAGAGTTTTTGGAATGGAACCCTACAGATAACAAGGGACAACCTGTGCAATCTACCCTTTTTATCTGCAGGAGGCCCATATCCATACCCATGGATATGCAAATCTGCTGATATGTGAAACAGTGGCCACTTGATATGCAAACTTGATATGCAAACAGAATGCTTTCTAGGTCTTGAAATACATGCTAGAGGTTTCCAAAACCTCTGGAAAGCTGGAAGTTAAAAGAGCAAATCAGAAGTGGTATCCACAACAGGTATTCACAACATCTGCGGGGAGTCAAATCCACTGATGCTGGATCTGTGCATAATGATGAACACTGTTTACTGCTTTCATGTTTGGCAGTGGAGTTTCACAAGTGACAGTTTGCAAAGGCTGAAATTTGGTGGCAGAGTCAGAATGAAGCATTTCTTCACACTTTTAAGATTTTTTTTCCTGGAACATAACTGACCACTCAAATGGAAATTAATATAAGGAAATCTTTGAGTAGAGCTGCTTCCTAAGGAACAAGAAAGCAAAACCTAACCTGACTTTCCTTCCTTATTGCATTAGTTACCTCCCCTGATTAAGAGACGAGTGACGCCACTGGGTCCCCGTGATACATTGTGGCATTTGTTTGTCTGCTATCAAAGTAGAGTACAAATTAATGTCATTATAAGTACAGAGCCATTAACTCATTGCTACTATAGAAAACTTTTTCTAAGGCATATCTACAAGCAAAGCTTTGAGGCAAATTACTTCTTGCAGTCTTTGAAGAAAACTGCCACATCTTGTTTTCATTCACCTTAAACCGCCAAACATATAGGAATGGCTGGATGCTTTTGTAGATTCTGTATAAAGGGCAGCTTTGCAACAATTACCATAAGTGTGTCCATTATTAGAATCTTTCCCACTTAGAATAGAAATTATGTGGTGATTGTTGGCAAGTGAGCAGTATTAATGCCAGTGTACCAGGATTGTACCATATTAATACTTGCTCTGGGCCTCAAAATTTCATTTGCAGTGGTGAAAGATGTGGGCAGATAATAGCAAGCATCTGCTGCTTGTAGTGGTTATATGCTATGAGCCCAATCCTGAATTCATGCATGTGGTACCTCCTCACTAGGTAGACACTAGTGGGTGACTATTCCATGCATGGAATTCAGAAAGGGAATAATTTGTGGCTGCTTAGCATACATTTATTCATGTTTTATCCTGTTAATGATCAGAAATAATGCTGATGCTCAGAGCTTTGATTTGCTGCCTTAAATAAAAGTTTGATTTTAAATACAATTGTATGTTGTATGTTTGGGACAGTTTAGGACACTTGTTACGTTGGTGTGCAACCCATTTGCTCTTTTTTTCTAGGATTCATTATACTTTGGGCGGCTGAAGCTGCTGACAAGTAGTCTGATACCTTTACAAGATTTATTTACAAACAATGGAGCTAAAACAGACTGATGTTCTAGTGCACATAACTCACAAGTGTATAGTTTTGTTGAATACATGCTTTACAGATATGAGACTTTTAAAGAAGCAGCAATGCAGATATATTTTATATATGCATATCAAACCCAGACACTGGAACACTAACTTGCCTTCTAACAAATACCAAATTTACTGTCATAACTTTTTATTCATTTCAGATGTGATTTGTATGTGTCTGTATGTGTTTCTGGAGTTGTGTTAATTCTGGAAGTGACAAATATGTACGTTTAAATTTTCTGTGTTAAGCCGGCATAAAATACTTTTTAAGCTACTTAACGTATCTCAGTAATTCTTTGGCTCACTTCTATTGTACCAAGCTAAACCATTCGCAATATAACATGTTAAATGCATAATGTCTCTTGATTGAATAATTGGGTAAACTGTTTCAGTGTGAATGAGTCAAGTGCTATAAAATGCATTTCATTTGTATCTTTCACTTCTAGACTGGAGGTCACGATCAAGAGCGAAAGAAATCCAAACGTAGAGGGGATTTATATTCAATACAGACTTCTCTGATTGTAGCTGCACTTAAAAAAATGCTTCCCATTGGACTGAATATGTGTACTCCTGGAGATCAAGAACTGATTTCTCTTGCCAAGTCCAGATACAGCTGTGTACGTTCGCAGTTCATTAATGTTGTGGTAGACACTGCCTGATCACACATACATAGCAGGCCTCCATCAGTCTTGGAAGACTGTGGTATCATGCTCTGCATTCGCTGCATGCAAAGCATGACAGCCTGGGTTGGATTGTTATGGAGGATAGGCTGTTACCCAAGCAGCAAATCCCCCCTCTCCACGCCCCTGAATTAGTCCAATGGGAAGGCAGAGCCAATACGATTGGATCCAGCTGGCATTGCAGGGCTGGGCTAAGGACAGGAGCTCAGCCTGTCTTGTGGGGCCGACCTGGGTCTCGAACCCTGGCCTGCTGGTTAACAAGCACAGTTCTTAGCCACTTGCGCCACCCACAGCCCTACACACATACAAAGCCTTTAAAATATTGAAAAATAGCCCTGTATGGGAATCTTTGCCTTAGGTTAGCCTAATGTCAGATAGGCCAGCCTAGCTGCACCAGATAAGGCTTGGTCCAGCATAAGTTGACTTAGGGTTGCCCAAGACAGATGAACCTTCACCTGCCTAGTAGTGCCAGCCTAGGCAGTTCAGCAGCAGTGTATTCAGGGCAGGTTGAGCATAGCCAACAACATTACAATTAGATCATATTCAGAGCATGTTTCCAGGGCAGACATGCCCCTTACAGCTTCTCTGACTTAGGTCACCTCAGGAACAGGCACAAATCTGAAAAGACCATTAGGGGTCCATAATAATCCAGAGTAAAAATGGAAGCAAAATTTAAAAACTTGGTATCCATCAGTCTTGAAAGACTTTGGTATCGTGCTCGATGCTGCACGCAAAGCACAAAGGCCTGGATAGATTGATATGGAGGATAGGCTGTTAGCCAAGCAGCAAATCCCCCCTCTCCATACCACTGAAATAGTCCAATGGAAAGGCAGAGCCGATACGATTGGTTCCAGCAGCATTGCAGAGCTGGCCTTCTGGTTAACAGGCACAGTGTCTTAACCACTTGCGCCACCCATAGCCCTAGCAAAATTAAAAGTTGAGTCTTAGGCCAGCCTAAGCACCACTTCTGCCTCCCAACCTGGATATGGCACCATCACAACAGTCCCAACTCAGGATATAGCACAACTCCCACAGCCCAGTGAGCAAGCTCCCCTTATGTTGCTACCTCTTCAGCAGCTGTTAGGCCAGTCTTGAGGCCTCCTAGCCCTATGTATTTGGCCTAACTGTCAGCACAGTATATAGCCTACCTTAGGCCAGCTTAATTGGGCCATTCTCCGGCCTGTTAGTATTGCACCCTTACCCTATGCTGAGTCCCCGCCAACACAGATCTGCATCAATTAAACTGCTGGTGCATGTTTGATAACCCCTATGTTAGGCTTTTTCAAGCCTGGGATGGAGTATAATATTTGCCAGCACTGATTCCACCCCCTTCCAGACCTGAACTGGACTCCTCCAGTTGAACTGCACCCTCTCCCTATCTCTGTTCTGCCCTCCTCTCTCCCTATGCTGCCTGGTGGGAACTTATCTATTTCGACAGCCATTGTTCTGGATTTCAGTGCCAGCAGCCACTGCACAGGTAGAGATAAAAATAGGATTGGTCCATGAGTTGTATTATGGGATGCCACTTAATCATTACATGTGTATTATTATGAACACCTGAAATTGCTGTGGTCTATCCTCATAACTACAATCATCTACCTGCATGCTATTTGACATATTAATCCAGATTTTGTTATGGCACAAATTAATAAATCTTTATATTTCTTGACAGAAAGACACAGAAGAAGAAATCAAAGAACATTTACGTAACAACTTGCATTTGCAGGAGAAGGTAATAATCAAGAAGCCTATGTACTGAAAAGACATTTTAAAATATTTAAATTTGAGTAAAATATTTTCTGTCTTGTTTTCTTTCTAACATAAATAAAATCAGCAATATAGAAGTATGTTATGTATTATAAAACATTTATAATACAAGATAAAATATATTGATTTGTAGTCAGATGATCCAGCGGTGAAATGGCAGTTGAATCTATACAAAGATATCTTGAAAACAGATGAGTTCGCAAATCCTGAAAAAACTGTAGAGCGTGTGCAAAGGATTTCAGCTGCAGTCTATCATCTGGAACAGGTAAAAAGGATCATACACTTATGCAGTTTTATATTTTAAGACATGCTGAGCATTTCTAAGCACATATAGGGCACAATCCAGAGCAAGTTCAGCCTGCTGTGCCCTAACTGCTCTCTCCTAACTATTCTGTATCCAGAGCAGAATGTTATGCTGCATCCAGAGAGTCAGAAAGCCTGGGCTGCCCTAACTGCTCCAGAGCATGCTAAGTAATTGACACATGGAGAGGACTTGCTCCTGAGGAGATATCCCTTAGATCACACTGAACAAGGAACAGTTGCCTATAGTGGTGACATGACTCTGTACATCATCCGCTGCGGAAGTCTGTGCGTCACCCCTGGGATGTGCGCACCCCCCTACCTGGACTGCGCAGTCGCCAAAGTTGGAGGCTGCGCAGTTGTTTCTGAAGCCAACTGTCTTCAGAAAGAGTACTGCGCAGGCACCATCTCTGACACCTGTGCAGTACTTTTCTGAAGTCTTTCGGTTTCAGAGGAGACTGTGCAGGCTTCAGAGTTGGTGCCTATGCAGTACTCTTCTGAAGCCATTCGGCTGCCGCCCCGCCTTCTGAGTGAGGCTGAATGGCCAGGCAGAGGTGCGAACTTCCTCCGCTCTAAGGAAGTTTCCTCTGAAGCTGTTCAGCATGCTCAGTGTGTTTCTGCGCAGTGCATCTCAGCTGGCCATTCGGGCCAGCTCCTCAGACAAGTGGCAGCTTCTGGCTGCTGCTCCGCCTTGGAGCAGGCCTGAATGGGGGTGCTGACACCTGGGGCCTGCCAAAGGACAGTCAAACTCCTCCAGCACATCACCCCATATGGAGTGCATCACCCAATGTGGCCCACACCAGCTGCACCAGTCTGGTGACACCACTGAGTGTCTGCCTTATAAGGAGTCCCTGATGAGTTGCCAGTACATTCTACAGTGAATACAAGGGGCTTCTTGGAGTGGCCTGCTGTATCCTGAGGTTTGTGGGCAGCTGTAGTTTGTTCCATATCCTGAGGTTGAGAGGCAGGGGTTGCAGCTAGGCTGGCCAAGAACTCAGACTTTTGGTCAACTTTTACTCGGGCCTTATCATGGACCCCTATGGGTCTACTCATTACTATACCTGCTCCTGAGGTGATATAACTCTGAGGGCTGGAAGAGGGCATTTCTGCCTTGGAAACAGGCTCTGGAAACAGAGTAACTGCTCTGCCCTAGGCAATGCTAAACATGCCCTCAACAGGCTTCCCCTGAACTGCCTAGGCTGCTCCAGTTAGGGCAGAGCAGGTCCACCTCTCTTAGGGCACCCTATGTTGCCTTGTTCTGCCCTAAGCCTTTTCCAGAGTAACTGGGGTGGAGCATCTTGTAGTTGCTCCACCCTAGTGATAGATAGGGCAACCCAAGGGCTCTTATGTGGACAGATTAGTTGCTCTGGATTGTGCTGTTAATGTCTCTTATGTGCATCCATAGTTACTCTGGATTGTAGGGTAAGTGTGTCTTCAGCATGTATTACAGTTGTACATGCAACAGAGGATGATTTTTTATTGTTTCAATAATACATATTTTAATCTTTTGAAAAGATGTGTTTTTATTACATTTTTATTTTGTATTTCCTTTTGATGTAAGAATCCATTGACATAATTGTCACCAGCATGGAATCAAGACCTAGAAATAAATATATTAAGAAGAAAAATAAAAGTAGTAATTCATAGTGTTGTTTCTCCATAGGTTGAGCAGCCATTAAGATCAAAGAAAGCTGTTTGGCACAAACTTTTGTCAAAGCAACGTAAAAGAGCTGTAGTTGCGTGTTTCAGGATGGCACCGTTGTATAATCTGCCAAGGTACATAGTTTTGTCTTTTGGTTGGAGAAACCTTTAGTTGAACAGTAGGATTCAGTCCATTCTTAAAGCAATCTGTTTTATCCTATGTGGATCCTCTGTGGATACCAAGGTCCCACCTGATTTTACCCAGGCATTTTTTAGAATAGGCCTCCAGATGTATCCTCCAGATGAGGACTAATAGTCCTCATAGAAATATCTCTACACATTTCTCTGTAACCTTATCACTTGTTCATAAAGGTGTTTGGCTTACGAAACATTTTGATGTCTTGTAAATTATGTTTTTACTTTGTTTCCTATAACATTTTTTGAGATTTAGATTACAGTAATTCAAGAGATGCTAGCTTCAAACTGCATTCAGACATTAAAGGATGACACATTCTTCCCCTTTTCGGTCGGTTCTTGGCTTGCATATATACTGCTCATTCAGTGTAATGTACTGCTCATTTACTCCTATCAGGAGATAGGTGTGTATTTCCCATATAGAGAGCAAACAAGCTCACTTATTCTCAACTTTTCATATAATGTTCAGGAGCTATGGGGAGTATGTCCATTACTAAGGTAAACAGAGATTGCAATCCTATCCTACCATTGTGTTCAATGCATCTTATTCCCAGGAAAGTGTGTTTAGGATTGCAGCCAGAGTCTTCAATGGGAAATAAATTCAGACCATTAATGTAAAGCAATGGTAGAAATTATTTGTGCATTTGGCACTTCATATTTCTAACCAAGGGGCAGCAGGGAACAGAAGAGGGGGAGGGGAAAGGATGCCATAGTACTAACTATGGTTAGTGAGGAATATTGTCTCACTATTACTGTTTTTTGAGCTACACTTAGGAAGAGTTGTTCCCAGTGTTTTTTCCAGAGTTCCTTCATGACTGTATTGCATTTAATCACTATGATTTAAGAACAAAAGAACATAAAAATGAGCTTCCACTGGATCTGGCCAAAGGCCCATCTGGTCCAGCTTTCTGTATCTCACAGCAGCCCACCAGACCCCTCAGGGAGCACATAAGATACCTGCATCCAGATGCCCACCCCTGCATCTGGCCAAACTACGTCTATCTATGCACACCTACACACAAACCCCTCATGGCTTGTAACCTGTGATTGTCCCCTCCTCCAGGAACCTGTCCAAACCCTTCTTAAAGGCATTGAGGCTAGATGCCATCACCACATCCTGTGGCAAGGAATTCCACAGTTTAATTACAAACTGGATTAAGAAATATTTTATTTTATCTGTCCTAGCCCTCCAAACATTTAATTTTAGTGAATGTCCCCTAGTTCTGGTGTTATGTGAAAGGGAAAAGAGCATCTCTCGGTCAACTCTATCCATCCCATGCATAATTTTCTACATCTCAATCATTTGAGCCCTCAAGCATTTCTTTTCTAAACTGAAAAGCTCTGAACACTGTAGCCTTTCCTCATCTGGAAGGTGTCCCAGACGGACATTTGTAGGTACCTTTTTCTGCTATTTATTTTTCAAGGTGACTTTCTTCAGGTAGCTGGGGGCACATCTGGAGCTACCATCCCTCTTCATAGGCCTATGGAGGGCCTTTTCTGGTTTCTTAAAACATATTTTCTCCATCCGGAAAGCAGCGGAGGCCTTAGAAGGGTGATGGCTTCTCCAGGTGTCACAATATTTCCCACGGTATAAGTAGAATGTATGCTGCTATTTGCAGTTCTTGCTGATATTAGTGACCATAAACTTCCTAAGCCCTCTTGGAAACAGCAGAGATTTACTTTGCAGTTGAGATGGATAAGATTGCATTGCTTTCTGGAGACCTCGCATTTTTGACAGCAAAGTAAAGAACATTATGCCAGCAGAATGCATGTTCTGCTAACATAATATACTGTATATCAAAATGCCAGATGCAGGGAGGGTACCTGGATGCAGGTGTCATGTGCTCCCTGAAGCATCTTGTGGGCCGCTGTGTGATACAGGAAGCTGGACTAGATGGGCCTTTGGCCTGATCCAGGGAGGCTCTTCTTATGTTAGGATTGGATCTTCTTACTCCTTTAAAATGTTTTTGGATTTATCCAAAAAAATTGTGAGCAGAACTTTGTTGTCACAATGAAACATTCTTCTGTGCCTTTAAAATCTGGATGGTTCTCAAGTTTATATGTTTAAAAACATCCTTTTGTTTACTGCCTTATTTTAATTTAATTGTGAATCTATTGTTAGTTAAAACCTATATGCTTTTCTTCAGACACAAAATTAACAATTTCTTCCTGAGCACCTTCCAACGTGTTTGGCTGGAAAACGTACATGAAAAAACTCAGTATGACAGGCTCGTACTCAAATTAACGGTAATGTAATGAAGAGCCTCTTCCTTATGCACACACTTACTAGTTTCCCAGCCTTAATATAATATCATACACTGAGTTTGTACAATTTCACAAGGGATTCTGATTGGTCAGTCTTCAAAAACGAGTGTGAAAGGAGTATAAGGGTTTGGCAGTGAAACACAAGAAAAAAATTGAATAATAGGAATTGTTTTGAATAACAATGAAAACCAAATAACTGATACATTGTTCCAAGTAACAGTGATGTTGAAATAGTATTTGCTCTGGGTGGCCTTTTTTGAAGTCTTTAAGCCATGGTGGTCCAATACACAGCTTGCAGCCTCATGCAGTCTTCAAGCTTCTTCTTGGTGGTCCTTGAAAGCCTGGCCAAAGGCTCTCCCCACCTCCTTTTGCTTTAGAAGTTTTTCTGTCTCCATGTCACACCTTCTAGCTTCTTCTCTGGAGAACAGCACAGCAGAGAGATTCCCCTTCCTCTTGTAAAGCAAGCTGCTGTGGCATGTTGGATCTAGTCCTGTATAGGAAGGCATGTAGTTGATATGAAGGATTTTTTTTCTGATACCCTTGTATATATTGCCACATAATTAAAACAGTAAATAGCAATCTACATATCTGAATCCCTTTCAGAGGTTGAAAAATTGATTGTATTGACAGTTTACTGACCAATCAGAGGAACAAAATTGTGCAAAATGCTTATGCTTACTAATCATTAACCACCTGAGCTTTTATACTATATTGCGTTTATCCCTCTTGCTCTCCCTTTCACCTCCTCGTCTCAGGCACCGTTCTATTAACCTGTTCCTCCATGGTTATCAGAAATATTGGATAGAAACAGAGGAATATTCCTTTGAAGAGAAACTAGTTCAGGATTTGGCTGTAAGTACGGATATAAGTGGGCTCAGTTTTTAAAATGCCCGTATTAATCAGTATAACAAAATGTGTGTTGCTTTTCAATATCAGAATGACAGTATAAATTCTTTTCTTTGTGATCAGAAAAATAAATATCCAAGTTGAACTTTGGCATCCACAAGATTTTATTCCAGGATTTTGTTCCATGGATGCCAATTTTAATGTTAAACAAAACCAGTTGTCTACCATGGAAATGAGGCATGCAATGAATAAATTTCCCTTTACCCCAGACAGACACAAATAAAGAGCCAGACAAGGTATTGGAGAAAGGGCCACTTTATTAAACTATTTAACACTCAATAAAAAACAAGGATTGTTCTAACAATAGCCGTGTGGTCTAAATCGGGGATGCGGCTCTCCGCATATTTCCCCATAACATTGTTTAGGGCGATCCCAGCCTGGCTCAGGGCAGTCCTCAAACAAAGGTCAAGGGTGCCCATCTTTGCCAACCTGAAGGTCAAGGAAGCCATATGCGCAGCCCCTCCGGATGTCCAGCCGGCTGTGCCTATTTTTTTTTCCAGGCAAGGGGCTAGCCAGCCTGCACCTGGAGCCGGTTTAGCATCATAGGGAGTTCCGGTTTACTCCCTACCCTTGCTACCTAAGGCTGCATATTCCTGCCTACTCCGCACAACTCCTGCCACAGTGTGAGCCAGCCTAGTGCTTGACTCAGCCGCCCCACTACAAAAAATTCAACAGTCCCTGTTGTAAATTTATCAAAAAAGAATCAGTAGCCTGTGGAGACAAATGTATTCCATTGGCTCTGAACAATTCAGGCTGCCACCACTCGATTTGGGGCTGCCAAACTACAACACTGTCCATACTAAGGAGGCACGCCACGTAAGCATAAATCCGCTTACGTGACACAGCTACATTCCAAATGCTTCGAGCACCTGTCCACACACATCTGGGCAACATTTCAGACCAGACAATGCGAAGCCCCAGGTGCCAACCTCACAAAAGGAGAATTCCTGCTTGATCTGCACTCTCAAGAACACAGAGGTCATCTGAGTGAGATCATTCTCCCCCAGATGCACCAGTACTATCTGTGGAGGTGGGTTCCTGTCCAGGAACTACAAAAAGGCAGGCAGAAACTGCCCCCAACGCATACACCTCTTAGCCACCCATGCGATGAAGGCCCGAGATCCCAGTCTGAGCTGGGTGCCAAATCCACTACATTCGGCCCTCTTCTTAGCCCTGAAGAGGATAGAGTGGCCGATGAGCAAGATCCGAGTCCAGGATCCACCTAAGGGAGAAACAAAAAACGTAGCCAAATGAGAATGCTTCATACAGCCACATAGGCCAATGGCACTAAAATAAATACGGGTCTGCATACAAAGCAATTGGGAATTATCACTTTGTATTCATGCCCTGGGAGAAGAGAGGGTTCTGTTTCCAAGTTGAAACAAAACCAAAGCTGCCCTGTTAAAATGGTAAGCAGACTGTTTTTAAGCCATTCACTCCTGTGTAAAGTATCTTAATTTTAAAGGGCCAATCTCTTTCATGTTGATACAGAATTTCTGATTTTAAAAAATCACTGATAATTGTTATACCCATATAATTCCGATATAATTGGATATGGGAACACCTATGGTGTATATTCTTATTTGAGTGTGTGTCATTCTTGTTAAGGATATTTGTATACTGTTTTTTTTTTATAATTGCATTACCTTTTCTTTAAAAAATGGAACTAAAATGGGACCCTCCTTTTTAATTCAGTATGGCAATGCCTATGCTCTTGTGTTTGTTAATCAATAATTGTTTGAAGCTTTAACAAAATGAATGCTGCTTTATGTTTTCAAATTTGTTTATTTCATAACTTCCTATTTATGTTAACATTAGAAGCTTTAATGCAAGTTAATTTTGCCTTTTCATTAACAGTCCAACAGAGTGATATTCTAATGAAGTGTCAATGTGCATATTCAGCAGTAGAAACTATTTCTTATATACCAGAATTTAAAGATTTGTTATATTTGCACCTTGATTTGAATAGAATTTAATTGTGATTTATGAAAGGTTAATTTTTCTTTAAAAGGCAATGACTTTATTAACCTTAATGAAGTTTTAAGATCTTTCTTTATCAGTGATATTCTAAAAAGTGATTTGGAGGGCTATGATTACTGTTCAGTTTCTCTGCGTAGATCCCCATGGCTGCCATGAATAGAAATTTCTATTACATGAAGTCTGATACATATGTGGAGAGAAACTGATAAACTTATCTGTGATAGGCTAACTTGGAAAAAGTCTACTTTTTCCTGTCAGACTCTATTCTCTCCTCCTAAAATGCATGTGTATAGACATTATGGTTTTTCAATAGTTGCTAACATGGATTACCTTAAATTATAAATTAAGCCAAGGTATAATTATATTTGCCTGCAGGTCATAATTTTTCCCCCAAATTCTGAAATAGAGAAATTGTAAAGGAGATTTTGATATGGAGTAATGTATTATTGTAACCATGTTCCCACAAAACTATAGCCATGGTCAGGACCCATAGTTACAACATCAAGAGCTTGCCAAGAAGCTATTCTGTTGCTTATGCATTCATAGTTCCAGCCCCTGTGGAAAGCATTTGTCTGAAGGCAGATCCTCTCCACTGGGGGAGAATATCAACTGGGAGAATATCAACTGGGCCCCCAGCAATCCAAATTGCATGAATATTCTTAGTTTCGGGGGGAGTGTGTCCCCCCCACCAGGGAGATTGCTTGTGGCACTGTAACTCCAGGTAGTGTCCAAGAGAAATTGTCCCCCAAATCCAGAGTAACTACGGGAGCACGTAAGAGACTTTATGTGCACCCGTAGTTACTGCACCACCTAGTGAAAACCTATGGGAAATTCATATTGGAATCCAGAGTACCATAAGTTGTTCTTATACCGGAGCAAGGACTCCCCGTATTTACCCTGGATTGCCCTAGGTCAACATGCCTCCATGTAATTTGCCTCTATTGTGGAATGAATACCAGTGAGCTATAAAGGATATTTGACCACTTCATTACTTAGGTGTTGAGAGATGTTATTGTGTGGTTTTGTGTTGAGAGATAATTATTTTATGGCTGTGTGTGGTTGTACATGAAAGTGTGGTTGGGAGATAGTGTAGATATTATTAGAGAATAATCTCATTAGAGATTATTTTAGAATAGAACCATCTCTTTAACAACATGACTTCCGTCAATCCCAAATAACCTTATAGAGTTGTCAGTGTCAAAACATCACAGCAAGCATAGAGGCTTCTGGAGATTAACACATCTAAGGGCTTAGAGATTTCTGGACAGGCTGACTAAAACAAACCAAACTCCAGAATAACAAACTGGGCAGGCAGCAGATTCCAGAAAAAATTATCTAGTAATTTAAAGTTACTTTTTAACTCAACTTTCTTCTTTTAATTCTTTACTTTGGATGAGAATATGGTGACTCAAGATGGGGGAACTGCAAAAGGAATAGAAAAATATGTATACTGCTATCCTTCCAAATACTTTCCTTAAGGAATTATCTATGGAGAATTAATTCCGTGGTACCTTGGTTTATGAGCATAATTCGTTCTGGACGCATGCTTGTAATCCAAAATGCTTGTATATCAAAGTTAATTTTTCCATAAGAAATAATGGAAACTCAGACAATTCATTCCACAACCCCAAAACATTCATATAAAAATGATGACAATACTGTTATATAATGCAAAATAATAGAGAAAATACAAAATATAAAGAAAAATAAAACAAATTAACCTACATTTAGAGTGCAATCCTCTGCCTGTCTACTTAAAAGTAAGTCCCATTAAATACAATGGGGCTTACTTCCAGGAAAATGTGTTTAGTATTGCAGCTTTGGGCTTAGGATAGCACTGTTGGTCTCTCAGACTGCAATGACCTCTTAAACAGGAGTGAGCTCCACTGATAATAATAAGGCTTATTTTATAGTATACATGCAAGGCTAGGTCTCTCAGGTGCCTTTCTGTTGCCCCCATGCAACACTCCATGCACAATACCTCCATTCAACATTCCCCATTCACATTGTCTCCCATGCGCGTCATCTCCCCAATGCGCACTGTCCCCCCAATGTGCACCATCCCCCAATGCACACTGTCCCCCATGTACAACACCTCCATGCACAATACCCCCATACAACATCCACCATGTGCACCGTTCTGCCCAATCCGCATAATCCCCCATGTACAACACCCCATGCACATCATCCACCATGCACAATACCCCCATGTGCACTGTCCCCCATACACATCATCCCCCATGCGCAACACCCTCATACAATATCTCCCCGTGCACACCATCTCCCTATGTGCATCATTCCCCCATGTGCATCATCCCTCCATGCACACCATCTCCCCAGTGCACCCTCCCTCCGAGTGCATCAGCTGGATGTTGATCAGTCAGTCTTCCATGTTAAGTATAGGACAAAGACACACTGCACCCCTTTTCAACCTCTGAAGGGTTAAACTTTTCCACATTGGTTCTTGGTGGGTGTTCATGTCACAGAAGTAACACTCTCCCCAAATTTCATGCTTCTAGGTCCAGGGGTTGGTGCAAGGCATCCATCAGTCAGGGATTCTTCAATGTAAAATATAGGGAGGAAAAAGCGTTGAACCCCTTTTCACCCCCTTCTGGTTGGAATTTCCGAAAACTGGTTCTTAGTGGGTGCCTCCATCACAGAAAGAACACCCTCCCCAAATTTCATGCTTCTAGGCCCAGTGGTTTTGGCTGGCCATTGATGAGTGAGTGAGTGAGTCAGTCAGTCAGTGACTTCTCAATTTTATACATATAGATGTTTGCTTGTCTTGCAAAACACTCTCTAAGTTACTCTCCATCCATTTTACTGTGGTAACTGGTCTTTCTCTTTATAGTTGATTATACTTTTGTAAATATTGTAGATTAGTGCAAATATAGAAGTGGGCTTTGTCTGTACTTATTTATTGCAAGCTGTCTGTCTTATATTAAATATACTAGCTGACTGTACCCATCATTGCCAGGAGGAAAATTTAAAGAATATTTGTTAAATTAGTGTTTATAAGTGACTTACAGTCTCATCCAAAAACGGTTAAAATTAACAGTAGCAATATAAAAAGGGATTAATTTGTGGCCCCGATCTCTGGAACATGCGCTTGGGATGAAGACTGATTCCGAAAAGCAGGAGCACTTGTTCCATGTGAGGTGGGATTCCTCAAGCATATATAATTGAGCTGAGTACTGGGCAGCAGGGCTTCCAGAGCTCTTCTGTGCCACGGTGCACTCATCTCAAACTATAAGTTTGCGAAGTTCCAATTCACCTTTCCAGACCCCTTGCTTATGTTACAGATAGGACATATATCCAGAGAGAATTTCAGTTTTTTTATAAGATCAGCACTGAGAAAATAATTTTCAATAATAATAACATTTTAAATGTTCTATGGATTCCATTTCATACCTTTTCAGTTACTATTCATAGTTATTTGCTTATAATGTATTCCAATATATTCCTTTCACAGACACCCCCCAGAAAATGTGAGGATGAGGAAGAAGAAACTGAAAACCATCCTGATCCTCTTCATCAGATTATTCTTCATTTCAGTCGGAACGCACTTACTGAAAGAAGGTAACTGAATTATAGTCAATGCTATAGAAAACTCAGGTGGGACCTGACCTTAAGAACAAGGGGGACCTTGGTATCCATTGTTTTAGCATCCACTGATTTGACTCACCACTGATACTGGGTTCTTGCTTGAAATGCCTGGTAACAGGACAAAAGCAGCAGTAAAAAGACAAATAAAAATTACATGGGGGAAAAAGCACCAAGGGATTGTGTTGCAGCTATCCCCCTTCCCTTCCCCTAAAGAGGCTTCTATGGCTGGTGAGTCATGACCCACCCACTTAGGAACCACTGGCATAGAGAATGCTGAGTTAATAAATTAATGCTCTGACTCAAAGTACAGCAGTTTAATCTGTTCACAATTTCTTGAATTCATATGTAACACTGAACTCTGGACTTTTTCTGAAGTCAATCAATACAGCATACACATAGGAGGGAGATGGGGTGCAAGATGGTGGCATCCCAAAACACATTCACCATGCTTGAATGCATCTAAGCTGGGTGAATCTTTAAAGGATGTATAGACTCCAGCAGTTTGGCCACTACACAAAACTGCAATTGCTGAATGTTGTGTAGTGTATAAAATGTATAAAATTGTGTAGTGTATAAAATGTCATTTTATAATTTGCAACTTGATTGTTCATGATTAGACAGGCTCTTCTAGATTTTTTTTTAGGAGGAAGGGTTTTCCTTGAAAAGGAGAAAGTTTACGAGAATGCCAGTTTTAGGCATAGCCAACATTCATATTTCCCACTGAAAGAAGGGTTGAATCAGTGATTAAAATTTCACTTTCTGTCATGACTTCAGAGATTCAGAAGCGCCAGGATGTGTTTTTTCCCCTTAAAACAGCTTTGGAGAACAACAGAGAAGTTGCAGGCAGAAGTGCTTAATCTTCTTTTTGTATGCCAGTGTACCTCCTCCCAAAACAGGTTTAAAAATATCAATCAAGTTCTGATACAGGCATGAATCATTAGCTCCAGTATATGTGCTACGATGCTGGAGCTGGCAAACTGAACACTGGTTATGGCCATCTTTTGCCCCCAGATAATGTGGAAAGATATCTTTGGTAGGAAAGTGTTTTGCTGTTCACTTTTTTGTGGCATTAATCTTTGAAAGATTAAAAAGTAAAAAAGAAAGGAGATGCTAAAATTTTAAGATTTATAGTGTGACTGCAGCCTTCTCAAAATCCTCTTAACAGCACAATGAGGGTTTATATTTAAGCCGAGTTTGTGGTATTGCAGGAAATAGATTTATTACTTGATGTGATCACAGATAATCATCAGAACCAAAGACATTGCTGAAATCCCTTGTTGATTCTGTGTTCTTATTATGGAGTGCCATAGAACAAAAATAAAATCCCTTCTTGTGAAGCAGAGGGGTGTATTTAGTTGTGGATGCACATGGTAAATACTTCTGAACAAATAATCCGATGTAACTCCTAGCCTTATAGGCTTGTAGGCTTGTATCATGACTTCCAGGAAGATTAAAGTCTTTCGGCTTTGATGGAAAAATGAAATTGCAGTTCACTGGTACTATAAGAACCACTAACTTTTAAGTCTACTTCAGAAACAGTCTAAATAATGCTCCTGCCTTCCTGCAGCCAACTGGAAAATGATCCTTTATATACTGCGTATTCAGCAATGATGGCAAAAGTGAGTATGTAATGCTGTCCTAAACTAATTGTCATCCAGCTCACAAGGTTATTTTCATGTATTCCTGTGATCTGCTTTCTTCTTGACATTTTAGCTACTTTGCCCTTATCCTGCAATCCTAATACCCAGTTATGCTAGCACAAGTCCTGTGGTGGCTTCGGGTGTCATAAAAGTGCCGTATGCCATTCTCGGGGGAGGGACTTTTTATAACAGTGCACAGACGTGCACTGGCTTCCCCACCACACCACAACGGGAATGGGAAGATGGGTATGTTATGCCAGCCTATTGGATAGAATTGTTAGTGTTACTAAATGTTATCAAGTTTTAGGCTGTATCTTTGGATAGACCAATTTTACTTTCATGTAGCTTGGAGGGATTTTTAAAAATCTAAACAACCGATTTGTAAACTTCTCCCTCAATTTCTCTGTCACTGTTACAATTACTCGTCTATAACACTGTCAGAAGTGTAAGTGAAGGCCTTGATCACATCCACGATGGATGCATCAACTGTGTGTGAAACAATTCCAGTAGGGTATAAGAAATGTTTTTTGTTTTTTTTTTTGCTTTCTACCCCCATGACATGCACACAGTATGTCAACTCCTCCACTGTTACAAGGAAAATGAGCTTAGATCTTGTATTCTTTGACTGACCAGAGAAGGGGGAGTTGAGGAAGCATGGGAAGCATGCAAAAGGTTTTGTGCCTATTCCACATCTTGGTGTTTTATAGTCCATCATGCTAATATTTGTGCACCTGGAAGATGAGCAGACAGGATTTTCTTATGCTCGACTGGGATTCTTATGGGCATTTTGTTCACAATGCACTCTGCTAAGCCCTGCCTTCTATCGGATATTGATTGGTAACCTTCCAATAATACTTTAATCAAACAAAGTATTTCATCTGAGTGAAGACAGTTGCTTCATAGCTTGAAATGAAGTTTGAGCCTGTTAAGGTTGCAGAAAAATACGTCTGGGTCAGAAGATGCTTACTGAGCATGAGGAAACAAATCTTTAAAAAATCCATTCACACTTCTTAAAGCTTAATGTTGATGATGGGATGTAATGAATTCTCTGAATGACTTTTGCCATGAAGATCAGAGAACCATAAGCCAAGAAGCCAAGCTTTTGTTGGAAGATACGAGCAGCAGAAGCTGTGGAGATGTTCTCTCTGAACTGCTAAAGATCTTAGGGTCCCGTTATATCCAGATTTCCAATGCCAATGCAGCTATACCACAGCTGTGCTTGTAGTTGCAGGAGCAGTCAAGGAGGCTTCCTCAATCAAAGGAACATTTGTTCCTTTACATCAGGGCTGTGTTGCAGCTGCATTGGTGCTGGAAAGTAGGATAGGATTTTACTTAGAGCCCAATTTTATCCAACTTCCAAGTGCTGATGCAGTACTGTCACAGGAGCGTGTGGTGTATCCTCTTTGGTGAGGTGGGGGGATGGCGGACACAGATCTGCATTGCACCTGCGTCAGTCCTGCAAAGCTGGTTAGGACTGGGCCGAGGGGGTAGACATATGCCAGCCTCCTCACACCACCATGGGAACAGGGAAATGGGTGAGTTGTGCTATCCTAAATTAGTTAGACTCTCTCCCTGATAGTGTTTACAAAAAGGCTGTGACGACCATAAAACTTAATGAACACAAGTGTGATCTATTATATTTTTTAATAGAGACTGTACAGTTCTTAGGTAACAATTAGTGAAAGATTGTTTTTCAGGATCTGACCTCAAGTAAAATGGGACAAAACTATAGCCAGACACCACCCTGACGTATCTGAGAGTCATAGAAAACGATGTATGGCTTAGAACTTAATCACATCTTATTGTGAGATGGACTTATATGGTCTTCTTTGTAAGCAAAAAGTAAAAGCTAGTTTAATCTGATCATAAATAGTTAATAATCTGAGCCTAAACTTAATAGTTTAATCAATTTCTTTCTTATGCAAAAAAGAGCTGTCAGAGTGGAGAAGATGATGATGTTGAAGAAGAAGAAGGAAAAGAGAAGACATTTGAGGTACTTGTTTTAAGTATTATTATTTTACTCTACAATTTTCAGAGCTAAAGTAGCTTTTTAACTCAAATTGCTAAAGATGATGAAGTGATAATAGCAATGTTGATGTGACAAGTTTTCCTTGAAATCCTTTTTGAAGGTTACTCATCTGAAGTGAACTATATAGTTATGTACACCGTAATGATTACATTTTTAGTAATTGCAAACAATGCTTGAGATCCATCCTGCCAACATTTTTTCCTCATCCTTCCTCTCATATTTTCTCCTTCATTTGGTTACTTCTTCTTTTCATTCAATACACCTGGAAAACTGCTTATTATCTTTTTAATTCAAATTGTTCTTTCTAAAGCATAAATTCCAGGCATGTTATTACTTCAGTTACGAGTGAAACAAAATACAAAATATGCTACAAAATATGTAATAAAAATCTATTATAAAAAGAAGCCCTTGCTAGGTGTTGCCACGTTAGCATGATTGTAAGTATAATCCAATTTACTTTAGTTTAATTAATTGTGAGTAATCTTTAAAATAATGCACACACATACATATTTATTACTCACAACCAATTAAATTAAATTAAACCAATATTTGTGTGTGTGTGTGTGTGTGTGCAATATATACAATACCTATAATACAATACCAATACAATATAATGCAATACCAATATATAATACAATACCTATCTATTGTTTTTATACATCTAAAAAGTTCACCAAGCAATTTACAAAGAAAATAAAAAAATTAATGGCTAATGTTTGTTTAAATAACTGATAAGTAAATAAATCCACAAGTACCAAACCCGCAAATACTATTCGTATGTTTTTAAAAACTCACTTTGGTTGTAGATTAAAATGTTTACAGTATATACTAAGCATGATACTTTTTATCTGTATATTTTCCCACTCAGGAAAAGGAAATGGAGAAGCAAAAAACACTTTATCAGCAATCTAGACTTCATGAACGTGGAGCTGCTGAGATGGTATTGCAGATGATTAGTGCTAGTAAAGGTAACCTGTGACATACAGAAATAAATAGTTTTCTGACAATCATGTTTGTTTGGATATATGTTTCCTATTCTAGTCCAAGGGCAACAAGTTCTCAATAGCACGTTAAATATATGCTAACAGCATTGAATATACCCATATTTACTCAAATCTAATGCATACCCTATACTATAATCAGAATACCATATTTACTTAAATCTAATTAACCATCAAATCTAATGTGCACCCTGATTTTGGAGACCGAATTCAGCAGAAAAAGGTGAGCATTAGATTCAAGTAAAACATGCTAATGTAAAATGTAAAAATGTCTTGCTGTAACTTAAGACTGACCAACAAGTATATTTACTAAAAAAAAATGGACACTTTCGTAACTGTTATACTGATATTTAGGGCCAAATCCTTTCCAACTTTCCAGCACTAATGCAACCATGCCAGCAGGTCATGAGCTGCATCCTCTGCTAGTGGGGCAGTCATAGAGCTCAGCTAAAGGTAGATGAATATACGTTCCCTTACCTTGAGACTGCACTGAGGCTTCATCTCTGCTGGAAAGCTACTTTAGCTGTAAAATAAGCGCACCATGCTGAATCCGCACAAAACTGCAGTTGCCAAAGAATTGTGTGTACCTTTGAGAGGCTTCAGCATGTGTGCATGTGAGTAAAAATAATGTAGTGAGGGATACTACCTAGAAGCATTTTTAAACATAACATGGAATAATTTAATCATTATATTCACCTTGATTGACAGGTGAAATGGGGCCCATGGTAGTTGAAACCTTGAAACTTGGTATTGCTGTCCTAAATGGAGGTAACTCAGTTGTTCAGCAGGTAACCATATTGCATGGCTACGTACCTTTTCCTTGTTTACCTGTTATTTTGACAATGGTAAAATTTCGCTGTTGGAAGTACTAAGATGGTTGAGAAAATTTGGGCTGTTTGGGGAGAATGGGTACTAAAATATATAATTTTGGCTCTTTCAAGCATGTATTGAGTCAGTTAGTAACGCTGGAAGTTCTTTGTACATTTCAGACAAACAATGGGTTCTTGATGTCATTAAAGATTCAGCACATTTTGAGATAGTTTGTGGGGAATGTTTGTATGTATTATATTTCCTTAAACTTTCTGTTTCAGAAAATGTTGGACTACCTGAAAGAGAAAAAAGATGCAGGATTTTTTCAGAGTCTTTCAGGCTTGATGCAGTCTTGCAGGTAAAGATCAATAAGCAAGTGTTATACTTTCAACTGCATCTTTTGCACATCGATTTGCTCATCCGATTCAGATTCCTTTTTCCTCCATGCCGTTTCTTTTTGTTAAAGTATCATGATATCAATTGGATGTGATTAGATAAGCAAGTCCTAGCAAGTAGCAATATTTTTTCTTTTATGATAACAGGAACTGTTGTTCTGGTTCACAATATCTATCTGTCTACAGTATTTATATACCGCTTTTCAACTGAAAAGTTCACAAAGCAGTTTACAAGAAAATGAAAAAAATTAATAGCTAATTAACAGCTAATGGGTGCCTGTCCCAAAAGGGCTCACAATCTAAAAAGACAGTCAGACAATAGCATTTTCCCACGTAATCCCTGCTTCACTGTCTCTAAATATTGAGAAATATTGTGGAGTGCACAACATAATCAGCTTCCATGTACTAAACCAGGGGTCTCCAACCCCAGCCCAGGGGCCAGATGTGACCCTCAGCAAGCCTTAATGTGGTCCCAGGCAAGACTCCACAGTGCAGCTCTTAGCCAAAACCCTGTAATCCACTCCAATACATTCTTATTTCTATCTATCTATCTATCTATCTATCTATCTATCTATCTATCTATCTATCTATCTATCTATCTATCTATCTATCTATGATTCTATCTATCTATCTATCTATCTATCTATCTATCTATCTATCTATCTATCTACAGTATTTATATACTGCTTTTCAACTGAAAAGTTCGCAAAGCGGTTTACCAGAAAATGAAAAAATTAATAGCTAATTAATAGCTAATGGGTGCCTGTCCCAAAAGGGCTCACAATCTAAAATGCAATAAGAACACCAGCAGAAGCCACTAGAGCAGACATTGCTGGGGTGTGTAGGGCCAGTTACTCTTCCCCTGCTAAACAAAAGAGGAACACCCGCTTGAAAGAGTGTCTCTTGCCCAGTTAGCAGGGGTTAAACGTATATAAATGTATGTAAATTAATTCAAACTTTAAATGTAAATTAGTTTTCTGGCCTTCAACACAGTGTCAGAGAGATGATGTGGCCTTCTGGCCAAAATGTTTGGAGACCCCTGTATTAAACAATCCTAATCTGATAGCAATTGCCAAAATTACCACATGATCAAAGAAATGTTTTACAGGACTGTTTTGGTATGTTAACTCATAATTTATGTACATGTGGATATGAAATAGAGACTGATCTTAAAATTACTTATTCCTGTAATATTCAGAGTTCAAATTTTTTGCCCCACCTCCATTGTTAATAGTGAAGTTACCCCCTCCATTCTTTACACCTCCATTGATAACGTTGTTATTGTTAACATTGATACAGATCTCTTTCAATGGGATACACTTAGAATTGTGATTTTACAGTATAGAGACTGTTTCTTTGGAAGCTTATATCAACATTGCATGCCAATCATAATAATGTATGCTGTATTCAACCACTGGGCACATGGGGAATCACGTTACTGCCCAAGTTCCTCCTCTCCCCCCTCCGAGACTTAGAGAGAGGAGAGCACTATCCAAGTTTGAGAACCACTGCTCTAGAAGGATTTCCAGCTGCAGGCAGGGCTTGGAATATATGACCTTGTTGGGTCTCTCTATGAGGGTTCCACAAAACTCTGTAGCAGGCATGCATGTGAATACACCTTTCAGAGAGCATGTTCTGACTGTTTTAAAAGCACAGTTTGAAAAATAGTTATAAAAAGATCCATTCTTGATTAAGAACTCATCATGCAGGTAGGGGTTCAATCCTACTCCTGCATGTGTTTTTCCTGTTGAAGTACACCTTGAAACAGCTTTTCCCCTTCAAAGTGTTCTTCATTTATTTGAACCTGTTCTAATGATTCATTAATCATTAGAGGTTCATTTATTTGAACCTCTCTAACGAAAGAGAGAAGGAAAGTTGAATGTTCTGAAAGTTTTTTGGGTTCATTGTCACCCCCCCCCCACATTTATACAATATTAACTGATATCAGTAGGAGAAATGTTGTCAAGAAGGATTAGGTTTGGAAGGGAGCCTCGACCCTTTACAGATTCTCATTAAGTTCTTTGTCACTGACTTTTGTGGAAGCCGCCTTCAAATTTAATATGTTTAAGTCTGTGATATTGTACTGTTAGAAAGCTTAGTGTAAGCACATGCCAGCAGTCCATGGTTTCTATGTAAGTAAATAAAGGAATCCTTTCTGAATTGATTTTGTTGTTGTTACAAGTGTTCTCGACCTGAATGCCTTTGAGAGACAAAATAAAGCAGAAGGCCTTGGAATGGTTACTGAAGAAGGAACACGTAAGTATAATATATATAGTACTTAAAATTCACACAAGGATTACTGTTCTTCTGTCTCCTTGTAAACTCCAAAATTGTCAGATTGTTAGAGGTCATGGTTTACATTATCCTTAAAAGTGGATTAGTATTTAATTACTGTAATTTTTTAAGTTTCAAGAGAAACATTTAAGCAAAAACTATCATGTAACGTATAACTTGCTTATCCTGTATTCTTATTATTTTTCTTTGATCCACAGTCATCGTACGTGAGCGTGGTATGTTTGGGTTTACAGCTTTTGATGCTATTGTGTGTTGCAAATACAGAAAGAAATCTTCTTTAATTGCATCTTTCCAGACATCTTTTAGGTTTAGTTTCATGGTCTGCAGCCGGTTGCGTGTTGAGCTTGGAGATACAATTTGATGCTTAATTAAAGAAGTGTCTTTCATAATTAAGGCATGGTTTGATAATGACTAACCATTTACCTATTAGATCTTTAGTGGTCTCCTTCTGTAGTTTTGATCATGAATGCTTTGGAGTGCTCAATATTTTGGCTTTGCTTTTTCTGTTTCATAGTTTGTTTTTTATCATTCTCTCGATACATTTCTTTTAAAAATTACTGTAAATCAGCTTACAGTATTTGCTTTTTTATTAAAATCACTTAGTTTGAAGGATGCTGTTGGAGACATCCTGTTGTTCTGCATGTTATAAAAAATGACTGAAGGTTGTGTAATTCATTGTACTGTATATTTTCAAGGTGAAAAAGTACTACAGAATGATGAGTTTACTAAAGATCTGTTTAGATTTTTACAACTGCTGTGTGAAGGTCATAACAATGGTGAGTGGGCTGTAATAAACCTTCAGTAATTTTTCAGTGAAATTCTTTGTTAGAGGGAACAAATAATGCCTCTTCGACTTGAATTTTCCATTAATTAGCTGAATACTTCAGAGGAAAATTCATTCAACTGTGTCTCAGATAGAACAGTACTCCATAATACTCAAAAGTGCCTTAGCATATAGATCTTTCTAATTAGAAATTGAATTGTGAATTTATAATTGTCATGTACAATAATATAAAATGTATAAGAGCATTTAGAAATTCTACTTTTGATAGTCTTTGCTTAAGAAATGTTAGTTCTGTCATTTATTAAGCATTCTACTGTAGCAATATGTATCAGCTGCAATTATAAAGCTAACTGCTTAAAACTGGTTGGACATGATTTTCATTTTAATTTTTATATGAATTTATGAAAATGTTTATGAACATTATATATTTTTCATTCAGCACCAAAATTGTTTTTAATTTTAGATTTTCAGAACTACCTCCGTACTCAGATGGGAAATACCACAACAGTGAATATTATAATTAGCACAGTTGATTATCTCTTGCGTCTTCAGGTAAGATGGAGGTTATTTTCATTATTTCACAGCTTCTTTGGGAAATCTGGTGCTACATCAGGGATGTCAAACTTGTTTGATATAGTAGACCAAACAGTATTCATGGCATCTGTTGAGGGCTGGAAGTAATGCCATGAAACAGAAAGTATGGTCAATATGCAAATGATGGTTTAAAATGTTCTATATTTTCACATAGAAACTCAGTAGCAGCAAATGGCAGTAGAGGAAATGTGCAAGCCTTGATCACATTTTCAAGTTACGAAGTAGCCCAGTTATTTCATGAGTTGCCCTTTCAGCAGCACTGCTTCTACTACAACATCACTCCATGGCTCAGCAGGTGAAAGGGCTGCTTCAAATATCTGGCATGTTGTCAAGGTCTGAAAAATTTAAATATAAAATTTAAATAAATACATTAGAGATGGAACTCTAATTCTGAGGTCCTCAGAACACCTTCTGGATGCAAACGCAGCACAGCTCTGGTTGTATTCCATTGAATGGGTTAGATGCTCTCAGTGGACCAGACTGTCTCGCTATCTGAAAGATATTTGATTAATTCAATTATTTCCTTTTGACTTCCTTCAGTAAATTACCACCATTCAAATGCATAAGATATTCATTACCCACAAATGCCTTTGTCTATTTTACTGTAATTTGTTGTGTATTTTTTCTATGTGTTAACAAATATGTGTTATTTACAGTGCAATCCTAAACATGTCTACTCAGCAGTAATTCCCCTTCTGTTCTATGGGACTTACTCTCTGGAACGTGTGTTTAGGATTGCAGCCTAAGGCTTTTGCAAGTGATATTTATGGTTTTTTATTTTTTGTGGCCATTTTGAATTTGCAAACTGAAAAAGACTGGGTTCCACTTTCCAACAGTTTTCACTTTTGGACAGTGCTCCCTGCCAGGGGTGACCCTACTCATGAGTAGAGTTGCAGAGCAGGAACACAGCAGGAGTGAGTCTTGCCTTTTCAACTGCCTGGTGAGTAGCCACATGCAAGAATCAGGCAAGACACAGCTGCTCAAGAAGGCTGATTGTATCAATTCACAGAAGGCAAAAGGAAAAGTCCGTTTAGCAGTTCCAAGGTCGTACACAGATAAAGGAGTCAGATCAAGCAAACAGAGTCCAAGGGGTTATCCAGAAGCAAGGTCAGAGTAACAGCAGTCCAAATCAGTATACAGTCAGGCAGAATAACATGCAGCACACAATTCTCCTATTCTCATGCCACTCAGTAAGTACAGCCCAGTTATATCTGTCTCAGGGCAGAGGCTCCTAGCACACCAGGTGATCCTAGACATGTCGTGGCATGTCTGGGCAAGTCTGGGCAGAACACTGCAATGGAATAGCATTGCAGTACTTTGCAGGCAATAGTACATTGTGGTAGGCATCCTGGCACAACTTTCATCACAATTAGCACAATGTGCCTGGCCCAATCTGCTTGGGGAAATTCAGACCCCTAACCTATCCCTAACCAGAGTGACCATATGACTGGAAAAACCTGGATTTGTACAGATTTTTAGCCTCCCGTCCAGGTGTCCTACATTTTGGCTTCAATGTCCTTCATTTTGGCTTCATTTTTTAACTTCGCGATGATGCACAGTACCCCATCATGTCATATGTCGTTGGATTCATATTGAAGAGCAGAATCCAATGCAAAAATCAGTTTTGAGGTATCAAAAAGCTTGCTATCAAAAGTTATGGCCAAAAAACCAAAAAACCAAAATATAAAAACAAAAAATTACATTTTTGGCAATTTTTTAAAGCAGGTAGGAATTTTGGCTTTGGGGGTAGGAATTTTGGCCTGGGGGGGTAAGAATTTTGGCCTTGAGGTTCAGGAATTTCCTGTTTGGCCTCTGGTCACCCTGTACCTAACCCATCCAACAAGTGGGGACTCCTGTCTTACATTGCAAAAGAAATACCATCCACTTCCCAAAGCTTCCTTATATGAGGGTTTGACACAGCTCACAAAAATATAGAGAAAAAACAGCTATTGTTTATCTATAGGAATCAATAAGTGACTTCTATTGGTACTATTCTGGGAAAGACGTGATTGACGAATCAGGACAACGTAACTTTTCCAAAGCATTGGCTGTAACTAAGCAGATTTTTAATTCTCTGACTGAATATATCCAGGTAAGTAGCACTTTTTTCTCCATTATGTATTGTGCGCATGCTATGCATAAATTGATGTGGATGTGAATCAATGCACAGCAATTAGTTGATTCTGAAAATTCTGAAAACAAAGCAGATTCTTCAGAATCTTCAAAACGCCAACATACTGTTGTCTTCAGAATACAGCTGAATTTAGAGGCATACATAAGAAATGAACATAATTTTTAATTTTGCAGTGAAAAACAGCTAATCTTCAAATGATCAGTTCTTATCATTATACATAGTGTTCAACTTAACTTAAAATGCTATACAGTCTTCTTTTCCATGAATTCCTCTAACGTTTTGCAGACCTTTTTAATCTCTTTTGATTTGTTCAGGGTGCTTTTTAACTTCACAACCTTCCAATCTTTCATTTGCCTTCATTTCATCAATTCATTTTCCTTTTTTGCCTCATTAATGCAAAAATTGGTTGTAGAATTTAATTATAGTGTGCTTTATTTTGTTTAGAACGTATTGGATAACACTTCTTCCAAAAGTACTACTTTATTATTCCACACGTCTATACAATGAACATGTTATATTACCTGAATATATGATAGAAGCTAAAATTTCCTTACTTTTTTGTACATTCCCCTTACTTTTAGGGTCCTTGCATAGGAAACCAGCAGAGTTTGGCTCACAGTAGATTGTGGGATGCAGTTGTGGGCTTCCTTCATGTTTTTGCGAATATGCAAATGAAACTTTCACAGGTAAATTATATTGCAGACTTTTCTGAATATATACTGGAAATCATAGAACCAAGACATGATCTATATAATAATCAATGGCCTCTGTATCAGTTTTACAATTTCTTGTGATACATAACAAAATAATTATATGCATTTCTATTCAGAAGTAATTCCCCCAGGCCAGCAAATGGGACTTGGCTGGCCTAACCCTGATTAGGATTGTGCATAATTCCAGGGCAATCTTAAAATTAAATATGTAGTATAAATATGCAATTAAAGTGAGAAGAGGGGTTTTTTAAGTAGAGAGACTGGAGAAATGAAACTTGCAGAGTATTCACAAGCTCCTTGATCCATGAATATTGTGTCACATTTTGTAAATTGGGCACTTCAAAATGCAGAAACTAGTGCATTTCCTGCCATTATATGTGCAGATCATAGGATTGAGTGGTCCTCTGTGCCTCTGGATTAGGGTAATGCTGTCACTGAAGTCCATTGTATATATTTTTCATTCACTCCTATTGAGGTGAGTTGAATTTACTTTTGAGTAAATATACAACCTATCATTCAGTTGAAAAAGTCCTTCATGTTATTGCAAATATTTAACCCTCTTCTTAAAAAAGTCCTCTTAAAGTCCTCTTTGGTTTTCTTCTCTTTGCACTCTAGGATTCCAGTCAAATTGACTTACTGAAGGAGCTACTGGATCTTCTGAAGGATATGGTGGTGATGCTCTTGTCGCTGCTTGAAGGTTAAATTTGTTTTTAAATTTTTTCTGTAATTCTTTGAGTTTGATTTCCATTGCTGTAGAATACGAATATCACTGTAATTCTGTGTAATTTGATATAAAGCAATTTTCAAAAATAACTGTCTTAAATAAGAGATGTGTGAAAATTAAGACTATAATATAAAAATTAAGACTATAAAAAGGTACTAATAGTACCTATCCAAAATATGTCTGAAGTCAAATTCCTAATTTGAAAAGATAAGTATAGAAATATATGTCTTCAGTAAATTAATAAATAAAGTAAGAAAATTAGTGAAGTTGCAGTTCAGAGTTAGGGCAGTGAGGAGTGCCCTAGCTGGGCTGCTCCAACTATTCTGAATCCAAAGGCTAGATCCAGAGAGTCAGAAAGCCTAGGTTGCCCTAACTGCTCTAGAGCATGCTCAGTAGGCACCAAGTCAGTGACACCTGGGGAGGACTTGCTCCTGAGGAGACCTCCATCAGATCACACTGAACAAAGAACAGCTGTGGTGCCTGCATTATAAGGAGTCTCTGAAACCAGTAAGAGCGTGAGATTGCAGTACAGTTTCCAGTTGATTCAGGGGGCTTCTTGGAGTGGCCTGCTGTATCCAGAGGTTAGTGGGCTGCTGTAGTTGTGTCATATCCTGAAGTTGAGAGGAAGGGGTTGCAGACAGGCTGGCCAAGAACTCAGATTTTTGGTCAACACTGCCATTCTTACTCTGCCTGAGCATGGGCCCCTGTGGGTCTCCCCATTACTATACCTGCTCCTGAGGTGGTATAACTCTGAAGAGCTGGAAGAGGGCATTTCTGCCCTGGAAACAGGCTCTGAATACAGAGTAACTGCTCTGCCCTAGGCAATGCTAAACATGCCCTCAACATGCCTCTCCTGTACTGCCTAGGCTGCCCCAGCTAGGTCCACCTGTTTTAGGGCAGCCTGTGTTGCCTTAGACTGCCTCAAGCCTTTTCCTGAATAACTAGGGTGGAGTATCTTGCATTTGGGTCAACCCAGTGATAGACAGGGTAACCCAAGTGCACTTCTGGATTGTGCCCTAAATCAGTTTTTAAATTTATAATATTGTATAATATTTCAGGTAATGTTGTAAATGGCACGATTGGGAAACAAATGGTGGACACTCTAGTTGAATCGTCTAGCAACGTAGAAATGATCTTAAAGTTCTTCGATATGTTTCTGAAGTTGAAAGATCTAACCAGCTCTGAAACGTTCAAAGAGTACGACCCAGAAAGTAAAGGCATAATTTCAAAGAAGGAATTCCAGAAAGCCATGGAAGGTCAAAAACAATATTCACAGTCAGAAATTGAATTTCTTCTGTCCTGTGCAGAAGCAGATGAAAATGATATGTTTAACTATGTTGATTTTGTTGAAAGATTTCATGAGCCAGCCAAAGATATTGGATTTAATGTTGCGGTACTCTTGACAAATCTTTCGGAGCACATGCCAAATGATTCACGACTCCAAACTTTATTAGACCCAGCAGAAAGTGTCCTTAACTATTTTGAACCTTACCTGGGGCGCATTGAAATAATGGGTGGTGCTAAGAAGATAGAGCGAGTTTATTTTGAAATCAGCGAATCCAGTAGGACGCAATGGGAAAAACCCCAAGTGAAAGAATCAAAAAGGCAGTTTATTTTTGATGTTGTAAATGAAGGTGGAGAACAAGAGAAAATGGAGCTTTTTGTCAACTTCTGTGAGGACACAATTTTTGAAATGCAGTTAGCGTCTCAAATCTCTGAATCAGACCAAGCTGACAGACCTGAAGACGAAGAAGTGGATGAGCCTTTCTATGTGAGGGAAGTTGGAGAAGGTGCAATAGAAGAAAATTCTCTTGAATCAGCTTCAGCTTTTGCAATGGCTTGTGTAGCACTAAAGAAAAACATTTCTACAATTTTTAAAATGATTAGGTTAAAAAACTTAAGGAAGCAATATAGAAAAGTGAAAAAGATGACTGTAAAAGAATTGGTAAAAGTATCTTTTTCCTTTTTCTGGATGCTATTTGTAGGGTTCTTCCAAATGATCTTCAGTATAGTGTGGGGTATTTTTCAAATTCTTTGGAGTACTGTGTTTGGAGGTGGTCTCGTGGAAGGAGCCAAAAATATCAGAGTTACCAAAATACTAGGTGACATGCCCGATCCAACACAATTTGGAATCCATGATGATGTCCTTGAAGCAGAGAAAGTTGAAGTTACAGAACATGGCATTACTGCTGAAATTGTGCAGTTTGTAAAAAATGAAAAGGGAGAAACTGACATATTGTCAGATATTTTTGGCATTCATACAAAGAAAGAAAGTGGATCAAAACATGGTCATGATGTCGGCCTGGGGGATATTGCTGATATTATTGGATCAGAAACCCTTCCTGCTGTGGAAAGCACTGTTTCCAAGAAAAAAAACAAACAGGTATGTGTTTCAATCAATACAATGTGAAAAAACCACAGGTATGTAATCAATACAATGTGAATAGGTAAGTAATCAATATGTATTTTCAACATATTACTTTTGTGAGAAGCCCCCAAATCCAGAGTAACTATGGGAGCACGTAAGAGACTTTACGTGCACCCGTAGTTACTGCACCACCTACTGAAAAGCTATGGGAAATTCATATTGCAATCCAGACTAAGTTGTTCTTACACCAGAGCAAGGACTCCATAGTTACTCTGGATTTTGCCCTTAATCTGCTTAGGAAAATTCCAGTGAAGTCGTGAAATTTTTGGACATGACTTCATGCTTCTGACAAAGGACATTTTGGTCCATTAAGCTGGTTTAAAAGCCATTGCTGAACTTAAATTTAAAAGCAATTAAGCAGAATCTGCATCTTTGTCCCATGATAATTACATATTGCTTTATTTCTTTTTTTTCTAGGTAAACTGCATTATGAATGTTTTTCTTGAGAAGCACTATATAAACATTCTTAGAATTACACTGTAAAAATATTCTATCCTTCTAATTCTATCCTTTCTCCACCCTGGCCTGTGCTGCATCCTACAAGTGGATTGCCCATGCTGGAGGTATATTTGGGATAAGGAGACATTTGTCCCTTTGTCCCAGAGCGAGACTGGGCAATTGGGCAACCAGGACCTGCACAAGCTCTGTAGTTGGTACAAGTCCATGTTGTCCCATGTCATGGATGAGGCGTGGGGAGGGTGGATAGGAATTGGTGCATGAGGCTACTACCAATCACTCCCCCATCACTGTCTTTGCCATACAGATTGTGAAGTATGTGGGGTTTCTTGTGCATCAGGCTCTGCTTTTTGGCCCCAAAGTGCCCATTCACTGTAGTTCTCATCATCAAAGTTCCCCGCTCTGTGCTCTGTCAGCAGCCATTTTATAGCCATTTAACTGCTTTCTGTTGGCCTCAAGCCCTGCATGTGTTGGCCCAATCTTGGGTAGATAGCATTGGGCAATTCCTTTTATTATTATTTTTTAAAAAATTGTAGGTGTAATTGCTTTTGCAAGTGACTAGTGAAGGTTTTCAAATGGAAAGGCATGGAAAGGCCAAATAAACATCCTTTCCAATGTAGCTAGTATAGATACTTTTAGATACTCTGTGCATTGATGTAGTTAGTTTCCTGGGGGAACATGTTTTTGGTTACTGGAACATGTTTACTGGTTACTGGCTTTTGCAGTATCCCCTTATAAAGCTGAAATGGTTGAACAAGGAAGGTGCCCACATAAGGATACAACATGTGCACTTTGTTTCCCAACCATCAGGGCCCTGTGTGTATATCCCTGATCACAAAGGCTGCAATTCTAAAGATACTTTCTAGGGAGTAAGACCCACTGAACACAATGGGGCTTACTTTTTAGTAGATATGGTTAGGATTGATATTGATAATGATAATATTAGGGCTGTGGGTGGCGCAAGCAGTTAAGACGCTGTGCCTGCTAACCAGCTGGCCGGGGTTCAAGTCCCGGGTCGGCTCCACAAGACAGGGTGAGCTCCTGTCCTTAGCCCAGCTCTGCAACGCCAGCTGGATCCAATCGTATTGGCTCTACCTTTCCATTGGACTAATTCAGTGGCGTGGAGAGGGGGGATTTGCTGCTTGGGTATCAGCCTATCCTCCATAACAATTTAACCCAGGCTTTCATGCTTTGCATGCAGTGTATGCAGCGCCGAGCATGATACCATAGTCTTTCAAGACTGACGGAGGCGTGCTTTTTTAATATTAATATCATATTAATGATATTTATATTAATCAATAATATTGCCAGTCAGCTGGGTGGGATAGCTGTTTACAATGGACTGAAGCAAAAAGCTATTCTAAGGGTTTTGTTCAACTGTAGTTTGTTACTAGTATAGTAAATTTATGCCCTAATTTATTACATGTTATCGGTTAATAGTTTCATTTATAATTATTTTTATTTGTCAAAGCCCCATTGAAATTAGAAGGACAACTGTACTTATGTTTACTGGTATCAGTGTCACTTAATCATAACTAACCTTTGGATATAAGCCAGTAGTGTTAGTTCTCATCAAAATTAATTCCCAGTGCAAATTCAACATTTCTAGGCTCCTAATACTGCAAAAGATGATGACTCAGAAGCAAGAACAGAATCAGAGAAGGCTGAGTAAGTACATTTTGCTATATTTCCCTGGAAATTTTTAAAAATTTGTCTAGAAGAGTGAGGGAAAGTATCCCACAATGGGGCTACTCAATTCTGTGGCAACCCTTGTTTTGCAATAGAATTGTTTTGCCTGTGTTGGACTGTGAGGCTCGACAAAGAGACCCTAGATCTGGCTGAACTAGATCTGGCACAAAGTATTTGCACACAAACTTTAATAGTGCACTGTGTTTTTTCACCCACTGAATTATCCACTTTTAGAGAAGTTATTTCCTTTTAGCCCTTTCCAGTTTTACTTACCAAACTGGGATTGCATTTAGTAAGTCACAGTTGTGATCCAGTTCTTCCTTTAAAATTATTCTTGGCTTGTTAGTATATTAGTGGAGAATATAGAAATTGATCCTAGTTGTTTAACAGTTGCTATCTTTTCCTTTAGCATGGAGGATGGTGAGAAACAAGATAAAATAAAGGATGATCTATATTCTGAACATTTGGAAGGTGAAGAACCCAGACAAAGGAAAAGAAGACACGGGCAAAAAATAGAAAAGCCGGATGCAGTAATGGCTAACTTTTTTAAAGTGCTAGAAGTGTATCAGACCAAAATGCTGGTATGTTCTCCCTTTCTTTTTTCTACAGATGATCAGAAAATAATATAGATGGCAGGTTTCAAAGATGTATGATCTATTGTGGCTTTTACAAAACATTTTTATAAGACAGAACTTTTACATGGAAAATAGAGTTTGAATGTAGTCAGAGTTATATATGTAACCTAATGCATAGTGTAAATAGTTTGCCTTACTTTCAAGCAAGAGTTTATTCTTACTGTGAAGGAACTGATAACTTTCTTTGTATTTTCAGCACTATTTGGCCAGAAATTTCTACAATTTAAGATTTCTTGCACTGTTTGTTGCTTTTGCTATCAACTTTATTCTACTCTTCTACAAGGTAAAGCAACTGTATTTTCATTAGGATATATTAATAGAATGTACTTATTTTTACAAAGTGATATTTGAAAGATGAATTAATTCATAGGACAATTTCCACAGAAAAACAATGAGTACTTAACCAAATTTGGAAGAATGAAAAAAAGTCAGCGGTCATTTACAATGAAAAGAACACATTAATTTAACTGTTTCTTTTCATTTATTTTCTGAGATTTCTGCACTATCATCTTAATAGTATGTAGTTTATATAGGGTTTTTTTAAAAAGAGATTATGTATGTAGTTTATGTAGGGTTTTTTAATGAGATCACATACATTGTATTTGTTATAATTTTATAAAAAGGTATGCCCTATATGCATACAGAAGGTGGAGGCTGAATTCAAGGCTTGCCAAAGGCTTTCTAATGAGTTAATGGCATAGGTGAGATTTGAAGGGCAAACTTTCTGATCTAATGCTAACAGCCCAATCCAGAGCAACTAATCTGTCCACATAAGAGCCCTTAGGTTGCCCTATCTAACACTAGGTTGGAGCAACTGCAAGATGCTCCAGCCCAGTTACTCTGGAAGAGGCTTAGGGCAGAGCAAGGCAACATAGGGTGCCCTAAGAGAGGTGGACCTGCTCTGCCCTAACTGGGGCAGCCTAAGCAGCTCAGGAGAGGCAAGTTGAGGGCATCTTTAGCATTGCCTAGGGCAGAGCAGTTACTCTGTATCCAAAGCCTGTTTCCAAGGCAGAAATGCCCTCTTCCAGCCCTCAGAATTATACCACCTCAGGAGCAGGTATAGTAATGAGTAGACCCATAGGGGTCCATGATAAGGCCTGAGTAAGAATGGCAGCGCTGACCAAAAATCTGAGTTCTTGGCCAGCCTAGCTGCAACCCCTTCCTCTCAACCTCAGGATATGGAACAAACTACGGCTGCCCACAAACCTCAGGATACAGCAGGCCACTCCAAGAAGCCCCTTGTATTCACTGTAGAATGTACTGGCAACTCATCAGGGACTCCTTATAAGGCAGGCACCCAGTGGCGTCACCAGACTGGTGCGGCTGGTGTGGGCTGCATTGGGGATGCGCTCCGTATGGGGTGATGTGCCGGAGGAGTTTGACTGTCCTTTGGCAGGCCCCGGGCGTCAGCACCCCCATTCAGGCCTGCTGCAAGGCGGAGAATCAGCCAGAAGCTGACACTTGTCTGAGGAGCTGGCCTGAACGGCCATCTGAGGTGCACTGCGCAGAAACACACTGAGTATGCCGAACAGCTTCAGAGGAGACTTCCTTAGAGCAGAGAAAGTCCGCGCCTCTGCACAGCCATTCGGCCTCACTCAGGAGGCGGAGCGGCAGCCGAATGGCTTCAGAAAGAGTACTGCACAGGCACCAACTCTGACGCCTGCACAGTCTCCCCCAAAGCCAAAAGGCTTCAGAAAAGTACTGCGCAGGTGTCAGAGATGGTGCCTGCGCAGTACTCTTTCTGAAGCCAGTTGGCTTCAGAAACAACTGCGCAGGCGCCAACTTTGGTGACTGTGCAGTCCAGGTGGGGGGGGGGAGCGCGCATCCCAGGGATGACGCACAGACTTCTGCACCAGGTGATGTGCAGAGTCATGTCACCACTGTAGGCACCACAGCTGTTCCTTGTTCAGTGTGATCTGAGGGGTGTCTCCTCAGGAGCAAGTCTTCCCCTTGTGTCAATTACTTAGCATGCTCTGGAGCAGTTAGGGCAGGCCAGGCTTCCTGACTCTCTGGATTCAGCATAACTTTCTGCTCTGGATACAGAATAGTTAGGAGAGTGCAGTTAGGTCAGAGCAGGCTGAATTTGCTCTGGATTGCGGCCATAGTTTCTTAGCTCCTCTTACAATTCAAGCAAAAGATTAAGATTGCAGAGCTTAGTTTACTGCATTTCCAGGATGAATACTTGTATCAAGCCACGCAAAATTTTAACCACTGTTAAATTCTTAAGATAGATATATAGGAGAAAAAAATTCATGTACGAGGTACTGAGCACATTCACATTACTGTAGGGCATGTGAAGCTGTCTATATATACAGCCTTAGATGAATGAGAACATGGAAATGTACACACATTGTGCTTCCCTGGTCTGAAAAGCTGACAATACCATTAATCATCTGCACATGGTGATGAGTAGGATAGTGGGGCAGATGAGTTCTGGAGTCTAAAATGTTTCTACTCTTCATACTTCAAAGAAGGAGAGTGCTTTATAGTTATCACTCCAAGTCCACAATTTTATATCAACAGGACAGCCTTTCTCTCTTTCTTCAGCAAATGTATTAAAACAGACCAAAAAAACCTTTCAGGTGTTAGAAGGAACACTTCCTTTTGAAAAAATAACATAAGAACGTAAAAAGAGCCCTGTTCGATCAGGCCAAAGGTCCAATTAGTCCACCTCCCTGTATTACAATGTCCCATCAAGGAGCACACAAGACAGTAAAGAGTTGTGTTCTGGTATCCTCCCCTACATTAGACATTCTGAGGTATCCCACTTCTAAATGAGGATATTGCACATGCCCTTCAAGTCTTTAATCCATGATGGTTGGTGGTTGTTGTTTTATGGAGTTTGGCAGACAAATTTGTGCATTACTGCCAAATCCATGATGGATTTTTTTCTCCAGAAACTCATCCAATCCCCTCTTAAAGGCATCTAGGCCAGAAGCCTGTGGCATCCTGTGGCAAGGAGTTCTGCAGACTTACCTGCTGGTTAAAAAAATTTCTTCTCTAATGATATATAACATGATGGTATTCGTATTCATGGATAAACTGTTTCACAAATTTGGCCCTTAGTATCAGGCTCAGGTTGTTGCCCCCTAAAACTTGTTGCTACCCCATTTCCCATCCTAACTGTGCCACTGTCTGGCTGTCTGACTGTGGCTCCAATCCTAAGCTCCAGTTATGCCGACATAAGCCCTTGCATAAGTTCTGTGCTGACCTGGGAGTGTTGCAAAAGTGTTGTAAAATGCTTCTGCACCACTCCTGGGAGCGGGTTAGGCCAGTGCACTGGCATGCACTTGCCTCCCTACATCACCACAGGAACGGGAAGTCCAATGCGTTGTGGTGGACTAGGTTAAGATTGCACCCTTTTGTTTTTATTTAAGGATTATTAAGAAAGGTTACACTGGTTACCTTCCTTACCCTGATTCAAAATCACCCTGATGCTTAACTTGCTTTGTCTTACCTTGGCACTTTATTCCTGGAGGCTACACAAATGCAAAGCATGCAACATCTTATGGGAACATTCTTTGTATTGTTTCTGTGAACTTCAGGTGACAGAAGAGCCACTTGAAGAGCTGGAAGAAGAGTCTGATTTGTGGCATTCATTAGAGGAGGATGAGGATGAAGAGGGAGTAGTGTTCTTTGTGTTACAAGAAAGTACAGGCTATATGGCACCAACACTGAGAGCTCTTGCTGTTGTTCATACAGTTATCTCTTTTGTGTGTGTTGTTGGATACTATTGTTTGAAGGTGAGGCATTTCATTTTAACCCCAAATTGTAATAGGACACTTGTCTTCCTACATCCTGACTATAATTCTCAGAATAATAACTGTACTTAAGAGGGAAATATATTCTAATGTTTAGGCCAATTCAACCTACAACACAAAACGGGAAAAGTCTTATGCTTCTGCCTTGCCTTTGAGCCTAAGAACATAAAGGCCTAACTGTTGTTTGCATAGGCTTTATATGTACATAAAGTTAATATTAATGTTTAATGTCACCATAGTATGTATGGTGAAAGCAGGCATTGAAACCCTGCTACCTGCACTTCACACTATATAAAACAGACATGCCAGGAGCCTTCATCAAAATATGGAGGTAAATATCTGTTACCCAGTTTAATAGGTCTACTCAGTTCTGCGCCTGCCATTTAGTGAGATCCTTAATCTCCACAGCTTGGGAGGGGGTGTGAGATTCATCAGAAGAGCTTTCCAGCATCCCTGACCTTTTTTCTGCGCCCAATCCTTCCCTCTTCCCACCCGCCTTCCACTGGGTATATTCTCCCCCACATCAAAAATACCTCATTTTATTGACCAAATGTACCACCAGAGTGCCTGCGGCAAAGCTTCCTAACACCAACTGGGACTGGCCTCTACACTGGCACTGAAGACATACCACCAGTGACCAGTGACATGCCTGATAGAATTTTGTATCAGCCATCACAGGGACAACACAGACGCCACCAGTTTAGCCCCAGCTTAGATTGGGCTGAATTTTACTGGGAAACCCTGGCTAGGGCCACTTTAAGGAGAATTTTTTTAAAAAAAAAATTACATGTAAATAAATAAGAATTTATACAATGTTCTTAGAATATCCTCAACCCTCTTTCAGGTTCAATTGTGTGACACAGGTCAACGTAGATGTGCAACAGCAAAACATCTGTCACAGGTCCAAATAGACCTCTGTGCTACATGGAGGCTTACCTATGGGTAAGGGAATGATTGTTCCTTTACCTGGAGGAGAACTCTGTAATTGCTTTCCTGGTAGGATGCAGTGGTCATCATTTGGGTGCCACTGCATTGACTGGGAGGGCAGAATTAATGATTGAGTTGTGAGATAAATAATAAAACAGCCATTCTAACAGTGAGCAACACTAGTGCACTTTTGGCTAGTTCAGGTTCCTACAGTTGCTTTCTCCTGTTGCATTCTCTAAGCAGGTGACCCTTAAGCAGCTTTGCAAAGAGGGCCCTGATTTAATATCCAGAACTTTAAGAAATGCAAAACTCCACTGGAGGTTCCAAATAATTAAAATAGTTGTTTTAATACTATGTCTTTCTAAAGGTTCCCTTGGTTGTATTTAAGCGGGAAAAGGATATTGCAAGGAAATTGGAATTTGATGGTCTGTACATTACTGAGCAACCCTCTGAAGATGACATTAAAGGACAATGGGATCGACTAGTCATTAATACTCCGTAAGCAACACACCTTGTTTTGCAGTGTTAACTGTAAAACCTGTGTAAATGAAATAACAATTTTGGTCTAGCCAAAATCAGTGTTGGTTACTTTCCACTTCACAGTATGATAGATATGATAGGAAAATTCAGTGGGACTTGAGTTTAATCTAGAGTTAAAATCTCCAGTGATTCAATTTGGAAACAAGTCATAATGGGGCACTTTCTGAACATGTGATGACTCATGCCATGGTGGAACTGGGGCTGCTGTTGGGCATTGCGTGTGCTTGAAGGTTCCCTTTCAGCTGTCAATGACTGGGACCCAGAGTGAGGCAGCAGAGCTTGGACAAACCAGAATGAAAGCTTAAGACATGCTGGAAACTTGTTAAAGCCCAATAAACAACTGGAAGACCCAAATATAATGGGACCATAGACATTTCTTCCAGGGGCTGCATTTGGCTCTTGGACCTTTTGTTTCACATCCCTGGTCTAAATCTAAGCAATATTGCCTAAGAGTTAGGAAGTGAACAACTACTTTAATAAAAATTTCAGTACTCTGTTTAGGAAAAGGAAACTGAGCTGGTAAAGAATAGTTTGACAGACTCTTAATTCCAACATTTCCTTGAAAAAAATGCATTTTTTCTACTTAGAATCATAGAATCCTAGAGTTGGAAGGGACCCAGTAGGTCATCTAGTCCAGCCCCCTGCCAAAAACAGGAAATCCTCCTAGAGCATCTGCGACAGGTGCTTGTCGAGCCTCTGCTTGGAGATCCCCAGAGAGGGAGAGTCCACCACCTCCCTTGGCAATCTATTGCCAAAAGAACTTGTAGAAGTAAAGTCTAAACTCAAGTGTCGTAAAATTAATGCTTTGGTAGGTTAATGAATATGTTGCAGAAAACAGTGATTTTATTTTAGCTCGCACTTGGCAGGAACAGAAGATGGATTTGTAAACAAATGTAAACCTAAAGAGAATAATTTTACAGTCTGCATTGTGCTATGTAACAAGTGGTTAAAAAATAATGCTGCCTACTCAATGGCATGCAGATCAGCGACCATAGAACCATATTTTCTTTATTGCTGTAGAAATGTATCAGAAATAAAAAAAACTCTCATGGATCAGCAAGTAGAGGCAGCTGCCTAAATATGAGCTGTAAAAAAATAGCAATATAATAAATGTACTTTTTTCTGAAGTCTACCTAACTAATCCAAGGCTCACATCTCTGTACTTATACAGATCCTTTCCAAACAATTACTGGGATAAATTTGTAAAGCGAAAGGTAAGTTCCTTAAGTGTCCAGGTAAATATCCATGTGTATAAATAACTTCATAGAAAAATTTTAAAGGAACCTTGAATATGAGTATAAAAAATAGCACTGGCCCAAGACTAATTGGCATATCATGCCAAAGGTTAAAAGCCATGCCAAAGTTTTGTGTTGTTTAAAAAAAACACACCTTTTTGGTACACTCTTCTGTGATGGTGGTGGCTATACATCTCTTTCTTATCTTTGAAGCCACATTCTCATCCACATTCTCCTCTCCTCCAGATAATGAGACTTTCTGTCTCAATCCTACAATGCTTTTTCCCAACTGTCTTTCAGTAGGTTGGGCCACATCATCCACAATCTTTTTCTGCTTACTTCTGTTTCCTTGTGAGGGAAAAGTATTGTGGCAGTAGCATGGATCAAACGGTTGGGAGGCCAGTGGAGGAAACAAGCAGGCATGTGGCGCACTGTAGCCCCTCAATTTGTTATCCCCTCCTTCTGACCCACCACTCAAAGTGGCCATTTCATCTGCCTCAAAGGTTGTGCCAACCATAATGATAAAGCACTCTTGCCATGGTATGTTTAAGCTGCCATCACAAGGTAAGGTTAAAAGTCTACACCTTTGTTATGGGACATTAGCTTAATGGCCAGCACTGGAGAGGAGCCTTTCTTTGTTCTCATAATCAAGAGAAACAGATTGAAAGACTTGGCAGGCCCAACTAGAATATTTTACCTATGCAAGATCTGCTAACAGTCTTTCCTTTTCCAGTGTTGTTCTCTTGCCCGAAGAGAATAAGTTAAGAATAAGTTTCTCTACAAACTTTGTGCCAGATTAGAAATGAAATGTGCTGATCTAGTTTGAGGGCTATTTTAAAAGAGCGGCTGTGAAAGGCCCTGAAAAATTCTCTTGGCTTGCCTGCTTTACAAACCCTATGCTTATCCAGTGTGGAAGAACAGATTGGGTAAAAATATTCCCTAAATAATTCTTCTATAGAAGAATTATTCTAGAAGCCACTTCTCTAGTCACGTATGTTTGATACCATTCTTATTAGGTATATATTCTTGTCTTTGGACAATGCTGGCTCTTTAGCCTTTTAGATGAGCACCAATCCCTAGAGTCGGTCACAATTACCAGGCAACCTGTGGGTTTTGGAATGAACTTTTCCTTTATCCCTATCTCACCATTGGTGCTAATCTTGCTGTCTACCTGTGTAAACCAAACAGTGTTATGCACAAAACATTGGCTTCGTTCTAGGCTTCTGATCCTTCCCAACCAAGATCTGTGAACTTCTTGTTACGTTTTGGTGTGTCCTGCTTTCTGCACAGTAGCAGTGCCATGTGTTTAAAGAGCCAGTAGTTCTACAATGATGTCTGGCTGCTAGCTGTCACCAACTACCAATTCTTCAATGTAGTCTGGCTGCCAACTGTTGCTAGTTGTTTGGTTCACACTTTCATGCTATCCAGGGTGAACCACAAGGGCGCAAACCTAGCCAGCATTGGTCAATTCTGAACAGGATCCATACTCAACACGGTGTCGTCCAGGACTCAGTGTTTAATTGGGGTCTTGCATCTACCCCTCAGTGTGACTGTGGTGCTCCTTGACAAAATATTCATCACATTGTACCATGACCACTGAGAGCTTATACCGGCCCAATGTCTGATTTTTTTTCATTATAGACCACTCTGTCCCTGAATGACTGGGTAGACTGGACATTAACATTTATTTATTACAAGTCTATGTACTTGCCGTGTGCTAAATAAATGTGCAATAGCATCCTTCATTTGACCCAGGTTGGCATTGGAGAGAGGTGGACACCCTGTTGCATGTTGCCTGGTTGCTCACATTAGGAAAAACTAGCTGTGATCTCTAGTTTAATCCATCTAGAGGATGGATTAAAACACTTTCGAGTTCTTTGCTCGACTGCCACAACTTTTTTTGCTATCTAACATATGTACAGTTCCTATTTGCAGCCATAGTCTTCTCTGGGATGTTCAGTCACCTATAAGAGGAAAAAAGCACGCCATCTCAAATTACCTTAAATTATAGAGATACTTTCAGATAATAGCTTTCATGCTCTTCAGTTTTTGAATGCTTTTTCCCCTTGTCTGAGCTGTCATTGTTCTAGAAGCATCAACTCTGGAATGCTATGATTTTTAAAATACTGGTTAAATTGAAGCGGATGATGCCTCACGTCTTTCCCCTTGAAGGTGATCAACAAGTACGGCGATTTATATGGAGCTGAACGGATTGCAGAACTTTTAGGGCTGGACAAAAACGCTCTTGATTTCAGTCCATTGGAACATGCTGAACTAGAGGAAGCATCTCTCATTTCATGGTAGGGTTTGGCTTTTAAACTGAATAAAGTATAACTGCAGCTGATAAAAGATAACACAGCTTTAGAAGATTAAGATGAAAAAAAAGTTTTACCTGTTTCTAGATTTTCAGCTTCAGAACATAAGAGCCCCACTGGAGCTGACAAAGGCTCATCCAATCCAGCTTCCTGTATCTCAGAGTGCTCCACCAAATGCCTCCCAGTGCAATCCAAACCTGTGCTGGAACAGACAGGCTGCTATACCTGCGCTGTATCCAGCACAAGCATTGGGATTGCTGCTGTGCTTCTGCGGAGAAGAGGAGGCTGTACGGGATGGCCCAAGTCTGGGTAGACAGGAGCAGCCAGACAAACACAAGACAGAGCACACAAGAGACCTAAATCCTGGTGCCCTCCCTTGCTTCTGGCATTTTGAAGTAGTGTTTACATTCAAAACTCCCTTGATATTAGAGACATTAGGGAAAAGCCTGGTAGGCCTATGATACAGCTCAGAAAGGCTTATGCAGAAAGTTGGCCTAATGCCTGTTATGTTATCATGAATATTGTATATTTTATTACTACAAACACAACATTGTACCTAATTATATGCTGAGTAATTGCATGTATGTAAATCTGTTGCCAAGATCTAACTTCTCCATGAGATTGGTTAAATCATATGACGCATAAGTAGATTTTTTTCAATTCTCTGGCAGAAAGCATCAGCTTGGAGAGACACAAAGATTAGACACAATATAACATACAATATAAAATTGTATGTGTAACATTCATTTGAAAGTCTTCAAAGTGGTAATATATATTCATCTCCATTTCCTCAAAATACACCCAAATACCTCCACAAAGGACTTAAAAACATTTCAGTGCATGCCTGCTGGAAAAGGCTGAACCTCCTCATAAACAAAGGGGAGGATGATGTTCAAACTAATAATGAGAGCTGGCATTGATTTCAGATTATTTTGTTCTCCTATTAGGTTAAGTTCTATTGATGCCAAATACCATATCTGGAAGCTTGGTGTAGTTTTCACTGATAATGTAAGTATCCAGTATGCGCTTGGAAAAATCCCTCAACTTTGTAATTCGTATGGCTGATTCAAGTGGTATTACTATTTATTTATCTATCTATCTATCTACAGTATTTATATACCACTTTTCAACTAAAAAAAAGTTCACAGAGGTTTACATAAAAAATGAAAAATTAATAGCTAATTAATAGCTAATGGGTCCATGTCCCAAAAGGGCTCACAATCTAAAATGCAAAAAAAGAACAACAGCAGAAGCCACTAGAACAGACATTGCTGGGGTGTGGAGGCCAGTTATTCTCCCCCTGCTAAATAAAGGAGAAACACCCACTTGAAAGAGTGTCTCTTGTCCAGTAAGCAGGGGTTTATTTATTTTTCTTTCTTACTTATTTACTTATTTGTAGGATTTATATCCTGCCTTTTTCTGCAAAAGCAGACTCAAGGCAGCTAACAATATAAGTAAAAACACAAGAACAGTCAGAATATACAGTATTTAAAATATTTAAAAATATTTACTAGGTTTTGTGTCACCCAGTGTATCATTCCTATGATGACCCTTCTTCCATGCAGTAGTCAAGACACTGCCCTGAACAGTGGGTTTGGTGGTGTATCATTATCCCCATCCCTGCTGGTTTTTTTCCTATAACGTTTGATAGAGTAGAGGTTATTTCGTTGTGGTTTGTTTCATTGCCTTCTACATGAAATTACACATCGATTGACATATAACATGATGGAATTATTCAAAAATTGAGGTCAGCAAGCAGTTAGAAGGTGGGGATGGGGATGGGCCGCAGGAAGATTTTTTTTTTAATGAGGAAAATCATAGAGTGTTTAAACACCATCAAGATAAAGCTAGTAGGAAACATCAATTACATGAATTTGTGCAGGCAGCATTTTTTTACTGTAGAATACAAAGGGCTGCCATAGATTTGGGTTGTCTGCAGATCAGGTCCATGCCCCTCTCCTGCACATGTCCCCTTCCACTCTCCCTCTAGAGGCAAGAGTAGCTGAACTCTTCTAACCGCTGCTCATTGTAGGGTGGTACACCCTTAGTGGTTTTAACTATCTATGGGAGGTGGTGCATGGATAACATGGATAACATGTACTGACACCTGTACTATGCAACATCCAAAGTTAAAATAATTACAGAATTATTCAAAGAGAAAATTCCAACTTCTACAAATTTGTTGCAAGTTCTAACTGTTGAACTCCAGTTGATTACTGAAATCCATGTTTATGCTCATTATATAATTATAATCTATCTATATTTATATATTTATATATATATAATTGAAAGATCACTGACTGACAGACTGCCTCACTGACTGATTCACTAGCTCACTGAATCATCAATGCCCAGCCAAAATTGCTGAACCTAAAAGCATGAAATTTGGGGAGTGTGCTCCTTCCATAATGGAGGCATCCACTAAAAACTGGTTTTTGGGAATTCCAACTGGAAGGAAGAGATGATGCATAGGGGGACTGGTGCACAGGAAGGGACCACCATTCCACTATTGTGCACAGTGGTCCCTGCTGCTCAAGACTGTCTGGTATGAATGCCTGGAGCTCACTGCTCCCTGATACCCTGCAATGCCCTCCACCTGTCAATGCCCTAGCTGTGCTCAGGCCCATAAATATTCTTGTAATTTTACTCTCACATCACAGTACATTTTGCTAGAAGTTTATAAAATAAAATGTTCATTCTTGAGTAATGTGGTAGAAAATCTTTTTGTAAATCAATTTATTATTAAAAAGAAGTACAATACTTGCAACACTGAGACAGTAGTAGTTGATACTCTCTGACATGTATCCTAATGTATTCTTCAGTCCTTCTTGTATTTAGCTTGGTACACCACAATGTCTATCCTTGGCCACTATAACAACTTCTTCTTTGCTGCTCACTTGCTCGATATTGCAATGGGTTTTAAAACACTGAGGACTATTCTCTCTTCTGTGACCCACAACGGCAAGCAGGTGAGTCATATAATTAAATTTCTTCACCCTTAAAATGAAGAAACCAACTGGAAAATGGTCCTTCTGTTAATGAACCTGAAATGCCACTTGCTTAAGCAACTTTCTGACTGTCAGATGCATACTAATTTAAAAAGTTATCTTTTTTTAAAAAAACTGGAAAACAAGTTAACTCAGTACAGCTCTTCATCTATATGTAGGGAGCCACAAAATGCAAGGTTATTTAATAACTGAACTCATTCAATTCCTTTTGGTGTAAAATACATATTTTCACGCGCACACACACACACACACACACACACACACACACACACACACACATACACTTATGTGTGTGTGTGTGTGTGAGTGAGTGAAAATGTGTATTTTACACCAAAAGGAGTTGAATGAGTTCAGAATCCATCCCACTTAAATATCATTGTACTAATTTTGTCCCTGATTGGATTCTAGCTGTGCTTTAAAAGAATATTTACATGTGAGTGCTCATGGATGGGATGTGCATGTCAACATGTTTCCTATTAAAAGGGAAATAAAACATAAATACCGGTGGTATCACTAGCCTATTTAGCACTCAAAGTAATCCCCTCAATTTTTGCCACCCTCTTATAAGGGGTGGTATATCCTCCATCTCCCTCCTACCCATTCCCCCCTCTCACCTTCCCTCCCACCTTTCACACAGGTGGAGGGAGTGGGGAAGGCAGGCAACCAGCTTCTGAGTGCAGCTGAGCTGGACTCCTGCCCTGCCTAGGTCTTCCCACCTGCCTGCCTAGAAGTGAATGATGAGCAGGCATGCACAGGCATGTGCAGGAGGTCCCAGGTAGCTGGAGCTGGCCTAGACCCCTCCATAAATGAGGTTAGATCAGGTCACATCATTACCCAATTGGATGTAGGGAACCCACCTGACCACTCCATCCCCATCTTTTCTCCCAAGATGGATTGACATGTTTGGTTGCCCATTTGGTAAGCATGTGCCAGTTGTGTAGGAGACTTGCCTATTCCTATTCAACAAATGCATATCCATTTCAAACAAAGCACATACTGCTGTTGGAGCAGCATTTTGGACTGCTGAACAAACACAAGAGATTTTTGGAAGTTGTGCCCAAAAATAAGGAAAAATAGGCAAAAAATAGAGTGGGGCAGGGTGTTCGTCAGTCTGTTGGTGACCTACATGCATATGATCTTCTTGGCTGAATCAGAATCATTGTATTTAGAAATGGTACGTTGTATTCGAACTATTCTGTCGTTTACTGTAGCATTGATCTTTGCACAATCTAAATTTGAAAGCAAGTGTCTTCCTTTGGCTGCTAGATTCTTAATGATTTTTGAGCACTTAAATGTCTATTCCAATCCATTGCCATTAGCTTCTGATGCACCATTTTTGCCTACTAATGAAAGAAAAGAAAAACATAACAATGATATTGAATGAAAACTTGGTTTGCAAGGGGACAGTAAAAGGCAAGACAGAATACAATATAGGGATTAAAATAAATTGTTTTTAAAGCAGGAGCATCAAAAGCTCCCTACAAAGAATAGGGTTTGTAGCAGAAATTACTGTTGAATTGTACGTTTCTCTTTTCCTAACGATACCAGCTGTTTCCAATTCCTATGTGGTTCTTGCTCACCCCTCCCACCCTAGTGACTTTTTCAAAACAACAGCCTTTAATTCCATCAGTCATGCACTTTATCAGCTTAAAACCTTTTCATATCAATAAAACTGTTTTATTCAAAATCATTGATTTCCATAAAAACAAAAGAAACACACTTGTGTTTCCTTGTTGTGTTGTATTAGCACTGCTGTTATCGCAGCTCATCCCCACTACAGACATGTTTGCTCAAGGACAGCAGATTTTCTTCAAAATAGAAAACTTGCTGGAGGACTAGAAATCAGTGGGGTTCCCTCTCCCTTTTAAGGTGGTTGGTATGCAAAAAGTAATGGTGCGCAAAAGGGTACACTTAACAGGCGTCAAACAAAGCAAGCCAAATATCCCTATCAATTTCACCTCAAGGCAAGTTTAGCTGAACTTTCAAAGGCAAAGGCTGAGGAAGGACTCTGGTTAGTGGGTATGATACTGACTTAAGACTTGTGTCTGCAACTGCATCAGTATCCCCTTTGCACTTAAAGAAAAATTAAATAAAATCTAGCAATAGCTTAGTGTGCTTCCAGCACAGATCAGAACACACAAGGCCCTTAGAAAGGCAGGGAGCAGAAGAATAACTTGTGATTGTATATTCACAAAGAATCCTGAATATAGTCGTCCAGCAGAAGGATCTTGAAACTAGAGGAAAATTATGTATCTACTCTCTGGAGTGGGAACTGTAGAAGTGGAGTGCTTTCTACACTCTTAGGACATAGTGCTACCAATTCTGATTATATTGACTCTTTCCCTGGAGTACCACCTTACATTAGTCTCCAGTTTTCTATGTTAAAAACTAGCACATTCCTGTTTTCTGTATTTCATGAGACCTGTCTGTTCTACTCAGTGCTGGAGATGAATCCAAGTAATTGCTAAATTTAGCATTTTCAAAGAAGGAGGGAATAGGTATATTTTTCTCTGTTCAGGACTCTTGAAATTGAAATATGTCTTATACTGAGAGTTAAATAGGTGGGGTAGGCCTGTGTGGCCCCATGACGTGGAATCTAGCCTGGAGATAGGATATTGTGCATCTCCTCTGAGCCCAGTCTCCAAATCTCCCACCTCCTCCCCTGTTTCACACCTCCCACCTCTCCCACTACCCTGGCAAGCAGCAGCACAGGGAAAGCACCACCAGCGGGTGGCAGGGTTAAAAGATTGACCAGTCCTATTCTGTGCAGGACCAGCACAACCCTGCACATCTTATGCATGACTTAAGCAGGTTGGAGGTTTCCTTGAGGTAAGGATACATTTGTCTCCTTGACCCAGTAAGCCCCAGCTGTGGCAATGGGTCTACTTCAGATGACCATATAGAATGGAGGACAGAGTGTCTCCAGAGGGAATTGAGATAGGTTCAGCTCATCAGAGAAGGATTTAAAAAGAAGCACCTGCCTCAGTTCCCTCTTCTATAGAATGGTTAAATGTAGAGGCACTCTGTCCTCCATTCTGTATAGTCACCCTGGTCTATTTGGATCAGTGCCGGCTAATTTGCTGGTGCAAATCTTAGTGGAGCCATATCAGCAAATTTATAGCAATTTCGAATCCCAATCCTAATTTCGAATAACAATCCTAATACATAAAGTATGTTATCTATATCTCACTGCCTCTTCTGATGTTCTTCCTCTGTCTTAATACCTTTCAGAATTTGTAATATTCTTTCCTTATTGTTTTAGGAAGCCATTTCTCACATATTATATTCTAGCAATTCTCATTCATGTATATATAATGAGAAAGATTTTGACCCCTAATTGCATTTTTTTTCCCTCCATTACACGTACAAAGCTTGTGTTGACAGTTGGACTCCTGGCCGTAGTCGTCTACCTTTACACAGTGGTGGCATTCAACTTCTTCCGCAAATTCTATAATAAAAGTGAAGATGAGGATGAGCCAGACATGAAGTGTGATGACATGATGACTGTAAGTTGTAGGGCATCACTGCTAATTTGCAACGATATGTTTTGAGAGCATCACTAGTCTCTCCTTGAAAACCTGCCGCAATGGAGACCCCTCATCAGCGTAGGACAACTCCTTCAGTTAGAAAATATTCTTTATTTTTAGACTACACCTACTTCTTTGTAATGTCATCCCATCAGTACAGTCCTCAGAAGCACTTAAAAGTCCACTCCTCCTTCTAAGTGACAGACAAGGCACCAAGCTCCTTTCTACCACTCTTTACAAAATGTAGTTCAATTTCAGTTCAGTTGAAACGTCTCTAATCTCATTCCCGCTTATCTCACTTATCCGCTTATGCTTAAAATATGGTAGTACAAAATGGAAACAGTATTCTAGATGTGGTCTGACTGCTGCAGAATAAACAGAAATATAACTTCTCTTAATGTAAGCTCTATGCCTTTGAGTGGATGGAATGATGTTCTTTTGCCTCTCACACAACACCAGAACCAGATTTTTAAAGATTGGGAGAGCAGTTCAACAGTGCCCAATTTTCCCTAATTCAAGACCTTTATTAAATATCAGGTTAATAAAAAGAATAAGGAATCACGGCTTACAATGTTGACACCGTCTCCAGCTGCTTTCATGGCTATGTTAGGCTCAAAATGTCCTGTTTAAGAAGGCTGTGAATGGTAAAGACAAATTTTTCTCATGTGTTTATAATTCTCTATGGCCAATATTACAAACCTGTTTGGAAATCTGGCTCACAGGACGTAATCCATTGGGCATTGCATTGTGTGGCCTGAACATTTAAACAATGTTTATTGAATTACTTCCATTCTGCAGCATGCAATAGGACATATATCAGCAGAACACAGAAATGTATTCCTTTTTCTTATTCAAAGTAGTTGAATACTTTTGATTGCCATTTAACAAATCCTTCTTTTTAGTGTTATCTGTTCCACATGTATGTGGGTGTACGAGCAGGCGGAGGCATCGGAGACGAAATTGAAGACCCAGCAGGAGACCCTTATGAAATGTACCGAATTGTTTTTGATATCACATTTTTCTTCTTTGTCATTGTCATCTTGCTGGCCATCATTCAAGGTATGTAGACATAAAACGAACACTGAACATTACTCATCTTTTCTAGTGGCATGCTTCTCTATTCAGTAGGATAAAACCATTAAAGTTCAGAATTAAGAATGTTAGAAAACAAAAATGTCAGAAAGCTGCCTTCAGTGTGTAAAGAAGTGCACAACTCAACATTCATATAATTTGTGGCCAAAACATGGTCTTCCTGCTGCACTGCAGATGATGAGTCTAGCCATCACAAATGATTGCACAGAAGTAGCACCTGTCTCTATAGCCTCCTTCCTAGTTTTCAGTATAGGGTTACAATCTGCAGTGTTTCAAATAGGGGTCTACTCAGTTCAAGCAGTACTTTATGACACAATACATGAAGCTTAGTGAAGCCAAATTTCTGATCACGAAGGGCAGCAATTGCTAAAATTTCCTAAGCCTCTAAAATAGCTTTAGCCATAACAGTATGGTACAGCGCACAAGAAAAATGCCACCCTCACTTTTTACGTTCAAAGCGCTGGTATCACCTCTGAAGCACACTCTGGCACCTGGCATATTTGCCTACCCATCCATAATCAACTTCTTTTCTCCTTTGGCAGTCTCCGTTCTCTCCTGTTACTCACTAGGAAGATGGAGCGCCCTTTATAGGACAGAATATTTCACTCTTGATACATCTTCCACATCTCTTGTCTGTGCATATTGATGCCTAGTCCTTGATATAATTCTTTTTTAGGAATAGGTTCATGTCATGCTGGATTGGAAAATAAATTGAGTGATTTCTATCCTATAAACTCGGTTTATTTCCTGTGTTAACCTCACTGGAGGTTTCCTGCTCACCCAAGATGATCTTCTCCTCCCCCTTTTTTAAAAACCTGAGTTACGCAGTCAGGCCTTTGGAAACTACACTGGCAACTCTCCTTTGTAACAAGTACTTTGCTAGGACAAAAGGCTCAATAGTCTTTGGGGAAAAATACATTTTGAGAGTGGGATTAACAAAAGAGTTCTTTCCCTATGGTTTAGCCAGAAAATTGCCATTGCTTACCTGGGTGGGACAATAAAGATCTTCCCCTCCTTTTCACATGGTGGAATTGAAGCATTTCCACTGTTGATCTGGTTGGATAAATTGGGTTTGATAGGAAGAGAAGTTGGGTGGGAGGAAGGGACTGAAAGGAGAGGAAATGTAACCTGCAAAGAGAGGGGCCTGGTAGTGGTACCCATATTTATAACATCCCCCAAATTATCTGTACCCAGCTTTTTTGGCTTCTTTTAGCGTCTCTCATAGCTGAACTAGTTATTTACTGTGCTCACACCTAAAGTCCTTTCAGGCATACCATTCTAGAGAAGGAGGACACTTTTAAATAACATTTTATTAGAATAATGAAAATTTAAAATGATTCATGTATTCCTAAATACACTATTAAAAATTCTAGCTATTTACACTAATGCCTCATTTTCTTTAACTAATAGGTCTGATTATTGATGCTTTTGGTGAATTAAGAGACCAGCAAGAGCAGGTCAAAGAAGATATGGAGGTATTTGTCTTTCTTTTGGTATTGTAACCATTTACTGAATAAGAATCCAATCGATAACGTAGCACATAAATGACTTACCTTCTACATTTATTTCTAGACAAAATGCTTTATCTGTGGAATTGGGAATGACTATTTTGATACCACTCCACATGGGTTTGAAATGCATACTTTACAAGAACACAACTTGGCCAACTACCTGTGAGTATCTGCACACACTTTTCTTAGGCAATACATTTTAAAAATATCCTGTGGTCAGAGAGAGAAAATTTGACGAGTCCATCGGACACAATTAAAATTTCTCAGCACTCTGCTCAAAAGGCTAGGGAAGATATATATCCATTGCCATTTTATTTTAAGCTGCCTATACTTATACATTTAAAAAGCTTAACAATTAGTGTTTATGATCATTTAACCCAGAAATCACAAATAATCAAACTGGAAGTAGCAAAAATCAGCTTTAAATGACTTATGCTGCAATCCTAAAGACACGTTCCTAGGAGTAAGACCCATTGAACACAATGTGGCTTACCTTTGAGTAGACATGGTTAGGATTGTGTTCTTAATGTGTTAGTCATGCCTGCTTCCCCCTTAAATTGCAGACCAGATAATTTTCTCATATATGGCCTTAACTTAGCAATAGAACATATGATCTGAACACGGAAGTTCCCAGGGTTCAGTCTCTGGTGTCTCCAAGAAAACTCTGAAGCATCAGAGTAGATAATACTGTCTTGTGGGCTGTAATCAATGGGCTGCAATATAAATGGGCTGGGTATTTTCAATATGAGCAAAATCCATAGCAGTTACGGGTCCAAGCAGTTACATCACCCTCTAGTGTTATTTCATGGAAAGTCATCTTAACTGCTCTGGGGCAAGGGGCTTAATTTCACTTTAGGATATAGGGCTATGTTCCTACTTTCAATAAGTCAAACAAAAAAGGGTAACAGTGTTGGGGAAAGTGGAAACTCGAATTGCTAGTTCCTGCTAGTCTCTACAAAATGATGTGACTTATAATTATTGAGATGGGGAAAACAGTATATATACTGAACCAGGAACCATCTCCATCATACTAAACCGGTCACCTAGTTGTATCCTGGTTATGCACAGTGTGGAAAAGCAGGAAAAATATCATTCACATGTGCACAACAAATATATTTGTTTCATAGTAGACTCCTTGGGAAGAGTGGTCCTCCACATTAGACAGTACTGGGGTTTTGAAACAGATATGGAACTTTTTATCTAATAAGAAATTTGGTAATGTTATTACGTTATTACACCTCTAACTAAAGGTGTAATTTACACCTAATTGCACCTCTAAATAAAGCACCATAAAATATCTAATGGAGTTTCTTCCTATGTTCTTAAATATTTCTGTATTTTTTTCTTAAACTGAAATCAATTTGGTTTTTTAAGAAATAGAACCCTGCAGTCAAATCACTATGAGTAGCTTCATATTGTTCTTTCAGGTTCTTCCTGATGTATCTTATTAACAAAGATGAAACTGAACACACTGGCCAGGTAAGCAGAGCAGCAAAGTTGAATGTGTCTGAGGGCCACCTGTTGACAAACTAGGATTTCCACATATATAGAAGACTTTTCAGGTGTGCAGAAAAATATTGATTTGCAAGTTAGAAAACCTCCGGCCCATTATACCGTGGGAATGAATGGGGCCTGATGAAATCCTATCCATTTTCCACATGCACTTTGCACCTTTCATTGTACTTTAAACAAGAGGAAAAGCAATATTTGGGCTGCAATCCTGGAACACTTTCCTGGGAGTAAGACCCATTGAACACAATGGGGCTGACTTTTGAATAGACATGATTAGGGATTGTGACCTTGGGGAGAGAAACCTTGCTGCAGTCACTGCCCTTTATCACAAGTAAGGCTGAAATCCTAAAGACACTTTCCTGGGAGTAAGACCCTTTGAACACAATGGGGCTTACTTTTTGAGTAGACATGGTTAGGATTGTGCTATGTCTAGGGAACAGGAAAGGGAGGCTGCCACTGGTGCTGGTCACAGGGAGAGCAGTGAACCTAGGGGACTCTCATTGAAAGTCAAACTCCCAGTAGCGTCTTCAAGGTAAAAAGAGACATGATACGCCACTGAATTACCTGTCAACAGGGACCAGCAAAGTGTCAAAATGGAACTAGTTTATTAAAAGAAAAATATTTCTGATTCTTCATGAAGCACAGTAAGTTTACTTGCTAGCTGGAGTGATTTAGCAGACAAAAGGAACAGAACATCCCTGATTGCAATCTAGCTTAGATGGCCGCTGGTGTTGCCTACTTACTGGTATATTCCTCATAGAAGCCCCAGTCTGCACTTATGAGTGAGCAAATTGGTGCTACTATTTGAACTCTCAACAAATTGATCATTCACAGGTGGAGAACAGCACTTTCTGGGGTCTGGGAATATAGAACTTTGCTTTGATGTCATTAAGTTACCTGTTTGAAGAAGTGCAACCCACCTCATGACTTCAGCACACCTTCTTAACCGAGATGGAGTGAAGTCCTGATTTTTTTTTTCATTTAAATTTAGTAAGGCACATGAAGTTGATTCCTTTCTGCAGTGCTTGGAACTCACAAAACAAGTTGATTCCTTGTTTGAAAGAGTTTGCCTCTCTTGGCAAATATAACTCTGAAAACATCCCCTACCAGATCTGCCCCTCTCCACATGCCATTTTGTTATCTGCTGCAGATCTGAAGGTGTGCATGTAGGATGGGGGTTTCCCTGCTTAAGGACAGGAGTTGCAACACTTCTCAAGCACCAAGCATTTCTGAAAGTTTTTGCACAGGTACAAAGCAAGCATGCACAGAAAAGTACCTGATGAAGAAAAGATTAGCTTCTATAAACTGGTTTAAAGTCTCTCTCTCTCTCTCTCTCTCTCTCTCTCTCTCTCTCTCTCTCTCTCTCTGAATTACAGGAATCATATGTATGGAAAATGTACCAAGAAAGATGTTGGGATTTCTTTCCTGCAGGAGATTGTTTCCGTAAACAATATGAAGATCAACTTGGATAAATATATAAAGAAATACTGTAGTCAAACTATACAGAAATCAAATTGTTACAATTGAATGGTATAGTATAGGCATTGAATATGTTTAAAATGTCTCCATACAATAAATTAGTTTGCTTAGTAAAAGGAGGATCCTGCTGGGCCTTTGCACCTGGCAAAAATAGGCCTTATATTGTCTGAATTTCAATTTTCTTATTGAAAAAGGACAAAGAAATATGCTTATATGTTGATTTAAATCCAACTCTTTATGAACTATGAAACAGTATTGTTGAAAGGGCTACATCATACTTTGTTATATGCAGCACGTTGGCAACTTAAGAACTTGAATGTCAGGTGACTTTCCCTGAGTAGTCTCAACTGGTGTTCATGCCATTTCCTCATGAAATATGTAAAGATAAATAGGAAGTTTTTACTTCTTCAGAGCTTAGACCTTTTCCAATACTGTACTTCTTCCTCTAACATCAGAATTAAGTGCCTTAAATTTTAGCAGACATGGCTATGCAAGTTGTTTTTTAATTATGTTGGCATTTTAGAATGACATTTTTGTTAATTGGTTGTGTTGCTTTCCTGTCCAATGGTATGAATTAATTGAAGATTAGTCATATATTTGTACCAATAACAGCTTATAGATGCTGCTGGTGAAAAACAAAACAATATTGTCTCACAATCTTCCAAAATTAAATTTTAGAGTTGGAGCCTCATTTTAGTGAGTTATGACTAAAGTGTAACTTGCTTCCGTGGGACTTAGTCATAACTAATTCTTTGGTGAAATTTAGAATACAACCCAAAGTGCTCTGTAGTCAACTAATGGTAAATCTGCTTATTTATAATTATGCATTTTTTTCTTTTGAATAAAAGTGCCCACTGCAATAAAGTATTTACAAACCAAATGTTAATTCTGTCATACTTCAGTGCATTTTATAACAAAATAAAGTGACACCATTAACTACATCATTAACACACAGGTGCACTTACCACCATTATTTTATTTGCAACTCTGAGCAATAAGCTGTTGAGCAATAAAAACCAAAACTGTTCTGCTATTGTCTGTGTTTGTTTGCAGTTTAAGTCACTAGACAGAACACCCACCACAAGTATTTACTTATTTGTTGTTTCAGAGTGAGAATACAAGACACAAAACATAATAATCAAGATGTTGCATATATGATACATATTGCATGTACAGCTTCTGTTGTGTTAATTTATTTTTCAGTTCCTTAAATGACATACAAAATGCAGGCCTTAGGAAATCATACTGTCCAACCAGTCTTCAAGGTCTTCTTCAGTAATATTTTTGGATTCAACTTGTTGTGGAGGTGGAGAACACTTTTCTTCAGGGCTATCCAGGGCTGACAAGATAAAAACAAAATGGTTATTTCATTTCTTCTGGGGATTACAAACAGGGCAAACTGGTTTATGATTCCAATACAGAGTCCTTCTATAGTCCATTTATTGTTTAGAACCGCTTTCACCAAAGTATGGCCTCCGGCACAGTGAAGCCGTCCCCACTGTAAGTAGCCTGCCTGTTCTTGTGTGCCACTCTCAATGAGAACACGCTACTGTTTCAGCACATACAGTCACATCTGTTTTAAAATGTGGGCACATAACCCACTGTGCAAAGTGCAACATATACATCTGCAGAGTCTTGCATCCCAGCATTTTGAGCATTGCTCTGGAATGATCAGCCCTGCTCTAAATGGGAACCAATTTTTTCATGCATAGCAGTTGCCAATTTGGAACCACTTTTTGTAAGACCATTCAATCAAAGACCATTCAACTAACTTGCAAATCAATATTTTTCTGCAAACCTGATTCTGTAAAGACTCATGAAGGTAGAAAGACTTGCCCAGATGACAGCTTTACAGCTGTACTCATGGCATCATAATCCAGCAAAAACTGCCAAGGCAGCCACCCAACTGCTGTAATGAGCCAATATCCCCTCAGGAAGAGTCTTACCATCACCTGGAATGACTTAATAATGGCATTTTGAAATGGTGGGTTTTGCCATCTTATTCCCCAAGGAGAAGCCCTAAACAAGACAAGAGTGCCAATTTCCCAAAATGATTTGGCGCTAATCAATATAGGACCTCAGGACCCTTCTAAAGTCAAGAGAGCCGATCATGTTCCCAGAGATTCTGAAGGTTAAGACAGAAAAAGGGTCATACTAGCAGCTGTGCCCCAAGTGTTAATCTTGAGGCTAAAAGAGGGGTTGAGTTCTAGGATCACCTTGTCCTTCTGGATGATACGCCAACTCAGATATTCCCTAGGCCAACATCATAGCCACCAAAACGAACAACAAATCCTTTAGTGATATGAAGTACATTGGTCCAAAGGGTGCTGGCAGAAAGCCCTTCCAGAACCAGGTATAAATCCCAAGTAAGGAACTTATGGACCATTGGAGGGTTAATTTGGGTCATTCCCTTCGAGAATCTACACATTGGGAGTGAAAGATGAACAACACAGTGAAACCATCTTTCAAGGTGCTAGGCAAGGCAGCTACCTGCCACATTAGAGTATTAATGCTAACCCCATGTCTAAACTAGAAGGGACTGAGAAAATTCCTGGCTCTGAGCTGGGAAGATAAAATCCCCTACTTAGAGCACCAAGTTGAAAAATTTGCCCAGGTGGCTCCATATACCTTCTTGGTGGATTCCTTTCCAGAGGCCATCAGAGTCACAAGGACCCTTTCTGAATAGCCTGCTTTGCAAAAATACATCAATCAATGTCCAGGCTATTAGAAGGAACTAGCTTTGCTGCAGTAGGGTTGCCATATGTCCTGGAAAACAGGGACTGTCCTAGTTTTCAGGGATTACGTTCACATACTGGCAAGTTTGACGGGGTCCTGTCCTGCTTTCGTGGAAGAGAGTTATGGCAACCCGAAGATGAGGGTGCAGGACTGCAACCTGCCTGTGAAAGTCTGGTCAGTTTGGTAGGGTCCAAGCCTCCTGACCTTAAACTGCACAATGTTGGCAAACCAAGGTCACCTTGGCCAGAAAGGGGCTATCAGGATTACCTGGCCTCCCAGAGAGCAAAAGCTCCTGAGAAATGAGGCCAGACGCTGGAGAGAATGCATAAAGCAGTACCTATGGCTAAAGGGTTTGCGGTGCTTCCACCCCTTCGGCCTTTGGTACCTGTTTTCCTGTCATGAACCTGGGGAGTTGAGAATTGAGGTTTGAAGCAAAGAGATCCATGACTGGAACATCCGTGTGGCCGGTCAGTTCCTTGAAAATTTCTGGAAGTAACTGTCACTCCATCTCACTGAGCCGTCATCTGCTCAGTCAGCAGCAATGCTAGAAACTCCTGCCAGATGTAGGACCTCTATGTCTGTGTTCTGAAATTTCTTTTCCCCTCTGTTAGAGTGGCACTATTTCTATGATGTAGATATCTAGGAGATGGCAGCTGGCAGCCATCTTCTGGGCAATCTGTACAGGATCCCTTGAAAACAGAACCATCTAGAACACTTTCTGAGGAATCCTGATGAACTGCATAGAATACTCCCTGGTCAGTCTCCACAACCCAGGCATCAGAGGTTATCCCATGCCACTGAGTGGAACAGGATAAGAGGTCAGCTCCCACTGGAAGGGAGATGTGGGAGTCGCTGGTGTCATGATCGACACTGATCCTTCCCTTGGTCCTGTGGAGGTTTGAGAGGATTGGGCCTTGAGATTTAACAGACTCAATAGCCCCCCTTTCACCTCCACAGGGCACTAACACCAAGAGGGCACTGGGGCAGACTCTCCTCACACACTTCTGAAGTACTCACAATCCTCCTCAGGCAGACGAAACTGTGGCAGACAAGATGGCAGAGACCAGACAATGGTGTCTGCTGAGGTCTCGCACACTTGGTAGCCATCACTTCCCATGGCGGGAAGAAGCCACACGTGCTCTCCTGGTGCCAAGTGGCTAGCAGCCAGCCATCCGCAAGTGTTTGGGTATGGCTGTGGAGGCCTGGGAAGTGAGCACTCTGTCCCGTCGCCCGTTGGATGCATCCTGGGTGATCTTCCACCCTCCTGGCTAGTGAGCTATGGGGGCTCAAGCTGGCTGGCTGAGGAGAGGGGAAGATTTCCTCAACCCCTTTGTCCGGCCTGGGGGGAGAGCAGGCAGAGAATCAGAGCCAGGTTGGGGGGGGGAAGAACAGACAAAAGGAAAAGGAAGGAAAAAGATAAAGGAGAGGAGGAGTGTAGCAGAGAGCTCCAGAAGTGCAGTCTGCTTCCAACAAGGCAGGACCAGACTGGGACAAGGGGAAGCCCTCCCCAAAGGAGAAGTCTAAATCTGTCCTGCCTCCTGATGGGGGAGGGCAACCCATGCAGTGACGAGTGTCATCCCGCCTTCCAAAGGGAGAATAGTAATTTTCAGTCTTTTAAAGAAAACCAAAGCACTGACATCTAGCAGGGAAACAACTACAAACTTGCTTGCTTACTCCCCAAGAGATTCTTTTAAAAAGACAATTCTTATGAATTTTCCTAAATTACCAACAAACTCCAACTGCAGCTATATCACTATTCTTTACACTAGACTTTGTGTTCTTTGAGTTGTAAGTATAGCTTCTTACTTTCCAGAAATACACCAAAATATATTATTTGGTTCTTTATATGACTCAGTGTCAATGAAACACTGTGCACAGTACTCTAAGAACATTTTTCAGTCTTTTTCAGTAGTTCAAGAGCTAGAGGACCAATTAATATGATGGAAATAACAATTAGTATGGTGGGTAGGAGTTGAAAGAACAACCTCTGGGACATATGAAAAGGCACTTCTTAAGCTCTGCAAGCGGTAGAACACCAAATTATGCATGGTAATTGAAAAGAAAAATGTGAACTTTAGAGCAAGTTTCCTTTGGGGGGGCTGCAGAGCAGGATATTTTTATTGCTGAGTAGTACATCCTCTTGCATCCCCTTGCCCCTTGCAATAAGAATGGTAAGCAAGGGGTCTTTTCCTCCAGTCCCAGACTCAGAAGGGAGTCTGCTTCTTTGTGGAGACTTAACTAAAATCTCCTTTGACTTTCTAGACCAAGAGACTGTTTTTTCCAAGCTAGCCATAGACCCTGCAAGCCCCCGAATTAATGTGCTGGTTTGCATGGTCTCAGCCACCTCCGTCCTATGTCACTTGAAAACTGATTCTTGCTATCACAGCAATTGCCTGATCCAGGTACAGTTAAGAGAAAAGTGGCTCACAAGGAAACCCACAGTCTATGCTTTTTTCATGCCATAAACCCAAACTGAACTGCTGATAAGGAGATGTTCAGTGGAAGACTGTCTACTCGTGCAAGGAAATTTACTCACATCAACCAGCCAACATTTCAAGTCACTGTCAAGCCCAGTGGGTGACAACATTGCATGCAGCATCGAGCATGATACCATAGTCTTTCAAGACTGATGGATGCCAAGTCATGCCCATGTATACAGTAAACATATAAAGAGACTTATCAGAGGAGCCCATGCACACAACCTCAAATTTTCTAACAGATGCAGTTTCTTCTTATTGCATGAATAATATTTGGATCTCCTGCCTACCAAAAAATATTTTACTAACTACAGGCTGTCCAAGCTTCTTCTTCACCACAGAATGCAATGTGGGTCTTTTTAGTGCTGGAGGCGAGGAATAGTACTATTAGCCTTGAAAAATGTGACTTGCTGGATCAATCCAAACGGCTCCTTTTTCCAGCTTCTTGTACTTACAGTATCCTGTATCACCTCTGGGAATACACAAGACTAGATAGGTCTATTCTGTTGCCATTCCCTTGCATCTGGCACAAAGGGAGAGGCTCTTTCGGAAACACAGAGGTTCACTTACTTAACAATATGAATTGCATGCATATATAATGGAGAGCTGCAGTGGATTTTGGGGGGGGGGGGAAGGAAGAAAATCTTACATGTAGCTAAATGAATCCAAATATCACATGAATTATCACAATACCCCTTAGATCAGGTGTTATTATAGGCCAATATTATGAACCCAGGTATCAACTCATTATGTCCTCTTTAGATTGGGTCTTATCTATGGACCATAATTATGGATTGACTCTTATTGTGGAATGGAGTAAAGGATTCTTCCTTATTTGAAAAGATCCGAGTTCTAATTTCAAATGTATACATTCAATCTAGCTCATGAATGTAAAGCTGCAAACAAAAAAGAACTGAATAGTTCAACGCAGGGAGAAAGAACTGACTTGAACTCTCCATGTACTCTACAAATCAAATCAATGTCACAGTCTGACAGATAAAGAGAGTTGAGCAAGTTCTTATACAACTTTAAACCAGGCAATCAGTTAAAGAAAGAAAGAAAGAAAGAAAGAAAGAAAGAAAGAAAGAAAGAAAGAAAGAAAGAAAGAAAGAAAGAAAGAAAGAAAGAAAGAAAGAAAGAAAGAAAGAAAGAAAGAAAGAAAGAAAGAAAATTCTAATTATCAGAGTAGGGAAAAGTCATTCTCACCATTTTCTTCAGAAGGCAGCTGCACGTCTTCCCCAGATGCTGCATCACTGGATATTGTTTCCAAATCTAAGTTGCTTCTAGGACTAAGTGGGGTGTCCAGCTTCAGGAGTAAATCCAGATCTTCATCCAAATGATCCACTTCCTGGTGTGACACCAAAGGGCCTTCGTGGACAGCCTTTGAAGAAAGACTTCCAAGTTCACCTTGATTCAGCGGCTTCACCTGGGCAGCAGAGTCAGTATGCAGGCTGCAACTTGATGTAACTCTGCTCTGCCCCATGGTTTGCTGCATGGGAGCCACAGCCCTCTGTGCACCATCACTACTTTTTGATTTAATCTGGGGAAGGGTGACAGGTGTAGTGTCCTAGGACCATGAGAAAAGAAAGTCTCATAGTTGTGAATATTAGCAAAAGATTTCATCACTACTCAAGAAGAAAATGCTATTTCAGGGCAAAAAGGCAATCATTTAAAAATTAAATGTTCCACATGCACAGGAAATGTGCATGTGAAATGAAATGTATGTTATATGAAGAAGAAAAATGTACAGCAAAAACAGTGCTATTTGAGGTAGCATTTAGGAAGGCACAAGTGCCATGCATTGACCTAAAACTGTTGCAAATGTGCATATCATTGCCACAGTGGAGAAGTTAGGTCAGTGCACATCTATGCATCAAGCTTTTTGCTTCACCCTGCAACTCCACAGGGTTGAGAAGGGATTCGAGGCACTGGTCTTTCCAAGCCTGCACAAGGTCTGGGGAGGGAGGGGGAAGACATGGAGGAGATGTGAATGGGGTGTTTGAGGGGGGGGGGTGGTGAACCTTGGAGTTGAAGGGCAGGGAGCTGGAAAATTGGTTAGGTTTGTGACCCCAGATACCTTAATATTTAAACTATCCAAAAATCAAGCAAAATGAGCAATAACCGGGGAGAAGAAAATAAGGGATTTTTTTCTCAACTGCCTGGCACAGCTAACAACAGCAAGAGACATGCAGTCTTGGCATTTTTCTTCTTTAGATCATAATTTGAGAAACAAATGCAAATTTCTTGACTATTTTGAAATAAATGGTTTCTTCCTGGGAGCAAGATGTGAGCAAGATCAGCATCTGAGTCACTGTTAGCATTTCACAGGAGAACAAAACTGTTTTTAATAGTTCTGCAGTCTTTCTAGTGCAGATTGGTTTTTGAAGTTTTTGATCATAGTAACCTTAAGCTAGCAGACTTGCTTACTTCATGAGTCTCTTCCTTTTACCTGAATATTTTTTTGTTTTTTATTGCTTGTGGAAAGCATTTTGTTGTTTGTATTGTTATTCAGCGTCGTAAAAATGGGACATAAACATTGGGCGCAATCCAGAGTAACTATGGTGAGTCCTTGCTCCGGTGTAAGAACAATTTGCTCTGGATTGCAATATGAATTTCCATAGTTTTTCACTAGGTGGTGAAGTAACTACAGGTACACATAATGTCTCTTACATGCTCTCATAGTTACTATGGATTGTAGGCACTAATGGGATTCAGAGAAATTAAGAACCGGTTCTCTGCCCATCTGGCAGCCACTTTTAAATGGCTGTTTTTAAACTTTATATGGCCTGTCTCTCGTTAACAACCGGGTCTATAGAGTAGGTGCGAACCTGCTGGAGCCCACCATTGATTGTAGGGTTATTGTGTGTGCCTCATTGGCAGGTTTAAAGCTGAACTAGCTCCACTGCATAAGACTTGTAATATCTGTACAAAGTTTGCTACCCAGGTAAGAGTGTGAATGGAATGCTAATCCACGCAACTAAGGGGATGCTGGGAATGCTGGCCCTGATGGAGTTGCATCTAACATATGGACTACACTTTATTTAAAGAAAGCAACGTTATACAGAAGTGCTGATGGCCAATGTCTCCACTCCACATCCCTCCTCCTTTTCAGATATAATATACAGTTTATATACTACTAGCAAAAGGCATACCCGCGTTGCGGGAGTAAAATTCCCCCGTATGCCATTCCCCCATAATCATCAACCCCCATGGATAACTTTCCCCCAGGCGTAACAACCCCCCAAGCACAACTTCACCCATGCGCATCAACCCAGCATGCACAAGTTACCCCATGCGCAACTTCCCCCCATGCACATCAACCCCCCATGCACAACTTCCCCCATGCGCATCAACCCCCCATGCACAACTTCCCCCATATGCATCAAACCCCATGCGCAACTTTCCCCATGCGCAACTTCTCCCCACGCGCAACTTCCCTCCCATGCGCAACTTTCCCCATGTGCAACTTCCCCCCGTGTGCAACTTTCCTCCATGTGCATCATCCCCGTGCACAACTTCCCCCATGCGCAACTTCCCATATGCGCAACTTTCCTCCCATGCGCAACTTCCCCCGTGCGCAACTTCCTCCGTCCGCAACTTCCTCCGTGTGCATCATCCCCCCATGCGCAACTTCCCCCATGCGCAACTTCCCCATGCGCAACTTCCCCATACGCAACTCTCCTCTCCTGTGCAATTTTCCCCATGCGCAACTTCCCCCCATGCGCAACTTCCCATATGCGCAACTTTTCCCCGTGCGCAACTTTCCAACGTGCACAACTTTCCCCATGCGCAACTTCCCCCATGCGCAACTTCCCCCGTGCGCAACTTCCCCCCGTGCGCAACTTTCCTCCGTGTGCATCATCCCCCCGTGCGCATCATCCCCCCATGCGCAACTTCCCCCATGCACATCTTCCCCCATGCGCAACTTCGCCCCATGCGCAACTTCGCCCCATGCGCAACTTCCCATATGTGCAACTTTTCCCCATGCACAATTTTCCCCCATGAGCAACTTCCCCCCATGCGCAACTTCCCCCATGCACAATTTCTCCTCATGCGCAATTTCCCCTCATGCACAGCATCCTCGCCAGCGCAACCTCTTCCTCCGAACAACATCCCCCAGTGCACCAGGATCTGAGCACCAAATTGGCTGGATGTTGTTCAGTGTCCCATGTTAAGTATAGGACAGAAACACGTTCCCCGCTTTTCAGCCCCTAAAGGGTTAAATTTCTCCAGGTGGTTCTTGGTGGGTGTTCAGGTGACAGAAGGAACTCCCAGAATTCCATGCTTCAGGCCCAGCAGTTGGGGTGGAATGTTGATGAGTCAGCAATTCTCAATGCAAAGTATAGGGAGGAAAACGCGTTGCGCCCCTTTTCACCCCCTTCCTGTTAGAATTTCCGAAAACCGGTTCTTAGTGCACCCCTCCCTCACGGAAGGAACACCCACCCCAAATTTCATGCTTCAAGGCCCACCAGTTTTGGCAGGGCGGTGGTGAGTGAGTGAGTCAGTCAGTCAGTGACTGATTTTTCTCTTTTATATATATAGATAACTTCATAGGTAGAACACAAGACTATTTAAGTTTAAAAGAAGGTTCAGGACATTCATAAGCACGCTGGGTGTTACCTGCACCAGCTCAGCAGCCACATTCAGTTTGAGATGCAGAGGCAGTTCTTCAAGTGCCTGGACCAAGGAGTGGCAATCAACATATAGCCCAGACAACTGTAAGACAATAATGAAGTTACACCTGAATTAACAATGATCTCACAAGAACCTTCTCTTGAGGCAGTGGATACCAAACTGCAAGCTGCAACCAAGGAGCTGTGGAATCCCCACGCAATCCTCGTGAAAACTTGCTGCCCCATACAATGCATAGGATTGCATAGGATTGCCAGTGGCACAGTAGCTCAAGGGAGCTGTCAGTCAAAAACGTTTGGGAACCACTATCCTAAAGACCCCATATTCAATTTAATAGTGGCTGCAGAACCACGAGTGGACTACCTACACTACAATGAACTCAGGGAGCCGATGTGCTTCTAGCTCCCTGGACAGACCACCATACCAGCAAAGCTTTGAAGCTCAGTACATCCAAGAAACTTGCCCCCAAGTCCAGAGTAACTATGGGAGCACGTAAGAGACTTTACGTGCACATGTAGTTACTGCACCACCTAATGAAAACCTATGGGAAATTCATATTGGAATCCAGAGTAAGTTGTTCTTACCCTGTAGCAAGGACTCCCCATAGTTACTCTGGATTTCGCCCTATGACAGACTGCACAATCAGGTAAGGGCATTCCAAATCTTGACCACCATGCCAATAAAATTGTCAAATTAGAATTCTTAGAACTCTCTGGACACACAAACACACACACACACACTAGAAATTCTCCAAAGAAGATGGCTGGATTCATGAACCCATATAACTGAGAGAAAAGCTATGACAGAACTGCACCTATGAACCAGCTACAGTAAGACTTTGCTCTGAGGATACATCATTTAAAACTCAATTGTTGTCATCAGCACTAATTTGAAGTTTGAGGACGCTTTAAGTAGAAACATAACATAAAGGCAGTTCTGCTTACTGCAAATGCCAACAAGAGAAATCAAATTCTGAAATGAATAAATTAGAATATTTGCAGCTCCTTCAAATGACACGTCAAAAGTATGTGACAGAAAGTGTTTGATTGATACGCAGGTGTATGAGAAGTACAAAATATTAATCATTTGACTCAAAAGTTGGAGGAAATTCAGCGACAACTTGACTGATTAAGTTCCAAAATGTCAAAGAGATGCACAGAATGTAAAGCAGATTTTTTAATGAACATGCAGGGGGGAAAGTAGGAAATTGTGGAACAGATTGCCAAGGGAAGTGGTGGACTCTCCCTCACTGGGGACCTTCAAGCAGAGGCTCGACGTGCCCCTGTCGGGGATGTTCTAGGAGGATTTCCTACTGCAGGCAGGGGGTTGGACTAGATGACCTATTAGGTCCCTTCCAATTCTATGATTCTAAATTTTCTACCAGTTGTGCTACAGCCCTATTTCTCCTAAGAACCAAGCAGAAAACCTTTTTGAAATGAAGGCTGAGATTATATATCATAGCAGATGTGAAGATGGGGGGCTGCTGTTTTGGGTGTACCTTCAACTGATGAGGGATGCTACCCCACTTCACAGAGTTCTACTCATGATGGGAAAAGAGAAACTCACATTGATGATGATGATGATATCCAGTCAGTCACGTCTGACTCTTGGCTAGCTCTCTCCATCTTATTCAGTGTTGCACCACTTCATTCCATTGTTTTATGTTCACGCTGATATCAGCTTTGATGGTGTCTGACCAACATGTTCTTTGGCTGCCTGACTTTCTTTTGCCACTGACCATCCACTGAAATCAGCATCACTGATTTCTTCAGTGAGTTTGACCGCATGGTGTGTCTGAACTCACATTAGGCATTACAAATGAAATATGGAAACTGAACCATGGAGCAGCTGTTTTGAGCAGCACCCTCACATCCATTACAACTGAAATCTTCCCTTTGCGCATTCTCTGGGAGTGCTCTGGAACACTCTACTGTGATCTTAAATCCAGGAGCACTTTATATGACTTTAATGTGGTAAGAAAGTTGCAGTGTTCTTTAATTGATCAAGACTTGGTGCAATCCTAATTAAACGTATTCAGAATTAAATCTAATGGAACTTACAGCACAATCCAGAGTAACTATGGCATCTCTGACATCGACATAAGAAAAATTTACTCTGGACTGCTCTATGAATTTCCCATAGGTTTGCACTGGGTAGCGCTGTAATTACTTCAACGTAAATGTCTCTTACATCGACGTAAGAGCTCCCATAGTTACTCTGGATTGTGCTGTTACTCTCAAATAGGTGCTTTTAGGATTGTCGTCTTAGTGACTTCTATATATGCCACATGGTATGGATCTGCTTTGGTGATCCTTGCATACTTTACCGCATGCAGAACAGAGGTAGCCAATAAATTGTGAGCGCACTCCAGAGCACTTTGATGATTTGCATGCAACTGATTTGCATGTAAAGCACTTCCACACAACCCAAAGAGGAGAAGGGTTGATTTGGATTCCCTGAGCCACCCTTAGTGCACCTTAGTTGTGCAGCCAGATGCGTTGAGCTGGCCAAGCTTGGACAGTGTAGGGGTTGGAAGGGAGCAGAGGGGACAAGGGAGAGGTGGAAAGGGGTGTTCTCGGGTGAGAGAGGGTGACCAGAGGGCAGGACTGTGGGAGGACAGGCAGGGAGACAGGCAGGGAGGTGAAGCTCAAATTCAGCAGTTATGCCGGATCCAAGCTTTAAACCTGCTGCTCCCATCCACTTAGTAATAATAACTTTTACAGAGCACCTCAAAGCAGTAATCCTTATAACATCCCATCAAGTAAACCAGTAATCCTTATATTGCGGATGAAAATCAACACTGAGGTCTCTATTGCATTTCCGTAGATCTGGACCAGGAATTTCCCAGGGACTCACACCTCACAATTTTTGCCACCAGATGCATACCAGGTTTACTGGGAACGGTTTAAATTACTGTCCACTCTGGTTTACGGGCTGGGGCAGATTACAAAGCGAAACCACACAAACACGGGGTCACCTTTTTCCAGGCATGTGCTCTTTTTAAACCTGTGTTCTGGAAAAAAAAATCTTCATTGTCTCTTTTTCCTTGTGAGCAGGCAGTATGTAGCCTTCTTTTAACTACAGTACTTTAATAAATTAAATGCACTGTAATAGTTTTAAATTCAATAAGTGATGTGATGCTTCAGAGCAAGTTGTTCCCCATTACCTGCTTTGGGCAAAGGTTTTCAGCAATCCATTCCTTTTCTTCCGCAAATCTGAACTGGGTGAAGGAATCCCCTATAACAAAAGAAATAAGATGATACGTATGGAACACATACCTCTCAGTTACGTACAAAGAAATGGAGACTGACAATTATTTTCAAATAGATTGAAAACTGTTAGCACAGACATAAATTCACCAAAAAACATACACACAAAAACCTGAGTAAAGGGAGAGAGTTTAGCATGTAGCAAGGTTGGTTGGCACTCTGATGGAACTGCCTTTGTGTGATCACAGTGGGGCTTACTTTTCAGTAGACATGGTTAGGATTATGCTTTATGTCTATTATTTGTTATCCAAGTTCACCCTTCCTCTGCTTTCTAGCACAGAAGGGAACCTGTGTCTGGTGACTCGAGCTGTGAAAATGCATGTTTTTCGCTGACTTGGTGTCTCATGAGTTGCATGTGTTGAAATCTCTGAAAAATACACAAGTTAGGGTCTCACTGACTCAGGTCTTGTATACAGTTTAGACAAGTCAATTCAAGTGATAATGGATTAACCTCCATCTCTCCTGCTAAAGTTTTTCAAACAATTATTTTGGCTTGCTTGGGTGAGCAGGAATAGCATCAGAGTATGCTTGGAGATGGGCTGAGGCTGTTTTCACATAGGGTCAAATGGGCTTGGATTTGCAAGCAAATGGAGGGGTGCAGACGTTGGGACAAGCGGGGGACAGAGGCTATGTTCTTGGAGGGTAGAAAAGAAGTTCCCACACCTCATTCCTTTGCACTAACCAAAGAACTTTGAGTCACATCACAAGGAGCTTAACTTGAGTCAAACCCTGCTGGACTTTCCCCATCATCTCCACTTCCAGTTCCCAGCAACAAACTTGTACTTCCCTCCCCCTTCCCAGCATTATATTCCCCTCCCTTCACCTGTCCACAGTCTGTAATTATCATAGCAAAAAATTCCCCAAACAAATCCTATTAATCAGAACCCATAAATGTTACTTTTTAAGGAAAAATGAAGAATTGTTAGGTTGTTTGAACATTTCTGCACAGACTTTGCAAGAAGGCATGGCCGAGCCAAGACCTTTAATAACAGGGCCATCAGAAAAGCCCAGACACTCCTAAATGTAATTTATACCCAATGACAAAATCATCAAAATGGGAACAGAGGGAGCGAGGAATGCCCGGGGATAAGAACCACTCAATGGGAAAGAGGATCACAAGCTGCTTTTTTGCCTATGGCACTGATGCACATGCATCCATCCTGAGAAGAACGCGTCCCCTTCTCAGAGACATGGGAGATTATCCTCTGCTCACTTATCACAGCCTGACAGTTTACAAAACCTATGGGAAGCTATATCATTTATGTGGCGCTCATACAAAATGATCCAGCATGGAGGATTTTAACAGCACTGTACTAAAGCACTTGATCCGTCATAGCTCCAACACCATCAGTCTTTACACATCCCATGTTTGAGACAGAAATTCAGCTCACCATCCTCTAGCTCGCATCTGTATTTTCAGGTTTCAAAGACTGTGTTTGCATCTTATATAATGAGTTGATTTCCATCAAGATTATTTAAATACTTCCTACATACAGGGAGCTACGTGAATGGTGTAATCATAAACTGCTTTGTGAACTTTTGAGTTGAAAAGCAGTACATGTAGAAAGATAAAGATATACTGATTTAAAGGCACTGACAGCATCTTGCACTGTTATTCTTGCCACTTTTCTTTTTTTCCCCAACAGAAGTATTTCTTCAAAGTATTCCCAAATAGAAAGTGTTACTACTTGCAACCGTGGTATGTTATTTCAAGCAGGTACTGGCTAGAATTAATATAGAAGATGCTTCTTCTTTCCAATGTTAATCCCCATCTCATTTTCAACCACAAAAAAAACCTGAAATAAACAGTAAATGAAACCAGACCCTACGATACTTGGTGCATTTTAAATACAAAAATTGTTTATCATAGTTTATTACTGAAATAATCAGGAGTGCCCTCAAAGAGGCAGCCGTCATGGTGGCAACTGAAAGCAGGTTTTTCAAACAGTGAAGCAATAACTACCATTCACAGAAGCACATTTAATGGAAATTAGGTTAATGAGAATGTGGGTATAACCAATTATCTTTTTAAAAATTCTTGTAGCCTGAAAATAATTTCCTTTTACACCATGAATACTAATCACCAATTGGACAATGCCAGAAAATGCTTGCAAATTTAAACACTGCCATATCGTAATTCCAATCAAATGAAATGGGAATGGAAAGCAACAAGCCCCACAGCTGTTTGAATTTAATGTTTGTAAGCAAAATATTTTCCTTTATTCAAGTAAAATAAAGCAGGCCTCCAAACTACAAGGTTAATATAAACAGGGAACGAGGAGCTAAATCTCTGAAGGTATTTCATTCCAAAATTGAAAATGATGACAGTCATCATTCCCACTGGGCCAGCATATAGGAGGGTTACTCTGATTTATCCTCCGAAGGTTAAGCTGACTTGATATCACTCAGTGAGCTCCCTGGCCAAGACTTTAACCCATCTCCAATTAAAAATGCTAGGTGATAAATACACTTAATGGCAAAATATGCCCATAACATAAACAATTGCTATCAGAAACAAGGGTCTAGTGAAACACTGGAATTGCTACTGAAATAAGGCCAAGATTCAGCAGTCAGTGGCCCAAATGGGACACTGACTTTTTCCAGGACACAAGGTTTTTAAAAGGACATGTCCTGGGGAAAAGAGAGGAAAAATGATCACCCTGGATTTGGGTCCTCCTCAACAGAGCCCCACTCATGTGCTCAGTGTTGCCAGTCTACATTCAAATTACAGCCAGAATTATTACAGCTTGTTCCTCTGACCATGTTCAAGTCCTCCTGTGTGCGGAGGAGGGCAAGGCAACAAACGAGGGACAGAGAGAGAAAGAGAGTTGGCCCAGCTTCTCTCCTTTTCTCCTTCTCAGATCTCACCTCCTATAGATTTGCATCCAGTGTCCTGGACTCACCTTTGCTACTTCTGAACTAAGCAGGTGCAGCTTTTGTAGGGGAGAAACTTCCAGAGGGCAGATCTCCAGGAATCACAACTGCTTTTGTTTCCTGATAATTTTGTTTCGCTGATAATTATAGAATGGAAGAAAAAGAATAGAAGCTGATAAGGCGGAACCACTATAGCGACAATCACGTTAGATATGCTATGGACACTGTTACAACTTCCTTTTGCCAGTCATGGTTTTTATGACTGCTCCTTTGTAGGATTCATTCAGAGGCACATCTAGGGAAGAGTCTCGGGGCAAGTGCCCCAGGTGCCATACTTGGCGGAGGGCATACTGCTATACTCCAGGCTCTTCCAAGTCACCTCCAACTTCAGTGGTTGCTTCACTGTGCCCTGGTTTCTGTGATAGGGTGCAACAAGTCAGCAGAGCCAGGGGGAACCAGAGCAATGGCATCACCAAGTTGCACGACATCATTGCCCACGGTGATGATGCTTTACACGTCGGTTTCACAAGTAGGTATTAGTGCCCACCCTTGTGGAAATTTCCAACCCAACTGGGCCCTTGAAGACTTCATTCCAGAGGTGAGCTCTGGGACTCATCTAAAACACAGAAAAACATTGGACATCATCCCAGCAATGAATTCTGCATTAATTCTGGGATCAAGTTTGCTTTAATCCTTATTTTACGGGAAAATCTCATCTGTGCCTTTTGTGAGAATAACTATAGCATGTGTGTTCTCGATGGAATAAGTCTAATTTTAAGCTCCCTATTCATCTTTTCCACAAAAGGGGATGTGAAAAGTCGATTGGAGCTCACCCAGTTCACAAGCCTCATGGAGCCTATCAACTAAAATGAAAATCAAATGAAAAAGCACTGAGTCAGCCACGCTCTAGTAGGTATCACAAACAACAAGCAGGCAGCTGCCTTCTCCCTTGCTACTTAAGAGTACCACCAAAAAGACAATATTTACATATATAATTTGGATTGAATCACTCTGTTATAGCTCTTAGAAGTGTGATGAATGTGTTTATCCTTCATACAATACAGAACAAAATAACATTAAAAAATGTGATTCCCCAATCCACCTGGCATGCAATATTCATAAGATTTAGCTGATCATCCAGATGGTAAGTCTGTATAACTTTTGCTGTTCTTATTGTTTCCACATAAATTCACAGAAATTTCAGTATGTAGAAACAGATTTCCCAAAAGGGTATGTTTAAAACATTAGCTATGTTTCTGCTTCTCTAACCCCTCCTGGAGCAAAAGTAAGAAGGGCACCTATGGTTCTTTATCAAAATAAAATTTGAAATGTTACTTGCACTTTCTTTTCAGTACATGCTGCTCTCTCAATCCAGCAGATCAAATACTGATTTTGTTCTCCACAGGTTAGAAAGACACCGAAGGATCCTGCATCGTCAGTCTTGAAAGACTATGGTATCATGCTCAGCGCTGCATACGCTGCATGCGAAGCATGAAAGCCTGGGTTAGATTGTTATGGAGGATAGGCTGTTACCCAAGCAGCAAATCCCCCCTCTCCACACCACTGAATTAGTCCAATGGAAAGGCAGAGCCAATACGATTGGATCCAGCTGGCGTCACAGAGCTGGGCTAAGGACAGGAACTCATCCTGTCTTGTGGGGCCGACCTGGGTCTCAAACCCTGGCCTGCTGGTTAACAGGCACAGTGACTTAACACTTTTGTTCTCCACAGGTTAGAAAGACACCGAAGGATCCTGCATCACAGCTTAGAAAAACTTGCAACTGGTTACATGACTGTGCTCATTCTGATTTTCCCTAAACCCATAAGCAAATCAGAGATTGGGATGGGTTTCCAACTGGCTAGCTCTCTCTTTTACACCCTCACCACCCATAAGTAGGTCTATGCTGGTGGATCCCACAACATTAACTTTTTATTACTTTCTTGAGCCCATGAGGAGAGGATACATGACCCCAAACCACTCCAAATCTCATGATGCCAGAAGATGTGATTTCATAGGCCCACTGATTCTCCAAGGCCATATTTACAGATAAGGGGGAAGGGAATGGTAAAAACTTTGTGGCTTCCCATGTAATAGAGGAAGACTGTGGGAAGTCTGGGGAATCCGTACAATGGATTGAAGGAAAAATGCAAATATGGCAAAATCCAGAATTTGAATCTGTAAAGGATGTTGAAGTGAAAAGGTTGCAACATCTTTTTCTTCCCTACTTTTCCTCTCTATGGCATGAATGATGTTTCACTCATTACTACTGAAATAAATACTTAATTCTATTTGAAGAGACCATTTAGAACTCTAATATTCGAAAGGGTTTTCATGCACTTTTTGACAAAATCTCTGGAAAAAAAGTGCTGTCCTTCTCCCACATATAACTTTTGCCTTTGCCAGTACCAGCAATTCACTGCTGGATCCACCTTTTCTTGCAGGAGCCTCTTACAGGAAGGCCTAAAAATATACATTCAAGTTGCATGTTCGAGTTCAGTGCAAGCCATATAATTTGCTGTCTCTTCTTCTTCTTCTTCACTCAGTGCACATTTAGCAGAGAAAAAAGAGACAAGCTACAAATGCCGGTGCAAGTAATTTAAACAATCAGGTTCTTGGAATTCTTGAATGCAATTTAAACAAATATAGTTTAATGCAAACATACCCCAAGTTGGAAACAGCGCAGCCAAGCACCAGTTGGTAAATTGGGGGAAGTGAATTTTATCACTGTTTAATTTTCAAGACACATTTTAATTTTCAAGACAAACTTTAGTAAATTAAGTTGTGACCTATAAGCCTGGCCTCTTTCTGCTAAATTCTTCAAGACTTTCTTTTACTGATGGCATCAGCACGCTTCTACACCTATATATAAAGTCTTTCATGAATATTTAATAGAGGTGCAGGCTTAAAATATCTGAGGAGTTTGATGTGGAGGGTCTGATGTTTCACATTTCTGCTCTGTTGCCCTGCACTTACAAGGCCTGCCACTCACTACATAAACCTGAGCACGTTGTAAATCTCTGGCTCATAAGTGTTAGGCGAGAGAAAATTTCACCAGCATTAAGAATGCATTTTTTAAAATGCTTATAAATATGTAGATATCTACATGTCTACTCAGAAGTAAGTCCTAGTATGGGCAATGGGTCTCACATTCTTAACGATGATATTTTCTCTCTGCTAATGCTTATGAAGTGGAGATTTAACAATGATTTTATGACAAATGGTTTTGGAGACATGTTGGTAAAGGAGGTGGGAATTATTACTAATCCATGAGCTCCTCCTCTATCATGTGGTATCAATAACATAGATAATTGTGAATGTGATCCTAATCCCCAGTTAGGCAGATACAAGTCTTGGCACAAGTCCTGTGATGGCCTGTGGGTGTTGCAAAAGTGCCATAAGTCACTTTTGCACCACTTCTGGGAGAGTTAGACCAGTACATAGACACGCACTAGTCTCCCCACACTACTATGGGAACAGAGAGATGGGTGACTTGCACTGGCCTAAACAGGATAGAGCCCTGTGTTTGTAGACACAGTTTGGTCTTCAGCCTGATGCCTGCAATACAGGATTCCATGATGTAGCCAGCAACAGAAAAGATTTTGTACAAAAGTTGTGCTTGGTGTTTGAGAAACCATTTGAACGTAGGAAATATAGGATTTTGTTCTCCTTTGAGGATGACAAAACATGGTGTAGTAAACCAAATGTTTTCTGTACCTATTAGGGCAAACATGAAAGTTCACATGTACTCCAGGTCCTTGCAAAGACATAAGGAATAGGATATTGCCCCTTATTTGGATGGCAAAAACAGAGGTAAGAGTGATGGGTTTTGTGTGGGTGGGAGGGTGAACTGACACATAAAAAGATACATGAAGCCAATTAAATGTAATGGTGCTAAACGATAAGAATCCCTTGAAGGAAGATTACCAGGCTCCCATTGGGATTGTCCAAATGTCTAAAACATAAATGTTTTTGGATACAACCCTATCCACATTTACCTGGAAACTCACTGAAAATGTCTAGCAATTTAGTTCTGAGCTGAAACGCATGCACAAAATTACACAGCACTTCAGTGCCATCTGCGGCCGCTTGTATGCTTGCAGTGTGACCACTTTCTTTTTGGCCTGATCCAATGTTCTTTCCTCATTCATTCAAATGAATTCCTCATTCATTTGTTTTTGTTATCCCCTTTCTCTCTTTAATAAGCTTTTTATAGTTAACTTTGAGCCTGCCTGATTCCTGATTCTGAGAATTCAGTGGATTGTCACATCTTCTCATTGCACACATGTTACTGAATGATTTTAATAAAGACCCCCCCTCAAGGTTTGGTATTGTTCTAGCCCCTCTGGCTAGCCTGATCTCCTGGGCTGGTGGCAACATATTCAGGATGCAGTCCTAACCAATTTAGGCCAGTACACCCTTCTCCTTGTTCCTCTACCCCGGATGACTTTTATGAGATGGCATATCCAGCCCATGGAACGCAGTTTGGCAACCACTAGTTTGTAGTGACATACACAGCCCCAGAGAGAGATTCTCCCACTAAAAGCCCAGCACTGCCTATCAGACTTTTTCCCTGTGTAAGCTGTTTGTCACCACATGTGAGCGGAGAAGAGGGAGAAATTGGAGTAAACTGTGTTTAGGATTGGGACTTACTTGCATGGTCTTCCCACTCTTTGGCCATCTATTGTTATTCATGGAGGCAATAAAAGCAGTATTAGAAATAGCCCAGGAAGACAATGATGCTCTGAGAAAATGGACAGAAAACTCTCTTAGGAAAGTTCAATGGAAGCAGCTTCAGCGTACACTACCTACCCTAATTATTCCAATGAAATCAATCTACCTGAAAATCACACAGATGTCAGGTTGACTTTAATATTTATAATCTTTTTATGATAGTTATATTATGGTTATATTATGAATTACTCAGTAGATTGTTATTAATGGAAAATAAAACAAAATGACTGACTTCACCGTGCCCAGAGTTCTCCAGTGATGTCAAGCCAGATGGATGAGAGGACTTTTTTCTAGAATGAACTCATTGGTTTTCAGAAGACAAGGCCTGCATGTTCCAGGCTATTTAACATTCAGAAAAAGTCAGATGTATGACATTTGGAGATCCTATGGAACTGGGAACAAAGATGCCTTCCATTCCTCCCACCACTCCTTCATTGCACAAATTGTCTAAAAAGAGATGTTCCTCAATTAATCATTTCAACCCACATTAGTCATGCATGCCCTGTAGCTCCCTATTCCGCAACTTTACCCATCAATGCTTCACCTTTGACTTTGGTCTCCAGAGACTTCTCAGTAAAAATGTCAAAAAGCATTTTGGCTCTCAACTCAGATCATAATGGAAGAAATTTTGAAAAGATGTCTGACTCTGGTAACATTAAAATGAAATCTGTACCCCAAAGTTCTGATTACTAGAATTCCAATACAGTCCAAAAACAGATTTGGGCTTAATCCTAACCAATTTTCCAGCACCTATGTAAGGACAATGCAACTCAGAAATAAGAAACTAACATACCTTTACTCTGAAGAGGTCTCCAGTGATTCCCCCCCCCAATTTTGAAGGATGCAGCACATGTTCCACTAGCACAACTATGCCAGTGCTGGAAAACTGTATGCACATTTATTTATATGGTCAGTTTTACCCTGTCTCCCCCTCCCACAAAAAGAGCACCCAAGGTGGCTTATAAATACAATTATATATCTAAAAACAATTACAATTTAAAAAATGATTACAACTTAAAACAACACACACAAAGGCTGCAATCCTGAAGTGCACTCAGGCTAGCCTATCTATCACTGGGCTGCCCCAACTCCAAGATGGGCCAGCCCAGTTACACCAGAAAGGCTTGGCTGGAGTAAGTCAACATAGGCTGGCCCAGGACAGATGGACTGGGTTGGCCTAGCTATGCCAGCCTAGGCAGTTCAGCTATGTTGAGGGCATGTTCAGCATGGCTTAGAATTGTGCAGTTAGGCTACATCAATAGCCTGTTTCCAGGGCAGAAATGTCTCCTCACAGCTCCTCAGGTCACCAAGGAGCAGAAATAAATCTGAGTAGACCCATACGGCCATAAGCCACAGCAAAATTGGAAGTGATGGAAAAAAATTCTGAGTCCTGGGCCAAATGCTGCATCTCAACCACAAGATACAGCACAACTACACCAGCCTACCTCAGGATATGGCACAACTACATCAGTCCAGTGAGGATGCTGCCCTTGTGCTGCTGCCTCTTCAGCAGCAATTAGGCCAGCCAGAGTCCTTCTAGCTCTGTGGATTTGGCCTAACCCTACAATCCAGAGTAACTACGGGAGCACGTAAGAGACATCATGTGTAAACCCGTGGTTACTGCACCATCTAGTGAAAACCAATGGGAAATTCATATTGCAATCCAGAGCAAATTGTTCTTACACCGGAGCAAGGACTCCCCACAGTTACTCTGGATTGCGCCCTAAGTGTCAGCCCATCTTGTGGCCTCCTTATGGCCTCCTGCCAACCTAATAGTTTGAAAGCATGCAAATACAAGTAGATAAATAGATACTAGATAGCACAAAAGCAGCAGTAATAGTGGATAAAATAACAAAGTAGACTTGCAAAAATATATCAACTAATAATCACAAAATGTCAGAAGAGCAGCATGTTCAAATACGCTTCAAAAAGAGGAAAGTTTTCACGCCTCCCAAACAGACTTCTAGGACAGCAGTTCTCAAATCAAAGGAGAAGGAATTTTGTATTTGAGGAGCCACTGCAGAAATGCCTGCTGCCCCAACCTCCGTTAAGGGCTGCACACGTAAGAAGGATCCTTTAGATCTCAGGTTTCACATAATTCAAATAAATCAATTATGTATTAGTTTTAATAAATATAGTAACATTTTTTTTCTCCTGGCAATCTCACAGACAACTAGTTTCCAAGATGGACACTGCAGAGCTTTTTATTTTTGAATAATGAAAGGGTAGAACAGTTGTTTTCAACTTTTTTTATCTCACAGCACTTTGACAAGACAAACATATAAGAAGCACCTAACTCTTTATGTTTGCTAGTTTTAGGAGCTATGCAAGGCTTTCTCAAGTTAAAATGGACTTAGTGCCCAAACTTCATGAGACTTTATTCCTGTGCAGTTTTATTTTTTTTAAGGCCAAACCTGTCAAACAATACTATCCTTACCTACATCAGATTCCTGATGACTCACACCAGAAGCTAAATCCAGTTGCAAGTTCAGGAATGACAAATGACTCAGAACTTTACGTAAACCATCCACAGAAGGCAAGCATGAGAATAGCTTCAGCTCTGCTTATTAAAACAAGGCTCAGAACTACCGGTACTTCCTAACCCTCCAAATACAAGAGAGAGGAATCTGAAAGGAATTCATAAGGACGCCAGAAGAATTGTCCTGATCCAATGAACACAGTCCCCACAAATCAACCCAGAAGGAGGTCCCTGATGATTGCACTGAAAATGGATGTGAACTGCACAGCTGTGTTTGCTGTGCCCACGTAACACTCCAACCTGTCCTATAGGGCTACTCAGATCTATTTACCTGGCACAAATTCCTGCAGGTAGTGTAGGGCTCTGAGACCCAAGAGAGGGGGTTGGGATACAGCATGCAAGGCCTCCACTGATACCATCCCCACCCAGGCCTGATCCTCCCTCTGTTCCAGTCTCACCATGCCCAGAAAAGTCCTCTTTGCCCTCCTGGAACATCTTCACATCTCCTACTCCTATGCAACACTCACCATTGCCTTCTTGCACAGGGGTAGGAGCAGGCACTGGTAAGCTGGTGTATGTTGTTGTGCTGGTGTGGCTGGATTTCAAGTTGGCACAAATGTGCCTTATACACGTTTCTGACACTCATGAGCCAGTGTTGGGAGCCTGTGCCAGAAGAGCACCATGTTTGAATTGGGATGCCCACAGCAAACCATGGCAGCCAAAGATGGCTGTTCCTTGGATTAAAGAAAAGGAGAATGAATAGAACTCCAATTCACTGTGCTCCATGCAATCCTGGGACTCGCACTTTTGCAAATGCAGCAAGAACCATCAGTGAAAACTGCAAATGTTTAGCTCCATTACACTTTCTTTTTACACAAATGAATAACGAAATATCACAAAGAAAATGAAGTATCAAAACCTTGCATTGACACCACTAATGGGAAGCAACATATTGAAACTCATTCATGGGTATTTTTGCTCTTTATCATCACCCTCCGATATGATATGTTACACACATTCATCTCATGAATTTTCTCATCAGTCATTGTTATCCTTGAAATTGTCCTCTGTTAATTGTGGACTTAAGAACAGTGACGCACATCAGACGTAAACCTGAATTGTCCTCCTTTGAAAGGATTGCTTTATTCTCTTTTGATCACAGTAATGGCATTTCCGTCTTGGGCACATTTTTCCACTGTAATGTCACAGTACACTTGACAAACACATGTTTGGTATAAGGTGCCTGATACTTTTTGCATACTCAAGATTATACTAATTCTCTAACTTCTTAGCAGTAGGACACCCACTTTTTAGACACTCTTTCAGGAATGTTATGTCATAAACCTGGAAGTGATGTCATGATTGGAAGTGACATCATCACTTCATTTCATTTCAAACCTGAGTTATCATAAGCCCAAAATTTTTATTAGTTTTGTGCTGTTATTTTGATTTCTCAGAATTCAAACATAGCAGCTTGGAAGTCAAAGAACTTCCAGGCAATACAAAGATGTGTTCCTTTATCCTATCACAAAGCCCTCGCTCCTTTCCAGCACTCCATCTTCTCACTAAGTCAGGGCATAGGACCATACCTCACTCCTAATGGGAGTCCACCCTGCCCAACAGCTCTGCATCCTGTTTTCAATGGTGGCTGAGCTTGGTGTTACATGACCCATTTGTCATAGACTCTGTTGTTGAAAGAGATTCATGATCCACCTAGCGGGTCCAGTTAGTGGGTCCTCAACGTCCTTGAGAAACGTTGATAGAGAAAAATCAAACTTTAAAATGAAATCCATTTATACACAAAAAACTGAAAAATGCTCCCCCAAACACCAGCTATACAAAAAAAAAAATCAACCCAAAGTAGGGAGTTTTACACCCCTTTCAAAAATCTGCCAAGATACATTGCAAAGCATAGAGGTGAAATCGTGCCTTCACCCTCTGGGATAATGAATGTAAAGCTTTCAGCCAGGGTATTCTTACCTTGCATGGAGATCAAATCCAAAACAGGAATAGGCAACAATAAGCAGATTCTGGACAGTGAGATTTTGATCACCGCATCTCAAAAGGGACACAGTGGAAATGGAAAAAGTGCAGCAGAGAGTGATCGAAATTATTAGTGGGCGGGGCACCCCCTTTAAGAGGAAAGTTTAGTGTTTAGGACTCTAGAAAAGTAGGAGCATGACTGATACATACAAAATTCTGCAAGATGGATAGACATTGGGTGATGCTCTTTTCTCTCCCAAACACCAGGATCAAGAACGTGCAGTAAAATTTAGTGTTTGGAGAGATGGAACAGGCAAAAAAAAAAATTTTACCTGGTAACTCCTGGCCACAGGATAGTTCCACTAATCTGTGGAACTCCTGGCTGCAAGATATGGTGAAGGTATCTGGCCAAGATGTCTTTAAAAGGGGATTTGATAGATTTCTGCAGGAGAAGTTCAATATAGGTAACAACCTCCTTATTTTAGATGTAGGCTACCTCAGAATGCCAGATGCAAGGAGGGCACAAGACAGCAGATATTCCCTAAAGCATCTGGTGAGCCACTGTGAGATACAGGAATCCAGATTAGATGCACCTTTGGTCTTATCCAACAGGGCTCTTCCTATGTACTTACTTATGGGAAGATTGTTTGTAAAATTTAGGACTGTGCTTGGATACAGAATTATGCAGACAGATGTGATCTTCTCGGTCTTTATGGACTGATAGGAGCAATTATTCAGTAGTATTTAATATTGATGGTGTGACCTCTGTGAATAATAGAAAGGAATATAGATCACACTGACACATTCAGAAGGAAACCTGGAAGGTCCGCTATCGTTGAAAGAAACTGTGGCTGCAGCTTAGAGCTCTTTGCATGTCTAGTGCAGATAGCAAGGAAACAGCAGGAACAAATCTTGCTACAGGAAAGTCAACAACAGCGATTGACCCAGTAATATAAATTCACCCTGAGAAAAAGTCAAAGAGAATAAAGTGAGTTCCATATCAACATGCCAGTTAACACCAACGCAATGTACACATTGCGCACATTGCATTTCATTACCGTAGGAAAACAGGGGCCAAACAGGAGACATTGGAAAGCAGGGGACAAACTAGAAGTAATGTCAAAAATATTGACTTGCAGGTAATGGTTGTTCTAAGCAGTCACAGGTAGGTTGATTTGGAGCTAATTACAACATGGGACAAGGTGGGTCAACTTTGTGAGTCTATGTCAAGGTGCCAGACAGCCCAATTCTACTCAGCGTTCCAGGGCCAATGCAGCCTCACCCTGAAAGGATACGGTGCATGTCCAGTTGGCACAGTTGCACCAGCACTGAGAAGTTGGTCAGGATTGGGCCCTAAGAGAGTTTAGGGGAGGGAGGAGTAATTTTAGCACAAATCCAACCCGAGGGCCAACATAACATACATTTTCTCTTAGTTCTCCACACATGTCAATGTACTGAATTGGTTTGTTGCAAGCAAGTTAAACAGTGTGGGTCGCTTTTCTTTTGAAATATTACTCTTATGTATTCCACAACTCTAGTCCTTCTCTCCTATAGGTAACATACTCTATAGATAACTTATGCCCTGGACTGTGCCCAGGTGGGAATATGTATGAATTGTATCCTTAGGATTCTCTGAAGAAGCTGCCTTATAACAAGTCAGACCACTTGTCCATCAGTTCAGCCTGATTGACACAGATCTGCAGCTGCTCTTCAAGGCAGAAAAATTTTTCCAACCATGCCTGGAGATACTGAGGATTGAACCTGGCATTTTCAGCATGCAAAACAAATGAGGTATGTCTGAGCTTTGGTCCCTCTGTGTATTTATATTAAAATAGTGGTTTAAAGCTCTTAAATTGAACAATCAGCGATAGGGAAAATCTCTTTAAAGTATAACAACAACAATCAGATCCTTCGGAAGGACCCAGGGCACAATCTTATGCACATCTACTAAGAAGTAAGTACTATTTTATTCAATAGGTTTTACAGGAAATTGTGGATAGGACTGCAGTCTCAATGTCTGGATAAAACAAACGAAGTCAATCTACTTGACCATGCAAAAATCTCATAATAATAATAGTAGATATAGCAATCCCAGGTGACAGCAGAGTAGAAGAAAAGAACTGGAAAATAAAGCAACAGAATACAAAGACTTACAAATAGAAATAAGGAAGGCTGTGGTAGAAAAAAATCAAAATGATCCCAGCGGTGAAAACCAGACTTTCCAGGTCCTTGAGAAGGACTCGATATCTGGATAAAACAAACCACTGAATACCATCTACCTGATTTGTGCATGAATATCATCATCATCATCATCATCATCACCATCATCATCACCATCATCATCAAGAAAGCACTAAAAAGACAGAACGATGCTCACAGATCCCATGTAAATTAAAAACAAGGGTATATGAGTAAAATACATATTAATGCATTTTTCCCCTCAAAGGAGAGTAGGTGATTGCACACAGTTGGAATTCCACTGAGATGCAAACGAGATGACAGTAGCTGGACAGATTGGTTTGAGTTCTGATGGGATTGCATTTATATTATCACTTCTATTTCTGAAGCAAATAAAATCTCCTAACTGGAGAGCTTAGATATAACACAGAAATGACACCAGAAAATTAAACAGCTTTAGTTTCAAATAAATAGGGTCTCTAGAGAACAAGGATGAAAAATCAAATGTAAATTTAAAGATCATTGAGCCTCCCATAATTCTGGACTTCTCAAAGGTGTAGGGTTGCAGTCTCTGAATCCTCCATAAAACTGTAGAAGAGTTTCAATCCCTTGAAATTTCAGATATGCTCTGGGGAAGACTCTTGGTTGAAACTTTAGAACATACGCTACTGCCAGAAAAATACTAGCCAGGAAATACTGAGAAAGATGTACCAATCAAAGTGCAGGTGGCAACTGGTTGTTATATGGGGGAGCTGCATAACCTTAGTGTATATTATTTTGGGGGAAGCTGCAAAGGGCTGTGGGTGGCGCAAGTGGTTAAGGCACTGCCTGTTAACCAGCAGGCAAGGGTTCAAGACCCGGGTCGGCCCCACAAGACAGGGTGAGCTCCTGTCCTTAGCCTAGCTCTGCGATGCAACTGGATCCAATCATATTGGCTCTGTCTTTCCATTGGACTAATTCAGTGGTGTGGAGAGGGGGGATTTGCTGCTTGGGTAACAGCCTATCCTCCATAACAATTTAACCCAGGCTTTCATGCTTCGCATGCAGCGTATGCAGCGCAGAGCATGATACCATAGTCTCTCAAGACTGACAGAGGCCTGCTGCAAAGTTTTACAAAGTTTAAGATACCCTCATGTAATTGATGCAATCATTTAAAAGAAATGAATGTCAAAACCAGCAATCCTTGTTTCCAGCAGAAAAACTGAAAAACTGTTAACATTTAAAAAATTAAGTGTACAAATACACCTTATAACATTATGGGTGCAGTTCTAACCAGTCTTCTGGTACTGACACAGTTGTCAGTGGAGTATGTGCTGCATCCTGCAGTTGGGGGCAGTCACAGAAGCCTCCTCAAGGTAAGGCAATATTTGTTCCCTTATCTCAAAGTGGCATCACTATTGTGTTGGTGCTGGAAATGATTGTGCCTTATGTATTGTATACCAAGTTATCGCTCTGTTCCAGAGCATGACTTACGAATGCATTGTTTTTAAAGGAAGACTGGTCTTCAAGGTCAGTGGTCAACCCCTATCAATTACATTCCAACTGTGTGCCTGCTTACTCAGAAGTAAATGAATGCAGCATGTTCAGAAGATCCTTGAGAAGTTTGCCTGGACAGGTCCCTGTGTCCCAGCAAACAGGACATGGGGACTAGAGTTTTGGAAATCAGGCACTGTTATGCCATGAAAGCAGGGATATTACAAACCTCTCTCATATTTTTCAGCTGTGAAATGTTAGCAGATGACATTACAAGGTACAACAGCAGTAATTGGTGATAATACAGTTTTCATAGCACAACTACTTTGAGGGTGAATTGCCAAAAGATCCTTGCAAGGCGGAAGGTACTCAAGAAGGCTGACCACTAACAAACAGCTTGGCAGAGAAGGGCCATAAGTCTCAAGCTGGCAAACAGGAAGAGGGCATCTAACTGCAAAATTTTTCTTGAATAAAAAGCTCATTAAAATTAAGTGAGGTGTAATTTTTCTTAATTATACTACATTATTGACAAGAAGGGCAATTCTAAGAATCGCTGGATCAGGCAGGCCAATTGGCCTGCATAACATCCAGAGCACTGTTGGGCTACTGCTGTGCTACTGGGGACAAGGGAAAACCTTTCCCCTTACCCTGGTGCTGGAAATTTAATGCAGCAGCAGCCCCAATGGGTCTCTACCTCTGGAGATGATGCACAGCTGAGCAGATCTGAGCAGCCAGAGGTTGAAAACCAACCACACTGGTTGAGTAATCTCTGTTCCAGGCAAAATTTGCAGCAGTTTTCTTTGGCTGTGCAGATGTCAGTTGCTGCAACTGTGGGGTAAGACAAGAATAAACTGTCTGTTTGCCTGCGCCTGCACACAGTGAAAAATGTTGTGGTATACAAGCATGCACATGAGCACTACTTTTTTTCCTATTTTATGGACTATACAGTGCCAGTACAGTATGTTTCTGTTTCTAAATCTTTGGACACAACATGCTATGCTATTTCTCACTATGGTGGGGGGTAGGTCGGGGTCAGCAGGGAGCATGGCAGCTGCCCAAAAATGTCAGCTTATGCTACCAGGCCTCTAAAACAACATCCAGTGATTTTCAACCATGTCCGATGGAGATTGCTGTATCTGGTAATGCGTATTGAGCTTAGTGAAGAACTGCCTGAAGGCAACAAGGAGGAAACTTTTTCTTCTGAGCTTGTTTAAATTCACTCTTGATGCCTAAGAAAAGATCTCATTCAAGCTTTTACAATTAATTCTGTGCAGATTTAGAAACTGGCAGTCAACATTTTAATTACTGTATAAATTTCAATTACATTTTTTCCTTACGTTGAAGTCAAGAAGGGGGGCACTCCTTGAAACTATGCTTACAAAATACCTTGCTTTTAAATGTGTTTGCTTGTGAGTAGATTGTATGATTTTGAATATTGGTATAATTTGAAGCAGAATTGTGCCATTATCACTTGAAAACTACACTGTGAATAACAAAAGGAAAAAAGAGGATTCTCTGACACCAAAAATATATTTAGAAAAACTGCTGGTGAATTTGTAGAGGAATACATACAATTGTTTGGCAAGATCTAAAAAATATAATGTTGCATTATACATGGAAAGTAAGAGAACAGGAAAGTCTAAACAAAATATCTGATTATTTTTTAAAACTAGACAATATTAAATCCAATGGTTACAGATGCGATTCAGTCCTTCACATACATTTGAGCACATAGAAAGCAGATTATACAGTGTTGGACATACTGGATTTTATCTGTCAAATAGGACCGGTGCTATTTAACTTTCAAATGATCAGCCCTGATTTCACTTTGGTAACATGCAAGGTTTGCAGGTCAGTGTCATGGATTTAATAATATTAAAACATTACTTTGAGTATCTGCTTTTTCAACAAGATCGGTTACCACAACAGATTATAGGGGAAATTTGGGGGCCAATGTTTGGCTTAGCAGTTTGAAGAAATAGAAAATTTTATTGATTCGCTTTGGCTCTTGAAAGGGTTGTTTATTCATCTTCATCTACTCTCTCTAAAACAAGTGCAACTCAAGGATATAAACTTGCAAGTTGCTGTAGTGTAAGGGAAAGGCTCTGCGTGTGCGATCTTAACCAAATTTAGGTTGGTTTCAGTCACCTGTCTCCCCATTCCACGGTACTGTGGGGAGGCCTACGCATATCTGTGCACTGGCCTAACCACACCAGGAGTGAGGCAGAAGTGCCCTATCACACTTTTGCAACAGTACCAGGTCGCATGACTTGTGCTGGGACCTATGACAAGCTAACTGCAGGTTAGGATTGCAACCAGGGGTTATTACTTTCAGTTAGGCCAGCATAATCACCAACACAAGTCCTATGCTAATCAGGGGTGTCAAAAAAGTGCCATTAGGTACGTCTGCCCTCCTTCTGGGGAGGAGGGGGTTACACCACTGCACAGGCATACAACAACCTCTCCACACCACCAAAGGAAGATATGCCAGGTGACTTAGGCCAGCCTAAACTAGTTAGAATTGTGCCCATAATAATGGATAAGAAACATCATAACAGCCAAGAAAGCTATTTTCCTTTTCAAAGTCAGAATGCAAGATTACGGTAAATAGGCCACTGATCCAATGCAACAGGGCATTTTTATTATGCTTAAAGCTTCAAGTATGAGTGTGAATGTGGGAGCATTATATTTATATTGCATTATATTACAATACATTTTATTATACTTTTTATTCTCTTGCAAACATTACAATATGGGTATTACATTATCTCATTACAACAGAAGCGACATGTTAACCTATTTAAAATAATATTTAAATCTCTTTACACTGGCAGAAATTACCAGAGTTCTCTTGGAAAAGTCTTGTTTTGGTTGCAGGGGCTTGGCAGTATAGAAGAGGGGTGTAGCAAAGGGGTGAGAAAAAGGATTTCAATTATACTCTGTGCCCCATGAGTCCACAGATACCTGGAGGCAGCTGCCCTCAAGCTTTCTGAGACGTCTCGGAGCTGCCAAACAGGAGAGGAGCTTTTCGATTAAGATGTAATTCTTATTTTCGACATATACAATTTTGAATTTTCTTTCCCCAGTGTTCTTACCAAATACCATTTAATTTAATTCACCTGTAGTCTTTACACAGTCCTCTTGAGCACACGCTACTTGCACTAATGAGTACACACTTCAAATTGGAACGAGGCAAGGTCAACTCTACACAGCATAGAGAACCTTACATTTTTTTGCTTCTAGCCTGATTAAACAAAAACACTGAAATACAGTTGCAGCTTACTTTTCAACTCACATCTTCAGCTGCCAGTCACCAAGAGGATGCTTATCAAGTGCAAAGATAGCCAAGCATATATAAGCACATGTGACACAAGCTGAAGGATATAAAATTTGGATGCTCCAAACTCAAGCTGTCACCCAAGTGGTGCGTCATTCCCTTTAAAGCTGGGTGGCATCCTGCCTGACGGTGGATCCTGGCAGTGGATCGTGCGGATCACAATGGATTCTGGCTGCCCAGCAATGAATGCTTGGCAAGCATTGGGTAATTCAGGGCAAGGCAAGAGACACCAGGCAGGATCCAAGAGAGTTGGAGGAGACCATTGTGATTTAAGGGAAGGGGACAGAGCAGGCAGAGAGGCAATGGAGGAGGATAAGAAGGGAGATGGAAATAAGCAGGCAAGCTGGCAAGAAGGCATTGGGACAGAGGAAGGAGAAGATCAGGAGAGGTGAAGAAGAAAGAGGAGGATTGACGCTATTGAGAGGAGGTAGCAGAGCAAAAAAGGGGAGATGGTAAGAAATTGCCCAGTGGTTAGGCCCAGAAACTGGGGTCAAATTATATCCAATTTTCTAGCCCTAATGAAGCCCTAAAATTAGAGTACTCTCATTCTCTCTCCTGGAGAAGGCCTCTGTGACTGTCCCCAACACCACACAGCTATACCAACACTGAAAAGTCAAAGACATTTATGACAAGGCCCATGCGCATGAACAAGAAATACAAAACTAGATTTTAATTTAAGATTTTAATTTAATTTAGATTTTAATTTTAAGAGAATTTAAATTTCAGTTTAATTTAAGACACTGTCCATTATTTACAAAGTAGTTTAAATTGAGGCCCACTGAACCATGTGTCCACTGTAGATCCAAACTGGACAACAGGTTGAGGCTGCAATCTTATGAACATTTTCCAGAAAGTATGCACCACTGACCACAATGGAAATTAGAAGCAGAAATAAATAAGATTGTGGTCTATGTGAATAAAATATGAATTTAATTTGATTATTCTTGTTTTATGTAGCATTTTCAATGCTCAAGAGTGTAAGTTGGTGAATTGACTCCTCTCTATGAAAAAGACAAGCATCCTCAGCTAATGATTCTTTTACAAATTATCTTGTCGCTACTGCAACACTGCACAGAATTAAAATACTTGGAAATATCCCAAAATTTGTTTTTAATTTTGCTTAAGTCCCAAAGGAGGATATAATTATTAATTACTGCAGTGCAAAGCTTCCCAAGGAGTGAAGAAAGTTGAGCAGTGTATTTACATTAATCTCCATCATTTAAGTAACCCAGGAGGAACATATGCATATTCCTCTCTGTGCAAGACATTACAGTTTGCAAGGCAAGCGTCAGGCTAATATGCTATACAGCATCCTACACTGAAACTCTACACTGGGTTTCCTCCTGAAATTGTAAGTGTGCAGGAACTCACAATCCATGCACTCTGGACAGTGGCTGAAACACATTGTGACTGTTCGACAATTTTGCTAGAAAAAGCAAGCCTCCGTCAGTCATGGCAGACTATGGCATCGTGCTCGGCGCTACATATGCTGCAGGCGAAGCACGAAAGCCTGGGTTAGATTGTTATGGAGGATAGGCTGTTACCCAAGCAGCAAATCCCTCCTCTCCATGCCACTGAATTAGTCCAATGGCAGAGCCAATACGATTGGATCCAGCTGGCATTGCAGAGCTGGGCTAAGGACAGGAGCTCACCCTGTCTTGTGGGGCTGACCCGGGTCTCGAACCCTGGCCTGCTGGTTAACAGGCACAGTGTCTTAGCCACTTGCGCAACCCACAGCCTTGCTAGAAAATATTTGCAGAAATGCTGGTTTCCACTTGCTTACGTTGGAATGTAGCCACCAGCCCACCTCAGACCAGACACTCAAGCATCAAAACTTTGGCTCCTTCTCTACCTGCACAGAAACTTTACCACTCGCTTTTCTAAGATCCTGCCCACCTGGAAAAAGTGTACATTGAAAGCTCATGTGTCGGCATGGGAGGGTATCAATCTCCATTTCCCAACTTTTCTTGTACCTCATGTCGCACATTCTGGAAGATCTCCAGATCTTCAGGAATGGCTGTCATGATGTGGAAGGTCTGCAGCAAGAAAAAGAACAATTGTAGTAATGCGGAGAACACTATCTATATCCCTCTTTGGATCTTGGCCATTATTTTTTTAATCATTGCTTGAAACCAAAATTGACTATTGTGCTAATACTCAAATTAGAAGTCAAATTAGTAACACGTAAAGTGGTTTGGTATAATTTCATAATTGAACATTGTTCTTATTCCAGGCGCTGAATATGTATCAGCGCTCCATTATCCTTCTCATGCAAAAAGCAGGCATATTTATCTGTGAAGTCTATTTTGACGATGGATAAGCACAGATATATTCAGCCTTCAGATGTTCCATCAGTTTTCATGCTTTTAAAAAACACAAAGCAGAAGCACTATAAAAGTAGTTAATGTCTTGCATGTATGCAAAGTCAAGGTTGCTAAGCTACCAACAGATAACAAGCCTGGGAGGGAGAGAGGAATCTTTGCAGTTCCAATTGACTTTCTCTTATAAATGGACAATCTCTATGGAAGGATCAAAAAAGCGTTTGCAAAAAGATCTTCAGCAACTTGTTTTATTGTGGTCACTCCAAGAGACAAATACACATCTGACTTTATGGTCAGAAACCAGGTTTTTGTTTTTTTAACTGATGTTAACCTTCAGCCACGGTTTTTCAAGCAGCCACAACTTTCAACCAAAGTGGATGGAGGGAAATGTTACTGTCAGCCTGGTACAGTGAAATGTCAAGCCGTCCTTCAAATCTCCTGGTACAGTGGCGCCTTCGCATAACAATGCCTCAAGTAAAGTATGTTCCACGTAACAAACAAAAATTTCTCTAGGATTCTGCTTCACATAACAAACTGTGCTTCACGTAAAGAACACATTCGTTGGCAGTTTGGACAGACGCATTGGGGCTGCCTAGCGCACCTGCTGATAGCAAAAGCAACTTCTGCGCTGTTCCTCCTGTGGCCGGGCATCCTCTGGGCAGAGGGAGAGAACAGCGGTGGAGAAGAGGGAAGCACCTCAGGGCTGGCCAGAAGGGAGCAGGGGAGAGAGAGGCTCAGGATGGAGAGTAAGAGAAAGTGGGGAGACATTTTGAAGGTGTCGTGGATTGCATCCTCCTAACCATGTCAACCCAGAAGTAAGCCCCATTGTGTTAAATGGGTCTTGCTCCCAGGAAAGTGTATTTAGGATTGCAGCCTAAGTAGACTTCATAGGATCATGCACACTGAATGCATGTTTTGAATTCAATCCCAGTGTTCTGTCATCATTTTTACATCCAGTTCATATTTTTATATGAATATTATATAATATTCGTATCCGTATGGGGTTTTTGGGGTTGTGGAACCAATCGTCTGAGTTTCCATTATTTCCTATGGGAAAATCCATTTCACGTAAAGAGCGTTTCACATAACAAACATGCCTCTGGAACAAATTAAATTTGTTACGTGTGGTGCCACTGTATTTTAAAAAATGACTTGAGTATCGCCGTCCCTATACTTAATATGGAAGACTGATCAATACCCAGTCCCAACCTCTGAACCTAGAACCCTGAAGAGTATATTGCTTTTGTAATGTAAGGACCCATTAAGAGCCAATTTGATGCCAACTGCCTAATGTTGCCCCCTTGTGCTTGATGCCTGGCAGGGATGCCCAGTGCTTAGTAGAAATGTCTGGTGTCCAGTGCCCACTGGTGCCGGGTGTTGCCTGTTCCCCACTGGTGCCTCCTGCCCATAGATGCCTAGTGGTGCCCACTGCATGCTGGCGCTTGGTGCTGCCTGCTGTCTATTGTTCAGTGGTGCCCGATACCAGGCATCAATGCCTGGCACTGATGCCTGGTGGTGCGCACTAAAGATGCCCATTGCTTGGTAATGATGCCTGGTGCCCACTGCCCAGTGATGCCAGATGATGCCTGTTGCCTGCTACCTGCTGGTGTCCTCTGCCCACTTCACCTACAGAGGTGGAGCTCTCTGTTCAACAGTGCTCCATAAGTGTGCCTGGAGCCCCATATGGATGCCCGTTGTCAACCAGTGCCGGCTGCTGCACACCATTGCTCCCTGGTACCTTTCTGTGCCCAGTGCCTGCTGGTGTCTGCTGCCTAATGCCAGTGCCCATCAGTGCCCAGTGAGTAAAATATTCTCAAAATTTTACCCCTGCAATGACAGGTTAATTCCACTAGTCATTTATAAAACAAGAAAAACTGTAATTTATGTGAACCTCTATTTTAAAAAAATCCAAGTCATTGTAGCCAAAAGTTTGCTTCCACAAACAGAAGTGATTGGAGCGGGGCGGGGGTGGTGGAATGATTTTCACCAACCCCCTCTTGCCTCTCCAGTTCCTAATCCTACACACCCCGATTCAAAGGGTCCCCCAACCTCCAGGAACACATTTAAGAGAGATGCATAGGATAGAAAAGGAAGTGGGAAGAGGGAATTGTTGAAAATCCTCCCCTGACATGATCAGGTATTAGTCTGTGCCAAAGTATAGATACAATCATATGACTGAATAAGAAACAGCAAGAAATTATTTTACAAAAACATGACCAAAACCACAGATTACAATGGTTGCTGTGGGTTGGATATGTTGCTAAGGAGTTGGAAAGCTGTCCTGAGCTACGTGCAGAAATGAAATCACATGCTTTACATGCTGTCCTCTTGTATTTTAAGGATATTTTATTCATTAACACCACAATCTTATGTCTACACAGAAGTAAATCTCACTAACAGCACAGTCCAGAGCAACTAATCTGTCCACATAAGAGCCCTATCTATCACTAGGGCCCTATCTATCACTAGGAGCATCTTGCAGTTGCTCCAGCCCAGTTACTCTAGAAGAGGCTTAGGGCAGAGCAAGGCAAGATAGGGTGCCCTCAGAGAGGTGGACCTGCTCTGGCCTAACTGGGGCAGCCTAAGCAGCTCAGGAGAGGCAAGTTGAGGGCATGTTGAGCATTGCCTAGGGCAGAGCAGTTACTCTGAATCCAGAGCCTGTTTCCAAGGCAGAAATGCCCTCTTCCAGTTCCTCGGAGATATACCACCTCAGGAGCAGGTATAGTAATGAGTAGACCCATAGGGGTCCATGATAAGGCCTGAGTAAGAATGGCAGTGCTGACCAAAAATCTGAGTTCTTGGCCAGCCTAGCTGCAACCCCTTCCTCTCAACCTCAGGATATGGAACAAACTACGGCTGCCCACAAACCTCAGGATACAACAGGCCACTCCAAGAAGCCCCTTGTATTCACTGTAGAATGTACTGGCATCTCATCAGAGATTCCTTATAAGGCAGGCACCCAGTAGTGTCACCAGACTGGTGCGGCTGGTGTGTGCTCCATTGGGTGATGTGCTCCATATGGGGTGATGCGCCGGAGGAGTTTGACTGTCCTTTGGCAGGCCCCAGGCATCAGCGCACCCATTCAGGCCTGCTCCAAGGCAGAGCAGCAGCCAGAAGCTGCCACTTGTCCACAGAGCTGCCCCGAACGGCCAGCTGAGGTGCACTGCGCAGAAACACACTGAGCATGCCGAACAGCTTCAGAGGAGACTTCCTTAGAGCCGAAGAAGTCTGCGCCACTGCATGGCCATTCGGCCTCACTCAGGAGGCGGAGCGGAAGCCGAATGGCTTCAGAAAGAGTACTGCACAGGCACCAACTCTGACGCCTGCACAGTCTCCTCTGAAGCCGAAAGACTTCAGAAAAGTACTGCACAGACGTCAGAGATGGTGCCTGCACAGTATTCTTTCTGAAGTATTCTTTCAGTTGGCTTCAGAAACAACTGCGCAGGTGCCAACTTTGGCGACTGCGCAGTCCAGGTGGGGGGTGCGTGCATTCCAGGGGTGACGCACAGACTTTCACACTGGGTGATAAGCAGTTGTGTCACCACTGTAAGCACCACCGCTGTTCCTTGTTCTGTGTGATCTGAGAGGTGTCTGCTCAGGAGCAAGTCCTCCCCATGTGTCAATTACTTAGCATGCTCTGGAGCAGTTAGGGCAGCCCAGGCTTCCTGACTCTCTGGATGCAGCATAACTTTCTGCTCTGGATACAGAATAGTTAGGAGAGAGCAGTTAGGGCAGAGCAGGCTGAACTTGCTCTGGATTGTGCCCTAAGTTCAATAGGATTTACTTCCATTGTTGACACACGTTCCTGTTGACATATGTTCGATCTGCTCTGAGCACATAGGAACCTGCTTATAGGTTGCATAACATTTCACTATATTTTTGCATAACATTGCACTATATTTTTGCTAATTTACCCATTAATGTTCAAGAAAGATACAGGCTGGCCCCCCTATTCACTGATCCAGTATGTGGGTTCAGGGCCCAATCCTATACAATTTTCCAGTGCTGGAACAATTCTACCAGAGTCTGCTGCATCCAGTGGTGGAGAGGTAGTCACTGGGACTTGTAGCATGTGTTCCCTTAGCTGAACATGTTGAAAGAGCTGAAAAGTACCGTACAGTGATGCCTCACGTAACAAATTTAATTCGTTCTGGAGGCATGTTTGTTATGTGAAATGTTCTTTACGTGAAGCGGATTTTCCCATAGGAAATAATGGAAACTCAACGAATGGTTCCACAACCCCAAAAATATTCATATAAAAATATAAACTGGATGTAAAAATGATGACAGAACACTGGGATTGAATTCAAAACATGCATTCAGTGTGCATGATCCTATGAAGTCTACTTAGGTGGCAATCCTAAAGACACTTTTCTGGGAGTAAGACCCATTTAACACAATGGGGCTTACTTCTGGGTAGTCATGGTTAGGAGGCTGCAGTCCAAGACACCTTCAAAGTGTCTCCCCACTTTCTTCTTCTCTCCATCCTGAGCCTCTCTCTCCCCTGTTCCCTTCTGGCTAGCCCTGAGCTGCTTCCCTCTTCTCCACTGCTCTTCTCTCCCTCTGCCCAGCGGTCATCCGGCCACAGGAGGAACAGCATGGAAGTGTTGCTTTCACTATGGGCAGGTGCGCTAGGCAGCCCTGACGCTTTTTAAACAGGCTGCCGGCCAGCGCGTCTGCCCCAACTGCCAACAAATGTGTTCTTTATGTAAGTACAGTTTGTTATGTGAAGCAGAATCCTAGAGAAATTTTTGTTCGTTACGTGAAACATACTTTATGTGAGGCGTTCTTTACGTGAGGCGCCACTGTACCTGTTTCCTGTTAATCTCCCTATAACCTACAAGTTAGTATCCTGCACGTTCAGTTCTTCAGTTGAGGAAGATTCTTAAACATTTCTAAATATTTTTAATATTATATAATATTTATAATATTTCTAAACAACATGTTAGGGCTATGCTTCTTATGAGTGCAAATAATTTTGGTATGAAAGGCAGGATTGGAAATGGTTTCAGCAACTCATGATTGTGAAGGTGCTGAGGTGGCATTTTGGGTTTTTTTTTTATTAAATGTCAAAACACAACTAAATGGAAAAAATTGTAAAATAATGCTGCTGAGTACATAAATGTACAATGTTATTAAGTTACATGCAACATATGTTGGTGTTATTAGAACATTTGCAACATTTAACTTTTTAAAAAATCTACAAGGAGTTATATTTATTTCTAATTAAAAAATCTTTACTGTTTTCTAATTGAAATAAAAAGCATACTGTAATTACACAGTCATCTACAAGCCTGGTAACTAATTTAATTTTATTTGATCACTATCATATTTGAAATCTTCATTGCAGTCTTGGGTACAATTTAAATCATGTTCACTACATTATAGGTTACTAACAGGAAGAAGCATTTAATAAAAAGGAGGCACATCAAAGAACTGCTCTAAAAATAAATGCTGACAAGGGAATAATACTGTATAAACATTACTACAGATAAACAACATGTTTTTAAGAAAGTCTTATTTTTAAGAAAGTCAATACTTGTTAAGAAAGTCTTCACAAAGCTCCCTAGACAAAAATAAAGGGAAAATATAATATAAAAAGAGAAAAGCATAATAGACTGTATATGTAAATATCCTTAATGGGAATAGGCAAGTGAACACTGAGTAGCCCTATTGTAATATACGCTTAAGTTCCAAACACACAGGTGTATTAGTGGCAACAGCCACAGTGACACAGGTGATGAAAAGAACACACCTTTTCATGAACACCTTTTCATATCTGGCCACAGTGGTGGTCAATTTCAAGAAATATTTACCCAGTCCAGGTCAACACTGAAATATGAACAATACCCAAGTATTTTGCGCAGTGGGGGCATCGCAAGAGTGTGGGCACCTAATTCTTTGCTTTGGCAGAAGGAGTTCTGGGGTAGGGGCAGATTCTGCATTTGGCAAGGGGCAGGTTCTGCATTGGTTCCAACCACCAGGCCTAACCAGGTTGCCTTACATAACGTTGGCACCAACCAGGTCAAGAGCTGGGCTGAAAGGTACAGGGGCTAAAGAGACACACTGGCATTTTTTCCCCCAAGTACTGTAGTATGTGAGGTAGGATTCCCATCCTTGAAGTTTTCAGGATCTGCCCTTTCACACATTTTCAGGATGTGCCCTTTCCAAGTGGGTGGCAATACATGAAAGGAGTATACATATACAGAAATTTCCTTCTGCTGGAGATGAAGTTGGCACCATCATAATTTTGCTCCTGCGCTGGCAAAAGATCTGTTTCAAGTGGCCTTTCCCTCTAATCTTGGTGCTTTTTTTTGGCACATTTAATGCCCTCAATTATGTTCTCACCATGACTATTTCTTTTATTACCATTATCATTTCATTAGTTTTTTAAAAAAACTTTTATTTTTTTGGCTGCCTTGAAAGCCTCCCAAGTTCAAGATTTCCTTTGCGCACAAGAGTACTGAATATTTAGGGCATCTTCATAATCTAGAAAGGGAATCGGGTTGACAATCCAATAGCATAGATGCTAACCTTGCAAAAAGCTCTGAGAGTTCCCACCTCCCCAAAAGCTACACTTTCAGCAAGCAAACTCATAGCTCCCAAAAGGTTCCACATGAACCTTCTCTTACCAAATGAACAACCAAAGAATATTCCATTAAGTATCAAAATATTCCATTAAGTAGCTGGAAATGTATTTAGGAAGTAAATTACAACAGAAAAAGTACATCTACATGAAAATTACTCAGGAATCTGCCACTATTCTTTGAAAGCTGGTAATCTGAAAACAAGTTATTCCATTAGAAGGCTTAGTGAAATCCTTTAAGTAAGATAAAGGTGTTCTCTTTATTCAAAAGCACAGACCAAGCATTAAAAGGCACTAACAATGGAAAACCACTCTACAGTTGGAAAGCATCTTCCTAGTCAGCCATTTCTTCAGACTATCAGCTTCAGCAATATCCTTGGCGCTATCTTAACTCAAATATCAGTGGAGTGAATTATGAATATCAATGAATATTCATAATTTATTCCATCATTTGGACTTGTGACCCATTTCTAATTCTACCATATAGGCCAGACAATTAAGAAGAGTATGAAATCAACTCAAATGAGGCTGCAATCCTAAGCATACTTTCCTTGGAGTAAGCTCTATAGACAACAATGGAACTTACTTCTGAGTAGACGCTTTTAGGATTGTGCCCTGAGTTATTTACAGAAAATAAAAACATGCTTCAATTCTTCGTACAGATTGGAAAATGTACAAGCTGCTGCTCTTGTCGATGTTCTCTGCTTCCAACTTACCTGTAAGTCTGATTTTAGCTTCTTTGTAACCACTGGGAAAAAAAATGAATTACATTCTCTGAACCTCTATTAAGATAGAGCAAATAAAACTCATTAACCTCTTCTGATAAAATAGATTTACTACAAAATGATGTAAACTATTTCAGTAGCTTTTTGAACCTGTTGGGGTTAATAGAAATTTGGCAAATCTAACAGTTTCTGTTTATTAAGCAACTGTTGAAGAAAAGCTTACACATGTCTTCAAGGTTGCCGTTTCAATATGTTTAGATTAAAACTGATTCTCCGATGGGCAATTCACATTTGGTTTATCTTAATGGTTTCTCCATATTTAGTTTTGCTCAGTGAATTTTTACTATGAACCATGACTTCAAGCAGGAAAGAAATGAAATTCTTGCTACTTTTTAAAAACCTATTACAGAATTAAAATTATGCATTACAGCAATATTACCTAAAGATGCCCAGAAAAAAAACATTTTTAAAACTATTGAAGTTCATATAAAATAAAGCTGGCTCTGTGTCCATTCCACATATTCAGTCCTATTTATACCCAAAAATCAACATTTTATCATCACTGGGAACCAATCTACAGATGAGTTGCTTCAGTAGCTTACCACAGGAAAATTTGTTCTAGCACTCTGCCCTCATTTGGACTACCTTCAAAAAAGATTATTCAACAAGGTGTTTGCACAGATAAGCACATGTCTTTAATGGTAGGAGATCAATCTTGCTTTTAATTAGCAAATCCAAAACCTCTTCTGTTCTCTTGGGCAAAAGAGACTAAGAAAAATGTAATAATTTTTCACTGCTACAGGATTTATTTCAAGATTGATATTTGCCTTTTTCTTCAGATAGGAAGCTCAAAGTAGATCAAATAATTGAGACAGGCCACATGTCACATAAAATATAGTACAATGTAAAAATAGCAAAAAAGAAAACCAATAAAGCTAATTCAGTCATATGTCAGTAAAAAAAGCTCAAACAACAAAGACAAATTGGATCATCCTTTAAATATAAAGAAGGGCACAATAGACAAATGGGTGTCTGCATGTACATAACTGCCATATGTCCCCATCACCCCAAATGTAGGCAAAGATTTCATATTACTGGGTAAACGCAAACTATGGCTGCAAAGGCAAGCCCCAACCCTCTTTCCTTCTCTGAGCTGGGGTGTTTATTGCAGTCAAATAACTGTTCCATAGCCATCCCAAGGGACTAGGAATTTCTCATCCACATGTATCCCAATTCTGACAAGGGGTCAAGTCAGACCAAGGGGGCAATCCAGAGCAAGTTCAACCTGCTGTGCCCTAACTGCTCTCTCCTAACTATTCTGTATCCAGAGCAGAAAGTTATGCTGCATCCAGAGAGTCAGGAAGCCTGGGCTGCCCTAACTGCTCCAGAGCATTCTAAGTCAGTGACAGCTGGGGAGGGCTTGCTCCTGAGTAGACCCCCCTCAGATCACACTGAAGAAGGAACAGCTGTGGTGCCTACATTATAAGGAAGCCCAGCAGTTCCCGACAACCAGTTACAGCTGCAGTTCTTCTAGAGCAAGATGGATGCTTGGAGTGGCCTGCTGTATCCTGAGGTTAGTGGGCTGCCATAGTTGTGCCATATCCTGAGGTTGAGAGGCGGGGATTGCAGCTAGGCTGGCCAAGAACTCAGATTTTTGGTCAGCACTGCCATTCTTACTCGGGCCTTATCATGGACCCCTATGGGTCTACTCATTACTATACCTGCTCCTGAGGTGGTATAACTCTGAGGGCTGGAAGAGGGCATTTCTGCCTTGGAAACAGGCTCTGGATACAGAGTAACTGCTCTGCCCTAGGCAATGCTAAACATGCCCCCAGCTTGCCTCTCCTGAGCTGCTTAGGCTGCCCCAGTTAGGGCAGAGCAGGTCCATCTCTCTTAGGGCACCCTATCTTGCCTTGCTCTGCCCTAAGCCTCTTCCAGAGTAACTGGGCTGGAGCATCTTGCAGTTGCTCCACCCTAGTGATAGATAGGGCAACCCAAGGGCTCTTATGTGGACAGATTAGTTGCTCTGGATTGTACTGCAAACCACACTGATGAGTTGCAAAAGAAGAATGGAGATTCTGGTGTGAAGCACTCTAAAACTGCATGCATTTCCATGCATGTAAGTATAAGGTTGGTGGTTCCCAAACCTTAAGTCTATGGTTTCCAAACTGTGAGCCACAATACCCTGGAGAGCTGCAGAAAACAGTCAGGGGAACCGGGGAATCCTTACAACAATGGGGCCAATGGTCCTGTAGGTCAAAGCAGTGTTCTAACAGTTAGAAAGAAGTGATCTGAAGAGCATTTAGCACTTCACAAGTCAAGCAGCCAAAGACCTTTCACAATGACGGAACATGTCCAGTATCCATTTCTGACAAACCTTAAGACTCATAACAAGACTCATCCTATCATCCAAACATTAATTACCATTTACAAAAGTCAAGTAAATGCAGAAGGTTAAGGAAATTTCAAAAATTGTGTCAGCATACTTTGTTGCACTTTCCAGAAGCAGGATTTTGTAATATACTTGGAACAAACACAGCTCACTTTGAACTGCATGATAAATACCCTTAAAGGGTATTGTTCTCTACTATTCTACAATAATTTTCTCTCTGTCTAAAGACAAGAATTATATTAAGTATGAATACAGTTCTTCTTCCACTAATTAAAACTCTAATTCATTCTTAAAAGCGCAACAGAAGATTACATGCCTTTGTTCACAATAGGAATTTAAATCTAGCTTTTTGCATTTGCGACAGGATATGAAATTGCCAGGACATGGATAGTGGTTTAAACTCTGAAGATTATGCTGCTTTGAATTTTGCACCATCATTTCCATGAACTGATAATCATAATCTGAACTCTATAGAGCAATCTGTCTTTATGAAAGACACAACTTATTCTTAAAAGATAGTATGGAATATACTCAGTAATGTGATTATTCCTGAAATATTACCATGATTTTTGACATGCAAATCTTTCATATATATTTTTATTTCTACATTAAAAAATTAAAAACTTTTTGACCTTCTTGAAGAGGACAGAGGGTTGGGAGAATTTCTATGAATTTCTATCGCATCAGGAAAAATATCAAGATGATATTTAGAACTGCTCAAATTTCAGTGTCTATTTCCAGAAAGAGTTTCTCAAGCTTCATCACTAAAAAAATGCTGTAACCAGTGCAGGCCATTGAAATTTTTGAACATTAAATCAAGATAACACCAATAGAGCAATCTCTCGAAGGATGAAGGTATGATATGGGCCTGTGTCAATGCAACAGTACAAGGACCACCTATTATGTTCAGATATTGTTCATGTAAACTTGGGACCTATGGTAGCCATGGGTTTACTTACCCAAGGGATGATGTACTCACCACCTTCTCTTTTTTTAAAATAACCCACAGATGGTGACTGTAGGTTGAAGTTGTGCTACCTCTGGATTTTGGCATCACATGCCTTGGAAAGGCTGGTGTTATGGCACTGAAAAATATATCTCCTGTAAGTTTATTCAATATACTATACTTAGGGCACAATCCAGAGCAACTACGGGGAGTCCTTGCTCCGGTGTAAGAACAATTTGCTCTGGGTTGCAATATAAATTTCCCATAAGTTTTCATTAGGTAGTACAGTAACTACGAATACACATAATGTCTCTTACGTGCTCCCGTAGTTGCTCTGGATTGTAGGGCCATTCAGTATACTATGCTTATAATAATAGTATAAGAACAGAATGAACCACATGGTTCATATCCAGAAAAAATTCCTGACAGTTCGGGCGGTTCGGCAGTGGAAGAGATTGCCAAGGGAGGTGGTGGACTCTCCCTCACTAGGGATCTTCAAGCAGAGGCTCGACAAGCACCTGTCGGGGATGCTCTAGGGGGATTTCCTGCTGCAGGCAGGAGGTTGGACTAGATGACCTACTAGGTCCCTTCCAACTCTATGATTCTATGGTGTATAGGACACTGTACCGGAGGTAGATCTTGCAGACAACGTAATATATAATATGGGGCCTTATTCTACCTTTCAGGCCTAACCAACTTTAACTGCCAAGATAAAAAGGTTTCAATACCCAGTTAACTGTTTTGAGCTAGTTGCAGGAAAAGCAGAATATAAATGTGACAAAAATGGGGGGAACAGGATCATCATACCCCATGAAAACATTTGCTTCCAATAGTTCATTTATCACATACATATGGCTAGTTGGAAGCTTCAAGTGGATAAATAAGCAGAAAATTCCATTTTCTATATGGACTTGCAGTGCTCCCTAGATATGCAGAGATACTATGTGCACTCTTTCCGTTGGTGGGCTCATTTCATTATTGCACATATCCTGTCTGCACAGGGCCACCAACTTCACTTTTGGGGGAGAACATGGTACAAACGACAAATTCCTACAAAAATTACATTTCGTCTCAGCAGCGCTCAAAGAACCTTGACTACAAGCAGGAAATGCTTTGGTACCATCAAGTTGTTATGGCAACTAGTCAGATAGAGGGAAAAGACAAAGAACAAGCATAGCTGTAATTCTGCCAACAACGTAATCCTGTTATTAAAATTCATTAAAGAACCGACATTCCTTCCACAGTTCTTTCTCTAAAAAAGTTTAATACTAGTTTTACGACTTGAATTCCAACGAACAACAGCTGAGCATCCTCGAACCCAATTTGGAACGGACGCAACATATTGTTAAACGTATTAAAAGCATTTTTAATAATAAAATACATTAGTAGCATGAAACCAGCCAGGGAAGTGATAGGACACACTGTAAATCAAAGAAATGAAAAGGTGTGCCAAAGGAGAATGTGCAGGTTACAGAAAAGCAAACAAAGTTATTTGACTTGTAGTACAATCCTATGCATACGGCTATGGCCCATACAGTTCAGCTTCCTATATTGCAGTGACCGCACTAGACGCTTCAGGAAAAATTCAAGGCTACAATATCCCTGTATACTTTTGCCACTCCAATGTCCCATGTTTGGCATTTTGAAAGCCCTACTTTATAAAGCCCTACTTTATATTGTTTTTAATTGTATTTTATTGCCGTTGTTTTTTATCGATTGGGTGCCCTTCGGGGAGAAAGATGGAATACAAATTGAATGAATGAATGTCTACTCAGAATTAAGTCCCATTTGTTCAATGGGGTCTACTCCCAGAAAAGTGTGTATATAGCTGCAGCCTTCATCTTCGCTGCAGAAGATGTATAGCTGATACTCACACAGGTTTTTGCAGGGACAAAGTCTGAAAAATTGAGTTGAACAGATGTGCTCCGAAACGGAAGCTTATCACCTGTTTTTCATCTTCTTATCAACAAATGAACAGTTAACAGAGTAGCACTGTAGATTGGAGATTGGATAACATCTGTCCATGAGTTCATAAACTCAACTGTGAAATTGCTTATCTTTTTTTCTAGTGTGACTAGTCTGTAAAACTAGCCTCTCTATCAGAAGACTAGAAATTAGCTAACATTGATTTTTAAAATAAATTATCTGGAGAGAAACCAGTAAATGAATACAGCAGTTGACGGCTGAGGAACAGAGAATGAAGCAAAGACTCCCATCCTTCTTATGAGTAAGTAAAGAAATGGAATTAAATAGAAACTGAAACGATGCTAAGCTTTAATGACATTTTTACACCTTCTTCAAGAGAAAAGCAACAACTTCTTATTTGAATTGTATGCTGGGACTAGTGCCATTCCACGTGACGGACTCCTACTCACCAATGAAAATCCAGAAGTTACAATCCAAGTTAAAGAGGCACCCAGAATGGAGGATTAAGAAACCAAGATGCTTTTGTGTGTTCTCAGATGTGAACCTGCACATGTGTTAATATCAGGAGAAGCTGCCCTCCTATGTGTTGCCCAGTTGCCCAAACCTCAAAAGAAGGACTGGGTCTTGGATTCCTCTCAGCCTGGGCTTTCTGGCAGACATTGGCATATTTGCCTACTCATGAGTAAAGCTGCAATACTGGGCACTTTCACTTTCCTATAGAGCTCAATACATATTTTTGGTCAATTTTTGGCCATAACATTTGATAGGGATATTTCAAAACCGATTTTTGCTGGATTCTGCTCTTTAATATGAATCCAACGACATATGACATGATAGGATACTGCACATCATTGCAAAGTTCCAAAACGAAGCCAAAATAGAGGACAATGAAGCACTGCTCTTTACAGCAGTGCTTGGAAAGAATATGTGTAGCGTGTGGTCATTACATTGATCATGATAGAGAAGGTTGAGCAGAGAATCTGCATCAAATTTTGCCAAAAGTTTGGCAATACCTGTGCGGAGACCTATCCTAAGACACAGAAAGTGTATGGAGAGGAGTGTATGAGCCGCATACGTGTGTACGAGTGGTTCAGATGTTTCTAAGATGGCCGACAAAATGTCGACAGTGATGAACATTCTGGGAGACCTGCAACCAGCAGAACTGCGAAAAACATCGCAGATGCACGTGTAGCTATAAGGGGTAATTGTTGAATTGCCATCCGTGAGTTATCAGAGCATATGCAGATTAGTTACAGTTCAGTTCAGTCCATTTTTACTGAAGATTTGGGTGTGAGATGCGTGTCTGCCAAGTTTGTGCCAAAACGGCTTTCAGCTAACCATAAAGAAACCCAGGTTTCAGTTGCGCAAGATCTTGATTACGCTGAGAATGATGAAAACTTTTTGAAAACTGCCGTAATGGATGATGAATCGTGGGTCTATGGCTATAACCACAAAACCAAGGCCGAGTCTTCGCAGAGAAGACCCCAACCTCACCAAGACTGAAGAAAGCACGAATGAGTCAAAGCAATGTGAAGACATAGTTGACCATTTTCTTCGAATACAAGAGGATTGTTCATCATCAGTATGTTCCACATGGTCAGACAGTAAATAAAGAGTACTACTGTGATGTGTTGCTGCGTTTGCGGGATGCTATTCGTCCGAAAAAAATCAAAATTGCATGTGTCCTGTGAGTAGCAATTGCACCATGACAACGCACGTGCCTGCTCAGCCCAGCTTGTGCGGCCATCTTTGGCCAAGCACAACATCCCCCTGGTCCGACAGCCACCGTATTCCCCAGTTCTCGCCCCTTACGACTTTTTCCTCTTTCCAAAAATCAAATCTCACATGAAAGGACAAAGGTTGATGATGAGGAAATCCAAGTGAATGTGACTAGACAGCTGCTGATTATCCCAGAAAACGAGTTCTAGGAATGCTTCCATCAATGGAAACAGCACTGGGTTAAGTGTGTGGCTTCCAAAGGGGACTACTTTGAAGGAGATTAAATGCCAAATTGTTACGTGTTGTAGTTTTCTTTTTATAGCACCAGTCCTGATACTTATTGATCACACTTTGTATGTTTTAGGATTGCAGCCTATCTCTCTATGCATCACAGAGATAAGGGGTTTTAAAATCCACTTCACCTGCTGAAGCCTCCTGGCCTATTTGTCATCCCCCGCCCCTGGAATACAGCATTTCCTAGTTTGACGTCAGTGGGATTGATGCGGGAGGGGGGGAAAGAAAAAATAAGATTGTGCTATTATTCTGTTTAACAAAATGAATGGCTGCAGCTTGAAAAAAAATGAGAAAATTTCTTTTGATCCTCCGGAAGTTATTTGAAGAATATTGATAATTGTTCCAGTAGGAAATAATGGTATCTAGCAATATGCACTTGCTAGTCAGATGTTCTCAAGGGTAACAAAACATGGCAATTTCTTTTCCGTGATGTCCATTTTCCTCCCTTGAACACATGTTGAGAATCATTGTTTATGCTTCATGCCTTGCAATAATTCCACTTAATAAAAGGCAGTGGGAACTTTTTCAACCTTTGTGACTGTGTGGCAAAGTTCCATATACACAATAAAATGTGCAAGCAACACAATAAAATGTGCAGGCAACCAGGCATGCTGTGGGAGTACCTACCTCACAAAATACATCTGTAACATGGGAAATCAGTACAACAAGAACTTCAAGTTTCATCTGGTTAGGGACCACAGCATGGATGATACTCAAAAATGGATAAATAAAAGCATACCTATTTTGGTGGGACGATAATGACCCAGCAACAGGCTGGCCAGTTTCTTCAACGTCACATCAAAACATGGATTGGTTGACACTGATCCAGAATAGTGAAACCCACCACCACATGGGACAAACACTGAAGAAGTTGCCTTGCCTTTTTTGGATGATCTTAAAAGTACAGTGGTGCCTTGGTTTACGAGTATAATGCATTCCAGGAAGCATGCTTGTAATCCAAAACGCTTGTATATCAAAGCAAATTTCCCATAATAACGGAAGCTCATATTCATTCCACAACCCAAAAATCTATATATAAAAAACTGAAATGACACTGACTGACTCACTCCCTCAGTCACCCACTCACTCACCAACGACCCAAAACTGCTAAGCCGAGAAGCATGAAATTTGGCGAGGGTGATCCTTCCATGACAGAGGCACCCACCAAGAACTGTTTTTTGGAAATTCCAACCGGAAGGGGGTGAAATGGGGCGCAACGCATTTTCCTCCCTATACTTTGCATTGAAGAGTCCCTGCCCCAACACCTGGATCCAGAAGCATGAAATTTGGGATCTATCTATCTATCTACAGTATCTATCTATAGTATTTATATACCGCTTTTCGAACTAACAAGTTCACAAAGCGGTTTACAAAGAAAATGGAAAAATAATAATAGCTAATTAAAAGCTAATGATGTCTGTGACATCAACACCCACCAAGAAAAGATATTGAGAAATTTAATCCTTAAGGGGCTCCATAGGGGTGCAATGTGTTTTTGTCCTATACTTAAAATTAAAGACTGACTGATCAACATTCAGCTGATGCACTGGGAGGGAGGGTGCAAAAGGGGTTGATGGTGCACATGGGAGGATGGTGTTCAGGGGGAGACAGCGTGCATGGGGGATGGTGTGCATGGGGGATGGTGTATGGGGGTGCTGCACATGGGGGAAGGTATGCAGGGGGGACAGTGCGCATGGGGGTGTTGTATATGGTGCGCATAGATGGATGGTGTGCATGAGGATGCACATGGGTGGACGCTGCACATGGGAGTTAATGCAAATTGGGGTGTTGTGCATGGGCGACGATGCGCATGGGAGGACGATGCGCATGTGGGTTCGCACATGAGGGGATTGTTGTGAATGGAGGGTGTTGCAAATGAGGGACAGTGTGCATGGGGACGGTGCACACAGGGGGACAATGCCCATTGGGGTTTTGTGCATGGGGGTTTTGCGCATGGGGGATGATGTGCATGGGAGGATGGTGCGCACGGGGGACAGTGTACATGGGGGGACGGTGCTCATGGGGCATTGTGCACGGGGGGATTTTGCGCATAGAGGGTGTTGTGCATTGGGACGGTGCTAAGTGGGTGGATGGCATACGGGGGAATTTTACTCCCACAACGCAGCTATGTTTTCACTAGTATTAATATAAAAATGATTACAATACAGTAACGTAGCAACTTCTTCAGTGTTTATACCATGTATTGATGGTGTCTGCTTGTTGTGGAGTGGAGTTTCCTGCACTCCATGATAGAAGCGACATGGGGATACCTGGCCGGCCTGTTGCAGGGGCCTATCACCAGGACACTGCCTTTCCCACCGAAGTGGTGCCTACTTATCTACTTGCATTTGCATGCTTTTGAATTGCTAGGCTGGCAGTTGCTGGGCTAAGGGTGGGAGCTCAACCCATCTGGCAGTACTTGGGCCTTGAACTGCTAGCCTGCTCAGCAGAATTCTAGTCAAGCAGGGTTCTAACTCCAGCATTCTAACCACTGAGCAACCGCAGTCCTCACAGTTACAATTCTGTAATATAATACAAAACCATAAAGAAAAGAAAACATAAAGAAAAAAAAACAAAGGGCACAATCTAGAAGTGCACGGGTTACCCTGTCTATCCCTGGGCTGATCCAACTGCAAGATGCTAAACCCTAGATACACTGGAAAAGGCTTGGGGAAGCCTAAGTAAACATAGGCTACACCAAGACAGGTGAACCTGGGCTGCCTTAACTGGGGCAGCCTAGGCAGGTCAGGAGAGGCATGTTGAGGGCACGTTTAGCGTTGCCTAGGGCAGAGCGTTTACTTTGTATTGAGCCTGTTTCCCAGGCAGAAATGCCCTCTTCCAGCTCTTCAGAGTTATACGACCTCAGGAGCAGGTATAGTAATGAGTAGACCCATAGGGGTCCAAGAAAAGGCAGAGTAAGAATGGCAGTGTTGATCAAAAATCTGAGTTCTTGGCCAGCCCGGCTGCAACCCCTGACTCTCAACATCAGGATATGGCACAACCACGGCAGCCCAGTAACCTGGGGATACAGCAGGCCCCTACAAAAAGCCCCTTTTATTCACTGTAGACTGTAGTGACAGTCTCACCAGGGAGTCCTTATAAGGCAGGCACCACAGCTGTTCCTTGTTCAGTGTGATCCTCAGGAGCAAGCCCTTCCCAGGTGTCACTGACTTGGTGCCTATTTAGCATGCTCAGGAGCAGCGAGGGCAGTCCAGGCTCCCTGACTCTCTGGATGCAGCATAACTTTCTTGTCTGGATTCAGAATAGTTGTGGCAGCTGTGCTCAATGGTTCTTACTCCCAGAAAAAGTGTCTTTAGGATTGCAGCCTTAGGCTCTTTTCCACTGCCCCCCTTCCAATAGTTCAAGCTATTTCAGCTTGAAAATTGACAGCTTGGCTGACCTGAAAACTCCTGCTGGAAGTTTGAAGGCATTCCCTGATACCAGACGTGATGATGACCGTGATCACCAGGTTCTCACCTAGAAGAGAAGAGTTCAGCGAGCTGCCCACAGAACAAAGTAGAATAGCCTGCACCCAGGGCATAAATAGTCTAAAGTACACTTAACCTTACAAACCTTACATTATTTGCCATAAGCTAAATAATGATTAATTATTTAATCATACGATTAGATTAGACATTACACGATAGACAAATTTCTCCTCCCATCTCTTGGCTGACTTCATGCTTCTTCACATTTTATAAAATCAAATCTTGTTTCATTGTATCATAAAATTATTGTTACAGTTTTAGAAAGGAGAAAGGCTTTCACAGCCAGAATTCTATCTTTATAGCATCTTTAAAAATGGTTGATTCATTTGTTTTTACAAAACAATTCAGCTAAAATAAGTTTATTTTAATGTCTAATAAGAAAGCATTTGACCTCTTAGGCTTCCTTTGTTTCCACAGAATGTTTACCAATTTCCCTTAGACACAAATAATATACAAAGGATTAAACTGATGGCTACGATTAGAGTTTTAAGGGTGGATTAATTGAGTTGAATGATAATCATAATTTGTTCACAAACTATTTCAGCTGAAATAGTGAATAATTACTGTATAGTAGCAAAGCAGCCCCCCAAACCTTAACAGGAAGAACAGGAAGCACTGAAAAGTACAGTCTTATTCTATTCATTTCCACTGCAACTACTCACAAAAACAATAACTGAAACAATAATTATATTTTGTTCTGGAAGCAATGAGCCCCATCAAAATTTATATTACAAATATGGTACCAGTCCCTACTTGTACAATTGCTCACATGTACAATTTTTTTTAAAAAAGATGTCATCTGTTATAAATGCAATACAATTCAAAGCATTTACTGGTATCTTAGAAAAGAGTTTCTCAGTAAACACAAAGGAAAAAAGAAAGGAGACACTAGTTAATTATTTCAGCATTTTTTTTAACATTCGCACTCTATAATCCCTTCTCTAAACTTCTGTAAACTAAAAATTAAAGATTTACTATTAAAATTTAGTCACAAAAAACACCACAAAATCAGTTTTCTGATGCCAGAGGCATGTATCTCTTACAGAGTACCTGGTCAGCAATTCCATCTAGTTAATATGCAAAATATTAATATGTGGGTCTTCAGACAAATTATATAATACAAGAACAAAAAAGGAAAATAAACTGGATGATACACTTGTTTTGCAATTGGGGTTTGCGAGCTCCCAAAGTGTGCCTCGATCCAGAAAATGACTACAATGGGGAAAGGGCAGTTTTAAAACCTTTGTCTTGCCACAAAGATAGGACTACAAACCACCACCTGCTACAGACAGGGGATAAGACTAGATGATCTTTTAGGTACCTGCCAAATCTATGATTCTGTGAATTCTGATCTACTTTGGTCCCCCTTCAACTGCGATTTGTACTAATATGAAATAGCCTATTGAGACCAATGGGTTCAGTACAAACAAGCAAAGCAAGGCAGAGATCTGGAGAGAGATAACAGAGTTATAACCTTCCTCTTGCTCACCATAGTTCTCACATACACACATGCCACATACACGCCACACATGCAGGTCCCTTTCATGGGACTATCACCTAACTTGGCCCTTGTGACACTTTAATTAGCACATTTATTTTAGTGTAAACTGTTGTGCATTACAGCCCACTTAAGTTGCATGAAGGGTGCAGTAGATAGTGCAAAGTATTGCTTTTGAAAAAAAAATTTAAACACACACATTCAGACACACACTCCACAAAAGTGTGTTTCAAAAAAAATTGAACGCATCAGAGAGACTTGGCAAGAATAAATGAAACAAGACTGATCTCATAACAAGCTTATAAAGTATGCAAGCTAAACGTAATGTCAATTCTGACAGCATCATAGCAATGCCAAATTAACTACATAATGTGAGAAGAAGCACCCATTGTAATTCAGACCTCTTCCTGTGAAAGTACAAAATCTCATAAATATTAATATAAATTTAGCATCTCAATCCATGCCCATCTGAAGTTTTGCTAATGGCGTACTATTGCCTTGAACTTGTAGGAGAATGACGAGGCTTCCTGAAATGTTCCAAGCTACATGTTCCACTGTCCACACCCTGTGGGCACAATCCTAACCATTTTAGGCAGACACAACTTGCCTGTCTATTCCTGCAGTGGTGTGGGAAAGCCGGTGCATGTGTGTGCCTTGGCCTAACCTTCTAGAAGTAGCACAGAAGTGGCTTACACAAGTGTAATCTTACTAGATTACAGCACTTTTGTGACACCCCCAAGCCAGTACGGGACAGAGGCCAGGACTTATGTCGGGCTAACTGGGGATGTGTACTTGGGGATGTGTACTTGGGGATGTGTACTTGGGGTGGCCCAAGTCCAAGATGGGGCACCCTAGTTATGCCAGAAAAGGATTGGGGCAGCCTAAGTCAACAGCCCCAAGACAGATAACCTGGGCTGCCCTAACAAGGCCAGACTAGGCAGTTGAGGAGAGGCATGTTCAGCATTCCCTAGGGCAGAGCAGTTATGCTAGATTCAGAGCCTGTTTCCCAGGCAGAAATTCTCTCTTCCAGCTCCTCAGAGTTAGGGGTTTTAAAAAGCATCAGGGCTGCTTAGCACACCTAACCATAGCGAAAGCAACACTTCCACGCTGTTCCTCCTGTGGCTGGGTGTCTGCTGGGCAGAGGGAGAGAAGAGCAGAGGAGAAGAGGGAAGCAGCTCAGGGCCAGCCAGAAGGGAGCAGGGGAGAGAGAGGCTCAGGATGAAAGTGGGGAGACACTTGGAAAGTGTCTTGGATTGCAGCTTCCTAACCAAATCTACCCAGAAGAAAGCCCCATGGTGTTAAATGGGGCTTATTCCCAGGAAAGTGTCTTAGGACTGCAGCCTAAGTAGACTTCATAGGATCATGCACATTGAATGCATGTTTTGAATTCAATTCCAGTGTTTTGTCAACATTTTTAAATACAGTTAATATTTTTATATGACTATTTTTGGGGTTGTGGAACCAATCGTCTGAGTTTCCATTATTTCCTATGGAAAAATCCACTTCACGTAAGGAACATTTCACGTAACCAACATGCCTCTGGAACAAGTTAAATTTGTTACACGAGGCGCCACTGTAGTTGGGGCAGTCCAGCTCACTGCCTTAACTCTGGATTGTAGTCTCATAGCAAAATCCATAGCAGTTATGGTTCCACACAGTTACATCGCCCCATAGTGTTATCTTATGGAAAGTCATCTTAACTGTTCTGGAGGAAAGGGCTTAATTTCACTTTAGGATATAGGCCTCAGTCTTTTATGTAGAGACTGACCCCTTTTGTCCTAGGCACACAACATCAGATAATGATATCACAGCAGTTGCCAAACTGGAAACCGCAATGCACCAGGAAAGATTTCCCTGGCATGAATGAGACTGACTGTTCCATCAGGGAACCTACTGGTCACGGTGTCAGTATCCCCTGAACTGCACTCTGGCTTGCTGCTTCTAGGATCTGTCATTCCAGTAGCCATTCCTCCTGGATGTCTGGACAGATACAAAATCCAGGGTGCAGTTAGGGGGAGTTTGAAGTTGTGACCAGGAAATTCCTGTTCACCCAGGGCGTCAGATCCATTCCACAAAGGGTGACCATATGTCATAACCAAAAAAGGGGGGACAAACACACCCCCTCTCCAAATGTAGGACACCGAAGTAAAACTGATAGAAATAAAGCTAAAAACACTCATATATACAGGTGTCCCCCATTTTCTGGTGGTTCGTTTTCTGAAGATCCACTCTTCCAACACTTTTCAATTATATCAGAACTCATTCATTCAAAGGATGTTCCACTCTTTCAACCTTTCTGCTGTTCTAAAGGCCAAAATTGCCCTCCCCATGTTGTAGCTCCTGGTGTAATCCCATTCCCAAAGGATTTGATGAGAATCCATTTGCAGACATCTTTGTGTATCAGCAGGAATTTGCAAGATAAAAGGGGCATTTGCAATTTGCTAGCTAAGAAAGCATCAGTAGCAACATTTATAAACAAAAAAAGAGATTGGTTTCAACTTTTCAACAGTACTTTTGAACCGTACTCCAATTCCTAACCTGCCCAATAAGTGCAGGGTGCGTATGTATTGCTTTCATGTGGTTAATTTAAACACTATATTACTTAATATTAAATGTAAAGCCATTCTATATAATTTATTGCAGATAATTTATTAATTAGAAGAAAGCTGTATGCTACCTGCTTACAAGGAAAAGAGGAAAATTAAGATTTTTTTCCAGGACATAAGGCTTAAAAAGTGGATATATGATCATCGTCGGTCCACAGGACAGAGTCTGGGAACCTGTGGTCTATATCATAAAAAAGGTAACCAAATTAATGAGCCCTTGAAGGCAACATGGTATTACTGGGCTCCATAATGGTATTGCCTGATATGGGGACAGAACTGGCAATGTGATTTGGGGCAGTGTCTGGTCCCTATGTTTGTGTGTTTATTCAGAGGTGTAATGACGTAAGCAGTTAAGTATTGAAATCTTGGGTGAAATTTCTCCTGTGCCTCCTGTCCAAAAGTGTCTTTGTTGTCTACTGTCCAGTCAACAAGGGTGTCTCTGCAACACATCTCAGGGAGACTCTGAGGGACAGGAATTGAGGATACACTGTTCTTCTCATCCACAAATATGAACTGCAGCACAATTCATCTCAGATACAAGTTGTCCCCAAAATTGGAAGTAATGGTAGGCGAAAACAAAGTAACAAAGCATGAACATAAGAACATAAGAAGAGTCTCTACTGGATCAGGCCCATCTAGTCCAGTTTCCTGTATGTCACAGTGGCCCACCAGATACCTCAGGGAGCACACAGGAACTATGTTCAAGTGCCCTCACCTGCATCTGGCATTTTGAGGTTGTCCACCTCTACACACATCTTTCATGGCTTGTAACATCCCTGCTTAAAGGTATTGAGGCTAGATGCCATCACCACATCCTGTGGCAAGGAGTTCCACAGATTAAGTACATGCTAGATGAAGAAATATTTTCTTTTGTCTGTTGTAACACTCCCAATGTTCAATTTTAATGGATGTCCCCGAGTTCTGGTGTTATGTGAAAGGGAAAAGAGCATCACTCTTTCTATCCCTTGCATAATTTTGCACATCTTAATCACGTCCCCTTCAGGTGTCTCTTTTCTAAACCGAAGAGTTCCAAACGCTTGTATAGAAGTGTCCCAGATCATCAATCACTTTGGTCACTCTCCTCTGACTGTTTAAAGTTAAGAAATAAGTTCCAAAATACAGAGGGGTCCCATATCCAAAATCCCATATCTGGATCCCATATCTGAAGGATCCAATATATGAAGGCTCCCCCACTGAGGAACTTCAATCCCCTCACTTCCAGAGTGTCCATTCATGGTCTCTGCAGAGCTCAGTCTGAACACCCACAGATAAGACAGCACATTCAGAAAAAGGGATTATTTTGTATTCTAATCTCTTGTATTCTAATTTTTTTCTAGACTGTTAAATAAATAATATACATACAGAAATAGAGAAGATTTAATCAAATTTAAACAAAAAGTCAACAAAGCACATTTTCAATACTACTATTTTCAAATGTTTATTGTTTTAACAGCATGCTAAAAAGTCTATTCTGAAAAAAAAAATTCAGTGCAATAATAACCACATTTAAATCACCACATGTCCATTTCACTTACAAATAGGTCTGCTGGGGTGACGGGCCATTCAAACAGGAAGGACCTATCAAACCTTGCAGAATCATTTGATTTTTCTTCCTACCAATCAACAATGCTGTCCATCAGAAGAAATAATTAGTGGATTATGTATGGAACACGTCATGCTATCAGCTCAGTGCCTGACTTGAAGAGCTCACAGAAGCAACCCGTTGAAGCCATGTACACTCACTGTCTTCACATATGACACAACACTACACCCTTTGGGAGTTTCTCCCCTGTTCATAAACAGCATTTCACATCTGTGTCTGACAGAGGCAGAGAGGAACAGCGTGTTCAACATCCACTACCCAAAGGAGTCTGCATACCTGAAAAGTGAAGGCAGAACCCGGAGTCCAGAAACCCTGCCCTTCAACACACCTGATTTTCTGGAGCAGAATGAAGTTTTCGGTATTGGAATTCCTGTGCCAAAAGCAGAAGGGATTTACTGAGTGTTAAAGCTTTCCATTAATTTTTGATAAACACGGAGCGCTTGAGTTAACTAAAATTGAGGCATCTGCTTGTATTGTTCAAGAGATGCAAAGTTTATTGCTCTTTTTTCCTCCTATCATCTCTTAAGAAAAGGCTAATCTAAAGTACCCATGCAGAGAGAGATCCCAAGAATTTGGAATATCTGGGAGTAAACTGGAAGCAGGGAGTAATGAAATGAAGCAGCACCAGCAGGAGGAACAAGCAGCAGATGAAAAAGAAATTGCAAAGCAGAATGCATTTCTAATACAGAAGGCTTCCTACCTGGAGAGCACGTCTCAGTGTTTGGAGACAACAAATGGTCTTCGATCACAGGTAAGTTTAAAAAAATATTTAACAAATGCTTGCTCATGAGATTAACAGTCCTCTCATTTTGTGGCTACAACAACAGGGAATTTTACTGGTGGTCTCATTCATAGTAAGGCTGAATTTCAGACCTTTAAGGTCCTTGTTCCATTTTCTGCATTGTACAAATAATTCAGCCAAGTGTGTTGTACCTTTCTGTGTGTTTTTAAATTACCTTATTAAACACCTCTTGCTGGGTTTGTCTAGAATTGTTTGCCAAGGTTTAAATTGTTCAATTGCTGTTTACTTAAAGCTGTGAAACAATATCCACATATATAAAAGCATACCTTGGTTACAGTGTGCAAACTAATATTTACTGTACTGTACTTCGTTATCTAATGCAAATTTAATACAATGGCAGCATCACGTTTTAAGGGAACATTTTATTCAAGGAAAGCACCCTGCTTAAGATACATTAAGAAAAGCAGCCAAAAGTGTCTATTATAGTTAGCTGTGAAATTATAGTTGAGGGGGAAAGCACTATGTTAAACAATGAAGGCTTAGCATATTGTTTCAATGCAAGTTGAGGATTAGAGTTCAGCAGCCCTACAAATGGGGTTGGGAAATATACTTTTTCATCCACTTTGGATCACAAAATGAACCAACAGAGGTGAAGAGATAAAGAACAATCCAAAACTGATTATATTTTGCTGTGTGACATGAACAGCCCACAATTCTAACACACAGCAAGAGTTGTACAATATATAAACATCTGTTAACCTAAAGATCAAGAGTAGCAGCCATCTAAGATTCTTGTCTAATGCATTAGGACTGGAAAAACTCTTAAATCCTCATTTCTTTTTTTAAAAAAATTGGTCACTCTAATGCACTATGAAACAATATTATTTCATTCAATAATGTACCAAAAGTTCACTATGTTAATTATAAAATCTGTCTATTCTCCCCCCTGCATTTGTCTTTCAAAATTGTCTATTGCACTTTATTCAGATGCTGTGTCTTTTCAATTGCTCCTCTTCAGTACCATTCACAAAACCACACATATACACACACGCAAATATTTTAAAATGGTTAGTAGCTCATAAAGCAAATTTAACGGCCAGAGTAAAGTATCTATGCCCAAGTGAGGAAAAATACCAGCCCTGTAGACCCTACCAGAATGCAGAGCCCAAATAATCTTTCAGCAATTTGATCTTTCCTTCTTTTCTGGCTTACATGTCCTCTAGATGTGAAACCCATTTGATGTACCTTTGTGGTTTGCAAAACAAGGAAAAGTATTCTGCATTTGACTTTTCATTCCACCACTATCTAATATATAAGAGATTTATAGTACATATTCCTCTGATGTCCAAAAGGTTGTCTAATTCATTCAACCTAGATTGCAAACCTCCTTAGGGAACATACCTGCTTTTTGACTGTTATGTTAAAAGCACCATGTGCACTAATGTAACCATATAAATAATAATTACAGGTATAAGGCCAAAATGCTTATTGCTTTTCCATTCTACTTGTTTATTTTAAGGTACTTTTCAGCTATGACAACATTCCTATTGCTCAGGGCTTCTTGGCAGCAGCAGAAACATAATTACTGTGAATGTGAGACTACAATTTACCTGTTTGGGTTTTTGAACACAACTGTCAAAGGGGCAAAGCTTTTTGTGACTTGCTAAAGATTGGGTAGCAACTTACAGCAGAAGCATCTTTTAGAAAGCTTTTAGGAAACATCTTTAAGCATGGCGCACGGCTTCTTTTCACCAATGCATGCTTAGAAAATTACTCTCTCAACCGTAAAAAGTTAGCAAGGAGTCAAATCAATATAAGAAGATCTTCAGCTTGCAACCCTAAATGATTGCTATTTGCCACAGTGAAAAATCAACAGTTTGCTCACGGAGAGAACCAGATATTAAAAAGTTAAAGCATTAAACATAGTGGGAAGTCAGAAACCTTTGTGAGACCAATACAAATAATATTAATTTAGGAAAGCCTGACCAAAAGGTATTATCTCAAAAGTCATTATCTCAAAAGTCCTATACAATTGTATTTTTAAACTCAGTTACGCAAAAACAGATTTTCGAAATGAAATTGTTATTAACACCTCACTGGTAGAGTAGGCCTTACAAGACAATAATTTTTTAAAAAGATACTCAACTGTTAGCGGTTGAGTTAGATACTCAATCCACTCAAATGAAGTGGGTTCTGATGAGACATGGTGACTGACCCAGGGTCACCCAGACAGCTTCAGTTGCAGTATAAAGCTGGGTCTACCTACAAAAACCATTGCACCGTTCTAATCTGCATCACTGTGCAACGTCTGTCTATAACAACGTATCATAGACTTGATACGCCCATCAAGTATCACCCCAGTTGACAGGAAAAAAATGGTTAGAGGAGCCTATATAGCACAGGGCAAGCCAACACACATATAGATTAAAAGCAGAATTAAGAGCACAATCCAAACCATATCTATTCAAAAGTAAGCCCCATTGTGTTTAGCCCCATTCTTAGCCCCATTGTGTTAATTGTGTTCAGTCTTAGGCTACAACCTTAAAGACACTTTCCTGAGAGTAAGACCCATTGAACCCAATGGGGGTCATTTTTCAATAGAGATAGTTAGGATTGTGCTCTGAAGGTTTTTTTAAAGATCTGGCAAAATTTTATGTTTAAACGTTAGGGTAAATACACTCTGAAGTGTACTGAAGAGTATAGGTAACTGCAAAAATAAAATTTAATAAACAAATTTGAAGATTTTTGTTTTTGCTGGTTTAAACAGTGCAATAAGCTGTTTTCTATGGGAGTTTCAATAAAAAAACCAATCTTTGGCAAAGTCACTGTGTACACAAAGCCCTTAAGTAAAATTATAAAGACACGGCACATAAGCAACTCAAATTATACAGGAAATTTCCAAGGCAATACCATTTCCTAAGAATAAGAGAGTATTGTTCTTGTTCATGTTATTAGTGTCTGAACCAAAAGCATTTCAAAATGCCTTTAGTTTACACACTCTTACACAGCAGAGGATCTTTAAAAAGCCACACCAATAAAAGCTACACTAGAACACAAGATAATTAACTGAATATTAGTTCAATGTATCATTAGCTCAGCTAGGGTCAGAATCAGAAATGGAATTCAAACATTTTTTGATCTTGGTTTTCTCACTCTAATGCCAAAAAGTGTCCATTAATCTATTATTCTTCTCTTATATCTAATTATAATTAGATTTCTAATTTATCCAAACCGTATGAATTCTTTTCTGAAGCACTGCACTTGCGCTCTAGCTTCTACGCAGTGATATCGCCAACATCCCTATTTTGCAAGACATCTGTTTAGTGACTGCTGCCCAAAAAGGCTGTGAGCAATTTGTCATCATTATTGTCTACTGTAATATGCAAAGTAATTCAGGCTGCAATCCTAATTCCCAATTAGGCCAGCATAAATCGTATGCTGGCCTCATGGTGTCACAAAAGTGCTATAAGACACTCTTGCCCCACCCTTGGGGGGGGGGGGGGTCAGGCGGGTTCACACACATAGCCTCCCAACACCACCATGGGAAGTTATGCCAGGTGAGTTGTGCCAGTTTAATTTGTTTAGGATTGTGCCGTCAGTCTCTTAACACATGTAATACTTTGTTCAGGTATTCAAAGCTAATAGGATTCAAAAGCTGAACTGGATTTGGGAGGAAGCCGGGAGGAGAGAAAGAAAATAGTATTAGGAAAGAGGAATTTGAAGCCAAAAAGAAAGTGAATATTTCTGACTCTCAGTGACTTGAACTAGAATTAGATTCTTCTGCATCACTTACCCTATAATTCTTGTTTTCTAAACTTGCAAGCTTCCATAGCTTCTCCAAAATGGAGATGTATTTTTTCTATAATTTAGAGCAGTGATTTTCAACAGGTGTGCTGTGGTGTGTCCTTAGGTGTGCCTCGACTCAGAGCTAAAGATGCTTGCCTACTCAGAAGCAAGCATCATTGTCTTCAGTGGGGCTTACTTTTATGAAAGTATGCATAGCACTGCACCCAAGTTCTTAATCATTCTATGGAACTAAATGCTACAGAAAACCTGGTCTGCCTGAGTTGTTACTCACTAACTGCCTGCTCTATCAACTTAATCTTGGTACTGTTGTTAAGCTTAAGATTATCATTTTAATTACAGTGGTACCTTGTAAGACAAAACGCTTTGTAAGAAGTATGCCTTATAAGACAAACTAAAATTTCTAAGGAATTCTGCTTTGTAAGACAAACAGTGCCTTGTAAGACACACCATTTTGGCAGTTTGGCAAACAGTTTTACAAGGAAAATTTGTTGTAAAACGAACGAATGGATGGATCTGCATTGTGAGCAACAGCTAGAGGTTATGGAGACCTCTTCTGCAGAGGACTGGAGAATAAGGAGGAGGAATCCCTCACATCAAATGAGATTAAGGACCTTTGTAAACATTAGGAAATTGTGTAAAATTTTATAGAAAAGCACTACCCAAATAAGGCTGTAGCAGTGCGAGCGATGAATCTGTTTAATGACAGTGCAACTTCACATTTCACATTTCCGTGAAATCCTCAAAAGGAGACAAAAGCAAGTGTCATTAGAAGGTTCCTTGTTAAAGTTGCTAAAAAAACACCAATGACTCTTTTAGTGAAAATTATTCACCCTTGGCCATAAAGGTTTTTCTTTTCAGTTTTACTGGACAGTATATTACAGTGTTTTATTACAGTAATTGTGTTCTGTATTATATTACAGTATTTTGAATTCATTGCAGTGTTTTGTCATCATTTTTACATATATTTCATATTTTATGAATATTTTTGGGTTGTGGAACCAATTGTCTGACTTTCCATTATTTCCTATGGGCAAATCCGGTTTGTAAAAAGAACACTTTGTAAGACAAACATGCTCCCGGAACGAATTATGTTCTTCTTACAAGGTGCCACTGTATTTCCCTTCTTGCCAGAAGGGCTAAAAGTGGCTTCTTTGCACCCTGCAGCAGCAGCATTTTAACTCCTGAGAGTAACAACATTTTACCTTGTCAGGAATCAGCTGAGCAGGGACTGATAGCAGCAGCAAAGAAGCAAAGCAAGATGCTGCTCCTAGCTGAGAACTTCAGGTTTCACACCTTCTGCAAAGCAAAGAGGCAACTAAGCGGGGATCCAAGAGAGCAGAGTTGCTTCTTGCAGGGTCAGGACAGGGCTGAGAGCTGGTGGCTACACAGTGTACAGCGGCTCCTGAATAGGGACCAAAATGTACAGATTTTCAGCTGGTTCACCTGTTCAAGGCAAAGAAGCAGGGGAAACAGCCACGGGCTTTGTGGCATTCAGGCAGAAATTAAAGAAGAAAGCATCCTCCTTCGGATGTTGTTGAGATCTTCCTGTATTCATGGAAATCTCACCTACACAGCCCCCTTCCATTCAGCTCCACCTGGGAAAGCCCTTTCATTGCGCCTATATCAGGGTGATCATTTGTTATAACTTGCAAAAGAGTACAGGAACCTCCCAAAAATAAAACACTCACGAAAAATGTAGGACACAACAAAATAAAAGCTATAAATACTGACTTATTTTACTTTCACATACTTCATTGCAATACTATATTTACTTATATATTAAATTTAAAGCTATTACATTAATTTATTAATTACAGGAAGGCTACATTCTGCACACTCACAAGAAAGCGGAGGACATTGTGCATTTCCCTGTAACCAAAGCTTTTCTTTCTGAAGAAACATAAAGTTGCAATCTTTTAAGCTTTTAATTTCTATACTGAACTCGAAAAAAGTATCTTATTAATAGATTGTTTAGAAGAGCTTTCCATTAGAGTCGCAATTTTCACCACTGTGCCGTGACACACTTGATGTGCTGCAAATGGTCTTCAGGTGTGCCGTGAGAGTTTGGGGAAGGTAGGGCCATTAGGGGATGTGAGTCCCCTGCTAGCAATACGGTGTGCTTTGTGAACTGTCAAAAACACTGATGATGTGCCTTGACAATTTTAGTACCTTTGCACTATGCTGCAAGACAAAAAAAGTATGAAAATCACTGCTTTATTTCTTATTTTTATTTTATTTAAAAGATTTATATATTCTGCCTTTCCTTTGTTAAAAACAGATGCCCAATCTGCATTAATGGCTGCAGTGCTGTGTCCATTCAACTGCCTGACCCTTACCCCAGGTGTGGAAATGAACATTGTTCATTCTGTCCCTCGCAGGCCTCCGTCAGTCTTGGAAGACTATGGTGTCGTGCTCGGCGCTGCATACGCTGCATGCGAAGCACGAAAGCCTGGATTAGATTGTTATGGAGGAAAGGCTGTTACCCAAGCAGCAAATCCCCCCTCTCCACGCCACTGAATTAGTCCAATGGAAAGGCAGAGCCTATACGATTGGATCCAGCTGGTGTCGCAGAGCTGGGCTAAGGACAGGAGCTCACCCTGTCTTGTGGGGCCAACCTGGGTCTCGAACCCTGGCCTGCTGGTTAACAGGCACAGTGTCTTAGCCACTTGCGCCACCCACAGCCCTCTGTCCCTAATCCTTCCCCATTTATAAATATATCAAACGTTTTCTGAAAGTAAACTCTGAAACCTGTTCCCAATCCAATAATTATGTTCATTTTGGACTACAGACATTCCCCACTTATTGGCTAAGTTAGGGACCGGAGCACCTTCCGAAAGCGAAAAAACATTGAAAAGTGGAAACCAATCATTTTTAGTTTATGAATGTTGCTTCCAATGCTTTATGAGCGGGAAAATTACAAGTGTCCCTTTTTATCTTGCAAATTCTTGCTGGCACACAAAGATTTCTGCAAATGGATTTTCATTAACTCTTGGGGAAGTTAATACGACAACATGGCCGAAGAGCTACAAACGTGGCTCCTACAAACAGAGCTTCAACAGACCAGGAGCTACAACATGGCTAAAGGCCATTTTGGTCTTTCGAATAACAGGAAGATGTTGAAAGAGTGGAACGTGCATTGAATGAATGGGTTCTGGATATAGTTGAAAGGTTTTGAAAGAGTGGATCATCTTTCAAAGAAAGTGGGGGATAGAAAGTGGCAGGATACCCAAAAAATGGGTATCCAAAGTTTTTGGCAGGAGGGCCACCTCATATCTCTGATACTGTGTCAGGGGCTGAGGAATTAATTTACATTTCAAATTTGAATAAATTTACACAGAGACAAGAGCATATAAGAATGAATAAATTCAAATTGGTTCATAAGCCAGGGTGACCAGATTATACCTGAACCCCATGGCCAAAATTCCTGAACCCCAAGGCCAAAATTCCTAATCCCAGGTGAAAATTCCTACCCACTAAAAAAAAATTGCCAAAAATGTATTTTTTGTTTTTCTGTTTTTTGACCATAACTTGTGATAGGAAGGGGATATCTGATTTTTGCATTGGATTCTGCTCTTCAATACAAATCCAACAATATATGGCATGATGATGGGGTACTGTGCACTACCGCGAAGTTTCAAAATGAAGCCAAAATGTAGGACACCCGGACAGAAGGCTAAAAATCCAGACAAATCCGGGTTTTTCTGTCATATGGTCACTCTGTTCATAAGCACACAACACTCACAGAGGGTGAACTTCAAACCAATTCACAAACACTTTCATTCAGAGAGAGAGAAGATACATGCAGCTTCTCTGGCCTTCAAAACACTCCACAGGCAAGGGGAGCTCTGCTCCCCTCATGCAGAGGACTACAAGGCTTATCCACAGATTGGATGGGGGTTTTCCATGGACCACATGGAGGTGCTCTGCAGGCCACAACTGGTCCTGGGCCAGGATTTGGACACCCCTGATTTAAACCCTGTAGGAGGGCAGTTGCATTTCAGGCTATTCTGCTGCCCAGGGATGGAAATGCAAATGGCACCCTTCACCAGACCTGGACGTAATTGTGGTGATGTGATGACACAGTTAGAACAGTTGTGCGCCAATCTGAGCGACCACCTACTTTTTCACTTTTTGTGAAAAGTAGTGGCAGCTCATTTCTTTCAAATAGAAAAAAGATGGAGAGAAAGCAGGCGGTCACTCCTACTGGTATGCAGCTCTTCCATGTACCTTCTGTGGGGATGGTGGATGGTGGTGCAGTAGCAACTCTCCTCAGGCATGCTGCCATAGGGAACACTGGCTCCCCGACTCCTCTTCAGGTACATTAGCGCAGCACAGTTTTCAGTGAGAGGTTCATTTTGGGAGGAAATGAAGAATTAAGTTCTACTTAATTCAATCTGAACTTATTTGACATTTTGTCAACATTTCTGCAGCTTTTCAAATTGAAAATGAAGTGCGTGTCATCAGAAATTCTGTATTATTAAAATTATCATGACAATTTCACACAGAACTTATGTTTGCATTAAAATCAGTAAATACATCTGCTGGTGATTAATATGAAACAAGATTGCTAATTACATTTGTATTAAAATATTTCAAGATAAATGTGGCATAGGAATGGCATAACAAATCTGTCAATTAAAAAGTATACAGAAAAACAAAACAGGCTGAAATCCTACCCACACTTCCCTGGTAATAAGCCTCAATGACTAGTAGATGAGTAGACATGCATAGGATTGGGCTCACGGTTTCATAAGTAAGTGTATTCTTTTCCCAGTCTTTAACTAAATAAAGAACTAGACCATTACCGCGGTATGGCATGGCAAATCCTTTTCCCTTCTGTGTCGCGTAAGTGGAGCCTCTTCATATTGTACAAGGATGGGAGTTAATCACATAGCCAACTTTTACTCCTTCCTTCTCTTTGTCACCTTTCATGGTATTCTAAACCAGCAGGTGTGAAAAAAATCCTAAAAACCAGACAAGGACACTAAACAAAACATGGCACAGGATGAAATGAAGACACAGACTTATCTGTGGACACATTTTATCAAGATATACAGTAAGAAGTATGTATAATATAGTAAGTATAAAATGTAAAATAAAATGCAAGGTAAAATGTAACTGCTATAGTTTCCTCTGCTTAATTTGGGATTATCACTGATAGACAGTAATTTTTAATTTCAAAATGTTTCTCTGAAAACATACTACTGTGCTTGCATTCTAGATTAGGAAAGTACAGTGGCGCCTCACGTAAAAAACGCCTCACGTAAAGTATGTTTCACGTAACAAACAAAAATTTCTCCAGGATTCTGCTTCACGTAAAGATAGTGCTTCACATAAAGAAAACTTTTGTTGGCAGTTGGGGCAGATGCGCTGGCCGGCAGCCTGTTTATAAAGCATCAGGGCTGCCTAGCGCTCCTGCCCATAGTGAAAGCAACACTTCTGCACTGTTCCTCCTGTGGCCGGGCATCTGCTGGGCAGAGGGAGAGAAGAGCAGTGGAGAAGAGGGAAGCAGCTCAGGGCTAGCCAGAAAGGAGCAGGGGAGAGATGCTCAGGATGGAGAGGAGAAAGCCTCCTAACCATGTCTACCCAGAAGAAGCCCCATTCTGTTAAATGGGTCTTACTCCCAGGAAAGTGTCTTTAGGACTGCAGCCTAAGTAGACTTCATAAGATCATGTACATTGAATGCATGTTTTGAATTCAATTCCAGTATTTTGCCATCACTTTTACATACAGTTAATATTTTTATATGAATATTTTTGGGGTTGTGGAACCAATCATCTGAGTTTCCATTATTTCCTATGGGAAAATCTGCTTCACGTAAAGAAAGTTTCACGTAAATAAACTGCCTCCGGAACGAATTAATTTTGTTACATGAGGCGCTACTGTAGAAGACAAAGACTGCTATAAATACAGTTCCTAGTTCTCAATATGGCCATGGTTTCTAAACACTTTCCATAAGTCCTGTTGTATTTTTCTGTCCCCAGAGAAAATATCCATTAGCTGCATACCACAACACACAATTTTTACCTTCACAGCAAAGGAAGGAAAATGAAGCTGTATATTAAAAGACATCATATGCACAGATTCAGGAAGGCAAAGTAGCAAAATCCAGTAGTCGGCACTGGTATTTTAAAACATGATACACAAAGAGACAGCACTGAACAAAGAAGTAATTTTTTACTTTTTTGAAGAGCCCAATCCAGTGCTCACTGTCGCAAGCATAAGGGGCACAACAGGCATGTTTGTGTGTCCACAGCATGAGCCCAGTGCTGGTGGGACTGCTGGGCAGTGGAGAGGTAAATGGAGGTGTGGGGGGGATATTCTAAAGTGGGGGTCAGGAAGAGGTGTGATAGAGGAGGGAGCTGGAACCAGAAGAGTTCAGCTCTGCCCAATAAAGAACCCCATATCAGGACCTGCAGCCCGACATGGAGGCAAGGGCTGCCACAAAACTTAGTAGCCCCATTGGGGGGGCTACTTTCCTTACCCAGGAGAATCTCTAGAGGAGGTGATGGCAGCTTCACAGTGCACTTAAGATACCACAGCAGTCATTTTGGCACCTCTTAGGATACCACAGCAGTCATTTTAGTTCCACGGCAGTCTTGGTATTCCAGGCAGTTTAGGACTGGCTGTCAATTCACAATGAACTGAGCTATTAACTCATCTGCTCCTGAAGTGGTAGACATATGAAAGACCGCTACAGAGGGTCTATTTTTATTTGGAGATTTATAGCATCTTTGTAATTTTTGCTTTATTCAGAAATAGAGTACACTCATCTCTTTTAAGAGCAGTTGTTCCAACAGCCATCATAGGTTGCCAGTGAAGGAAACAAAGCACTAGAATGTAGCTGTAGAATGTAGAACAAAGCACTAGAATGTTCTCACTTACATTTTCTGCCCAGCTAGAAGATGATAGTGGGGAATTTTGCTGCTTTAAAGGAGAGAAGGAAAACAATATTCCAATAGGCTGCACAACCACATACCAAATACTTACTAGCAAGGCTGTACTGTGTCAAAAATTGACAGGCAGGCTGACCAATTTTCAGAACGACATCTTAACATAACTAATGTGGCAAGTGTCAGATTAGAGAGATGGGTTCAAATCCCCATTCTGTCATAAAACTCACTGACAGTGTAATCCTAAACCCCATTTAGCCTGGCACAAGTTTGGGTGAAATAGAAATGCCCATGTAGCCTAGCTGGCCTGGGTGGAATAAAAATGCCATAAGCACTTCTGCATCAAACCTGGGAAGGGTAGGCCAGTGCTGCGCAGTAATGGGAGATACGGTAAGGTGTGTTGGCTTAAACTGGTTAGGATTGCACCAAGGCCAAGTAATCTCTCTTAGCGTATAGTGCTGTATTTACTCGAATCTAATGTGCTATTGAATCTAATATGCACCCTATACTTATTATCAAAATACAGTCTTGTCTCAAATCTAATTAGCCATCGAATCTAACGCACACCCTGGTTTTGGAGACTAAAACCGGTTGGAAAAGGCGAGCATTAGATTCAGATAAATACTGTACTGAAAGAAAATACAGTGTCATTGAAAGGATATAATTGGGGAGAGGAAGGGAGCAACCAAATGTGGAACAATGGGATACAAATCTAAAATAGATACATACAGCATTTCTGCTATGACAATATACAATGACTAAACTTACAGATTATTATTACGACAGTCAACCAGTATGGCAAGGCTTAACTGATAAGACATTATCGTGAATAACAAGATATCACAATAACACTTTTACATGGATTGAATATGTAAGGGCTTTACAATTGAGATCAATACGGATTCTCCCTTTATAGTCCTCAGGTGTATCTTCAGCCTCAGTTAGAAACCCTAAGCCAGGAACCTTCCCTTTTCTTTGTTGAACAATTTCCCCCCTTTCAGTGTCTTCAGGTAAACAAAACAAACCAAAAAAGACTTTGAAGACTCTGACAAGCTAAAATGTGCAGATGATGCTTTTAAAAGGTGAACGTTTATCAGGTTATATTTAGCCCAACTAATTTCGCCATCACGTTGATGCCTAAATTTCCTATGTTGATTGTTAGACTGTTCTCATCTTGCCACTTTCCCCTTGTGACACTCAGTGAGACACAAACGATGAAAAAGCAGGGAGGTGCTCAGAAGTTATGAAGATGAAGAGGAGGTTGGCAAATTGAAATAAATAGCAAGGGAAAGGAACAGATAATTAATGTGGGGTCTGGGATGAATGAGAGAAGAATGTGGGTGGGAAAAGGAGTGGGCAAAGTGAACAGAGTGACAATAGAGAAGCCTTCCAGAAAGCGATGGTTTTAGTGCTTGCTCAACAGCACTTCCTTTGGCAAATAGTAGGTCACAAACAGACTGTTCAGCACAGTTTCAAAATCCATCCTGCACAATTTGTCAGATCAGTGCATTCAATTGTATGCAGAACAAGTTCTGCTGCACACCATCTATTTAAATTCAACAAACAAAAACATTCCCTGCCTCATGCACATAAGGCCACACCATTTAAAATTCAGCTCCAGGGGACCCTGTTTGCAGGGGTGGGGGATGAACTGAAGCCACTGATGTTAGCAAAGATCTGGGCAAACACACAGAAAATGGAGATCCTACTAGAGATTTACAGGTGTCCCTCATTATTCATTAGAGTCCATTCCAGAACCGCCCGTGGATGAAAAAATCTGTTTACAGTGGTGCCTCACATAAAGAGCTTAATTCGTTCCAGAGGCATGCTCTTTAAGTGAAACGCTCTTTAAGTGAAGCAGATTTTTCAATAGGAAATAATGGAAACTCAGACGATTGATTCCACAACCCCCAAAATATTCATATAAAAATATTAACTGGATGTAAAAATGACGACAAAACACTGGAATTGAATTCAAAACATGCTTTCAATGTGCATGATCCTATGAAGTCTACTTAGGCTGCAATCCTAAAGACAATTTCCTGGGAGTAAGCCCCATTTAACACAATGGGGCTTACTTCTGGGTAGACATGGTTAAAAGGTTGCAATCAAAGACACTTTCCTGGGAGTAAGCCCCATTTAACACAAAGGGGCTTACTTCTGAGTAGACATAGTTAGGAGACTGCAATCAAAGACACTTTCCTGGGAGGCTTACCGGGGCTGCTGCCAGATGTTCAAGGTGGTCGGTGGGGGCACTTGGGGGCAGTTCGGGGCAGCTGCCTCTGGCACCCCCAGGCAACTGCCCCCAAGTTGGCAGTTAGAGGCAGCAGCGTTGGCCGGCAGCCCTTTTTAAAGAGCTTCTATGCGGAGCGTCAGGGCTACATAGCATGCGTGCCCATAGCGCACTTGCTTATTAAGTGAAGCAGAACTTGTTGTGTGAAGCAAGATTTCTTGGAAATTTTGCTTGTTGTGTGAAACACTTGTTAAGCGAGGCACTTGTTAAGCAAGGTACCACTGTATTTTTTTAAAATGGGAAAAATACAGTAGGTTTAAATATTCACTTTCAGGTTTCTTGTTCCGGTACTGCTTTTAATTTAAAAAGTTAGTTTCTCAATATCTGCAGGGGTTTGATTCTGGTGCTGAAAAATTGAATGATTGCTTGCATGACAATCTCTCCATCACAACAGAAAAGCAGTTTTTTAAAAGCTGTGATCTGTGTTCAATAAGATTGGATCTATACTGTATAATCCTGAACATGGCTACATTATGAAATAATGTAAAACTTATTGACTTATAGGATGCTAATCATATTTAATAATATGGGAAATATAAGTTCAGCTATGTAGCATACTAGCTTACATCTGTCTACATTTTAAAAAATTCTAGATCTCCATAATTGTTTATTATTATTATTATTCTAAATTTGCAATCCTAAACACATGTATCAAGAGTAAGCCATATTGAACTCAATGAGATCCACTTCTGAGTAAGACACATAAAAGCATATCAGAAGGACAGAAGGTGTCCACACTTCCAGACAAAGGGTGCAATCCTAACCTAGGCCAGCACTACTCATCAATCTTCCCATTGTTGTGGTGATGTAGGGAGGCAAGTGCATGTCTATGCACTGGCCTAACCCTCTTCCAGGAATGACACAGAGGTGTCATATGGCACTTTTGTGATACCCCAGGTCAGTCCAGGACTTATGCCGGGGCTTACGCTGGCCTAACTGGACTTAACTTATAGACTGATTTCTCTTGCCCAATAGAATTGCACTTTTCCAACTCACAACAACTTCTGCATGGGCCATGCAAATGCATGCAAATGAGACTGAGCAGGCCTATAGTTCCTAGCATATAACTTGTAACATGTCACGTAAGATGACCTCCAAGATGACCTTGTTTTTGTCTGGTAACCTTGCTGGTCCTACCTATGTTTGAGTAACAAGAGACAGCTGCACACATTCTGGCATTGGAAACACACCAGCCTTGCGCATCATACTGGCAGAGAGATACTTGTGCCCGCCTGGTGAGTTCATAAAATGGCACAGAGGCCTAGGCTATAAAAAGCAGAACTAATGTTCCAATTTGCCCCTGAAAGAAAAGTGTGGTTTATCCTGCACTTATTATGGGATGACAAGTGGAATGAGATTTTAGGAGAAAGCAACTTGCAAAAGACAGTAATGTGCCATCAACTTTTTCATCTGACATTAAATTTTGAATACCACTCTGTAATATCAAACAGGTCTGCTTTCTTTGGTGAAATTTAAGCAATCTACCCTCTAACTTCAACTGTTGCTACCAGCTACACAAACTTCAATAGATCCAATATATGGATAAAGAAAAGTTTTTACACATATGGTTTTTGCTAGGACTATTTTAAAAACAATTTTCTCAACAATGTTCCAAAGTGAAAAATAAAATCAGCAAATCCTAAATTGAAAGCGACAATTTATCTGGCAATACTGAATAAATCTGACAGTTTAACTCATCTGGCAACACTGAATATTATGGAAAAAAAGATACAACCAAATTAAAGAAATGAATCAACACGGATAGTATCACTGGACATATTACGGATACTTTTTTCCAAATTGGAGTTATTCTCATAACCTACAGCTGAAAAAAGGATTATGCAAAATTAAAATGCATTCTTTTTTCAAAATGAAAAATGAGGAGATGTTGCTAAAACTGACAGATGGGTTCCACGGAAATGTGATAACAAAGTAAAAAAAGAACAACGAACAAAATCAAAGACAAGTAATGCCTGGGACTCTTGCAATAAAATATTAGGCTTCTTTCAAAGAATGTACATGGGGAAATATTATCCTGTAAGTCAACTTCAACTTCATTAAAATCAATTTTTTTCTGCTCGAGTGGATGATTCAAATCATTGATAATATGTGAGTCTTTATTAGCATCAAATGAACCCTAGCTGAGAAAGACCAGCAATAGCTGCTATGCAGTGGTGGTTTTGAGGCTTTTCTGAAATAAATTGGCAATTACAGCACAGTTCAGAGTGCCACTTGTGGTAGATTTGGTGCGCAGATGTTACACTTAACATATGTAATGTACCAAATCATTATTACAGACAGAATTTAAATTCTTATTTCAATGACAAAAAGTCACTGTGAAGCAGAAATATCCTCTTGGTGACACAACCGTAGACAAGCAAAGCTAAGAGATCCTGTCTCCTGAATTCTTGGTTCATCTCAGAGTTCTCAAGCCAGCGGCTGCTTAGTCTATGCAGGATGAGAACCCTATTTATTCATTAGATTTATACACCACCTTTCTACCTAAAAAAGCATACCCAAGGCAGTATCCTACCTGAATTCTTGGGCTCTCAGGAGGTCTTGGGGAGAGTGAAAGACCACCACTTTGCAGTGTACTGGAAAATTGATAGATGCTGCAAGGATCTCAGACATATATAAGAACCACCACAGCAGAATGAAATATGAATGAATGATCTTACCATAGGAAGGGGATAATCTTACCCAGGGAAAGGGATGATTTGGCCACTCTCATTTCTCACTGGGCTTTGAAGTGAGATCTGCCATTAATTGTGGTAATTCATAGCCTCTTTCTGTCTCCAAGAGTTTAGGCACTAGCAGAATCCTTCATTCATTTCACACTTTGCAGAAAGTCTTGCCACTTGAAGGGTCTCTTCCCTTAGCACAAAATTAGAGACTGACCCCCTCCTTTGAGTACTCTGTACATTCCAGTTCCAAAATACTCTTCTTTTTAGTCTGAGAACACTTCTTGCTGTAAATGGCAATATAAATGCAGAACAGAATGGTACCTAGAGATACAACACCAGTATTTGACAATATAACAGCAAGAACAATATAAATTCTCATCAATATAAATTCTCATCTCCCAGCTTGTGGAATCCCAAACTCATTCTCTCTGCAGAAAGGAATGGAAGCAATCACTAATAATGTTTAGTTCCAGTGTCAACTTTGTGATAAACAGCAATGACTATGAGATCATTTGGAGATACAGAGTTAGATCAGCTGTGTAGCGCAAGCGGTTACGTCGCTGTGCCTGTTAACCAGCAGGCCAGGATTCGAGACCCAGGTCGGCCCCACAAGACAGGGTGAGCTCCTGTCCTTAGCCCAGCTCTGCGATGCCAGCTGGATCCAATCGTATCGGCTCTGCCTTTCCATTGGACCAGTGATTCTCAATCTTCCTAACGCCGTGACCCCTTTATAAGTTTCTCATGTTGTGGGGACCCCCAACCATAAAATTATTTTCGTTGCTACTTTATAACTGTAATTTTGCTACTGTTATGAATTGTAATGTAAATATCCAATATGCAGGATGTATTTTCATTGTTACAAATGAAATGTGTTTTCTATGCACACAATGAACACAATGGGATTTATTTCAGAGTAGGCATGCATAGGATTGGGCCTTGAGGCTGCAATCCTGTCCACATTTACAGGGGAGCAAAGGCCCCCTGACTATAATGGGATTTATTTCAGAGTAGGCATGCATAGGATTGGGCCCTGAGGCTGTCAGTCAGCCCCAGCGCGCACGCAGCTACAGCCAGAGGTCTGGCAAGCCTGACCTGGCCCCCTGCACGAAGGGTCTTTAGGCGACCCCCAGGAAAGCTCTAGGTGACCCCCCAAAGGGGTCCCGACCCCCACTTTGAGAAACGCTGCATTGGACTAATTCAGTGGCGTGGAGAGGGGGGATTTGCTGCTTGGGTAACAACCATTCCTCCATAACAATCCAACCCGGGCTTTCGTGCTTCGCATGCAGCGTATGCAGCACCAAGCACGATACCATTGTCTTCCAAGACTGATGGAGGCCTGTTTATGATTCAGATTTCAAGTTTGATGAAACTTTGGCTGGATTGGAGTTACCTAATTGTCAGCGTTTTATTTATCAGCAATTTTGTCTCAACGCAAATGAGGCTGGCGCTTTAAATTAAAAGACCAACATCCCTTAAGTAGCAGTTAATGGCTTAAAGTAGTCAGTTTTTCATGGCAACCTGGCAGGCAATTGAAAGGGTTCAACTTTGGTTTCAGGTGACAGCTGGGAGGCAGATACTCTGCCTTCCCCCATGTGATTATCATATTATCACATGAAGACAAAGTGATAATTACTTTTGACTTGCTTCTGAGCTGAAACTAAGCTGATTTAAGCCTGCCTCAGGGAAACTGATTCATTGCCTGCGTCTTACTACGGCAAACAATTCTTTTGTATAACATAAAAAGGGTAACCAGGAGGTTGCTGGAACCAAATGTCATGGATGGCAAGGTTCAACCTATAATGGACAGCATACAAAAAGCATAGCAAACATTGTTACTATTTAGGTATTTGCCTCAAAAAAATGCAGAATAGAAACGAGACAAACTTGCACTTCCACTGACGAAGGGGTTTGTCATATTTGCCATATTGCTAAGGGTTTTTTAATGAAATCTGGAAGGCTACACATAAAAAAGATTTTTAAAGGTCAGGCAGTGTTTAAAGAACTATGATCCAAATGCAAAAAGAAATACTGAAGGACTAGAAAGTGCTGGAAAAGATTTGCAGTTTAGTTCTTTATCAAGAACTTTCTCATTCACCTTCAGCTCAGCGAGGCTATAAGTCCACAACAGTCAAGAAGAGCCAAGCAATTAATATGCTGACCATTGCAGAGTTGTTACTTTTCTCCTCTTCTAACCATTTAAAGCAGGGATTTGTAGGCTCTGTAGATAGTGTCAATACTGGATTTAACAGCGGAGAGGAAAAAGTCTGTGCACGCATACACACTAATACTCACTGTTATGCGATTAAGTCATTAAGTGAACTTTCTTCTGATCTGGCGCCTTTGTTGTGTAAACATATACTTTGTGCAAGACACAACGAGCCAGCAAACAGCTTCTTTGTACTATAAACAGATAATCTGCTGCAGGTGACAGAAAACCTCACAGCCTTATTAGGAGCTGCTCTGGTGTACTTTTAGCACCATCATATGCAGTCTTTTGTTAGTTGGTTGGTTGTTAAGTGACGTACGCCTGCATATGACACCCATGGCCCTGCTGGTTTACAGCATTTACAAAGGCTTGTTCTGACACCTTCAAGTATGTGTGAGAGTTCCTTAAATCCAGAAGAGGGAGAGGAACCCAAGACAGTTGTAATGGGGTCGGACAGCACAACTTTATATTAATTGCATGATTCAGTATTGGATAGCTAGTAACTAAGTCCAGAAACTAGATCAGTGATTTTCAACCAGTGTGCTGTGGATAGTCCTCAGGCGTGCTGCGGGAATTTGGGGACTGACATTCATTAATAGGAAAATTGGGAGATTTGAACAGTCTGGTCAACAGTGCCTTGTCAAAGTAAAAACAATTGATGGTGTGCCTTGATAATTTCAGTGCCGTGTTAAGTGGGCCGTGAGATGAAAAAGGTTGAAAAATCACTGAACTAGATAATAGGGAAGATCTGGTTAGGCAAGGAAGAAAGAGAGTGGATGATTATTCCATTTACATACCTGGTAAAATTTTATGTAAAATATATCCAGCCGTATTGGCTCAAGTCACAGGTCATATTGGACCAGGTTCCAGTACTTCTGGAAACCTCCAACCAGGAGAAAAGGACTATTTTTTCCCACCAAAGCGCCTTTGCCATTGGTATTCAGAGACATACAGCCACTAAACGAATACATGCATGGAACCATCACAAATTGTCCTCCACTAATTTTTTTCCAATCCTCTCTTAAAGCCAGTGGCCACCCTTACACCCAGGGGTTGAAAATGAATGCCACCACAAATGATGTAATATCTGCTCTAAATCTTACTAAACAGTTTCCACTAAATTCTACAAATTCTAAAGCTTTTCTTCCTATTTTCTCAACTCTCCCCCTTGCATCATTTTCATAAGTCTAAATTAAGAGGTCATAACATCTTTATTTCTACAAGCTAAAAAGCATAAATATTGTTTCCTTTCCTTAAAAATTAAGTGTCCTAGTATTAAAGTGTTTTGTTTGCCCATTTTTTGCACCTAATGACTCCTAGTAAGGGCTTTTTTCCTCTTCACATGCTGATCAACCCTTAACCCTGCAGTCCTTGGATTTGTGCAAACCAGAATTAAAAATTGTGCAAATTTTTGTGCAAATCAGTTAAAAAGAATTGGTACCTTAGGGAGATTTACTCTCTCATTTGCATGGGAGAAGCTTTGGCAGTGACGTGATCCTTACCACTGTTACATCCAACTGCAGGATGCAGCACATGCCTCCCCATCAGTGCTGCAAATTATGTAAGTCCTGCAAAGTTGGTTAGGATTGGGGCCTCAGGATGCAATCATAAACTTTCCTGAGAGTAGGCCTCACTGAAAACAATGGGACTTACTTCTGAGTAGACAGTTTAAGGAGTGCAGTGTCAGTAGTGCTTTCCAAGGATATACAGAGAAAGGTTCAGGTTTCTTCAGTTTATGTGATACATGTCAAGAGAACAAATAGGCATTTGTGTAAACGTCCCCCCCCCCAGGAAAAAAAATGAGATCAAAACTCATTAGGACCCTTGAATGGACTTTTGTGTAAAACATTTTAACTCCTCACTCCCCTTTTTCTTGGTGTGAAGATCCTGCAGTAACTTTGGCCGATCTAGGAATTTAGAAATGTAGAAAAATCCCTATCACACCATTGGAATGGCTACGTCAACCCTGGAAAAACTGGATAGGATTGAGCCCTATTGAGTACCCTTCAGGAGCATCCCTTTGACAATGAGGAAAACAGCTTTGCATTTTGCATAGTTCTCTGGTCCACCTGTCACATTTGCAGGTGGGAATCAAGCTGGTTTAAGGTCACAGAATGTGTTGACTAAACACACCTATTTTAGGAACACAATATGCTGATACTATCAAACTTACATGTGTCTTGAATCACAGTATGTAATCTCCAGAAAATCATTAATCACACTGGGATTGCTGAAAGGATTAACACTATGCTTGAAGATGAAAGTCAGAACATACTTGTGATTAGGCTTAATCTTTGCACTCTTACCTGCTTCCTTTTCAAAGAAAAAGTAAGCCTAGCACGCTAAGGTGCTATTTTCTCAAACAAAATCTATAAAAAGAAACTATGAAAGACAGAACAGAAATACAGGACATAAGTTCCAAATAAACTTGTCCTTAAAAAGACTCAATAAGAAGCACAGGGTGCAGCATTACTTGGTTTAAGAAGATCAAATGCAGCTCCACTGAGCTAAGTTAGGCTCTACAACAGCATCGGTTTCAGAGTTCAGTGCTAAATGATAGAAGACATTTAAACCATGTTTAAACCATATTTAAGCCATGCAAGAGTTTCTGAAAGCTCTCTCAAGAAGACATAAGAGAGGAGGCTGGTTTGTGCGACTGACTCATTTTCAACCTTTACCGGGAGGTGAATCAGATGACCTTCCTTTAGCAATGTACACTCAACCCTGTCACTCATGAAAAGTGTGATATATCTAGAATTCCTGTATACGATTCTGATCTTGAAGCGGATAAGGCTTATTTTTTATTTTCAAGGTCTAGATTGAAAAGAGGCACAATTGCTTTCTCTGACAAATGTGTCACCTTCTGAAAGAAGTGTGACACAGCTGTGTAGGAGATGTTTTACGATGTGGGGGGGGGGTGCATCAGAATGATGGAATCACATAAGCAAGACCGATCATCTGGGTCTTTTCTACTAAATAGGCTTCCACATGGCCACTTCAGTTTCTGCAGAGCACCTATATATTAATATTTGTCACTCTGAAGTATTATAATTAACTAAATTCTTATTCTGGACATGCCACTCTTTGCTCACTTACTGTCTAAGGGACATTAAAATATTATCAGCAGAAAACTGTTATTTCTCATATTTTCCACCAGTTGCTTCTGTTTCTTTTGGGAGTTCAGAATACCGCCCCCCCCCCCCTTTAAAAAAAAAGTAACAGCAAACTATCCTGCTAGGTTTGAACATATAAAACATCATTAAGGCTTTTTAGGGCTCCTACGCTTCCTACTTGCACAGCTGCAATAATGCCAGTTGTATTTGGAAAAGGAAGCATTTAATAAGCATAGCAAAAGACTTTCACTTATGGAATTTTTCTAAGTAAATATTATAGAAGGATCTTGGCCATGGAAGAGGGAATTACTGGATAATAAAACACTGCATTGAGTGTCTTTCAAAAGGGCTGTTTCAGTTCTGCTTGCAACTCACTGCTGAATAGCAATGGCTCAGCCCTAGAGTCGAATCACTCAAAGCAGGGTGGGTGGGTGCAATAACAATAATCTGAAATAAAGACATTATTGTGGTAGAGATTATGAGTAACTCCAACTATACGCCATATATTAATGCTACACTTGGATCCTTTTTGGTTTTGCATCACAAACATGTGGATAAAATAAAATTGGGCAAAAGCTGAGTGGAAGTTAAACAGCTCCACCATAATAGGAGGCACAGACTTGATTCTAATAGCATATTGAATCTCAGGGTGGAAGCTCAAAGGACAGCACTCAAGTCAAATATCCTCAAGATAATCTCCAAAGGAGATTCCGGTTGGATATCAGAAAAAAATTCCTGACGGTGAGGGCAGTTTGGCAGTGAAACAGATTGCCATGGGAGGTGGTGGACTCTCCCTCACTGAGGATCCTCAAGCAGAGGCTCAAAGGGGACCTGACAGAGATGACCTGTCAGAGGTGCTCTAGGAGGATTTCCTGATACAGCCAGGAGATTGGACTAGATGACCTACTGGGTCCCTTCCAACTCTTATCATTCTAAGATCAAGAAAAACCTATGCTTCTTATGAGCTTATCTTTTGGATAGCTGACTCGGCCCTGGCACTGCAGACCTGAAGTATGCAAAGTCATGAGACAACTCTTAAGTCAAACAACATATTAGGTGGTATGGCTTGTTCTGTTTTGTCTTCTTATAATTAAAAATGCAGTTTTGTAAAAGAAATTTACTTTAAAATAAAGCATTATTAAAAAACTACTAATCCAAAAGACAGACTTCCTGTACGCCTTGGTTTATTTTAAGGTAAATTTCTTTTTAGCTTATTCATGAATGAAGGTTCCCCATGTAGCAGTAATCAAACTAATGAAGAGCACTAATCAAAGGATTTGGTTTGTTAATCAAAGGATCCTAAGAAATTAAACCAGCCTAACTCACCTGGCCTATGTTTCTGTGATGGCCTGGGGAGGTCAGTGTATGGCTTTGCACTGGCCTAAACCCCCTCCTCACGAGTGGGGCAGAAGTGTCTTACTACACTTTTGTGACTCCCACCCCCAGGTCAGCACAGGACACGCTAGGGCTTAAGCCTGCCTAAGTGAAAGTTAGGATTGCCGCCACAATATACCACAATTTTCAAGTATACCCTGAATACATAGTATTATTTATAGTTGAATTGCCATCTTAGTTCCCAGCTTTTTCTGACCAATAGTTTTATGACCTTACAAGCCCATATCCTGATCTATTCAAAGAAATAGAAAAGACTGATTTGCTTTTAAATCACAGACTTTTCTGTGAGCTGGAAGAAATAAATAAAGCTGGTTTAAACTCTGACATTTCCTGTTTTTAGCACTTCAAAATGTATTGAAAAGGGACAGCTTGTTCGATAAGGCAAAAAAAATTATGTTGAAAACTTTTAGAAAGGAAATGTTGAACAGATGGAAATCCAGCCTACAATGTTGCCAATTTCTGCATTTTTTATTATAAGATTTTGATATCTTGGCAATTTATTTAAAGGAGCCTCATGAATTTCTGAGTTCTATTTTCATAATCAAGAAGTTTCTCTTTATACAACTAAGGTATTCATCATCTTAAAATTTCACAGTTCAAATTGGGCTGGATCCAAAAAACAAAAAACCCAATAACAGAAGCATAAAGATTGCAAGAGACTTCACAGAACTCTTAGGAAAAGAATATAGCATGGAGCATTGGAAAAGAAGAGGGAATCCACCATTTTCAGTATAATCCCTCCTCCTAACTTCAGCCCTTGAATTAAGGGAAATGAATGCCATAAAGAAGCATATCAAACACACCATATGCTATGGATTATCCTGGCAAATACCCTTTGGCTTAGACCGTAATACCGATGAGACCCTGTTAACCCCTGATTCTAGTGGAAAACCATAGCTAACAAAAAGACCTACTGACTCAATTTAGAAATCAAGCTAAACCATGGATTGTGCTAACTGTGGTTAAGAACTTGCATCATACTCTGATCTTCCAAAATGTTTTATCTCTAGATAGGGATGAATCATCAAGACATAACATCCGCAAATTTTTTTTAAAGATAACCTATGGCACTGCTACTCAAACTTCCTGGGAGTAAATCTCCCAAGATAAGTTTTGCAGAGTGGTGTGATCCCCAGTATTACACTGCTGCAGGGGAAGGGGGCTATTTTTAAATTTCCCTTACCTGCAGCTGGAGTCCATAGTCCCATGCTCTTCAGGGCTCCCTGCAGCTTGTAAAAAGTGAAAATTTCTATTGAGACCCATTTAACGTAGGCAATCACAAAACTGAAAGAGGAGCAACTTTCACTTGTTAAAAACCGCAAGGCTCCCTGCACCTCTTCCAGACCCCAGCAACAAACGGGTAAGGGAAATTTAAAAATAGCCCCCCATGTCCCATGGTGGTGCAATACTGGGAATTGTCAGAACCTACCCCGTTTGAATACCAGTAACCTACAGAGTTCACCTTCAAGGGCTAATGGTCAATTTTTCCTTTATTAAAGAAGGAATCTAAAACAAAGTTCTAAAACAAATTGCCTCATTTGTTTGCTAAACTCCCATGTAGGCTAGAAATATGTGCAGAAGGCCAACATTAGATCTGAGTAAATAAATAAGAGAGAACACTGCGTACCTCTACAGAAGCACTGCTTGGTGGAGACAGGAGGCCACCACAGGCATTTCTTCTTTCAAGCTGTGATTTTATAAAATGCGGAAAAGCCACATGTAACAAGATGGGCAGAGAAAAACTGAAATGTGAAATGTGTAGCACAGCAGAAATGAACAGAAATATTATAAGCTCTGACTGAGCAGCATCAAAGCAAGAGAGGATGATGCTCTACGGGGATTTCCTGCTGCAGGCAGGGGGTTGGACTAGATGCCCTACTAGGTCCCTTCCAATTCTATGATTCTATGATTCTAGGACCCATTGCAGACACTACTCCAAATAGCTCCAACAGCAAGTGGGAGCCCCTTACATGGGGCGTTACGGTGCTGGAGTACTAACTATGCTACTGGCTAAGCTACTGGGTGCAAGGGCGTTGCCAGGGTCTGCATCACCTGGTCCAGGACCCTTCCCTGCACATGCACAAATTTAAGCACATGCGCAGTGCAACTCTGAAGCCAGCCACCCTGAGTCATGTGCATGTGCCACTCTGAGCTTCCTCCCAGACAGATGCTTCCCCCTCCCAGCAGTGCTCAGCACGCATGCCCGGACTTCTGGACATACACACAGAGCTCAGTGTTCAGATCGCTTTGTTCCAAGGAGGAACAAGTTGCCTTCCCTTGGAACAAAGCAGTCTTAGCCCAGCGCACATCCCCAGACCTCTACTGTGCAGAGCTCAAAATGCCATGGCCACCAAAGTCATGTCAAACTCTTCTGGCATGTCACTCCCCTGGTCTGCTCCCTATCCCAAACAAAATAGGGTGATTTGGGTCTGTGTAAGACCCCTTCTCAGTCATATATCCATGGTGGTTATTTCCTGGCATGCTGTAGAGCAGTGTTTCTTGAGCATTAAAGCCAGGGACACCTTCTAAGGATAACAGTCTATCCTGGATCACAGGTTCCACTTTGCCTCCACTCCCACTGCGCAATGCTGCTGCAGGGGGCAGAGAACATGCGCACTCTGCAAGCCAAAGTATGAGTTTGTTCTCTGCTCCCCTCTACCCTTCAATACGGAGCAAGTGCCTCCGAGGCTCCCCAACTGCCCCACAGGTCCTGGACAGAGTGGGAGGGGGGCAGAAGACACATGCCGAGCTTGGCTTCCAAATGAGCTAGCAACGCCTCTGACTTGTCCCCTAAAGTCTTAAATAGTGTTCTTACCATGATCTCTCATATAAACTTATTTCTAAATGCAACTCCACTGAAAATCTAAAAAATACTTTTTGTGTTCTGTCTATTTTGACATTACACGAAAGTTAAATTTGATTTATGATAGCTTGTTGTCAAATACATGTTGTCAATTTATTACTGCTGCCTTTAAAATGCTTGTGCTTTGAGAAGGCCAATTATATAAAACTCAGATTATGCCAAAAAATTTTAGAATATGAGATAAATTCACACTGAGAGCAGATGATCATTTTCTTATATATTTTAATTAAAACAAATGCTATTATTATGAGCTGTCGAACGCACAACATTGTACAAGTCACAGCACAATCCTAACTTGTGCTGGAACAGGTCGGCTGGTCCGCCTGCACTATAACCATAGAATGTAATGGCTGCTGCTGTGCCAGGCCAAGGCAAGGGTAAACTTTTCCAATGGGGCTACCCTAGGGTTGCCATATGTTCCAGTTTTGGGTGATTGCATTCAAATACTGCAAGTTTGAAAAGAGGTCCTTTCCGACTTATACCCCCTGTTCACCCACAGTCCCACAAGCTGCTTGCCCTCTTGTCACCTCAAAACATATCCAACTATCCTTCTTGCCTTACCCACACCCTTCCAGATCCACTGAATGGGCTCGATTCAGCTGATAGGATGTGGCATGGGAAGGCCAGAGCAACACCTTGTGCTGACAAACCCTCCTCTCTCAGACACAATCTTAAATAGTATTCCAGATCCATCGTAAGGGCAATACAACTCCAAACTAAGAGAACCATATATTGTATTACTGTCAGGGAGCCTCCCCAACTGCAGAATGCAGCACATGCCCCACTGCATAGCTACACCAGTGCTGCATAGCATTTCACCCTCAACCTCAGAGACCTAAGATCGGATCCACAGAACATTTGGTGCACAAGAAATATTTTAAGGTGTCCACTTTCAGTTTGAACTCATCTGCAGTTTTATTATAGAGTATGTACAAACGTTTTCATGGATAGAGTTCTGTGTTACATAAGAGTTTGGGGAACTTAGTTTATTCAAATTAAACTTAGGAAACAACCAGCAAGTGAAAGCTACAGTTTAATCCCCAAGATTACAAGTTATACAAACCTGCACTTTAACTCAAATCAAAGGTTTAACTGTCCTCCTCATAAACAAGGGACAAGAGAGGAAGCTTACAACTCTCTCAGGCTTATTCTTGCAGGAAGAAATAATGGATTTCCGTTATATCAGAACTCGGTCACCCTGTCCAAAACATGCTTTCCCCCAGACCTGGAAGCAGACAGCTCTGGTAGCTTTAAATCTTTTCTATTCCTCTCCTCTCCTTTCTTAATGAATTAAAAATGAATTTTATTATTGAAGTCTTTGACAGGATTATGGACAAGCTATCTCAGGAATGTCCTGTTCAAACTGGAGTCCGCCAGGGAGATGTCACCTCTCCCTTGCTCTTTAAGACAGTGATTAATGCCATTATGAGGAAAGCATTTGAGGGCAGATGTGGGGTACAATGCGACATAAACAATTCATGACCGACCTGTTCACAGACAACAAGACCATATTCACCAACACAGATGCAGAGGCCACCAACACCCATTACCACATCACCCACATTGCTCAATCCTAAGGTCTAAGAATCAATGTAGACAAGACCAAAGTTATGACCACAGATGGATCACAGGTGATTGTTCACCTGGATGGAATCCAAATCAAGCAGCTCCAAGAATTCAAATATCACTGGTACAGAAGAAAGTGGCATCTACTGCTGATGTTCACAGCAGGATTGGCCAGGCAACAGCGGCATTCGCATCTCTCTGTGCCTTTGAAAGAAGGCAAATATCTCCACCAACACCAAAATTTGCCTCTTCTGAACACTAATCCATAGCAATTCTCCTGTATGGGTCAGAAACATGGACTCTGCTCCAATCAGACATGAAAAAGCTTGAGGCTTTCCAGATGCAATGCCTGAGACAGATCCTGTCTTCCTTTGTGATCGCCACCATAACAAGACGATACGGGAAAGGTGCAACCATCAACCCTCAGTTGAACTAATCCAAAAACGTAGATTGAGATGGTTTGGCCACATCTGCAGAATGAAAACCAATCCGCTGCAACAGAAGCTTCTCTGGTGAGTGCAACATGGCGCTGGAGAGTTCAACAAGCAGCACTGAACAAGCCATGATTCAAACTGGTTGAGCATGACCTAAAGAGTCAGTGACGGACCACCGACAAGGCTAAAAACATCACCACTAATCGCGCATTGTGGGAAGCGCATTGTGCGGAAGCGCATTGTGAATAACGCACAAAATCCAGCAGCACCTACAGCAGTGTATTGGTTGAAAGGTTGACCCCCTTCCCAATCGCCAGCTGAGGACTAAAGAAGATGGTCAATCATATAACAGCCATTAGGAAAATGTGCATCAGATTCTACATCAGTGACAAAGTGTCAATTTTTTATTTTCTTTTAAAAGTTGGCATCATTTCAGAAGATTGCCCAAAATAGACCTTGGACAAAATCCAGAGTAACTATGGAGAGTCCTTGCTCCGATGTAAGAACAACTTACTCTGGATTCCAATATGAATTTCCCATAGGTTTTCACTAGGTGGTGCAGTAACTACAGGTGCACGTAAAGTCTCTTACATGCTCCTGTAGTTACTCTGGATTTGGGGGCTAGCCACAGAATTATACTGAATGTTGGCTCTACTCATCTGAAATTTGACGTTAAAAAACACATCATTAAATATACAGTTTATCACTTGTAAATATGCAAGGTGAAAAAAGCTATTGCCGTTTTTTAAAGAAAGTGATCACAAACCAGCTAAAAGGAGGCACTTTGTTTAAGCTGGTTGAATTCCATTTATGACAACAAACCTACATGGGCTCAAATAAGCTGCGGACTGATGTGAAGAGTCTATTTTTGGATTCTTAAGACAGAACAATCAATAAGTGACCGAGGGCAACTTTTCAAAACACGGTAAAAGTCTCCTCCAGCCCAATCAAGATTTGTCATTATTTCTGCTTCTTTTGTTTCTTCTGCTTGAACAAAGATGCTAGGAGTTTCAAGATTCATTCCCAGATGGTTTATCAAGAGCCTTGAAGTTAACTTCACTATATTAGTATTTGTCTTAAAAAGTGGAAAGAAGGGTTCTCTTCCAAAATCCATTTTTGTATTAATATATTTTATTTTGAGATAAGCTTTAAAGGGGGAAAATACACATATCTGCATATTAATGGACTTTAATAAATACATATTAATGTACTAGAAATTAATATTGGAAAATCAATTAACTGCTTTGTTTAATATCAAGTAAAGTCATGAAATGTGTTCAAAAGAAATATTTCTTATGTCCCAACAGAAACAGCTTATAAAGAATTCAGAGAACATTGTGCAATTCCCTCTCCACCCCCCTAAAGTGACACAAAGTGCAGCAATGATGTAACAAATCAAAATTTAAACAAGTAGGAGGGCACCCCAATAACCACAATGTGAATCTGTCTACACTCATGAAGTATCTTTGCTGATCCTACAGTAATGCATGTTAACTGAATCAGAAGTTTAGATTCTTCATGCACTTTGAATACAAAGATTCGTGTATCTCTAGGTGCAGTATTAGACAGTATAGGATTGGATTACAAATGCAGACTGGAAGCCACATTTAGGATGCCACTAATACTTGTACAGACATTTATCTCTGCCCTACATATATTTAGAATCAGGATGTCTTGATGGCAAAACAGTTTGATAGAGAGTTAAGAACAATGGGCCTTTGGCCTAACCCAGCAGAGGCTCTTCTTATGTTAAAATCATACAATCATAAAGTTGGAAGGGATCCAGTAGATCATCTAGTCCAACCCCCTGCCTGTAGCAGAAATGCTTTTTATGTTCTTATGAGATACCAGAAGGCCAAAGTATCCACCAAGACATTTTTTGTGCAAATGTAGTTAGATTTCACCACCATGTTGTGTTATTGTGAACCAACTTAACAATTATTCTGCACCAAAAAGACTGTAACATTTTTAGCCTCTTTAATTATAATAATATCACATTCAAGTCACATAACACAAAAGAAAACACAATTATACAAGTAATTGAATTTCAGGGGATATTAACATTTTGTGTTTGCCATAAACCAAAAATTTAATATACAGAAATGGACCACTGAATTTCAATTGTACATGAATTAGACAACTGGTGGTCAAAGCTATCAGGAGTCACATCACAAAGGAGTGTCAATAAAGGAGAAAGTTTAATTTACAGCAGCAAATCAATTATAACCCACTCCTCTTTCCTCTGAGCAGCATGCCAACAGCAGAAGATCTTTCCATGAACAGAAGGAAAATTCTGCTTAAACAAGAACTCTCCCTCTGTTCAAGCAAGGAGCTTCCACCGACAATGTTCAAGTGAGACCACAGTGTGGATGCTGCCCTTAAGCAGTGGTCTCCAAAAGTCTCTGCTACCTTATCTTTCCAGCCAACCTCATCAGAAAGTCACTTTGGGCAGCCACATTTACCCTAACATCAGGATGAAGAGCCTGCTGGGGCAACAGACAGTGAAAGTGGCTGCCCAGTGCCCCTTTCTGGTGAGATTTACAGGAAAGAAAAAAGGCAGCAGCCAAGATGAGTATGCACCGCACATGATAAGGAAGACTTTTTTGAGACAGTGGATCCTGATATGTCTTGTCTTTCAACATAAAAGCCTTAACTCATGTGTAAGGGTGTCCACATCTTCTGATTAACATTCCATATCAATCAAGCAGGTTGAGGAGATGAAACTGTCAGCACACCAACTGTCAACTGCTCAGGCCTTTGGAGGTTTGGAGGGGTGGGCAACTGAGGAAGCTGTGGAGGGAGGTGGCAAAGGGGCAGTTGAGATGCTGGAAAGAGGAATGGTTTTTTTTACTGATGAATATTGTTATGTTGTATCTCCACAAACAACATCTGTTGGATGTTGCTAATAAAGTTATAAAACAATAACAATAGGAATTGCTTGATATGCTGCCCTGGCAGGCAATTATATCAGAGTACTTGGAAAATATAGTCAGATTCTGGTTACTTGCCATACCAAATAATCCTTTGGCAAAACTAACTGACATGTACAGTGTTTTTTCTTCTCCTTTAGTATTAGTTATGTTCCACTGGAAAGATACTGAATACATCACTGTATACATCTTAGAATACACCATTATTATCATGAAACTATTCAGTCAGAAGTAATCAAAATGAGAGAATTATTCAAAAGTAAATGCTTTAGAATAATGGAGGGCCTTATCCACATGACTTAAAAAAGATTGATGCTACTATGCAAAAAAAATCCATGCTATTTAAAAAATTAAGTCATGGCTGCTAAAACAAACAAATCACAAACCATTTTCTGCTTCAATTTCCTGGGTGGAAGTGCTACATGTCCTGAACGGCAAACATTTAAGCAGCAATTTTAATAAACAGTACACCTTTGTAAAGCTAGAGGAACATTTAATATCAGTTTCATTAAATTAAGCAGTAAATGTTGACATTTAATATTTTCATTAAGTTAAATTGCATTTACAGAGCTCGGATAATCTGAGTTTAACTTGTGACATCTTTCAGAAGATTTTGTAGCATTTACAATACTAGATATGAATGAATCACTTATTATTATGCTTTGTGTCAAAAAATAACAGCAGAAGAAGGTACAGGTTTATACAAGCGTCCAATTTGTTCATTGATAAGATACATTCATGGCTGATGGCCAGTTAGAATTTAGCTGTATGGGGGCAGCGCAATCCTAACTTGCACTAGGTTGCATGCTGCCACTAGAGTTGCCTACGCTGCATGCTGCACCAGTTTAGACCTGCTACTGCACCACCATGGGGCAAGGAGCTGTTTCCCAACAGTGGCGCCAGTGGCGCAGGAGTGCCTTATACCACTCTTGGACTAGTGCAAAGGCTTGCACCATCCGAGGGTGCCTTAGGATTAAACCCTAGAAATGTTAGGAACAGTCTCCCCTTTGCAGGGGAGAAAAAATAGTATTTTTTTTTCAAAAATAGCAATTTTCAGGAGTCCTCCTCAATATACAGTACTCAAAAGGATCATCTACCATCCAGAAATACAGGGTAAGCTGTTTGCCAGCAAGGATTTCTTCTCCAAAGTATGGGAGAACCTTTATTCCCCATAAGTTTACTCCAACAAATATGCTTACTACATGCATCAGTGTGCCCGACTTCTGCTTAGCCTTCTATTACTATGACAAAACCTGTTAGAATAACCACCCTTTCAACAAAATTCAACCCAACGGCACTCCCACCTAGTGACCTGAATTTCCTGGACAAACTTTCACTGAAACAAACACATACATACAAAGCAATAAATACCAGACCTCCATGAACTGTTTTTAACACCTACGTTTGTTGCTAAATGTGCTAAAATCTGCCTGGGGAAAAAAAAGCTGTAGAAATCCATCAATATTCCATTGCATTTTAAAAAATCCAACTTGCCTGTGAAATTTCATGGGCTTTTAACTAGTAGGATGATATGAAAGTAACTTTCTAAGGAACCCTTCATTAGCCACAGTGAGAGTGAAAAATTCCAGATGTCATTATTGAGAGGGAAAATGAAATTTATGTAAAATTAAGAGTTTTGTGATTTTTCTGGCTTACCTGCTGAGCTAAGCAGAATACTGAAGTCTGTCCCACGCTGAGATTCCCCACTCTCCTGTTGCGCTGCTTTCTCAGCATCTTCATAGCGGTCCCAGTTGGAAACTATCTTTCTTCTTGAAAAACTCCCCTGTTCTTTCACCTCTTCTTGTAATTCATGATCATCAGCAGCCTATAAACATGTAAAATCAAGCTGGGTTAATAAGAGCATTGGTTTGCTTCTGTTGGATGTAGGTTTTCTGAAAGATTAAACAGCTCTCTTGAAACAAAGTCCCTACTTAACATTTTTATTACATTCCAAAAGTCAGGACTTGCATCACTGAGCCTCCCCGTGACACATAATAGGATGGCAACCAAAGCCCGGTTTCACAGACAGGTTGTCAATTCTTGGAGGATCTATATTTATTTTCCTTCCAGATTCAAGACCTTGGTTGTTACAAGTTACAAAAAACCAATAAAAAATTAGTAAATAAAGTTCACTCAATCCTGTAGTCTGCCACCCCCCTGTTCCTTTTCAGACTGTTGGGGACCACAACAAGAAGTAAAAGTGATGCAGCTATTATGGGTTCATACTGGTTCTTTGCAGGGTGACCAGATGCCAAACCCAAAATTCCTGAACCCCAAGGCCAAAATTCCTACCCGCTTAAAAAAATGGCCAAAAATGTATTTTTTGTTTTTGTTTTTCGGTTCTTTGACCATAACTTTTGATAGGAAGGAGATATCTCAAAATTGATTTTTGCATTGGATTCTGCTCTTCAATACAAATCCAACAACATATGGCATGATGGGGTACTGTGCACTGTCGCAAAATGAAGCCAAAATGTAGGACAATGAAGTCAAAATGTAGGACACGCGGACAGGAGGCTAAAAATCCGGACAAATCCGGGTTTTTCTGGTCATATGGTCACCCTGGTTCTTTGGCACCAGAATAAGTGTGTGTGGTACCCCATCATGCAGCAGACCTGGGATGCTCAGATTTGTGTCACTGTCTGAGGTTTTCCCTTGCCTCAAGTTGGCACAACAACAGCCTCAAACTTGCTGGAAACATCCCAAGCACACCAGCCTCCCTGTTCAGCACGAGTCAAGATTGCACTGCCCATTGTTTTAAGAGTGGTTTTAAGAAGTAGCAGAGATAGGAACTCAAGTCTGTGACTCGGACTCGAGTCGCAAAAATGCACTTTTACACGGATTCACGAGTTGCTCATGTGGAAGACTCAGAGCACTATCCTACTTGCCCTCTAAGTGTTCAAGCTCTCTAGGATGTGTATTAGGCAAAATAAATCTGCAAATAATAAAAGTGAAATCAGCAAAGTGAAATCTGTCTCACATCTAGCAGAGGCTGGTGTTCTCAAACATTATGCTACTGTGACCCTCCAAAACAATAGATTTACATGACTTGCCTTCTTCCCCCTCACCAGTTTGCAGTTCCTCCCTGCCCACCCATTTCTCCCAGAAATGTAATCCTGTACTCCCACCACTCACACTGAAAACACTTGTAATGTTCACTTGGAAGTAAGTCCCATTGTGCTCAATGAGTGAGCATTTTACCACTTCACCAATCTGGTGCCACCAGTCAATCCTTATCTGCCATTCTTGATATTCTTTTATCTTCTTTGCCACCTTCCCGTCCTGCTTAGAGAGAACATTCCTCTTCCTTGCTCTGCATTATGACTAGTTCAAGGCTGGCACTGAATATATATTAAAATCACCAATGGAAACTGGGAGAGAGAGGCAAGCAAAGGCCAGTAAGACACCTACGTCGCTTCTTATTCATCATTTCTGCAATGGTGTCAACATAGAACATGCTCTACAGTCCAGATTTCATTTGTCCTTGCCACAACCCTTGGAAAGAGAAACTTATCATTTTTTTCAAATACAGAAATAAAGCTAAAAGAACTTGCCCGAAGAATTTCTTCCCCAGAAGCAAGAATATTTTTGAGAGATGCCTATGCAGACAGGTACTAGTTAACATGTGTAGATAATATATTCCCCATTTCTTTATTTCAGCATTATCTATCTATCTAATCTATCTACCTACCTACTTCAGTAGTTTGCCAATTCAGGACTTTCCTGCAGAAAATAAATGCCAGTGCATGGTTTTTCGGGTTTGAAAGAAGCATGCCTGATACCTGTTTAAGCAAATTTTACTCCTTTAATTGAATATGCTCCTGTTCAATAGATAGTATTTGCAAAACTACATAGCCACTATTTTTAAGTATAAATAAAAGCAGGCATCCGTCAGTCTTGAGAGATTATGGTATTGTGCTCGGCACTGCATACGCCGCATGCAAAGCATGAAGGTCTGGGTTAGATTGATATGGAGGATAGGCTGTTACCCAAGCAGCAAATCCCCCCTCTCCACCCCACTGAATTAGTCCAATGGAAAGGCAGAGCCAATACAATTGATTCCAGCTGCGTCACAGAGCTGGGCTAAGGAAAGGAGCTCACCCTGTCTTATGGGGACCGACCCAGGTCTCGAACGCTGGCCTGCACCCTTAGGATCCCAACCAGTGTTTCTAACAAATTGTACCGCAGGGTCCATTGGACCCGATTGGAAGTTTGTGTTAAGTTTTTTACTGGAATTTCTTATTATTATTTTTTTAAAGAATTTTATTAGATTTTATATAATAAGAATTCCAGATACATTCATCATCATAATTCAATTGTGCTATTTTCATCCCCCCCCCCCCCCCCAAAAAAAAGATTCTCCAGGACTTCCCTCCCTACAAAAAACCAGGTTAATTATTATTTCAGTACAGGTACTCACAGTATGATCCTTTAAACTTAATATAGCTTTGATATTCATTACATATCTTATTTAACTAGATATTCAAAAATAAACACTTTCCTTTCATATTAAATTCTTTTTCAAAATAATCTTTAAGTTTAACCCATTGCTGTTGGCATATAGTTATATCTTTATTACTTGACAAGACTTTCTGAGGTTTTTACTGCTAATGAGACAATTACAAATCCAAAAGCAGAAAAGTGTTTCAATTTACAGTTTTTCTGTAAATTCCAATTGTCACATATTGGCCCAGGTTGGGTCCATTGGACCCATTTTGCATGGATATTTTTAAATTGGAATTTACAGAAAAACTGTAAATTCAAACACTTTTCTTCTTTTGCATTTGTTATTGTCTCATTAGTAGTAAGAAACTCAGAAAGTCTTGTCAAGTAACAATAATGAATTCCAGTAAAAAAAAACACAACACAAACTTCCAATCGGGTCCAATGGACCCGACTGGGACCCTATTAACAGGCACAGTGTCTTAAATAAGTATAAATAAGAGTGTATTTAAATAAGAGTATATTTATACTTATACTGTGTATAATATTTATACACAGTATAAATATAAGAGTATATTTATACACAGCCAGTATAAATAAAAGTTCAAATTATATTTTTGTGAGAAACCTTTAAAGTTTATTTGTGTCATCAGGAGTGTACGGTGAACTGTGTAGGTTCACATCTACGTTTTAAAGGCATTGTTTAAATTATTTTTCAGATACTCAAAACCAAACCACTGAAACCAAACCGTTTACCATTTTAGTAAGACCAAACCCTAAAATCAAATCAGATCCCCAGCCCAACACCAAAATCCTTATGTCTTGTCCTCAAGGAGCCAATTAAAACTGACAAGGTCTCCTGCTGTTCTGCCCACTCCAAGCTGCTAGCTCTTGAATGAATATTCCAGGGTTTCCTAGTAACCAGATAGTTCTACCCACCACCCCAGACTTACAATAAGATGAGATCAAAACATGAATTTTTGCATATGGAAATAATTGTGGCAAAATATCTATTATCTGCAAAGAAGCAATGCACCAACTGATCCATTTTTCACTTTTTCAAAGAATGAAAACATATTTAAGGCCCCCAAAATTCTGAAATACAGTCGTGCCTTGTAAGACAAACTTAATTCATTCTGGAAGCATCTTTGTCTTAGAAAGTGTTCTTCTTACAAAGTGGATTTTCCCCGAAGGAATAATGGAAACTCCGACGACTGGTTCCACAACCCAAAAATATTCATATAAAAATATTAACTGGATGAAAAAAATGACGACAAAACACTGTCGTCAAATTCAAAACACTATAATACAATACAGAACACAATTACTGTAATAAAACACTGTAAAGTACTGTACAGCAAAACAGAAAAGAAAAACCTTTCTAGCCAAGGATGACTAATCTTCTTATATATATAAAAGAGAAAAGTCACTCACTGACCGACTCACTGACTCATCACCGCCCTGCAAAACTGGTGGGCCTAGAAGTGTGAAATTTGGGGTGGGTGTTCCTTCCGTGGCGGAGGGGTGCACTAAGAACCGGTTTTCGGAAATTCCAACCAGAAGGGGGTGAAAAGGGGCGCAACGCGTTTTCCTCCCTATACTTTGCATTGAGAATTGCTGACTCAGCAACATTCCGCCCCAACTGCTGGGCCTGAAGCATGGAATTCTGGGAGTTCCTTCTGTCACCTGAACACCCACCAAGAACCAGGTGGAGAAATTAACCCTTCAGGGGCAGAAAAGGGGGCAACGTGTTTCTGTCCTATACTTAACATGGGAGACTGAACCACATCAGCCAATTTAGTGCTCAGATCCTGGTGCACTGGGGGATGTTGTTCGGAGGAAGAGGATGTTGCGCATGAGGGGAAGTTGTGCATGTAGGAAAGATGCACATGTAGGAAAGTTGCGCAGGGAGGAGGTTGCATATGGGAGGAAAATTGTGCATGGGAGGAAGTTACGCATGGAGAAAAGTTGCGCATGGGGAAAGTTGCGCATGGGGAAAGTTGTGCACGGGAGGAAAGTTTCGCACGGGAGGAAAGTTGCGCATGGAGCAAAGTTGCACACCGAGCAAAGTTGCGCATGGGAGGAAGTTGCGCATGGGGGGAAGTTGCGCATGGGGAAAATTGCGCATGGGAGGAAGTTGCGCATGGGAGGAAGTTGCGCATGGTGGGATGATGCACATGGAGGAAAGTTGCGCACGGGGGAAAGTTGCGCATGGAGGAAAGTTGCGCATGGAGGAAAGTTGCGCATGGGGGAAGTAGCGCATGGGGGAAGTTGTGCATGGGAGAAAAGTAGCGCATGGGGAAGTTGCGCATGGGGGATGATGCACATGGGGAAGGTTGCGCACGGGGGAAAGTTGCGCATGGGGGAAAGTTGTGCATGGGAGAAAGTTGTACATGGAGGAAAGTTGTGCATGGGGGAAGTTGCGCCTGGGGGGAAGTTGTGTATGGGGAAAGTTGTGTATGGGGAAAGTTGCACATGGGGGAAGTTGCGCATGGGGGGAAGTTGCGCATGGGAGGTCGATGCACATGGAGGAAAGTTGCGCATGGGGGAAAGTTGCGCATGGGGGAAAGTTTGCATGGGGGAAAGTTTGCATGGGGGGAAGTTGCGCATGGGGTAACTTGTGCATGCGGGGTTGATGCGCATGGGTGAAGTTGCGCATGGGGTTGATGTGTATGGGGGGATGGCATACAGGGGAATTTTACTCCCGCAACGTGGGTACGCCTTTCGCTAGTTTTCACTAAAAGAGTTACTAATGTGTTTTGAGTAACTTTAACAAGGAACCTCTGTCTGTCTTTCTCTGGCTCTGTGTGTTTCCAAGTTTGCAGCAGGAGCAGCACCAAAGGCTTCTGCCTGATGCAAAAGGGGCAATATCCTAAGCTGTCTACTCAGAATCAAGTCCCATTGTATTCACTGGGGCTTACTCTCAGGAAAGTGTGTAGGATGCAGGAGCAGCACCAAAGGTTTCTGCGTGATGCAAATCCTATGCTGTCTACTCAGAATCAAGTCCCATTGTATCTACTGGGGCTTACTCACAGGAAAGTGGGGTCAAAACAGGGAAGGTGGTGGGGGTAAGAGGTGTAGTTGTAGCGGGGTCCAGGTTTCCTTGGGGGGAAGGGGTTTCCTTCAGGAGGGTCCAGATGGGGTCCAGGAGGGGGTTTCACTCCTACCTGATGATGGCTGCTGCAGAAGGTTCAGTGGGCTCCAGGATCAGACATGCTGGCTGGGGAAGCTCAGAGGATGCTGCCGCCTGTGCATCCCTCAGCTGGAGGAGGGCTTTTACAGCATGCAGGAGGAGAGGTCCCAACTCAGCCACCCAGTTCAGCCAATGGGCATTCGTCTTACAAAGCACAGTTCGTTTTACAAGGCAGAATCCCATAGAAATTTGAGTTTGTTTTACAAAACATTTGTCTTAAAAGGTGCCACTGTATTAGTGTTAAATGGGGAAGGCCAATTCCAGGAGTTCACTATTGTCACTTGTCCATGGCATCACTTCAGGTTGATGACATCACTTTCAAGGGAGTCCTAAACAGGTTGTCATTTTCAAAAGGGGTCCTGGGCTGAAAAGCTGGTTTTAACTGAAAGGTATCGAAAGAGCAGAGTGCCAAAAAAAAACCGTCAGAAAGCTCAGACTACCTGTACTTGGCTTTTAACAACAGCAGCTTCAGGAGGAGAGGCTACTTCTCATCATTCCCTCAATTGGATCTTGTAACAGTGGCCCTTGTCTTGGTGACATCAAGAACATATTATTGTAGTGCGCTCTATATGAGGCTGCCCTTAAAAACGGTTCAGAAGTTACAGCTGATTCAGAATGTGGCAGCTCATGTAGTAGCTGGAGCTTGGTGGTTGGCTGCCAGTTCAGTTCTGAGCCGAATTCAAGGCGCTAGTTATAATCTTTAAAGCCTTTAAACAGCCTAGGACCAGAGTACTTGAGAGACCGCCTCCTTCCATACAATCTGGCTCGTTCATCTGGCTCGTTGGTTGTGCCACCGTGGAGAGAGCTTAGGGGAACTGCAGCCAGAAACATGACCTCAGTGGTGTCACCTGCACTGTGCAAATCCCATCCTTTGAAATTAAGAACTCCTTTCTCACTCTTAACCGTCTGGCGGGGTCTAAATAATGTTTTAAATAAAGAGCCATTGAGACCCTATAATGGCTATCTTTTAAATCAAAAATTTTCTGGCTGACTACACCCTGTTTTATATTTTAATTGTATTGATATTTTAATTGTATTTTATGGAATTAATGTTAGCACCTTCGGTGCCCTATGGGGATAGATAGATAGATAGATAGATGGATGGATGGATGGATGGATGGATGGATGGATGGATGGATCGATCGATCGATCGATCGATCGATCGATCGAACGACCAAACAGAAAAACAAGCTGCCACAAGGAACATTTAGCAGCTTAGCAGCTGAGATAGGCAATGAGGAAACTATTTAGTTTGTCTATTTAGTTTGTCTCACTGAAATTAATTAAATCATCCACCATTGTACATCGTGCTTCCTTTCATATTGTGGAGATAAGCTCATTCTCCTTCCAATTAATCATTAACTTATTCATTAGAAAGTAATCATTTGTAAAAAATAACACAACCACAATTTTATCATGCAGCACAGACAAGTTAAAGTAGGTGTTACTGGTCCTAATACATTTTTCCTTTGTTCTCCACTGACTTATCCTGAAGATGATTATTATGGTCTGAAGGGGAAACAGCATGATTTTCCTCTAGCTTTAAAATGCTCTTTTCAGCTTTTCTGGCACTAAAATGCAACTGTTTTTTAAACATCTCTGCTGCTGAAATTTATACAATTATAAAAATTATAGGATTGGACAGCAGAGAAGGAAACAAATGTTAAAGTGCCATTTTACACACTGCACTGCTCTCAAGATGACATTTGAAAACATTTCAGATATCCACAGACACAGCTTGCTTAAATGCCCTCTAAGTATTGAAATAATTTTATTACTTCCCCTCAATCATCCTCATACCAATAATACTGAATCAAATATTTCAGAGTGGAAAAAAGTCGCACAAATAATTATTTTCACTTACTGGCTCCATGTGCAAACTTTAGAGAGTTCTACCAAAGGTAAAAAGAATTTTAATAAAAACAAAGGTCAGTTGGAATGACAAGTACACTACCTGTACTGGGCGCACGGCTTTCTAATATTTGTCATGTGCATTTCTGGAAAACTGAAAAGCTATGGCCACCACTTAATCAGTACTGAAGATCAGCTCATTAAAGTTGACCTCATATGGAACATGGCATCAAAAAAGATGCCTCTTTTAATCTCTTACAAAAGTACTGGTGATCTCAAAGAGATGAGACGACGATGAGAACACTTGTGCTTCTGATGCATGATGAAAGCCACAAGCAGTGGCATAGCTAAAGATGATGTTGCACAGTGCAAAGCTAAAAATGTTGCCCTGGAAGTGATGTCCCAAACGGAAGTGATGACATCCCCAGGTATTTTTAAAAAAGAAAATTGGGGGGGAAACCTACCACCTCCTCCTTAGCAGTTCACCACCATTTGATCTGCTAGTGGCATAGCTAAAGCACCTATTTGCTATCTGGAGTTGAAGGTTTTGTTGCCCCCCACAAACAAAATCAAATTTAATTAAGTAAAAAATAGAAATTGTGTCTCTTGTTGGTCAAGGAAACTGTGCTGGGGCAAAGAGAGATGGTTATTCTTTCCATGCTAAATAGAGGAGCACCACTTAGAAATGCGTCTATACTTAGTTAGCACGGGTATCTGTATTATGATGGCTGCAATCCTACACACACTTTCCTGGGAATAAGACCCACTGAACATAATGGGACTTACTTTTGAGTAGACATGGTTAGGATTGTGTTCGATATACTGTATGTACTATATATGATATATGTGAAAGGGGAAAGAGCATCTCTCTATCCATCCCTTGCATAATTTTGTATGTCTCAATCATGTCCCCTCAAGCATCTCTTCTCTAGACTGAAGAGCCCCAAACGCTGCAGCCTTTCATCATACGGAAGGTGTCTCAGACGTTTTGGTTGCTCTCCTCTGAAACTTTTCCATTAAGCATGGGCTTCTAGCAATTCTTGTTCGCATATCAACAAAGTCAGGTTCTAATTCACCTGCACCAATTACTATGCAACCACTAACTATGCACATACTAATGACTATGCACTAACGACTAATGTAATTATTAGTTGACTATGTAATTATTTATTTTAAAAATGTATATCCCACCTTTCCCATATTGAAGCAAGTGCCCAAGATGTGTCTTTCATTGGACCAACTTTATTTCATCAAAGTACAACCTAAAACTCTGAGAAGTATAACCACTGAAGAAGCCAACTGTTTTGATGAGGAATTTAAGTTCACAGAACATATAATGTGCACCCTGGTTTTAAAAGGCTTGAGATTAATAAATGTCTACTGGCAATTACTGGCAATGTGCAGCTGCAAAGCAGATGCAAAGTTTAATTTTACTGCATGCAACAAAGATATATTTACAATAATAATATGACAATGGGTTTATGTTACTATTGTTACCTAATTGCACTGTTTTATACAATGGGTTTATTTTACATGTTATGTAACATTTATTATAACATAGTAAACTGTTAAACTAAATTCTGAACTATACTTTTAAAGGAAAGACCATATTTACTTGAATCATAAAATCTAATGCGCACTCTGATTTTGGAGACTAAATTCAGCTGGAAAAGGTGTGTGTTAGATTTGAGTAAATAGGTTAAATTGTAGTGGGAAAATAATAATGCCAGCTTTGCCATTGATTATTCCAACAAAAAGGACATTGAGACAATTGTGCACTAGTAATGCAATTATGTACTACTTTTGTCAATAATTGGGGGGGGGGGAGTTATGCTGAAGATAAATATCTTGGTGCCACCAATACCAGATCCGCATTCCTGCCCATACTAAAATCTGTAGATATTGAACTCTGCCAGGGGGTAGTGCAACTTATTTAGCATCTACGGACATGACCAGAAGTCATCAGTGCAAACCATCATTCATGGATGCTCACAGATGTAGAGGTTGTGGATAAGTAGAGCCCACTGCACAAACTATTTGTAGTCCCTCACCCAATTCTGAGAACGACAAGCACAGCCAGAGGCTGCGCACCTACTACTTTAGTTGTGGCTACTAAATAACACTATTGCTTGCATCCAACATAATAATACAAGTCACTCAGCAATGAATAAAGTCTGCTCTCCATCACCATTACAATCCAGTTCACAATACATAGTGAATCCATGGATCCAATAATATTTTCTCACCTGTTTCCTTCACCAATTACTAAGTTTACTTATGCTGAAATTCATGTGGGTTTCCAGATAAGCATGGCATGCTAAGATATGGTGCAAAATAAAGGTAAAGACCTTAAGAGCCCAATCCTATAAGCGTTATTTAGAGCACGTTTCCTTGAATTCAGTGGGTCTTAATTCCAAATGCAAAGCCTTTCAAAGAGAGGTTAAGGCTGCAATCCAGAGCAAATTCAGCCTGCTCTGACCTAACTGCACTCTCCTAACTATTCTGTATCCAGAGCAGAAAGTTATGCTGAATCCAGAGAGTCAGGAAGCCTGGGCTGCCCTAACTGCTCCAGAGCATGCTAAGTAATTGACACAAGGGGAAGACTTGCTCCTGAGGAGACACCCCTCAGATCACACTGAACAAGGAACAGCTGTGGTGCCTACAGTGGTGACATGACTCTGCACATCACCTGGTGCGGAAGTCTGTGCGTCATCCCTGGGATGCGCGCCCCCCCCACCTGGACTGCACAGTCACCAAAGTTGGCGCCTGCGCAGTTGTTTCTGAAGCCAACTGGCTTCAGAAAGAGAACTGCGCAGGCACCATCTCTGACACCTGCGCAGTACTTTTCTGAAGCCTTTTGGCTTCGGGGGAGACTGTGCAGGCGTCAGAGTTGGTGCCTGTGCAGTACTCTTTCTGAAGCCATTCGGCTGCCGTTCCACCTCCTGAGTGAGGCCGAATGGCTGTGCAGAGGCACGGACTTTCTCTGCTCTAAGGAAGTCTCCTCTGAAGCTGTTCGGCATGCTCAGTGTGTTTCTGCGCAGTGCATCTCAGATGGCCGTTCAGGCCAGCTCCTCAGACAAGTGGCAGCTTCTGGCTGCTGCTCCACCTTGGAGCAGGCCTGAATGGGGGTGCTGACGCCCGGGGCCTGCCAAAGGACAGTCAAACTCCTCCGGCACCTCACCCCATACGGAGCGCATCCCCAATGCAGCCCACACCAGCCGCACCAGTCTGGTGATGCCACTGGGTGCCTGCCTTATAAGGAGTCCCTGATGAGATGCCAGTACATTCTACAGTGAATACAAGGGGCTTCTTGGAGTGGCCTGCTGTATCCTGAGATTTGTGGGCAGCCGTAGTTTGTTCCATATCCTGAGGATGAGAGGCAGGGGTTGCAGCTAGGCTGGCCAAGAACTCAGATTTTTGGTCAGCACTGCCATTCTTACTCGGGCTTTATCATGGACCCCTATGGGTCTACTCATTACTATACCTGCTCCTGAGGTGGTATAACTCTGAGGGCTGGAAGAGGGCATTTCTGCCTTGGAAACAGGCTTAGGATACAGAGTAACTGCTCTGCCCTAGGCAATGCTAAACATGCCCTCAACGTGCCTCTCCTGAGCTGCTTAGGCTGCCCCAGTTAGGGCAGAGCAGGTCTACCTGTCTTAGGGCACCCTATCTTGCCTTGCTCTGCCCTAAGCCTCTTCCAGAGTAACTGGGCTGGAGCATCTTGCAGTTGCTCCAACCTAGTGTTAGATAGGGCAACCTAAGGGCTCTTATGTGGACAGATTAGTTGCTCTGGATTGGGCTGCTAGTAAAACTTACATAACAAGTAATGTTACTTGCTTTTTTCAGAGAGCAGAAAGTAAAAATAAATAAATAAATAATTGAACAACAGAAATGTCTTATCTGGTTTTCAAGTTCTGATGCATGTTTGAAGGTTGATAAGCAACCTTAAATGTCTTTCTATCCCAGAATACAAGCAAAGCATTTAGCCGATCCAGCGGTAGGTGCAGCCACCCCAAGCATCATGATAAAGAGCGGAAGGATTATAACAGATAGGGGGTGAAAGATGGAAGGTGTACCAAAAGGCTTCCCTTGCTTAGCCTGGCACATGCCAGAAGTGATGGTTATGGCTAGCCATAACTTGCAGAAAGGAAATTGTATTTTCCACTCTGAAGGCTGACACCATGTCTCAGGATATCACTGGCACCACTTCAGTAGATGATTTAAGACAGGCGGAGAAACATTGGGTTATATCCCAAGCCATCCTTCCACATAGGCTTGCGTATGTGGAAGTAAGAGCGCAAAGTTCTTGAGTCCAGAAATTCTTATACTTTTGCAATCTGTAAGAAATTGTTAGCTGGACAAATTTTTTGCAGGTGTTTGCACAACTATTCATAGAATTGGCAAAAACAACCTTGTTTCCATGTGAATTCCATAGGGCATAATACAGTAAACGTATCTTTTAACCATACATCCAGGAAGAATTATCACTATTAAAGAGATCATCCTGATTTTCTAATTCAAAGGAAAGACCTGAAAGACTTCAGCTCTCAGATAACCATAACAAAAGATTAATTTTGCAATTATAAGAAGGCTTAAGGATTTATATTTTTGTGTAGAAAATATTAACATTTTAATTTATGTCTTTTGGTAATAAAAACAAAATAATTATTGGATCTAACATTTTAGTTTTTCATGAGTGGATTTCACCTAGCTGGTTATATATTTGCACTATATTCAGATGCAAATATTTATTTTAAACACAGTATATGTACAGTAAATATTAAATATTAATATGAAATATTGTGTACAGTATTTGCACTATATTAATTCAGTTATGTGAAGTTTAAGTTGCACTATATTAATTCAGATAATTAGGAGATTAGATATGTGGAGATGTGAAAAATCCAGTGTGTCAAAAATGTGCAAGAGTGGCTTTCCCACAGAGAGTAATGGGGTCAACCGGGGTTGGAAATGGTCTACCAGCACTCACTTTAATGAATAGTGATTCACTTTAATGAATAGTGATTACAGGCTACAGATTGTGCAGATCAAGGGAACGGGACAGTTTGATCACTGATCTTGAGGACACAGATTTCTCATTCTCTCTTGGTGTTTTGGAGAATTTGCACCATCTTGAATAGAGCTGGGATGGTCAGGGACATTGTCCACCAGGCACAAGAACTTAAGGGCAGATTCTCTTCTTCATGGTATTGATGCAAATGATCTTTGAGCTTAGATAAGAGATCATCACAGCAAATATGTCCAGTAGCCCACCCTTTGTGTGGATCAGTAAATGGATCAAGAAATTGATCAGTAAAATATTTTTAACATATCCTTTGAGAGCACAAGAGTTTGCAGTGATAGACACATGCCAGCTTGCAGACCCCTTCAGCATTAACCCAAGGAGCAAAGTGCAGTGATCCTAGAACCCTTGAAGTGAGGTGCCTCCTAAAATGTAAGTACATGAAAATTGGCATTTGTTTCCAAAACAGCGCTCTTTCATCCAAGTTGAAGACCTGCTTTTTGGAGTAACCCCTCTTTTGGACGATGGCTTTCAGGATGCCCATGAACCACTCAGCAGCTACAACACGTAGAGGTATCCTCACCTCAAATTAGTGAATCAGCCTGAGTTTCGGATGAAGGATTTCAGGGGACCTTCTTTTCCTCTTTTTGTAGCTCTTGAATGATTATGTATGCTTTTTCCTAAGCCAGTTAGCTCCAGAGCCAGTTTGTTGAAAACAAAAATGCCAGGAGGTGGACTTCTTCACTCATGGTTCTTTCAGCAGCCAACCATTACTTTGGCTCTAACAGCTTCAACACTCATGCCTAGAAAACACTAGATCTGATGACTAGTAGAAAGGTCAGCCTCCTACTCCACCTGCTGTTCATTACTAATTGTTTCCTTTGAGCCATAAAACTGTGTTCACTTAAACCTTGGACAGAACATATTTTAATAAACCATCCATCCTCTGGTACAAGGGAGATGGATCTCAGAAGCTCTCAAACAACACTACCCCGCTGTCTCCATTTCATCAGAATTAAACAAAGGTAGTACTTGCTGCCACTACTGGAAAGTTTATAGACAGGAGGTCCACCTTGGAAAAGGTTTTCTTCCAAGTTAGCAAGGGTTTCTTAAAACCAAAGAGTAATGGCGGTATGGGGAAATAGGACAGGCAGTTCTATTCAGAGTGATCTGGGACCATACAAATAAAATGAGTTTTTACTTTTAAAAAATGGTTGAAAATATAGCAAAACAAGGGGTGACGAATGCCATTTTAGGCTTCCTTAAGAGGACTGTAGCTTCCAAGTCGTGAGAAGTTCAAGTTCCTCTTTATTCAGCATTGGTCAGACCTCACCTTGAGTACTGTGTTCAGATCTGGGCACCTCACTTGAAGAAAGATGCAGCCAAACTGGAGCAAGTCCAGAGGAGAGCGACAAGAATGATCAGTGGGATGGAAGGGAAGCCCTACGAGGAAAGGTTGGGGGAACTTGGAGAAGAGAAGGCTGAGAGGAGACATGATTGCCCTCTTCAGATACCTGAAGGGCTGTCATAGGGAGGAAGGGGCTAATTTGTTCATAGCTGCTTCTGAAAGCAGAACTAGAACCAGTGGGTACAAACTGCAAGAGAGGAGATTCCGGATGGATATCCGGAAAAAATTCCTGATGGTGAGGGCGGTTTGGCAGTGGAACAGATTGCCAACGGAGGTGGTGGACTCTCCCTCACTGGGGATCTTTAAGCAGAGGCTCAATGAGCACCTGTCGGGGATGCTCTAGGGGGATTTCCTGCTGCAGGCAGGGGGTTGGACTAGATGACCTACTGGGTCCCTTCCATGATTCTATGAATGCTGCTATGATTCTATGATTCTATGAATAAAGGGCAGACTATAGCTCATGCAAGTAGCAGGAAACAGTGCATACTGTACACAGGCCTCCTCAGGTCTGTGTCTCCCTCAAAAGCTGGTGCAAATCAAGGAGACCTTCTGGCACCATAGCTCCAGTAGTCATTAATTTCATTTTCTCTGAAAATGAAAATTTTCATTGAAAAGTAGTATATAAATACTGTTGATTGATTGATTGATTGATTATCCAGGATACAGAAGCAAATGTTCTCTTACCATAAGGAGATAACCAGTGATGGCCTGGTGCCCATGGGAACCAAAGATAGCACCATTGCAGTGTCACTGGACCCCACCAAGTTTTGGATAGCAATTTGGTGGAGGAGTCCCAATCTCATGCTATAGCTGAGCAATGAGCAGTTTCTAACCAAGCCAATGTTCAAATATCCATCAACATGCATACATGTGTTTATTTTAATGAAAAAATATTTTACAGATTGTTAGTAGGATGTTATCACAAATCTGGGGACAAATATTTCTTATTTATTCTCTTAGCAGGTGTTGCGTTTATCCTTTATTTTGCTGGCTCACACAATAGTCCTGGTTTGCAACATGTTCCTTGCTCAGATTTATGAATCTGAATACTCCTAAGAACACTCCTTTTGGAGCTTTAACAGCCATGTCAAGGCTGAACATCTCACAGTAGTTTTATTTCTAGTGCCGTTAGCACTAGAAGATCAAAACAAGAATTTATCTGCTTGCCACTGAAGAAGTGGTAAGAAGTCATCCGAGGGTAGTGCTCAAATACTGGGCGCAGATCTCTCTATATAGGAGGGTGAGCTCCAAAATTGTGGGGGAAATGAGACTTGGGACTCTGCATCACCTTCAACCTAATTTATTTGCTTGATTATATTTGCCTTATGTTACAAAAGACTTAAATATTTAAATAGCATAAAATTGAATAAAATAAGCATACTGTATGCTTTCTGAATTCAGAAAGACCTGAATTCCATAGCTTTTTATGAGAAAAGAATGTTAATTTCAGTATGGACTAAGGGCCCAACCCTATCAACTTTCCAGCACTGATGCACCCCCAAGGTAAGGGGAAAATGTTACTTTACTTAAGCAGACCTCTGACTATCTCATCACTGTAGAACGTGGTGCATGGTCCATTGGCACAGCTGTATCAGTATAGGAAAGTTGGATAGGAAATATAAGACCGTATATTTAGATTTGGAGTATATCTAGATATAGTGCCCATAAAGTGCCCATTTGCCCATAAAGTGCATGTAGTTGCAAGTTTGCCAAAGTACTCAACTCATTTACTCAACGAGCACCTGTCGGGGATGCTCTAGGGGGATTTCCTGCTGCAGGCAGGGGGTTGGACTAAATGACCTACTAGGTCCCTTCCAACTCTATGATTCTATGATTCTATGTTTGTCAATAATTATATTCCTACTCAACTTTTTTGTCCGCATGACCATTATACTTAATCTTTCAGCTGCTCAACAATGAGGCCAGCTAATCAGAATGACAGAAATATGGCATTAATTTAATTTGACACAATTTTTACAGATTTAAGCTTTGCACTTTCATAATTACAGACATATAAAAATGGAGACACATATTAGAGAAACAAAGGCCACCATGGACAAGAGATTAAAATATTAAGCATACTTTCCTAAACAGAATTCTACATGAAAGACAGGATGGAGCCATAGCATAGGAGCAAAGTGCATGCAGATGGTTCCAAATTTAATCCCTATAATCTGCAAGATCTCTCCATGATCTCTTGAAATCCCAGAGTTGTGTCCAGTTCAGTGTTTCTCCACCAGTAGTTAGGATTGTGCCCTTAATGACAAATAAGTCATTATGAAACACTGGTTGTTCACAATCACATGAATTCTAACGGGGGTTTTTCTTTTCTATAACCTATCCCATACATATCTAAGCATAAAGATAGTATTCTACTCAGCATCAGTAACCATGAGCATAAAAACCATTTAAAATTTTGAAAATTAATGAACATTTTGGATCTATGCAGGAGGTCTTACATCTAGGGATGACTAATATGCTTTATCTGTGGTGGACCTTCAGGCTTGAAATGCCTTGCTAACAGAGATGCCAGAACCTTGCTCTCTCAAAAACTTACTAAAAATCCTTTTTCACCAAGTTTTGAGACAATACCTATCACTGAGGGCTGTCTTCCTTACACACGGATTTGATCTCTGTTATTAGCCTTATTATTATTAGCCTTATTGCCTAACAATATTGTGAGCTACCAGGGAGTATATGGTGAAGGGCAAGAAAGGAACTCAGAAACGCCATGTGAGCTACACAGCTGCACAGCTCCAGTGGAACTCTTTGCAGCTCCACACTCTCCAGAGCTTGGCATCACCACCACCCCTATACTGCCAGGGTAGGAATGCACGCCAGGGTAAGAATGCACGGACTTGGGTACAGAATTAGAGGGATCACTGACTACCCTACCAAATTATACCATTGGTCCATTTAACTCTGTTGCGACAATGGCATGATAATGCCAGCCATTTTATTCCCCATCCCTTATGTCTATGATCCCGAGCAAGGAATTGGCTTTTCTCATAGCACCCACACCCTGAATTGGCACTTTCAATGAGTTGTCCACCATTACCCCAAGAACTCTCTCTTGACAGCCAGCTTAGAAACAGAAGTCTCTCCTGACAGCCAGCTTGTGACATTTTGATTTCTTCCCCCCCAAGTACATCACTATACACTGAAGAGCATATGCCCTTACGTATATACAGTATCCCCCACTTTCTTACAGTTCGTTTTCTGATGATCCACCATTTTATCACCTTTCAATTATATCTGGAACTCATTCATTCAATATATGTTTCACTCTTTCAACCTCTCTCTGCTGTTCTAAAGGCCAAAACTGCCCTCCTGGGTCTAGCTCCTGGTAGTTCCTGGTCTAAGCCCATTCCTGAAAAAGTTAATGAGAATCCATTTGCAGAAATCTTTGTGTGGCAGCAGAAATTTGCAAAATAAAAGGGGCACTTGCAATTTGCTAGTTAAAAAGGCATTGGATGCCACATTTAAAAAACTAAAAAAGATTGGGTACCACTTTTACAAGGATGCATGTAAATAAAAAAAAATACTGGGTGCAGCAGAATGGACTTACATGTATTCTATATCAGAGTTTCTCAACTAGTGGTATGGGTATCACCAGTGGTAATTGATGTGGTGTCTGGCGGCACTTGTGATACCTCTGGACACCTGCTGTCCAACAGAGATCAGCAATACCATATAACAAACTAGTGAAAAGCATACCTGCGTTGCGGGAGTAACATTTCCCCATATGCCATCCCCCACAGTGCATCAACACCCCATGCGCAACAATACCCCATGTGCAACTTCCCCCATGTGCATCAACCCTCATGCGCAACTTTTCCCCATGAGCAGTTTTCCCCATGCGCAACATTCCCCCATGCACATCAACCCCCATGCACATCAGTCCCCCATGCGCAACTTTCCCCCATGGGCATCATCCCCCCATGGGCATCATCCCCCCATGCGCATCATCCCCATGCACATCATCCCCCATCTGCAACTTCCCCCATGCACATCATCCCCCATGCGCAACTTTCCCCCATGCCCAACTTCCCCCATGCACAACTTTCCCTATGTGCAACTTTCCCCCATGTGCAACTTTCCCCATGCGCATCATCCCGCATGCGCAACTTCCCCCATGCGCAACTTCCCCCATGCGCAACTTTCCCCCATGCGCAGCATCCTCCCCAGTGCAACCTCTTCCTCCGAACAACATCCCCCAGTGCACCAGGCACCGAGCACCAAATTGGCTGAATGTTATTCAGTCTCCCATGTTACGTATAGGACAGAAACACGTTGCCCCCTTTTCAGCCCCTGAAGGGTTAAATTTCTCCACATGGGTTCATGGTGGGTGTTCAGGTAACAGAAGGATCCCTCCCAGAATTCCATGCTTCCAGGACCAGCAGTTGGGGCGGAATGTTGCTGAGTCAGCAATTCTCCAATGCAAAGTATAGGGAGGAAAATGTGTTGCGCCGCTTTTCAACCCCCTTCCGGTTGGAATTTCCGAAAACCGGTTCTTAGTGCACCCCTCCACCATGGAAGGAACACCCACCCCAAATTTCATGCTTCTAGGCCCAGCGGTTTTGGCAGGGCGGTGATGAGTCAGTGAGTCAGTCAGTGATTCAGTCAGTCAGTGACTTTTCTCTTATATATATATACATAGATAACAGGAAGAGGCTTGGCTCACCCACCAGAGCTCCAAAGCATGCTTTTCTGCTCCCAAGAAAGTCCTTTTGTCCACCCTGAGCCTCTTCCTAGTATTTGTTGAGTCATATCTGGCCTCCCAACACAGAAGTAACTGGCAATGCTGCATTCACCAATTACCTCTTATGGTACTTCAAATTGATTGACCACGTTAAGCGGTACAGTGGAGGACAAACATTGAGAAACTCTGCTCTACTTCACTCAATAAGTCAAGGATTTCTCTCACCACTACATTCTTTATTCAGAGATGGGTAAACAGAGTTTCCATGGGAACTATAGATTTTACTTCCATCCTATATAGAAGACAACGGATTACTAGAATGCCGTCAGTAATAGCTGCACTCCATCATTATCAGAATATCTCCAGGCTTCTATTAAAATGGAAAGTCTCTGGCTGTCAGCCATTCACATACATAAAGGGGCAGTAAGAGCATCCAGAAAGTTAGGGAACATGATAGGCCTGAAAATAAAGCCTAAGCTGTTAATTACCATGGAAAGATAATGTCAGTAATTACAGATAATTAAGTGTGCCACTCTAAGGACAAAATGTAACGCGGCTATAAATCTGATGATGTCACCATGTTCAAGTCTTACAATTTGCCTACTCTTAGACCAAGTGGCCAATTGCTAGCAGTGGTTCTCAGAATGGGGGTCAGGACCCCTTATGGGGTTGCGATTTCATTCCATTTGAGAATCAGGCACTGGAAACACATTGAAAAGTAACTCCCTATATTGTAATTTATAAGTATTTTAAAATAGGGAGTTACTTTTCAATCACTCTGTATATATTTGTATCCAGCCTTTTTTTTGGGGAGACAAGCCGGCTCACAGAAAAATAATTAAAATTGCATTTCATAAAATCTGACATTTAAATACACCATAATCCTATGTATTTCTATTCAGAAGTGTGTCCTATTATAGTCAATGCAACTTTCTTCCAGGAGATTGTGGATTGGATTGTAGCCTTGTTTCCCCTGAGTGTTGAGAGTAATGATGGTAGCACAATGGTTTTCAAGCATTTCAGATCGGGACCCCCCTCTGAAATTAACAATCTGGGACCTCCCCCTACCCCCAGAAGTATGTCATTCATGTCATCAACCAAGAGATGTCATAGTGGAAAAGATATCAAACAGGAGGTGACATCACTGTGACAGCAGAGCTCTTCCATGTCTGCTCAGAAGTCCCATTGTGTTTAATAAGACTTACTCCCAGGAAAGTATGGATTGCCGCCTGAGTGCTCCATCTTTCCTGATGATGGCTCCCAGTGCCTGATTCAAAGATGGAATGAAATCACAAACCCGCAAAGGGATCCTGGCCCCCCCATTCTGAGAACTGCTGCTAGTTGGTCATATACATAAAGCTCACAGTAAGGTATTCCACTGAATATATTATACAGAACATTTTGCCCCCCAGCGGACACAGTCTGATATTGCATACCTTTAAAAAGTCTGTCATACTTTAAATCTGGATGTCAAACTTGTTTCATACAAAGGGCTGATAGCATTTATTAAGAAGGAAGTGACATCATTGAGCAGATGATGACCTAAAAATACACACTTTGTTCTTACTTACACAGTCGTTAGGAGCAAATAATAAGAGAAAATGTGCAAATCTTGCTCATTTATTAAAGATATGAAAGAGCCCAGTTAGCAAGCTGGAAAAACGCTATTTTAAAAGGGATGAATAAATTGCTTCTGCGGATGGCATTTGACCCACATCACACTCCTGCACTAAATTGTCATTCATTTTCCTACACAAGCAGGCCTCCGTCAGTCTTGGAAGACTATGGTATCGTGCTCGGCGCTGCATACGCTGCATGCGGAGCACGAAAGCCTGGGTTGGATTGTTATGGAGGATAGGCTGTTACCCAAGCAGCAAATCCCCCCTCTCCACGCCACTGATTTAGTGGAATAGAAAGGCAGAGCCAATATGATTGGATCCAGCTGGCATCACAGAGCTGGGCTAAGGACAGGAGCTCACCCTGTCTTATGGGGCCGACCCGGGTCTCGAACCCTGGCCTGCTGGTTTACAGGCACAGCGTCTTAACCGCTTGCGCCACACACAGCCCATTAAAAAATTAATAGTTTAATATAATAAAAATAGTTTCATTTTTTTATATCCTATTTAATATTTAGGAAGAGTGTTTCTGATTTGAAAAAGCATTTAAAGCTTGCTACGTTGCTGTGCACAGCAGGTGGAGAGAAGCATTTGAAAGCAACTTATGGAGTCACCTAAGAATAGGATACAAAGTAAGAATGGGATACAAAGTACTTGTTGCTGGTGGTGTAGCTTAAGGGGGACAAAGCACTGAGTTTTGCGGGGAGCCTCACTGCAACGTATAAGGGACTGCTCCAACTTTGGAGTCCACGCCTCGGTGTAGCATGCAAGGAGTCCCTCTGCCTCAGGGCCTTTTGGTTGCAGAGAACAAAACAGAGTTGTATGTACCTGGGACCCAATCCTTTGAGTGTACACTCTTGGGGCCTGAACCGGAGCTTCACTGCGGCTTGCAAGGGGGCCTTGGGAGCTCCACTTTGGAGCCATTATGATTGGGGAGAGCTCTTGGGGCCCGATCCTGAATGAGGTATGTGCACTTGGGGCCCAATGCTTTCAACATACACTCTTTGGCCCCAACCCTGAGCCTCACTGTAGTATGTGAGGACCCACCACCCCAAATTCCCAATTGAGCCATTCTGGTTGGGGGGAGCGCTAGGGGCCCGATCCTTGGTGAGTTGTATGATTTTAGATGGGTGTACTCTTGGGTTCAGGTCCTATGTGTGTATGCTCTTGGGACCCGATCCTGAGACTTACCACAGTGTGCAAGGGAGCCCTTTTGGAGTCATTCTGGTTGGGGGGGTGGACCTACTGGACCTAATCCTGGGTAAGATGTGTGCACTTAGGGGGATGAGGAGTGTGCCTTTCGGGCCTGATCATGTGTGTGTGTGTGTATGCACATATATATGTGTGTATATACACATACATATACATACATACATACATACATACATATACACATACACACACACACATACATACATACATACATACATATACACACACACACACACACACATACATACATACATACATACACATACACATACACACACATGCCCGTAGGCATATATATATGCCCTGATCCTCACCACAGCATGCAAGGGCCACCCCAACTCCCCATTGGAGCCATTCTGGTTGTGGGGAGCTGTTGGGGCCCGATCCTGAGTCTCACTTGGACTGAGGGGGCTCTCTGGTGTGGGGGGCTGAGGTTCCACCCTGTGGGGCTTTCTCCCGCGCGGCTCCACCTCCGCTTACCGGCTGGTGACGGACAGGAGGAGGAGGAGAGACGGCGGCTCGCCTGCCCCGAGCTCCGCGCCTGCCGTGCCCGCCTCCTCTGCCTCCACCGCGGCCGTGCCGGTCCTCGCCGCCGCCTTCCTCCTGCTTCCCTCGCCCGCCCGGGCGCCTCCGCTCTGACCGGCCGCCTCCCCTCCTGGGCCGGCTGCCGCCACCGCCCTCGGGCTGCATGGAAGCCACGCTCGCCTCGGCCTCCTCAGGATACCCAGAGAAGGCCTCGCAGGGGGCGGGAGGCCTCACAGGCAGCGGCCTCCCTTACCGCGCCCTGCTGGAAGGAGAGCCAAGCCTGGCCCGTCTACTCGGAAGGAAGGCCCGCAAGACTCAATGGGCCTTACTCACAGGAAAGTGTGGACAGTGGCAGCAGCACTTACCTGGGAGTAAGCCCCATTGACTCCAGTGAGACTTACTTCTGAGGAGACTGGCAGAGATCAGGCTCCCACTCTGTCCACACTTACCTGGGAGTAAGCCCCATTGACTCCAGTGAGACTTACTTCTGAGGAGACTGGCAGAGGATCAGGCTCCCACTCTGTCCACACTTACCTGGGAGTAAGCCCCATTGACTCCAGTGAGACTTACTTCGGAGGAGACTGGCAGAGATCAGGCTCCCACTCTGTCCACACTTACCTGGGAGTAAGCCCCATTGACGCCAGTGAGACTTACTTCTGAGGAGACTAGCAGAGGATCAGGTTCCCACTCTGTCCACACTTACCTGGGAGTAAGCCCCATCGACTCCAGTGAGACTTACTTCTGCGGAGACTGGCAGAGGATCAGGCTCCCACTCAGTCCACACTTACCTGGGAGTAAGCCCCATTGACTCCAGTGAGACTTACTTCTGAGGGGACTGGCAGAGGATAAGGCTCCCACTCAGTCCACACTTACCTGGGAGTAAGCCCCATTGACTCCAGTGAGACTTACTTCTGAGGGGACTGGCAGAGGATCAGGCTCCCACTCTGTCCACACTTACCTGGGAGTAAGCCCCATTGACTCCAGTGAGACTTACTTCTGAGAGGACTGGCAGAGGATAAGGCTCCCACTCAGTCCACACTTACCTGGGAGTAAGCCCCATTGACTCCAGTGAGACTTACTTCTGAGAGGACTGGCAGAGGATAAGGCTCCCACTCAGTCCACACTTACCTGGGAGTAAGCCCCATTGACTCCAGTGAGACTTACTTCTGAGGGGACTGGCAGAGGATCAGGCTCCCACTCTGTCCACACTTACCTGGGAGTAAGCCCCATGGCTCCAATGAGACTTACTTCTGAGTAAACAGGCGGAGGATTAGGCTCTGATGCTAATTCTTTCCAGGGAGTAAGCCCCATTGAATCCGATGAGACTTACGTCTGAGGAGACTGGCAGAGGATAAGGCTCCAACTCAGTCCACACGTACCTGGGAGTAAGCCCCATTGACTCCAGTGGGACATTTCTGAATATACGTGTAGAAACACACTAGACATGCATATTTGCACACACACTTACACAACCAGTGGTTGTCAAAATGAGGGTCAGGACCCCCTTGAGGGTTGGGACTTCATTTCAGGGGGTTGCAAAAGCTGGGTACCACCACCTTGGAATGGATTGATCAGACTGCAATCCATAGTTTCCTGAGAATAAGTCTAATTGAACACAATGGGATTTACTTCTGAGTAGACATGGAGGAGTGCTAACATCTGTGATGTCACTTCCTGTTTTATGTTATTTAGGTCCATGACATCTCTTTGGGGGGGGATCTCCCCAACAGATTGTAATTCTCAGAATAGGATCCCAGGAACTAGACATGCATATACACACATGGTATATATACATAAATATACAAGGTAAAGGTAAAGGCCTTTACCCTTATAGCACTTTTGTGACACCCCCAGGCCAGCATGGGATTTGTCCAGGATTTATACCATCCTAACGGGTTTAGGATTAATATTAAAATTTTAAAATCACCTCAGGGCTTGAAGCAATCTGATCTTTTCATTAACCTTTGGTGACCCATCAAATATCAGGTCATGACTCACCAGTAGATCCCAACCCACTGTTTGGAACCAATTTCTGTGCCTCCAGCATAAAATGTTTACACTGGTACACAGACTGGTTGCATGTGGTAAACTGCTCTTTAAATTCAATCTAAACAAAATTATTCTGACTGTATGAAAAGCACCTTTCCTTCAAATTACTCCAGAGTTCAGCAACACGGTAGTAGGGCAACAGGGGGGTAGCTACTTGGCAGTGGTTAGGACAGGCCAGGTACCAATATGTCCCATCAAGCTCTTGAGAAGACGAGGACAAACACCTTATGGTTCTCCTCACAGTATTATTATACCTCCAACAAGGTATCCATCCTTCACTCCTTCAGCACAGGGTGAATCATCACATGTGCTCCTCATAGTGTGCACATGTGCACAGACACCCCAGTTGCTTCTACATCACCAGAGGACTGATGAGTTGTGCTGGCCTAGGTTAGGATTGTATCCTAGGCTGCAATCCTTTCCACCCTTTCCTGGGAGGAAGCCCCATTGACTGTCATGGGATTTCTGAGAAAACATGCATGATTGTGCTCTTAGTTCAGACAGCTTTCTTCTGCCTCTGCCTTTGTGCCTGCCCATCTGCTTCTTCAAAAAATAGTATTAGGGTGAATGTTATAGGGTATTATTAGGGCTGTGGGTGGCGCAAACAGTTAAGATGCTGTGCCTGTTAACCAGCATACCAGGGTTCAATTCCCGGGTTGGCCCCACAAGACAGGGTGAGCTCCTGTCCTTAGCCCAGCTCTGCGACGCCAGCTGGATCCAATCGTATGGGCTCTGCCTTTCCATTGGACTATTTCAGTGGCGTGGAGAGGGGGGATTTGCTGCTTGGGTAACAGCCTATCCTCCATAACAATCCAACCCAGGCTTTCGTGCTTCGCATGCAGCGTATGCAGTGCTGAGCACGATACCATAGTCTTCCAAGACTGACAGAGGCCTGCTTATAGGGTATTAGCTTTCAGGATTCTCTGCCCAGTCTGAAGAAATAGCTGGATGGAAAGGACAAGGCACTGAGGAATCCTTTCCTTCTCTTTCACCACTCCTTCTTCCCTGTCCTCTTTGTTGAAACAGGCTAGGCCTGGGTGTGTGTGTCACAAGATATATGTAAACTATTTTCTAAGTTTCCGGTTATTGTTTTTATATTACTACAACGGATTTTATTAACAGGTAATTAAAGGTTTTACTTTTACTGTTGTTATATTTAAGCCCAGTCCTATTTGTTCCTTTTCCTCAGGGGTGCATTGACACTGGAAAGTTGGGCCTTTAGTGTTTGTTGTGTTTTTACAGACTATTGTATTTCCTGTTTTTGATGGCCCAAAATTGGTTAAAACAAGGGGGGGGGAGAAGAGAGCAAGAACACTATAAATACATAAAATAAATGTTGATACTGCACCCTACAAAAATTAAGAAATGTCTCTTTGAAGTTAGTTTTTTCCCTTTAGCAAGCTATGTGTATTGAAGCTGCAATCCTTAGCTCCAGTTAGTCCAGCCTAAGCCCCAGCACAATTCCTTTGCTGATCTGGGGGTATCGTCAAAATACCATAAGATACTTGTGCGCCACTCCTGGGGGAGGCTTAGGCCTGAGCACAGACATGCACTTGCATCAGCATCAGAACAGGAAGACCTATTAGTTGTGTCAGCCTAGGTTAGGATTGCACCCTTAAACCCATTTAAATAAGTATGCTGAAGTCAGTGCTGGGTTATGGCCGGGGATTATGGCCACTGGCAGAACAACAAGCAACCTTTATGAAAAGGAATGATCTGAAACTAGTTCCACCCAACCATTAGTGTTATATTGGTTTGAGAAAATAGTACAAAACAATGCATGTTTTATATACGTTGTAAGTATGTTCTGTAGTTAAGACTTTTCCCAAATTCATAACTTCTTAAATTAACAATTCCCTAGTTAAGTGCAGAAGTAGACAGTAGTTCATCACAACAGAGAAAGGTTTCCATAAAGAGATTTATATAAATTGCAGTGTGTGAATTCTTGCAGTAACAAATATTGATAAGTTAAAAGACAGCGTAACTGCAAAAAGGCACACAAAATATGTAAATCTCTTTGAAGTGTACAGATGTACAATGGCCTTAAGAACTGTTGTATATGAAATCCTTTTAGCAGCAGCCCATTATCGTTTCATGAGCTTTCTTTTTCTCTATCATTTCTTCAAAGGAGAAATGAAGACGCCAGAGCAACTTGAAAGACCCTGATGTTAGTATCCCAAGACAAAGAATGGAAGAAAAACTGTACAGCAATTTCACCGTTATCAATGGTACCGCAGCGAACCACATAGATGTAGAAGGCCACAGTCTGTGGCAAGTAATTACCATAGCTAGCATAACAGCCATTTTAAGCTTAATAACCATAGTGGGGAATGTTCTTGTCATGATATCCTTCAAAGTCAACAGTCAGCTCAAAACAGTGAACAATTATTATTTACTGAGTCTTGCTTGTGCAGATCTGATAATTGGACTATTTTCTATGAATCTTTATACATCCTACATTTTAATAGGGTACTGGTCTCTTGGAAGTCTGGCGTGCGACTTGTGGCTTGCCCTGGATTACGTCGCTAGCAATGCTTCCGTCATGAATTTGCTCGTCATCAGCTTTGACCGATATTTTTCTATTACAAGACCACTGACCTACAGGGCTAAGCGCACCCCCAAAAGGGCTGGCATTATGATTGGTTTAGCTTGGCTGATCTCATTTATCCTGTGGGCACCAGTTATCCTGTGCTGGCAGTATTTTGTCGGGGAACGAACTGTCCCACCCGGAGAATGCCAGATCCAGTTTTTGTATGAACCCATCGTCACGTTTGGTACCGCCATTGCAGCTTTCTATATCCCTGTTTCAGTGATGACTATTTTGTACTGCCGTATTTATAAAGAGACTGAGAAGCGCACCAAGGATCTGGCTGAACTTCAAGGCTCCAGTTCTGTGGCTGAGTTTGAAATGATCAAGCCTCAGAAAGCCCTACTGAAGTCCTGCTTCAGTTGCAAGCAGCAGAATATGACCAAAAGGGAGAGGTGTCAGGCTTCTTGGTCTTCATCCAGCCGAAGTACATCTACAACAGCAAAAGCATCTCAGATTCAGAATACTGGTCTCGACTGGTCTAAAGCCGATCAGTTAACCACCTGTAGCAGCTATGCATCTTCAGAAGAGGAGGATAAACAAGCCTCTGACTCAGTTTTTCAAGTCACTTATAAGACCCCTGTAAAAGGAAAGGATGAAGACCACAAAGAGGAGAAGAAGGAAGCTTTTATCAAAGACCATCATGAGGAAAAGGACTTTGAAGCCCAGAAATATTATCTAACTCCAACAAAAGGCCATATTCAAAAAAGTAACAGATGTGTAGCTTATAAATTCCACTTGGTGGTGAAAGCTGATGGCACTCCAGAAACTAACAATGGTTGTCGAAAAGTCAAAATCACGCCTTGTTCTGCCACTTTATCCAAGGACCCGTCAATCAAAAGCATGGACCCTAATATAAACAATCAAATGACTAAAAGGAAAAGAATGGTTCTTATAAAGGAACGTAAAGCAGCCCAGACTCTAAGTGCTATTCTACTAGCTTTCATAATCACTTGGACACCATACAATATCATGGTTTTGGTGTCCACATTCTGCTCGGATTGTATTCCTCCGACACTGTGGCACCTTGGGTATTGGCTCTGCTATGTCAACAGTACTGTTAACCCCATATGTTATGCGCTCTGTAACAAAACTTTCCGAAAAACGTTTAAGTTGTTGCTCTTTTGTCAGTGGAAGAAGAAAAAAATGGAAGAAAAATTATACTGGCAGGGCAATACAAAGCTGCCTTAATTTGAAGACCAATATTTGGTCTTGGCAAATAACTTAAGATCAAGTTGGCCGCAAGTCTTTCTTTGTAGAGATGTTGCTTTTCATATCTGGAGCCAAAAGAAGCACAATTTGCATGATGATAAAAATGTACTTATGGCTATGAAGAAAGCAACCACAACGTGAATATATGTACAGTTGTTTGTGATCACTCAGATCAGTATTAATGTCGATCAATGCAATCCTAAGCATGTCTACTGAAAAGTAAGTCCCATTCTATTTAATAGTACTTACTCCTAGGAAAGTGTGGTTAGGATTGCAACCTTTATCATAGAAAGTTTTCTGTCCACACTTCTGCAAGATAAAAGGACTATAATTAAAATTAATGGAATAGACCCATGAATTCATTAGGTTCTCCTAATGAATTTTGTACTTTTCCACATATTTCCTAAAGCTTTGTCCAGTTTACAGCCCAATCCTAATCTATGCTGTGCAGCAGCGCCTTATGGCCAACACTTCATCCAATGCAGCTCAGGAGGTGTCTGGAGGTCTCCTTGGAGTAAGGTGATTTATTTCCCTTTACTTCCAGTAACGTTCTAGAGTCAAGACTAGGCCAAAGCCCAGTGAGACGGGGGTACACAAAGGTGGATTGAACTCAAAACCAGGGTCAAAAAGGGAACCCAGGTGTAAAGGAGGAGTCTTAACATTTCCCAACATCTTACATTTTTTGTCCTCACCATACCCATGAGAAGGGGTCCAAGGGATACTTCATATTAGGGCCTGGGATCATAAAGGGGAGAGCCAAAGAAATGCCCTGGGATGTCAGAAAATGTTTGCATATATCATGTGAAGACTGGCATTAATATTATGTGTCATCTTACATAGTTTTATATATCATAGAAATATACAGTAGAAGTAATTTGAAGAAATTATGATCGAGTGATTATATGAAATTACGATTCAGTGGAGAAGGAAAGAGGCTCAAGATAAACTTTGTATCCACTGATAAAATTCCTTTAGTGGCCCTCCCCAAGCTATCATTATAACCTGAAGCTTCTAGAATCAGTACCAGTGATTTAGCTGAGGTATGCCAAATAGGCTGGCATAAGTCCCAGTAAAAGTCCCAAACTGGCCTGGGGGTGTCGCAAAGGTGCCATAAGACACTTCTGCGCAACTCTTAGGGGGCAGTTAGGTTACAGCACAGACATACACTAGCCTCCGCACAACACCAAAGGAACAGGGAGCGGATGAGTTGTGCCAGTCTAAATTGGTCAGGATTGCACCCTGAATCACTGCTTTGGCAGAATTTACTGAACTGATTTAGCCAGTAGCTGAATCACAGAAAGACCGGTGTAAAACTGGGCAGACCAGAAGGCGGTTTAGGATATGGTAGAAACCAGCTCTGCCAATCCACCTTCCTCCTGGGTCCTGTATGCTCTCTCACCACCCAAAACATCCCCTCCTTTTGTGCCCTAAACTTAAAAACACATTTCTTGAAAGTAAATGAACTGAAATCAGTTCATGGGGTTGCTAGTCTGTTTACAAACAAATGCCATATTAAAATAGATTTGGTGAACATAAAGCACTGCTTGAGAACATGTATTTTAACTATCACAACATATCATTTGGCACCACACTTTTTAAAAAAATCCAGAGTTTGATAAAAATGTGTTAATGGAATGCTTTGGAGTCAGCTTTCCTATATGAGTCATACCATCTATGTCAGTCAAACAGATATGATTGCAACAATGATGTGTGTGTGAGAGAGAGGGAGGGAGGAATCAATCACATACCTCTTTGTCCTTTGGATTTTTGGTGGTAATAACAGACAGCTTGATATCCCCAGCATGTATAGGCAGGTCCATCCTTGGATAATACTGACGCTGTATCCCTTCTGCCAGTTTAGGAAAAAGGGTTATATATTTTATATAATGGTTATTTTAGTGCCTCTGTGTTTAAAGGAAGGTACTCATGCCACACAGCTATTGCTAGAGAGATGAGGATCTGACAGGATAAAAGGAGTAACTGGGATAATTACAGAGTAAGATATCTGAGAACTGCAATTAAGTTCAGCTATTGAAGTAAACTTGATGAGGCAGAAAGCAAACAAGAGCAACAGAAGTCAAAAAGAAATATTATTAAAATAAACATGCATTTATTCAGAAGTAGTAGGAAGTCCAAGATGTAAAATTTTACAAGGCCTAGGATTTCTATCCTAATACCATTGGTCCAATAATTGCTAAGGGGAAAAGCTCTGAGTATGCAAAGAGATGTTTGTACAAAAACTGATATGGATGGAGAAGGTGATTCATGGAGGGACTCCAAAGTTGAACTGGAGCATGTACGAGTTGTGGGTTGGGGAAAGTAAGGCACAGTCCAGTTGCACTCCAGCAAACCTTTCACCACCACGTTTGCCTTGTTAGCTATAGGAATGTGAAGATACAGAGTTATGTTGGACAACTGGATCTTTGGAGTTCTCTAGTTGACAACATAAAACATTGTGGTTTGCTGAAACTGCACAAAAAAATGCACACCCAGAGCTAGAGTTCAGTGATGTGCAAGTTCTCAGTTTGGGTCTCAAATTCATCTCTGTATTACATCACCCACAATTATAGCTTAGTATGATAGTAGCACAGTTGTGATTTGTAATGTTGCACAGTTCATAACATATATAGCAAATTTCATTGGAATTGTAATTTATTCACTTGAATAATTGTAATTTATGTAATTTCTATCACTGCTTCAACAACGTCACAAGTACTTTTATTTGTAGCTGGTACCCTGGAAAAGAAAAGGTTTCTGCATAGCTACAGCTGTGTAATTTATACCAGTATAAATAACTTGACTCCGCAAATTGTTTTACAAAAAAATTCCCCATTTTGTTTTTTCAAGGGGATTAAATGTAATGTAAACTATTTGTATAATATTGTGAATATGTGTGTTCTGGATTTAATATGATTGATTCTAAATATTTTGTATTGTGCCAATTGTTTTTGGTGCTTTTGCATATAACTGTTTAAGGAAAGTGCGGGTTATTATGATGACCTCCAATTATTTTCTTTTGTTAACATCAAAGCATTTTCTGCATATAATGTATGCTTTGGGATATACTAGCTTATTTTGAATTTGAACAGACATATGTGTAGGGCATGTGTGTTTGAGTCAAAAAGACCTGCATTTGTATGACACAATTTCTGTAATATTGGCAAAGTGTAAAAGATTGTGCAAGTTTTCAGCTACCTGCAATGTTATTGCTGAAGAAAAGCTTTTGCTTCTTCTGCTGAAGTTAAATGGGAAGTTCTTTCTTTGTCACCAATTTCTGTTGAACAGGAATGTTTTTACAAATGTTTGTGATACGTTTGTTGAGTAGATGTATAAGATTACACAGTGATGGACGCCAAAGTGTCGGTGCAGTGTAACTGTTAAGTATGTGCTCAACCTCTGCTGCTAAAAATGGAGACATTACACTGCCAAACTCTGGGAAATATTGTAAATTAACAGAACTGTATTAAAACAAAGTGTTATTGCTTTCTTGCACACTATATGGTTACATTTGGGAAAGGATACAATACTGAGTGGTATCCAATAACAATTCAGTATTTAATAGCACTTTTTAATTTTGAAGAAATAAGAACAGTAGCATAGCTAAAAGGTGGTGGTGGTGCAGCCAAATACATGGCATGTTGTGGTTCCTACAGTACTTACTTCATCACTCCCCTATAGCTACACCACTGAGGAAGAAGAGAAATTGTTTAAATGGTGCATAAGTGTGCAATCCTAGGCTGGCACTTGTCCCTTGTGCAGCCTCCAAAGGTCACAAAACGTGCCATAAGGCACCTTCTGAGCCATAATGGGAAGAGGTAGGCCAGTGAACAATCATGTGCAGGCTTACAGAGTCCAAATCTAACCCCACTGCACCAGCGGACAGGTAAATATGTGCCAGCCGGGAGCAAGCAGATGGGGGAGGGGGCAATGGGTAGGCCCATGTGTAGACTGGGGCTGGGGTAGAGCCAGGATCTGAGGCCAGATTCTAACCATTTCCTGGGTGGCTTGCCATGGTGCCAGGATGCTTAAGTGTGCAGGTCACATTAGATGTGCAGGTCATCGCCACATTATCTGGAAGAAACTTGCGCTGGATACAGCACAGGTCAATTTGCCGGCCTGTTCCAGCTCAGGATAGGGTTAGACTGCTCAGTGCTTTTTTGAAGCACAGAAGGTTCTGATTCCTCTAGAACAGTGATCTTCAACCTTTTTGTCTCATGCACACTGACTAGGCACTAAAATTGTCAAGACACACCTTTTTTACCATTGACAAGGCACACCATGCTGATTATAGGAGACTCAGATTCCACGACTCCCCAAAGTCCCTCAGCACACCTGCAGACCATCTATAGCACACCAGTGTGCCACAGCACAGTGGTTGGCCATATATTGTAAGTGTTGCATGACAGCAGGATGGATACACCCTGCTTTGGTAACACTTATAAGTAAGAGCCCAGTGGAGTGGTTGGGCTCCTTCTGACCACCTTTCCTTGAAGCAGAGATCAGAGACTTCAAGAGCCATTAACCAGACTGCTTCCTTGTAAATATAAGAACATAAGAAGAGCCTCCACTGGATCAGACCAAAGGCCCATCTGATCCAGTTTCCTGTATATCACAGCAGCCCACCAGATGCCTCAGGGAGCACCCAAGAACCTGCATCCTGGTGCCCCCCCTGCATTTAGCATTCCGAGTTTGTTCACGTCTACACACACCCCTCATGGCTTGTAACCTGTGATGGTCCTTTTCTCTAGGAATTTGTCTTAGAGGCATTAAGACTAGATGTCATCACCATGTCCTGTGCCAGGGAGATCCATAGATCAGCTACACACTGGGTAAAGAAATATGTCCTTTTGTCTGTCCTAACCCTCACAACGTTCAATTTGAGTGGATTCCACCTAGTTCTGGTGTTACCTAAAAGGGCATTTATGTGAAAAGAGCATCTCACTACTCTTTCCATCCCTTGCATATACAAATAAACACATTGGCAGTAGAAATAGTAAATAAAGTCCAAGAATAGGGTTTTAAAAGAAAACAAAGATTATATGATACCCTGTGAGGACACCTCAGGGCAAGTTTTTCTAAAATGGATGGGAAATCAATAAGTTTTTAAGTATGTTCATCATCGTCATCATGGTGGCATGAGGGTTCTGGAGATTCCAGATTACACTGATACCTTATCATGTGAGGAAGAGATGGTAAACAGATAAAGGGTTATATTCTCCTTATAATGTCATCATCCTAATTAGCTAAGTAACTTGGGAAACTAAGGGCGCAATCCAGAATAACTACGGGGAGTCCTTGCTCCGGTGTAAGAACAATTTGCTCTGGATTGCAATATGAATTTCCTATAGGTTTTCACTAGGTAATGCAGTAACTACGGGTACACGTAATGTCTCTTACGTGCTCCCATAGTTACTCTGGATTGTAGGGTAACATGTTAATAAGGAAGGTCTGGGCAGCTCAATCCTAAGTTTTGGAAACAATGTTCTGAGGAGTGTAGCATTTAGTGGTCATCTTCAGGTGCCAATGACCCGCACTGGCACAGCTTCACCAGGGGACTCCTTTTATGTCTTCATGGAGCCACTGACCAGTGGCCACCCTGTGACTGGTGCATGCTGTCAGTCTTCTTTGCATACCGCTGGTGTTACTGGTCTCTGACACACCTTGTTCCTTACCCACCCCAACTTTCGAACATCAGTGCAGCCCAGTGATGGGCTGGCCCCATCCCAAGATCCGGTACGCCGGAAGTGGGAGGTGCCAGTTGGGGTCAGGGGGTGTGGGCGGGGCAAGGGGCGGGAGTGGGGAGGGGCGGGGCGATGTTGGAGCCTGCGCAGTGCCTGCTTAGAAGCCGGCCTGCCAGGCTGGCCTGGCAGGCCGGCTTCTAAGCAGGCTCTGCGCAAGCGCCGACACCGGCGCTCACGCAGAGCCTGCCTGGAAGCTGGCCGGGCAGGCGGGCTTCCAAGCAGGCTCTGCGCAAGCGCCGACACATGTCGGCGCTTGTGCAGAGCCTGCCTAGAAGCGGCAGGGAAACGGCAGTACGCTAGCGGCAGGGAAACGGGAAGAACCGCTACGGGTGCGTAGGCCCGTACCAGTAAGTGCCCACCACTGGTGCAGCCCCTCTTCACGGTCCCCCCGCTGTCTGTTGTAGCAGCCTGGAAGCATATGGCTCTGTGCTTCCATAGCACCTTTTATGACACCATATAGGGTCACCAGTACATTTGCAAGCGATATACGGCCCAATAGGCTTATTTTTACACAATCCATTCTAACAGTCTATTTTAAAAATGAACAGCTTCAAAGGTATTGCATACTATGAGAAAACCAAATAAAAGAAGTTAAAATTAATCACTGGGCCCACCTCCAAATATACCAGTTGCTCATGCCTCTCTGAAATGAACGGGGCTTGTCCTTATGGGCTGAATGGAGTCCTAGGCTATAATTAGTCACGTCTTCTAAATATTTAAAATGTCATTGTATTTTGCAGTAACTGGGGCATAAGGTACTGTGTTTAAATGTTACTGTGCTGTGGAAAACTGCAAACTACTCATTCAATAAAGCAAAATTCATTTTCTGGATTGAAAGGCCACGTTTTCAAAATATAGATAGTAACTCTTTCCTTTGCCCTAAACTCTGGTGAGCATTATCAAAGGAAATACAAAATACAACTAAACACCTGAAAATTCTGCAGTCTGCAAGGAGCAATAATACCATGCTTTACTAATGCATTAAACAAAAAGAGGCACATATCCAACACCAGCATTTGAAGATTCAATAAATAGCAGTCTGGAATAACAAGTGTCTTTAACAATAAAGGAACTGCACAACAAGGTTAGTAGGTAAACCAGTTTTAAGGTTTAAGAGTTTTTGCCAAGGGATATTTGCCTATCATTTTTATTTTCTTCCACTGAAGAGAGTAATCTGGATTCAGGAAACTAACAGCCCAATCCTATGCATGGTTACTCATAAATAAGATCCATTACTGTCATGATAGTCCCATTACTCCCAAGTGTGAACTAGGATTGCAGTCTAATAGTGCAATCCTAATTTGTGCTATATTAGGTGGGTTGGCCTGCCTACCTAAATCCAACACACGTTTTGGGACTGCTGCTGCACTACTGCGGGGTAGAAGTCATCCCTAAGATAGGCCTGTTGCGGTCCCTCTTGGGTCTACTCAAGCTGCTCCCAGATCCTTGGCAGGTAAGATTTGGATCTGGGATAACTGCCCAAACCCCTCCTGCCAGCCCATGTTTCTACCCTCTGCCTGCCCTACCCAGGAACACCCCCTTCCTACCTTTCCATCACCCTCCTGCCAGCACAAGTCTCCCTCCATGCAGCCCCTATGGAGTTGCGGGTCAGCACAGCCAGGTTGGCGCACCATCTGTGCACCATCCAAAATGGTGGTGGGGACTTGTGCTTTAAGGGCTTCCTAAGGGCTGGAAGGGCTTCTTAAGATTGTGCTCTAACAGCACAATTCTATGCGTGATTCCTCCGAAGTAATCTCAACATCTTTGCCCCATTTCTTACCCACAGGTTACACTTATTACAAATTGCACTCCCTTCTTTCCTCTTCTTCCTCCTCCACCTCTTTTGTGTTGTCCACCTTCCTTAGCCTCATCACTTCCTAATCACCTGACCTGCCCTGTGGAATCCACAATGGCCAGTGAAGACGTCATCATCATCGTCGTCGTCGTCGTCGTCATCACTGTCATTTGTAGCATTTAGAACTCTTGCGCAGGTAAGCCATTTAGGTATGGCCAATCCGTCCAGGCCAATGGAACAGGGGTGGTGATACCCATCTCTGTCCACCAACTTGCCCCCCACTACTCTTACAGCCATGGAGCTCTGTAGTGCCTTGAGGAGAAACACTGCTGTGGGTCCTAAAACACTAACTGGTTTATTGTGCAGCCTGTGAATCTTTACAGTGAAGATCACACCAGCCGGCTGAAGATGTGGGATGCTATCGCCCACACAAGCATACCTCACGAATAGCAATTTATACGTGACTGCACATCTATGACTCTGTGGCCTAATTGCTTTCCTTCTCTAGAGAAAAGTGGCTCGGAAATTACTATCAAAATCGTAGCCGAGGCTGAAAGGAAACAAAATGCATTTTGTTGAAATTGTGTATTTTTACAGAAGACAGTGGGGAAAAACAGGTGAAATAGCTAATCTGTTTTTATTTATTTATTTATTTATTTATTCATTCATTCATATTTTATACTGCCCTTCTTTCAAGGAACTCAGAGTGTTTAACATATCCCCAAATCCAGAGTAACTATGAGAGCATGTAAGAGACTTTATGTGCACCCATAGTTATTACACCACCTAGTGAAAATCTATGGAAAATTCATACTGGAATCCAGAGCAAGGAGCAAGGACTCCCCGTAGTTACTCTGGATTTTACCCATAGTTTCTTCCCTCCTTTTGTCTTCTCAACAGCCCTGCAAGGCAGTTGAGCCTGAGATAGTCCAAGGTCACACAGGAAGCTTCATGGCTGGATGGGGATTTGAACCTGGATCTTCCAGGTCTGTGCTCAGCTCCTGAATCACCACATGATCCCGGCTCTATTTAATATTTCTTTAACAAAATATTATTTTCCCTCATTTCTTCTCTCCTATCATGATCCCTTCTGTGCTCTTTATGTTTCCTTGCCATTCATCAAACAACAGCCTTTTTCTCTGATAGGTAATCAGGATTTACTACTGGAATGAAAATAATAAATTTGGGGGATAATCTTTATTCCTATTTCTGTGATTTGGTCTTATTTTTGTTTTGGAGTTTAACATAAAATGATCCAAATATATGAAACATTTTGCTTTTGCAGACAAGTCAAAGAAGAGTTAGCGAGCCTCTGACTAGCTCTACAATCCAGAGCAACTACGGGAGCACATAAGAGACATTATGTGTACCCGTAGTTACTGTACCACCTAATGAAAACCTATGGGAAATTCATATTGCAATCCAGAGCCAATTGTTCTTATACCGGAGCAAGGACTCCCCGTAGTTGCTCTGGATTGTGCCCTTAATTTCTTAGTGTTACTTATAACTCATCTCTTTGAGAAGAACAAGTTTTGGAGCAGTCCTGGCTGTGTTCAGCAGGCTTGACCATCATCCAAGCATACTTGCACGGATGCTCTTTGTTGCAGTTCTTCTGCCAGTAGATGACATTCCTTCGGTTGAGATTTGCTCCGGCGCAAGCGTCATACCACCAGCCTCCGCCTGGAATCCCGTTGTATTCCAGTTTGGCACAGTTTTGAAAATAGTTGTCATTATCTCGGTCTTTTGTGGTGAACTTCTGGTTGTCATGAAGATAGGCTTCTGTATCTTGACTCAGAGCATCCGCCGCATTGCCTTTATACAGACCCAACCGGATCCTATATTGGGATGCTTCATCTTCAATGAGGAAGGGTTCATACTCTCCCCACTTGATTTCTGCATTCAGATCCACAAGCTTAACCCTAAGTGTATATGGTATTGGAGAACTGGTTAACTGGTGCATGTATTCATTCCCTAGCCAGTGGTTATCATTCAGCGAGCCAAATCCAAATTTGTAGTCCTGCCAGATCCTATCAAAATCAACTGTACTGTTGGCTGTGATGTGCTGAATTATTGTCCAGCCACCACCTTGCATGTCACAGTAGACAGCAATGGGCTCTTGTGCTGGCCGAATGATGTAGATACCGTCTTCGGGATTTTCTTCAGACTGTCTAAAAATCTCATTGCAGTCCCTTGGGTACTCTGAGCAGAAAAGGAAAGGAAAAGAATTTAAAATTTAATTGTTGGAACAAACAAACACCAATATAAAAAGAAAAAGAAAACAACTATCCTCTTTCCGTACAGTTTTGGGCTATCCAGTGTCAATTTTAAAATCATCTACACCAGTAGCCATCACATATCTGGGGAAGAAATACTGTCTGATCTGATTCTAAACCTAATCCCAGTCAAAACCATAGGAAGACCAAGGCTGCAATCCTAAAGACACTTTCCTGGGACAATTGGGGCTTCCTTCTGAATAGACATGGTTAGGAGTGTGCTCTACATTCTATTAATGTTTTAACTGTATTTTATTGTATGTTGTTTTAATTGCTGTTAGCTGCCTTGAGTTTCCTTTTAGGAAGAAAGACGGGGTATAAATTGAATAAACAAATCTACATATATAAAATCAAAAAGTCACTGACTAACTCACTGATCCACTGACTCACTCACACATCAACGCCCAGCCAAAACCGCTGGACCTAGAAGTGTGAAATTTGGGGAGGGTGTCCCAAAAGATGAAGGCACCCACTAAGAATCGGTTTTGGGAAATTCCAATCAGAAGGGGGTGAAAAGAGGCCCAACGCGTTTTCCTCCCTATACTTTCCATTGAAGAATCCCTGACTGATACAAGCCCTGCCCCAACCCCTGGACTCAGAAGCATGAAATTTGGAGAGCATGTTCCTTCTATGACATCAACACCCACCAAGAACTGATGTTGAGAAATTTAACCCCTTAGGGGCTGAAAATGGGTGCAATGCATTTCCACCTATACTACATTTTCGCCTAATACTGAAGACAGATCAATACCCAGCTCCCAATTCTACACCTGCTTGGTAGGGGTGCCCACAGTTATAAGGGTATGATGCATGTGGTGGGGGGATGCTGCACCAGTGGGAGCATGTTGCGCATGGGGGTTGATGTGCATGGGGGATTAATTCACATGGGAGAATGTTGCGCATGGGGGGGTTGATGTGCTTGGGGGGATGTTGCGCAATGGGGTGTGGCATGTGGGGGGTATTTTACACTTGCAATGTATGTACATTTCACTATTAATGAACAAAAGAGATCTATCTATCTACAGCATTGATTTTCAACCAGTGTGCCATGAATAGTCTGCAGGTATAGTGTGGGAGCCTGGGGACTGTTTTATTAGTTGGAAAACTGGAAGGGTGAGCACCATCCCACCAGCAGCATTGTGGCCTTTTAATATGTGCTGTGATTATTTTAGCACTTTTTCAGTGTGAAATGAGATGAAAAAGTTTGAAAATGTCTGATCTACAGACTCCACACCACGCATAATTTTTAACTTTATTGTTGTTTCCTCCGTTCATCATTTTCTAAACTAAAAAATTAAAACTTTTGAGTCTGTCCTCACCTGAAAGATATTCCAACTCTGGAGCATTTTGGATGCTCCTGTCTGCAGTGCACTGTGCTGTACAACACCACACTACATCATTTGTTAAATACCTTTTGCATTGATATTGATGAGTCTTGCATGACCTCCTGGTGGAAGCATATGGGAATTGGCGAGTTCAGAGGCCAGGTCTGCATGAGCCCATGGTCCACATTGGCAAAGTAGTAACAGAATACATCCCACAGAATTTTTCAGATTCATTCTTTATCTTACTAAGATCAATACTGGAAACATAACAGAAAGTGGCATTTAGCGTTAACGGGTTGATTGCCTGCAGAGAGAAATTCTTGAAGAGAAACTGAAACACCTGGTGTCAACTATAAGGAGCTGCCAGAAACAGCTTTTCTTTTTTCTTTCCAATGCGGGGTTTTCTTCAGATGTCACAGTGCATATTTGACAGGCCACTTCTTTGACATGCTGGACTTTCCTGTCACTCCAAACAGGAATTTCATCTTGTTATGAAATCAATCACTATGATAGAGCACAATTGTGCCCGTAATAAAGGCCTGATGGAACATAATGTCATGTCGAAGTTTCTCTCTAAAAGGACCTCCCTCCTTAATCTGAACTGATGTGCGGCATCTCCTCACCCAAACGAGACACCAGCACAGAATAACACAGGAATGCAATAATACCAGATAGGGAAATAGCTGTCCAGGGAGGAAGGCAGTTAATGCACAGTGTAATGCCCAGATACATGCAAGCTTTCAGGCATCAAATTTAACTTCTTTATGTACAGCATGATGGAATAGGGAGAATTTGCATCCAGTTAAACCCTTTCTTAAACTCCCAACCAAAACATATTCTAAACATACAAGGGATCTGCAAAGGCAAGGTTATTTTTCCCGACAAAGGGGTGTTATCTCAAATTAACCTTGACTTATTCAGGTCCCTACCTTTGCATCATAGGAGCAATCCTATCTGCTCCAGATATCAGGATTGCTCATATCTGGATTGCTCTAGCAATCCTATGTATCATATATTGGAGCAATTGTATTGCGGATTGCTCCAATATATGATACATAGGATTGCTGGAGCAATCCTATATACTGGATATTCTATTTATAATTCTACTGGCTTTCAGACTATCTCCTGAGTAGCTATACACAATTTATGATCACATTTTGGAGGGATTCACATCTATCAAATGAAAGCATTGCTCTGAATAAATGAATTTATTTTGGCTATCCTAAGCTCCAGTTAGGCCAGCATAAGCTCCAGTACATGTCCTGTACTGGTCTGGGGGTGTCACAAAAGTGCTGTAAGACACTTCTGCGCCACTCCTGGGGAAGGGTTAGGCCACTCCACAGACATGCGCTTGCCTCCCTACATCACCACCGGAATGGGAAGAAGGATGAGTTGTGCTGGCCTAGGTTAGGACTGCACCCAGTGTCAAGCAAAATCCAACCTCAGGCTTTTAGGGGAAGAACAAGTAGTGATTCTGAAATGAGCTTGTGATTTTCCAATATCTAAATCAAATATAAATTTGAACCAAAATGCAAATCTGAAATCGAAGACTTGGCCCAATGTCCACAGCTGGATCGATCTTGGGTCTATTTTCTTTAAATGAAGGAGGGAATTAAATTATTTCTTGTCTCATAATACTTTAACTTCATACTGAAGTGATACACTTTTTAAAAAAACAATGTTTAAAATACAGTATTACAGGGGTATCCAGACTTTTATCTCAGGGCTCCAGAACCTTTATCAATTGTGTAGAGGAGGAAATTTCAACAGGTGAAACTTTTGATCTCAAAGATCACAAGCTACACCTGTTGAAAGCCCCTCCTCTGTACAACGGTTAAAAGTCCAGGAGTCCTGAAGATGAAAATTTGGAGACCCCTGAAATATTAGGAAATGTTCCCTAAATTAGGAAAATGAAAAGGAAAGAAAGGGAAGAGCTTACCTTTCTTGTTCAAACTATCAACTAGCAGGAAAAGAGCTGCACTTAAACCATGAGGATTAATTCTTTGCCTGTGCACTTTGCCTTCTGCTGAAGTCCAGGTGAACAGCTCAGCCCAAGATCTGTATCTCAAGTGGGGAAGACCAACAGTCTTAACAAGCACTTCCAAAGAGTCTGTCTTTTGGCTGTTAGACTTTACTCAGACACGTTATAGCCACAGGTATGCTTCTTAAAAGCTCAAAGTTCTATTCACCTTAAGTAAGATAATGTTCGGAGTACATGAAAAATGTTTCCATTTACAGAACCAGCCAGGAAAACAAACCTACACAATTGTAGCCCGCTATTCACTTTTGTAGAGGGATGAAACCTGATCTGATTGCTCTCAATCAAAAATAAACTGGCGGTAAATTTTCACCAACATTTAGTAAAGTTGAGTAAGGGCGCAATCCTGAGTAACTACGGGGAGTCCTTGCTCCGGTGTAAGAACAATTTGCTCTGGATTGCAATATAAATTCCCCATAGGTTTTCACTAGGTCGTGCAGTAACTATGGGTGCACGTAAAGTCTCTTACGTGCTCCCGTAGTTACTCTGGATTGTAGGGTAAGGTCTGTTTGCTCCAGGTCAAGGACAAGCAAAGTCTACCCTGCATTTTAAAGCACTTTTCATTAATATTGTATTTTTCAGGAGTTTACATAACCAAAATATACATAAAATATGAAGGTCAAGGAATAGGGGAGAGAACAAGTTATCCAGGTTAACAGGCTGGGTTATCTAATGGAAGCACTAACATATTACTTAAGCACTATTAGCATTACCAGTTAACTAGTAATATTATTAATTATTAGTAATATTATTAATACCAAGCGGTTAAGACGCTGTGCCTGTTAACCAGCAGGCTAGGGTTTGAGACCCGGGTCGGTCCCACAAGACAGGATGAGCTCCTGTCCTTAGCCCAGCTCTGCGACGCCAGCTGGATCCAATCGTATTGGCTCTGCCTTTCCATTGGACTAATTCAGTGGCATGGAGAGGGGGGATTTGCTGCTTGGGTAACAGCCTATCCTCCATAACAATCCAACCCAGGCTTTCGTGCTTCGCATGCAGCGTTGAGCACAAAACCGTAGTCTTCCAAGACTGACGGAGGCCTGCTTTTTTTAGTTAACTAGTATAACTTGAATTAAGATCAGCCTCCTCTCTCCCAACTTTTCAGTGGGGCCTAAAGACCTTTTTATTTAAAAGCTCATTTGAGGCCACAGCTTTAAACCATCTTTGATTTGGTTTTACTGCTGACTGGTTGTTATTTAATGTATTTAAGTGTTTTTAACTGTAATGTTAAAATGTGTTTTTAACTGTAATGTTTCAGTTTTAATGTTTTTAACTGTATTTTATTGTTTTAATTGTATTTTATTGTTATTATATTCTGTTGATTGTTAGCCACCTTGGGTGCCCTTCGGAGAGAAAGGTGTAATACAAATCTAATAAACAAACAAACAAACAAACAAACTAGTATAGGCATAAACTAGTACAGTTTATTAATAAATAAACTGGAATGGTTAGGGACTGGAGCACCAACCAAAAATGAAGAAAGTTAAAAAGTTGAACCCAATCTTTTTTAGTTTTATAAATGTTGATTCCAATGTTTTTTTGAGCTAGCGGATTGCAAATGCTCCTTTTATCTTGCAAATTCCTGCTGCCACACAAAGATTTCTGCAAATGGATTCTCATTAACGTCTTTGGGAATGGGATTAGATCAGGAGCTACTACATGGGTAAGGGCAATTTTGGCCTTTAGAACAAGAGAGAGAGGTTGAAAGAGCGGAACATGCATTGAACGAATGAGTTCTTGGTATAATTGAAAAGTGTTGAGAGTGCATCATCAAAATATGAACCATCAGAAAACGGGATATCTGTATATACACTTAAGTAGTATTACATAATGGGTTTGTCGACTATCCTCCATGTCATGTCAGTTTCTATATTGTCCATCCTGAGGTTTTGACAATTAAGAATCCATGTGATTCTGTAGTAATGTGCTGTGTGTTCAACGTCAGCCAATATCCAGTAGTGCAAGAACCAACACCTGGCCACCAGGAATGCTCCAAACTGTCACAGTGAGGTATATGAATCAGACTTTCCCTGGCTGAATCTTGCCCAGGGGGATCAATAGGCGCTGCTAGAAAGGAATCAGCACAGTTTCTGCAAGGTAAGTTCCACCTTACTAACCTTTTCCAGTTCTCTGAGATTGTTATGTGGATAGAGGTTGTCCACTTGGCTCTGCAGACTTGGAGTTTGATAAAGCTTTTGACTAAGTGCCCCCTAAAGGCTCTTGAATAATAATAAATAACAATAAACTTTTTTTATATTCCACCTTTTTCCCAGAGGGACTCAAGGTGGATATAGTGATGCAATGATGATGGAATAAGATATGTCCTTTTATGGACCGATAAATGGTTAATGAATATGAAGCAGAAAGCAGGAATAAATGAGCATTTTCACCTATTGGAAGTATCCAGCGGAAGTAAAAAATAAGAGTCCCACAAGGATTGGTATTGGCACTAGTGCTTTTTAACTAGTTCATAAATGATCTGGAGTTAGGGATAAACTAATATGCTTCCATTTTACTTCTCCTGGGTTGAACATCCATAAGTGTGGGCCACTTTGCACACGCTGGTGAGTCAGTCTGAAAAATGTAGTGCTTTTTGCACTAATCCTTCTAGTTAGTTCCAGGCAAAAGAAGTAAAATGGAAGCATATTGCAGGGGCTGCAATGCACCATGTAAGCAGCCCCTTTCACTTTATGTCAGATCAGAACCACTCCTGTGTATTGCTGTTTTTGTCCAGAACGGCTTTAACAGCGATCTTGGCCGGGGAGGGCGGGAGGACGATGACTTTGCAGCACCTGTAGTAAAATATGAAAATGTGGTGCTGCTTCTGTAAGAGCATCAATGAGGTGGGGGAAAAGGTTAACTATGCATTCCTTTTCATGTATAAAAATGCACCCATCCTCCAACTTTATATATGAGTTGTACAGATCCATGAATTCAAATATATGGCCCCTCATCTTATTTAGGTTCACTAATGCTTAGAGTAGTTTCATGCAATTCAGCACCACTCATTTTCCACAAGTTGTGGATCCCAGGATCCCATCTTCCTTTGTGGTTCCCTCTTTCACAATGTCTGCTTTATTGTTATTTCTTTTACTCCCACAATTCTTTTCCCATATTTTTCACCATCCTTCTTCCGTCAAGCTGGAAAACAGAAGTTAAGTAGGAGGTTTAAGATGAAGATTGAAGGGCCAGCCGCAGTTCTTTGTGGATTGCCACAGAAAACAAGATTATTCGTTTTACCAGAAACTCTTGTGAGGCTTTGTGTCATTCATCCTTCTGTTGTCTGATTAGAAGCTCAGTAGGAGCCTTCAAATCACTGCTGATGACACTCAGCTCCATGAAATGCTGGTTTATACAGTCACCCTCATTGCAAGATTCTTGCTTCATTTATCTTCTCGGGTGGATTTGCACAGTGGAAATGCTAGCGCAGGACCAGGGAGACCCATTGTGGAACATCAGGCTTAAAAAAGGTGTAATATGAATTTAAACCCCTTTCAACCTCACAAGCATCCCAATCCACCCCATTAACAGTGAAACTGGAGTGCATTAGGATCTACAAATATTTCAGCAAAGAAGATCCCATTAGCCCTATCAACTGTTAACTATATGTGAAATATGATGGCACAAATGATACAAACCATCATAGATCTGGATGTGAATCATTTGTGGTCTATGAGACATCACATGTGCAACCATGTTCTTGTCAATTCTCTGGCACACAGCAACCAACCTTATGCCATCTCACATGGACGCATCTGCACAGAACTTGACTCATAAAGGAGGCCCCACAGTGAATTCTGCCATTGATGGAGATACCAGGTGACTAGAGATAACAGGTGACTACCTGTTGCCGTCTCAGTTTGGTACCTGGTTTATGGAAAGTCCTCCCAGTGATGGTTGGAAAGGTATCTCCCTTTCTGGTAATGCAGAGGGGGCTTAAGTGAGTTCCAATCTGCTTTTGATTAAGCTTTTATTGTTTGATATGCTATTATTCTGTGTTTTTCTTTTATTATTCTGTCATTGTGTGATTTACTGTATATACTCGTGTATAAGCCGACCTCCGTATAAGCCGAGGCACCTAATTTTACCACAAATACTGGGAAAACTTAATGACCCAAGTATAAGCCGAGCAACAGGAGGAAAGTGTGGCTGGCCTTGTAGCCTCAGGGCCCAATCCTGGGCATGCCTACTCAGAAGTAAGGCCCACAAAGAAGTACCTGAGTCTGAGGAGGGGCTTGGCTGCAGTGGGCCCCATGTCTTGCCTCCACGCACCTCCTCTGCAGCCTGGAGAGCCAGCGCCAGCAGCTGGAGAGGCTGCAAAGCATCTGAGGGCATGCGCTGGAGGTTGCGCCCATCATTTTTCTTAATTTTTTTTACTGACCCGCGTATAAGCCGAGGTGGGTTTTTGGGCTCATTTTTTGGTCCCAAAAAACTAGACTTATACGCGAGTATATATGGTAATTTTTGCTTTGTAATGATCACTTTTCAGTTGTGGGCCATTTTGAGCTTCATTTTGAGGCTAGAAATGGAAGGGTACGTAATCTATAAAAATAAATAACATAAGGATGATTCAGGTTGTGGAATCTTCATTTGCTGATTAAAACCCCAAGGAACTCACAAGATTAGAATATTTGCATGGTTCTGGTTCTTATATTATAGGACAAAATATTATAGGACAAAAAAGAACAATATGGTTCTTATTTATAAGTGTGAAGGCTATACCAAAAGCCAGAGGTATAGCTTTGAATAAACTGCTTCCATACTTCAGCTTTGGATAAACTGCTTTAATATCCTAAATAAAATGTCCCACAATTGTAAAAACATGGCTGTTTCCTAGGCAGCTTATCTTAATATGATATAAAAATGAGGCAGTAAAAATGTGGAGACATAAATAGCAGGAAAAACAATTATTATTTAAGAGGGAATAAGCAGCACGACCCCTTTCCGAGAAAATCCAATGCAGCACCAATCCTGTCTTCAAAACAATAATTTTGTCCTCTCAAAAGAGCAGCAGGGAAAGGAAAAGTTAAACTGGAAAGACAAAAAAAGGTCTATAATCTGGCTCATTAACCATTTAATCCATAGGTGGTGTGACAGGGCCACCTAATGGGTTTCAAGATGCACATTTTCGCCCGTCCCTGCCCACTGCCCTGTCCCAGTTCCGCCCATTGCTCCGCCCACCACATGCTCTGAAAGGCTCCCCTGTGGCCACTGAAGCCCCCCCTCCGGCCTCATGAGTCCCCCCTCAGCATCACCACAGCATCTCCGCCCCCCGCTGCCTCTGGAGACCCCATGCTGCTCCCCCACTGCCTCCACCCTCCCAGCCCAACCAGGTATGTAACTCCCCCTACTCCCAGGAAAGTGTATTAGGTTTGCAGCCAAGCCTCCCTACTCAGAAGTAAGTCCTTAGCCTGCAATGGGACTTACTCCCAGGAAAGTGTATTAGGTTTGCAGCCAAGCCTCCCTACTCAGAAGTAAGCCCTTAGCCTGCAATGGGACCTACTCCCAGGAAAGTGTATTAGGTTTGCAACCAAGCCCTCCATCCCCCAGAAACTCCCCCACTAGCCCTGCCAGTATCCACCACCCCCAGAAACCCCTCAAGTGTTTTAAGCCTATTTTAAAATGTCCTACATTCTGTCCTACATTTCGGCTTTGCGGAGTAGGAATTTTGGCCTTGGGGTAGGAATTTTGGCGTTAGGGTTCAGGGAATTCTGGGTTTGGCGTCTGGTCACCCTGTCACCACCAGAAGGTCACGTATGCCACGGGTAACTACTCAGTAGGAAATATACCATGGAAGTGGCCTTTGGAACAAACCTTTTTAATGACAGGTTCCTAAAGGCAGAGCTCTCTGTTACCTTTAATTTTTAATGAAGAAAACAGAGGAATAAAGTCTATAGAGGACAATGCCTTCACTCCACCAAAGCCAGGCAGTTTTCAATGCCATGTTATTATTAACAAATGTCAAGTTGCTGTCTGTGTGGGTATCGGTATGAGGTCACAGGACATTCTTCAATGCCTTGGTTTACTCAGTACCTAAATGGAAGAATTTGGAGTACCCCATAGACATTAGCTTCAGTTCCATCATGGAAGAGAGGTGCCATACAAACACAATGAATTGCCTCCAGGGATGATCTTCTGCCTCCTATTTTGAAGTCCATCCAGCCTCTTACCCTCTCTGGTATCATCCCCCAAAGCATGCTGATTTGCCTTCCCATAATGTTGCTGGGAATGCAATACCATGGCACTGGAATACAAATGGTGTGATGGCATTGGCCAGAAGCAGGAATATTTTCAGTTACAGCACATGCCAGGATGTAAGATTGCCACTTGTGGTGAAAGTCCAATTATTGTTGCAAGCACGTTTGGAAGAAATGGGTTCTTGACAAAGCAAAAGTAAAGAAACAACTAGACACAAACACACTCACACAAAAGGAAGGAAAAGGCTCTGAGAGCCTTAAGGGCGTTTTATAAATTATAGAAGCATGCTTTTAAAAACTGGTAAACAGGAACATTCCATGCATTATTAACAGATACCCAGTCCAGACTTGTGTGTGTGTTTACTTGGAAGTAAATCCTGTCAAGTTTAATGGGCCCAACTTTCTAATAAATACCTTTTGGATTGCATCCAATATTATTTCCAAAAGAAATTATTGGAATGGGAGCAGCAGACAACATATTTCAAAGTTGTTGGGTATTGCATTAGGACCAGGAGCTCAGATTGATGCTCTTACATTAGAGCATCAAGTAACAAACATTACTTTTTAAATTGTATTTATCACAAATAGAAAAACCTATGTGACTTCTAGACAGATTCTACCCTGTGAAACTGATCATTAAAAGTAACATCCAGCAGATACACAAGCTCTGTTCTTATTCCAAATAACAAAAAAATCAATAGTTCTGTTTCCCTCCAGTAGGCACACATACACTCCATGGAATGTACAACTGTGATGCTTCCCACCTCCTGGTTCTGCCTCTGGCAGCCTATTTCTCCGTTATGCAGTTCTCTGCCGCCCTAAGAAACAGGACTAGATGAACCTTTGGCCTGATCCACTGCAGGCTCTTCTAATTTTATGCCTCTCTGCAGTTAGCTTCAATATTCCTTCTGTAAAATATTGTCCCCCACCTCACATCAAACCTTTTTGTGGATTGTTACAAAGATGCCGAGGGTTGGTGAGGCTGCAGTCGTTCCATTAGAGATTCCCACTCATTCCCCCTACCCAATGCTAATGCTTTTTCAGATGAAGTACAGGTCCAGCCTTGTTCTACACTGATTTTTATAGGATTTGACTTGGCATGAATGACAACTGCAAATCAGTTATAAAAACTGCTTTTTTTACTGTTGTAGAGAGACAGTCATGCAAGCAATCATTTCATTCTTTACTCCCAGAATCAAACCCCTGCAGGTATTGAGGTACTACCTTATTCCAACAGGTGCAATGGAGGAGAAAGAAACATAAAATTGGGTCTTTAAACCTATTTTTCCTTTGTTTTTTGCTATACATGATTTTTTTTATCCACTGGAGGTTCCGAAATGGACCTTAGTGGATAGACAGGGACACCTTGATGTGCACCTCATCTTGGGTGAGACCCAGGAAAATTGCCTCCATAATTAAAAAAAGAAAAGATCCATACTGTGTACTTTTAACTTCATCCAAATAAATGGGGCTTTCTTGCCAGATCAAATGCATGGGGAACCTAAAATTAACTATTCTTAGGAGTCCTAAGAATTGAACAGGCTTTTTATTTGGCAGAAGACCCTCCACCCTTGCTTTAACTAATTACAATTAATGAATATTAATTCATTAATTATATGAATTCTTACAATTAATGAATATAATGAGATCCACTCATTGGGGCTGGATGGAAGGGAGCAGAAGGTGGGGCTTGGATCCAACAGTTATGTTGGAATCTCGTCTTACTTCCCGGGCAGCCGAGAGCAGCCTTCTGCTCAGACTTAAGCCACCAGTCTGAGTAGACCCACTGGAGATGCTACAGTTCATCCATGGGAAAGGAGATGCGCCTCCCCTTCTCTTCCCTGTAGTAGGTGCAGTCAGTTCCAAAACTTGTGTTGGATACAGCATAGTCTTTTTGTTCCAGCACAAGTCAAGATTGTTAGGTATTACCATTGTAAGGTATTACCATTGTCATTTTTAGAACAAATTGGTGGTAGAGATCCTCATTTGTACATACTTTCCTACAAGTGCTATGTACAGTGATGGACAAATAAAATGAATTTGCTGAAACTGATTCTGCTTCTTTTTTCCCCTCTTGAAATCTTTTTTTTCTCATCCATTTTATAATTCTAACATGAATCCATATTTGTCCTATTCAAATTCCTTTTGTTGCAAAATATACTGCATCTGTGCTTTGTATCTCTTGTGTTTCTGAATGAAACCTCTGCTACGGATGGTAGCAGCGCTTTCATGAACTTATACCAGTAAAGCATCCTGTGAAGGCCATGCCAATCTAGCAGAGCCCAGCTATCAAACTCAACCCCAGCTCACCTTTTCACATGCTGGTGTATGAGACTGCAAAACACGTGTCCCATATCTGCCTCCATTGAACCCAGGCAGACGAGGATGTGTTATGGCAGACCACCGTAGCAAAGGCTGGGGCTGATGTGGAGTTGCTCTCATAGGTTGCAATCCTAAACACAACTTCCTGGGAATAAGAACCATTCAACACAATGGGGCTTACTTCTGAGTAGACACAGTTAGGATTGTGCTCATAGCCACTTACCTACATCATTTCTTTGCACACTTTCAGCCCATCTTAACTCTCAAATCAGCCACTAGAGCAAACAGAAAGCCTTTGTCACTGGATCAGTTTCTGTTGGGATCCTCTGAGTTCTGTTTCCTGGCTCAGTCAAGGGACCACAACTTTTGAAATAAAAAATTGACAAGCCAAATAACTTTCTTTTGTTGTTGTTCAAATGGCACAAAGGGAATTTCACCAGCTTATGCAAATTTCCCTGACTTGCACTCTTAAAAGCACAGAGAAAAGTTATTGTTTTTTGAACCAATAACCCCAATATCCCTTGAAAAAATGGTGCAGGTCAGATTCCCCAAAGTTGGGTGCAGAGGCACCAAGGTTATAAGTTTAGGGGATCCCCAAAGTAGGGTACAGAGGCTTCAAGGTTATGGGGAGATCAGCTAGCTTGTTCTCCCCACCTTGCATAAACACAAATGACTTCCATTTTAAGGAGAAAGTCAGTATTGAACTCTCTTGCTTAGATCAATAGGAATTGGAATGTAATAAGCTTTCATTATGTATTTTTGGCCAACTTCCAATGCAATCCTAAGCATGTCTACTCAGAAATAAGTCCTGTTGTATTCAATAGGGGGCCGACTTCCAGGAAAGTGTGCTTAGGATTGTAGCCTTCTTCAGTTAGCTTCCTTGATCAATGGAATTTTTATTGTGTTTCTTCTAGGTCAACCTCTTTTCTTAAAAGGTGACAAATGACTTCTTCCCTTGTTGGCAATGATCTTAATTTATATAAACCAGGCCATTCTCTTTTATACGAGTTTTAGAGGCTAAACTTCTCCCTTGCTGCTATTAACATCTGAAGATACTTTTTGTCACCCAGTTCTCCTATGAGGGCACTCCAAGTGATTTAGTTTTTCAATTAATTCTATCCATTCTTGTTACAGGCCAACATACCAATTAGTCAGGCCCAGCAGACCCCTTCAGAAATAACCACTACAGAGGCATGAGAATAGTTGATCTCAAAACAGATCTGAAAAGCTTATTACCAGTTTTGCACTTAACTGTTAATTCTATGCAAGTAAGTGTTTGGATCTACATCTTGCCACACAACACCCATCTGTGGTCAGTCAGTGGTATTAGTTTAGTATTTTTGTACAGAAGACTCAGATTTGCAAGTCCATGTTAATGGTACTACCTCCCCAAGCTTAAAGCCCTTCACACACTACCAGGAGATCCATACAATCCAAGGCAATTATCTAGGTTTAAGTAGAAAGTACACAAAGGAGCCTGTTGAACATTTCTGGTTTGTTCAAGACTACTAACCACAAGATACTGAAAACTGTCTAATATAGCAGGTACCCATGGAAGCTGCTGCTTTTCCTCCATTTTAATAGCATGGCCCCAGAGAAGGAATATTATCTGAAGGACAGCTTAATGCTCAATATTTCTTTTAGGGAGTTCTAGGGCACAATTCTAATCAATTTAGACTACCACAACTCACCCATCTCCCCAGTACATCTCCCTGGACACTCCCAGACCAGGCCAGGATTGTGCCAGGACTTGTGCCAGCCTAACCAGGGGGTTAGGATTGTACTGTTACTCTTTAACTAAGGCTGCAATCCTAAAGAAACTTTCCTGGGAGTAAGACCCATTAGACACAATGGGGCTTACGTCTGAGTAGACATGGTTAGGATTGTGCTCTTTGGCCCATATCCTAAAGTCAAATTAAGCCCTTTGCTCCAGAGCAGTTAATGTGACTTTCCATAACACTAGAGGGTGACGTACCTGCATGGACCCGTAACTGCCATGGATTTTGCCATAAGTCTTTGCAGAGGGGTAAGAACAGTGACAGGATCCACAGGATTGTGTTGCCAAGGGGGGATGAAGAGGGGTGTTTCCACTTACTTTTATTGACGTATGGCTGCAGCAGGGTCCAGGAGGTACAGAAAGCCCTACAGTGCCCTCCTCAAGCTCCAAGGCTTGGAATCTTTGAACAGAGCAAATAGGAAGTGCTTTGAGATTTCTCTCCAAGTCTTGGTGCGTTTGTGGATGACTGCGCAGGACAACCTGCACCTGTACCTGCTGTATTATACAGTTAGGTTTTCAGTACCAGCAAACTGTCTAACTATACTAGACAGTTACAGTTTTCAGTACTATATTAGACAGTTAGGTTTTGAGTGTTAGGGCTGGAGGCTTCAGAGACATAGGCCTATATCCTAAAGTGAAATTAAGCAATTTGCTCCAGAGCAGTTAAGATGACTTTCCATAAAATAACACTAGAGGGTGATGTAACTGCGTGGACCTGTAACTCCTATGGATTTAGCCCATAGAGTGCATGTTCGACCACCCTGGGGTGACATGCATTCTGGGGATGATGCGCTAGCCATCGCAGTAGGTGACGCGCACTCTTGCAGTGCCCCTCACATAGGTTGATGGCTAAGAACACACCATCATCTGTATGGAGCTACTGTCATATTTTAAATAACAGTTCTTTCCCAGTGCACATATAATTTAGGCCAGGCATAAGAGGTCTCCCAAAAACAGATAAGCAAGGAAACTTGCAGGCATTCCCCCACCAAAATGAAGTTAAAAATTTAAGCAATAAACAGAAAAACCCCATAGAAAGGGTTTTTGGAATGGGTACAAATATACCTAGGTGTTCTAACATTAGGCTGTATCCTAAATTTAGTCCATCACAACTAATACAGTATCAAATGCATGTGTACTCACGAATGTAGTATCACAAAGTCCACTGGACTTGCTCATGAGTGAACCCACTGAAATAAACCACAGGAGAAGACAAACTTCTCTTTCAGAAATCCAAGTGATACAAGTTTAACGGAACAAAGTATGTGCACACTGTAGTACAAAATGTGTCAATGTAGAACCCTTTCCCCTCCAAACAGGCATTTTCTGTTTCCTGAAAGAAAAGAGTTCTGTGACGCCTTGTTTAAGAATAAAAGTATTCCACATAATTTAAATTCTTTAATGTCATTCTCTACCAAGGAATCAATTCACCGTTGACCCAACAGAGATACAGAACGGAAACTATGACTCCACGTATTTAAAGGAGAAGATACTTAAATAGGTTAAGCTACACCACAAACATCCCAGTTTAATTGTACTCGTTTCTGATCAGATCTAAGTTACAGTAGCAGCTTTTTGTTCTTCCACAGAAGGGACAGAGGATGCCACATGTACACAGCTGTGCAAATTGTGTTCCCAGGGTCAGAACAACTACCTCCTTTTTCCTGCTCCGCTTTTTCCTGCTTTGCTGCTGCTACCACTTGACTTGCCAGACGACTTGGAAGAGAACAGTCTTGTCATGAACTCGGACACATCAGGGAGCTCATGGTTAGAATTTAACATGTTCATCGATTGCTCCATTTCCTAAACATGCACAAGAAAGCAGAATGTGTAAGTGAAAATCTAAAGCTTTGTTTTCAAAGAGTATATTTCTATACATCCAGCGGGTTACTTGTATCTCAGTGGTTATACCATTTGGCAGCTGCTGTCTACAATATACCCCCACTACAGACTCCTTTACACAGCCAAAGCCTAATTTAAAACTACAAAAAGCTAAACGTTATATAGCAGATGAGAAGAATGATCTAAAAGCAAAAAGCACAGACAACCATGTCTAAAGTAGCTGTACAGGACAAATACTTACTACCTAAACTTTTTATATTTTTAAATGCTGCTGGAATATCTCCTAATAATCCATATAATGCTCTCCTACTCAAAATGTTCATGATTTAAAGATGTGCACATTAAACACTAAACTAATTTTATTTTTAAATGTTTTGCACAAGTAAGCGCTCTGGATAAGTTTGTTTTCTTCCAGTCATTGTTTTTATTTAAATACCTTTTGGCAACTACCTGAAATTGGCCTGGGCCTTTTCTCCATAAGAAACTGATCCAACTGTAGCTTATGCCATAATGGCGTAGATAATTTCAAATAATTAGAAAAAATTAACGAGAAAAAAGTTGTCAACAAAAAATGTTTCCTATATTCCAGCCTATCCAACTACCTTCACAGAGGGTGCAAACCCAGGAACTCTGTCAATTGTTTATAATAGCCCGTATGTTGGTACACATCAGCAATTGGACGCAGCCCAGTACTGTCTAGGCCAGTGATTTTCAACCTTTTTCATCTCATGACACACTAACAAGGCAATGAAATTGTCAAGGCATACTATCAGTTGTTCTTACCATTGACAAGGCACACCAGGCTGTTCAAATCCCTCAATTTTCCTATTACCATATTTTTCACTATATAAGGCGCACTTTTTAAACCCCCCAAAAGGTGTGCCCTATACCGCGCATGCTGGCCGACTGAGGGTCTCGTGCGGCCATGACGCCGCCTCATGCAGCCTGCCCCATTCTGGGACTGGCTAGAGGAGGCGGTGCCATGGGCACATGAGGCTGGGAGAGGCCATGCAATAGCCACCCAAGTCTTGCACGGCCTCTCCCAGCCTCGTGCGGCTATTGTGCTGCCTTCTACCATAACCTAAATTTATGGCTATAACCTAGATTTAAAGGAGAAAAAATTTTTTTCTCTGTTTTCCTCTTTTAAATCTAGGTGCGCCCTATACGGAAGGGTGCCCTATACACAAAAAATATGGTAATTAATGACTCCCCAAATTCCCACAACACACCTGAGGACTATCCACGGCATACCAGTGTGCCACGGCATACCAGTGTGCCATAGCACACTGGTTAAAAATCACTGATCTAGGCAGTGGGTTTGACATTTTTTTGAGCTGTTTTTAACTTCTACTACATATTTAGCCAATCTACAAGCACTGGATTTTAACCAGTATAACATGAAAACTGGGACCTGTAAAAAACTACTGCAGACAATGGTCTTTCAGAGGGAAAAAAATCAATACCAACTGAAACCCCCAAAGCAGCAGCCAAAGAAAGACAGCAAACACTGCTAGACAGAGAAGATTAGTAAACACCTTGAATCTCCATTTTGTTCTAGCCTTCCGCTATTCAGCACAACGCATGGTGAAAGGACAATAAATTAGGATAATTTAATGAGTTTCATATTTTAACTTCAAATTATACTGGGTCTGTCATAGCAGAATAAGACAAGGATGGGAATTTTTTTTTTAACTGAGATAGACAATAGAAGGAGAGGACAATATAAACTGACAATACTTACATTGACTTTCATGCAACAAAGAATGAGATTATTAGCCTGTTTCTCTGTAACCCAAAATTAGTAATGATGTTTTCATGACAGATCAGTGATCCACACATGCTGCAAAGATCACAGCTCTGTGTTTAACCAAGAATCAAAGGAGCCACCCAGAAATAAAAAGATTGTAGAAAAATGTGCATATCCCACACAAAGACATACAGGTCCAACCTTGTTATACATTATTTTTAATACAGATTTGACTAAACATGAATGGCCACTCCAAATCACAGTTGGAAAAACTGCTTTTCTTCTGTTATAGAGGGGCAGTCAGGCAAGCAGTTGTTCCATTTTTCAGTCCCAGAATCAAACCCCAATGGATATTGAAGCGCTATCTTATTCACAAGCACAATAGAGGAGCAGGAATCCTGGAAGTGCATCTTTAAACCTATTCTTCCATTGTTTTCTTTATATGCTGATATTTTTTTATCCAAGAGAGGTTCCAGGATAACAAGGAACACCTAGTAGATAACAAGTACTGGTCTCCCTCGGTTGTCACCTCAAAAAGTTTGGCTGAAGTTGAGTGCTGCAATACACACTGTTATTCCCAACATATAACATAAACGCAGACTGGACTTTGACTTTCGTATGTATATGAAAGTATATATCCTATCTCTCTTCAAAAATGGTATGAAGAGGCACCGGGGTCTTCTCTATAGGGTTGCTGTCTGTGCAGGGCTGCAAGGCTTAGAGAAACTCCTGGTCCTTTTTTCAGATGTGAACAGAATACTGTTCAGTGACTGATGTTGTTTCTCAAACCCTTTTTGGTCTGTGCTTGTAGTAGAGGTTTGTTTTATTCTAAGAGACAATCAAAAACACTAAAGCTTGTGAAAATTACTCACCCGTCTCATATCAGGATCACTTGTGTTGACAACTTTAGGCAGCAATACAAAGATTAGTAATGGAAGAATCATCATCATAACCTTAAACAGAAAAAAAAATCAAAGAATGTTATTTACTTCATAAGCAGCTCAAGCCCTGGGGCTGCTGCAAGGAACAGCAGCATATAAACGTCTGCTGCTGTATCCACTGGGGCCAGGGAAGCTGTTGTAGTTTACTCAGGGTAAGGCAAAAAATGTTCTCTTACCCTTTGTTGAGCCCAGGAGGCTCCAATTTATCTCCCAGGAGCTGTGTCAGCTCTTGAACTGGCACAGAATCAAGAAGGATTGTGTTGTGCTCTGCAGCCTGGGGGCGGGGGGCACACATAGGATTTTTGGTGGCAGCCTCTGTGCCATCTGCCCTCCTTTCATGGCCTGGACCCCTGTCCCATTGCCCAGTTCTGTCCCCTCCCCACCTTCTCCTTGCCCTCATAGGTTTCACAGCTCACCAGCAGTATTCATAGCTGGACACCCTGCATCATCATCTTTCCGATGCTGATGCCCAGCAGAGACAGACCCTAGCCTCAGTTCCCACACCATGTCCTCTCCACCAGTATAAGAGTGCCTTTCGGCACATTTATGACTGCAAATGCCAATGCATCCACACGTTTAACTGACCAAAATCATTCCAGCCAGCAGTATTGCAACCCACCCTGAAGGATGAGGTATGTTGCAAAACTGGGAACCACTTGACATGTTAACACATTTCTGTATTCAAAAAATTTTTAAGTCGTGTACTCCAACGTTCTTCTCTTTTTGTTCTGCAAACAGATTCTTAATGTAATTTTATATCTGCATTGCTTCATAACAATTCTGTTTTCCTAGTCGGCTGTAGTACCCGAAATCCCAGTTCAACAGATGTACTGTAACTACTAAAGCTTTCTCTCTGGAGTCATCTCTAGTACATCCCACAGTCTGCTTGAAGAGAAGCTCTACATCCCTCTAGAAAAGACATAACTAGAAAATATGTTCAGTGTGCAATCCTGTTCATTGTCTAGTAAAGCTGAAGCTTTATGAAATCCCAATAGACTTATGGGACTAAGGGCAAAATCCAGAAAAACTACAGGGAGTCCTTGCTCCGGTGTAAGAACAACTTACTCTGTATTCCAATATGAATTTCCTATAGGTTTTCGCTAGATGGTGCAGTAACTACGGGTGCATGTAAAGTCTCTTACATGCTCCCATAGTTACTCTGGATTTGGGGGGTTAGGCTAAAATCCAGATGAACTACGGGACTTCTTACACCAACGTAGTTACGGTGCCATAGGGAAACCTATGGGAAATGCACAGAGCAATCCAGAGTAAGTGCCTCTTATGTCTTCCCGGAGTTACTCAGGGATTGAAGGGTTACTTTTGAGTACGTATGCATGAGCCTGGGCTCTGACTGTTATTAAGAAGGGCCGAGAAATAACATTTTGGAATGTAGATATTAAATAGATAATCATCCACAAAGAAATGTATGCTTTAATACATACCATGGGGTTCATTAAGAAATCTGTCCATCCCCAAGATTCTCTCTTTATGAAGTAAGAAGGGGGGCCAGACGATTTCATCTGAAGAGGGTATGGCAGCCTCACTACTTCTGATGTTTTGATGTAATTCACATACCTTGCTCTGAAAAGAGAAAAAGTAAAATTTTTTATAACGTAGTTTCCCCAAATTTTGACAAGTTACCCTAGTTTAGCCTAATCTGTATTTAAGCTATAATGCTGTGAACCAATGAATAATTTAAATTACCATATTTACTCGAATATAACGCCCACCTTCTTCAGCCAAATTTACCATAATCTACAAAATTGGGGTGCACATTAGATTCAAGTATATTCAAGTTCAGTGTTTAGTTTAACAGTAACTAATTAAAAAACGTAGTATAGACCCACTGTTGTATAAAGTAGTGCAATTAGGTAACAATCATAATATAAGCCCATTGTCATATTATTATTGTACAATTCATTGTTTATAGCTGTAAAATTAAATTTTGCACCTGCTTTGTAGAAGTGCATTACAATCCCACATAAGCATTTTTTAAAAAAATCTCAAGTCTTTTAAAATCAGGGTGTACATTAGATTTGATGGCACATTAGATTTGAATAATTAGAATAAATTGTGCACAAGGGAATTAATTTGGCTCAGTATTTTATTTGTAAAATGGCAACTTACCTCATTTTCCCTTTTGAAGTGATATCCACTCGTACGGGTTCAAATTTATAAGCTGGTGATATAACTTCAACCACATATGATCCCGAAGGAATATCGTGAACCACAAAACTTCCGTCCGTCCTATTAAAATAAAGGCCAACATAAACTTAATTCCACCACAAAAGTGATAATATTTAACCATGGCTGTTTTAAGTCTCACTCAGAACATATAGAGAGGCCTATTGAATCAAACCAGTGCCACTCAGTCCAGCAACCTAGAACATTATATTTACCAAGAGTGAAATCACCACTCCTATGAAACAAGTCATACTGCAATGATATATTGCGCATTGCAAACCAATGTATAAATGAGAAAGCACATTGTGCATGACATGAATGCAATTTCCCTGTTAACATCTCAGCTTAGCCATGAATCACCAAGTGATGTGTAATATGAGATGCTCCTCTTTGCCTCTCCTACAGAGTGCTTATAAGTTCCACCAAGATAATACACAAGAGTCTGGATGGTGTATTGGCTCTGGAATTCTCTTAGGCTCCAATCCTGACCAGTTTAGGCTGGCCTAACACAACCTTCCCATGGTGGTGTGGGGGTGTCAACGCATGCCTGAGCATTGGCCTAACCCCCTCCCCACAAGAATGAGGCAGAAGTGCTTTACAGCACTGTTGTGACACCAAAGTATAGGACTTATGCCTGGGTTTAGGCTAGCCTAATTAGAGGTTGCAGCCTTAGGAAGATCTAGGCTCAAATTCTTGCTTAGCCATGAAGCATCCTGAGTGCCTTTAGTCCAGTCTCTCTCTCTCTCTCTCTCTCTCTCTCTCTCTCTCTCTCTGAGCATCATCTACTTCATGGGGCAAAAGGAGGGCAAAAGGATAGGAGGTCCTAATAATAATAAATAAATAATAATTATATTCATCACAAGGGCTGCAATCCTAATCATACTTTCCTAGGAGTAAGACTGATTTAACACAATGAGTCTTACTTCTGAGTAGATAAGACTAGGATTGTGCTGTAGATTATCCAAAAACCAATTCATTAAAACCATTTTTAATTAAGCAATTAATGATGCTATCAAAAGCTGAACACACCTATACACACTTTCCTGGGAGTAGGCCCGACTGAATACAATAGGACTTCTGAGAAGACATGCTTAAGATTGCACTGCAAAAGGACTAATTCGTTGCTAATTATTAATTACTAATAATTATAGTATATAAATTAATAGTGGTATTAGCATTATTAGTAATGATTTTATTAGTGTTATTTAATATTTCTCATCAAGTGATAATACTACTATTATTAATAATAAGCCACTATTTCTTATTACTAGCAACAAATATTAATTATAATAATTATTAGTAATAATTGCTAATTATAAATTGGTAAATTTATAATTATTAGTTATTATTATAAATTTATATATTTATGTTATTAATAACATATGTATACATATAAATATAAATTTTGTGTAATACATCTATAATTAAGTACAACATATGTGTTGTATATACAGTATATACACTGCTCACAAAAATTAAAAGATATTTTATTGCTTCATATTCATTTTGAAATATTCCAATTTTTGTGAGCAGTGTGTATGTATATATGTGTGTGTGTGTATACACACACACACACACACACACATATATATATATATACATAAATACACACACACACATATACAGGAAGGTGGAGAAAAAATCCTTTAAAAAATATAGTATATATAATTAGTAAATTGTAAATTTCTGTAAATATTAGTATATTGAATAATCTAAAAAAGTAAAATATGATTAATTTATAACTACAATTAATGTATAAGTGCGTTATTAATGTATAACTTAACCATATTAATTAAAAGGTCTGATTGATGAATGAATTGCAGAGTATATTAATTATCAGGGGTTGGTGAAAGGGAGGGCTGTGCTGAGGGGCTGAATGAGGTCTTGATGAAGGGCTCATTCATTCATTGCTGGTGTGTGGTGGGGTGGTGTGGGGTGGGAGTGTGTGTGATGTGTGGTGTATGTGTGTGGGGGCTGTGGGTGTGTGTGGTGTATGTGTGTGGTATGTGCGGGGGTGTGGGTGTATGTGTGTGGGGGATGTGGTGTGTGGGGGGGCTGTGGGTGTGTGGGGTGGGTGTGGGGGGTATGTGGGGGGCTGTGGGTGTGGGTGTGGGTGGGGGGCGGTGGGTGTGGGTGGTGTATGTGTGTGGTATGTGCGGGGGTGTGGGTGTATGTGTGGGGGGGATGTGGGTGTGGGGGGTGTGTGGGGGGGCTGTGGGTGTGTGGGGTGGGTGTGTGGGGTGTGTGGGGGGCTGTGGGTGTGTGGGGGTGTGGGTGTGGGGGGTATGTGGGGGGGCTGTGGGTGTGTGGGGGGTGTGGGTGTGGGGGGTAGGCAGACCTTTTAATTAATATGGTTAATATGCGGGGGGGCTGTGGGTGTGTGGGGGGTATATGTGTGTGTGGGGTGTGGGCTGTGTGTGCGGGGGGCGTGGGGGGGGCTGTGGGTAGGGCCTAGCCTGAGGCTCACTTGAGGAATCCGACGTGCTCCTCCCCGTCGACCAGGACTCTTGCAGCGGCCACCCAGTCCTGGGGCTTCAGGCCCGGCACCACCGCCCGCCCCTCGATCCTGAAGCGCTCCCCGGCCCCGCCAGCGCCCCCCGCCGCCTCCCCCGCCACGCCGCCCGCAGGCCCCTCTGCGGCCCACAGGCCCTCCGGCACCAGCACCACCAGCAGCAGCCCCAGCAGCAGCAGCGCCATCGCTCGCGGAGGAAGCGGGGAGGGAGGGAGGCTGCGGAAGGAAAGAGACGCTGAGGAAGACTCCTCCGCGCAGGCGCCAGGCCCGGGAGGGCCCAGGAGGAAGGCCCAGGAGGAAGGCCCAGGAGCCCCAGCACCACCTCAGGCTCCCCAGCCCTTCAGGGCTCCCTCAGCCGCCGCCCCCCTCACTCCCTCCCTCCCTCCCTCCACACTCTCCCTCTCCTCAGACAACCACCTCCAACACCCTCCCTCTCTACAAACACCCACACACACACTCATGCACACACACATGTACACACACACTCATCAATCACACACATCCATTCAAACATACACACCCCTACAAAGATACACAGATACACACACATATACAAATACACACATCCACACAAACACACACGTACAAACATAGACACATATACACACTCATCAATCACACACATCCATTCAAACATACACACCCCTACATAGATACACAGATACACACACATATACAAATACACACATCCACACAAACACACACGTACAAACATAGACACATATACACACTCATCAATCACACACATCCATTCAAACATACACACCCCTACATAGATACACAGATACACACACATATACAAATACACACATCCACACAAACACACACGTACAAACATAGACACATATACACACTCATCAATCACACACATCCATTCAAACATACACACCCCTACATAGATACACAGATACACACACATATACAAATACACACATCCACACAAACACACACGTACAAACAGACACATATACACACTCATCAATCACACACATCCATTCAAACATACACACCCCTACATAGATACACATATACACACACATTTACAAATACACACATCCACACAAACACACACGTACAAACATAGACACATATACACACTCATCAATCACACACATCCATTCAAACATACACACCCCTACATAGATACACAGATACACACACATATACAAATACACACATCCACACAAACACACACGTACAAACATAGACACATATTCACACTCATCAATCACACACATCCATTCAAACACACACCCCTACAAAGATACACATATACAGATACATCCACACAAACACACATGTACAAACAAACACGCTAAAGTACACACTCATAAATCATAAATAAAGGAGGTTTATTGTTATTGCACACAAATATGCAACACAATTCAGGGTTTTTAGGGGGGAGTTTTAGGCAGGTGTTTGAGGATTGCAGTGTGTGTAATGGGTCTGGTCTCTGAGTGTTTTTGTAAATTTCGCTGTACGTGTACACTGTGTATACACCTACAATGACAATAAATTATTATTATCAAATAGAATAATAATAGAACAATAATAGCGTGCGCCAGCTTGGGAGCACAGGAGGGAGACATTCTGTAACACAAGAGTGTTACAATGCCAAGTGGAGGGATGGCAGCACAAATGTTTAGCAATTTAGTGCCAACCATCAATGAAACATGCTTTTCCATGGGCATTGGTGGCACCAGGTAGTGGATACCAGCAGGCACCATAAGGCAGCAGGCACCACCAGGCGTCACTAGAAATTGAACAGTGGGGCACTGGGCACCACCAGGCACTAGCATTCCTACCAGGTACTGGGCATCATGCCAGGCATCACCAGGCACAGGTAGGCCCCACTGGGCACAGGGCAACCCTACTGGGTACTTGGCATCAACAAGCACTGGGCACAGGACACTACTGGGTATCCAGGCATGACTGGACACCACTGGGCAGCAGACAGCAGCAGTGATGGGCATCAAAGAAATTAAGAACCGGTTCTCTGTCCATCTGGCAGCCACTTTTAAATGGCTATTTTTAAACTTTATATGTACTATCTCTTGTTAAGAACCGGTTCTATAGAGTAGGTGCGAACCTGCTAGAGCCCACCACTGGACAGCAGGCACCACTTGTCAGCTGGCACCACCATCAGGCATGACCGGATAGTAGGCTGCAGGCACCAGTGGGCACCTTCAGCATCACCATGTATCGGGCATTCCTACCAGGCACCACCAAGCACAGAGCACCTCACCAGGGATAAGGTACAGGCACTGGTAACACTGGACACCAGATGCCAGGTACCACTGGGCATCGGGCATCCCTGGGCACTGGCATCCCTGTCAGGAAGCAGGCACATCTGGGCACCGTGCTTTCCTACCAGGCACTGAGCACCAGGAACCACTGTGCACTAGGTACCACTGGGAGGCAGAGGGCACCACTGGACACCACGCACCAGGTGCATCAGGTACCAAAGAGGTTCTTAGTGGGTCATAAATCACAAAAGGAATATGGTCCAAATTTCATGCTTCTAGGGCCAGGGGTTGGCACAGGTCATTGAAGAGTCAATAAATCAGTTTCAATGTTAAGTATAGGGAGGAAAACACATTGCACCCCCTTTCACCCCCTTAAGGCTGAATTTCTAAAAAGGAGCTCTTATTGGGTGCCAACATCACAAAAGGAATTCCCTCCCCAGATCTCACACTTCTAGATCCAGTTGTTTTGATGAGTGTTAATGAGTGAGTGTAGGGTGTGGTTTTATTTTGTCATGTCCTCCATTCTTCTTGGGTGTCCTCCATTTGGGGGGGTGTCCTCTTTTGTGGCTGAGACTTCTGCCCACCTGCAGTTGTGTCTCTCTGTGTATCTGAGTCAAGAGCAGCCAGTGAGAGGCAGAACTTCCCCTTTAGAGTCTCCTGGCAGTGAAATGGTTAAGCAGTGCTGGAACTCACAGTGGGAGGTGGGCGGGATTATGCAAATCACTGGCCAATCACAAGCTTCTCCTTAAAGGGGAAGCAATGAAACTGACCAGATGGACAAAATCCAATCAGATGGGGGAAACTGATCATTGGGGAGGGAGTGCTCTCAGCGGGCAGACTCAAGGGGCATTGGTGGGATCCACTCTGCCCACTGGTGGTGCATGGAAATGTTCACATGGGAGTCAATGCCTTGCATCCCAATCTGGTTCATGTTACTGCTCACTCTGCCAAAGACCTTCAACAACTTATGGACCGCTTTAGCAAAGCCTGCCAAGACTTTGGACTAACAATCAGCTTGAAGAAAACACAAGTCATGGGTCAGGGTGTGGATCCACCTCCCTGTATCACAATCTCTGAACAAGAACTGGAGGTTGTCCATGACCTTGGCTCAACTATCTCTGACACTCCTTAGATACTGAGCTGAATAAACGCATTGGTAAAGCGGCTACTACATTCTCCAGGCTTACAAAGAGAGTATGGCTTAATAAGAAGCTGACGGAACATACAAAGATCCAGGTCTATAGAGCTTGCGTCCTGAGCACACTCTTGTACTGCAGCGAGTCTTGGACCCTTTATGCATGGCAGGAGAGGAAGCTGAACACCTTCCATATGCGCTGTCTCCGACGTATTCTTGGCATCACCTGGCGTGACAAAGTCTCAAACGACACAGTATTGGAACGTGCTGGAATCTCTAGCATGTTCGCACTTCTGAAACAGCGACGTCTACGCTGGCTTGGGCATGTCATGAGAATGGCTGATGGTCGGGTCCCAAAAGATGTCCTATATGGAGAATTAGTGCAGGGAAAGCGCCCTAGACGGAGACCACAGCTGCGATACAAAGACATCTGCAGGAGGGATCTAAAGGCCTTGGGAATGGATATCAACAGCTGGGAAACCTTGACCTCCGATCGTTCAGCGTGGAGGCAAAAGACCCAGCATGGCCTTCTCCAACTGGAAGAGACACTTGTTCGGCAGGCTGAAGCAAAGAGACAGACCCGAAAGCAGCGAAACCTGGGCCTGGGCAGGGGACGGAATTTATTTGTCCTCAGTGTGGAAGGGATGGACACTCTCACATTGGCCTTTTTAGCCACACTAGATGCTGTTTTGGGACTTCCAATCAGAGCACGATACCAGAGTCTTTCGAGACTGAAGCATGCCAATGATAACAAATGCTGATCTACCCAGAGGTTAAGATTGTGTTGACACCTACATGTAAACACACATGCAGGGGTGTAGTGAGGGGGGCTTGGCGCAGTCACTTTTGGAGAGAGTCTTGCTCCATCAAAGCCATTCCAGGTAGGGGGGAGCAGAACAGAGTGGTAATTAATGTAAACTAATTTTCTGTCCCCCAATGCAGTGTCAGAACAGGATGCAATCCTCCCGTCAGAATGTTTGCCCACCCATTCTAGAAAATGGGGTTTTTGTATTAGTACAGCATCCATTGTGGTTTCAGAGGTCGGCAGAGCTAGTCTATCCCTATAGATTTCTTCCTTTACCTTTTGTCCATCCAGAATTTGTCCTGCCACAAAAAGTGATGTTCAATTTTTTAACCTTTTGACTGTTAATATCCAAAATGATGAGTACCTTTGCTCACTATGCATTTCCTAATAATGCAGGGAGACTGTATGTCCACAAAAAGCCCTGGTCTTCTTGTAATTAATAAATTATATGTAATAGTTTTAAATTTAATAAGTAATATGTGTTTAAGGGTGCAATCCTAACTTAGGCCATCATAACTCATTGGTCTTTCCATTCCTGTGGTGATGTAGGGAGGCAAGGGCATGTCTGTGTACTGGTCTAATCCTCCCCAAGAAGTGGTGCACAAGTATCCTATAGCTAGGTTAGTACAGGACTTATGCTGGGGCTTAGGCCGACCTAACTGGGGATTAGGATAGTCAGTGTTTTCTATTCCTAGTTCCCTTAATGGGAAAGGAATCTTCAGTGAAAGAGGAAAAAAAGTACAGTGGCGCCTCACGTAACAAATTTTAATTCATTCCGGAGACATTTTTGTTATGTGAAACATTCTTTACATGAAGCGGATTTTACCATAGAAAATAATGGAAACTCAAGACGATTGGTTCCACAACCGAAAAAATATTCATATAAAAATATTAACTGGATGTAAAAACAATGACAAAACACTGGAATTGAATTCAAAACATGCATTCAATGTTCATGATCCTATGAAGTCTACTTAGGCTGCAATCCTAAAGACACTTTACTGGGAGTAAGCCCCATTTAACACAATGGGGCTTACTTCTGGGTAGACATGGTTAAGAGGCTGGAATCAAAGACACTTTCCTGGGAGTAAGACCTATTTAACACAGTGGGGCTTACTTGTGGGTAAACATGGTTAGGAGGTAGCAATCAAAGATACTTTCCAAGTGTCTCCCCACTTTCTCCTTCTCTTCATCCTGAGCCTCTCTCTCCCCTGCTCCCTTCTGGCTAGCCCTGAGCTGCTTCCCTCTTTTCCACTGCTCTTCTCTCCCTCTGCCCAGTGGACGCCCGGCCACAGGTGGAACAGTGTAGAAGTGTTGCTTTCGCTCTGGGCAGGCGTCCTAGGCAGCCTTGACGCTTTTTTAAAGGGCTGCCAGCCAGTGCGTCTGCCCCAACTGCCAATGAGTGTGTTTGTTATGTGAAGCAGTTTATTATGTGAAGGTGGATCATAGATAAATTTTTGTTTGTTACGTGAAACATACTTTACGTGAGTCGTTTGTTATGCGAAGGCACCACTGTAGAAGGTTTGTCTAACCATAAAACAGTGATAAGTCCCAGCTGTGATCACAGTTTACGTTTTAGTTAGTGTTGAGTGTTGTGTGGCGAATGGGCATGTGTGTTTTCATTTCCAATTCAGAGTAAAGTGGCCTGACTTCTGGTACCTGGCACTGTGGCCCATTTCCTGCAATGACTGAAAAGGTTGTCTGGAAAACAAACAACTTTCTCCAAGGCAGGGATTTTTTATATGGCCAGTGTGCAGTTGCAGCTGCAAATTTGCCTCTCCACATCAAAGGCCTTTCCAGAACCCGTATACCTGATGAAAGGCTGGACTGCTTTTTGTAAACCTTCTAGTCATGGAAGCAGGCAGCGAATTTGCACAGCCCAACCCAGGGACAAAAAAGTAAAACAGGGTGCAATCCAGAGTAACTATGGGGACTCTTTGCTCCAGTGTAAGAACAATTTGCTCTGGATTGCAATATAAATTTCCCATAGGTTTTCACTAGGTGATGCAGTAAGTACGGGTACACGTAATGTCTCTTAGGTGCTCCCGTAGTTACTCTGGATTGTAGGGACACTCACAGAGATGTTTTTCTACCCATAGTCCTTCAACTTCCAAAGAACCAGCTTCTTTTTCGGCACAAGAATACAAAGAAAGAAGTGATAAAAATTCAGAGAATGAAAAAGGGGTGCAAGAGAACAAATGGGGAAAAGATCTGCCAAATATTTTGAGGCTGGAAACATTAGATAAGAGGGAGATATAGGTGAAAATTTAACCAGTAGGCAGTAATTAGAATTTTTAGCTATTTGAATTAGAATTTCTTGTTATATTTCCTTTTCCTTTCCTTGTAGTTTTCCTTAAGTTTTTTTGTTTTTAAGGATTCATATGTATCTTTTAATATTTATTGTTTTTATTTCTATAATACTGTCAAATAAAATCACTAGAGTAATAGAATAATAAAATAAACAGAAGAATAATTTCTAGTTTATTTATAATACCATTGGTTTCTCAGAGGTGGCGCCGTAACTATGTCAACACAAATGTCTCTTACGTCGATGTGAGAGGTTCCATAGTTATTCTGGATTGTGCTGTAAGGCTACAATCCTATTGAGTAAACACCATTGACTATGAGACCTACTTCTGAGTAGACATGCACAGGATTGGGCTCTCTCAGCAGTATGATTATGGCATTATAATTAGTTAAGTGGAGAAAAATGAATACAGTAGCTTGTTCTGATTGTGGTCTACATTAATGTAAAATAAAACATTGGGACCAGTAGTGACCAATAGACATTGCGAAACGACAGATGCTAGGATTCATTGTAACTCCAACCAGATTGTTTGCAGCCTGCAGGTGGGAAAAAAGAGCTTTAAGATTCATAGAAAAATCTGATAATTTAAAACAAGGGTGAAAGAAGAAAGATTGCATTGCTACTCTGATTTTAACAGGCAGTTCTGTCCTCAAGAGGGTTGCACTGGAAGCATTTTTTTTACTTCTAAGATACATATATCACCTTTTCTGTATCAGACGGGTGTGTAATAGTATTAAATCATCTAGGTGATAATGTGGAAGCTGATATGGTTGGAGGTTGCAAGCTATTTTGTGCACCTGTTCTTAACACAATAGATGAAACAGTTTAGCATTTTTATTGTTCGTATTTATCATGTTATCACCTGGCATCATGTTCTTTCTCCATTGCTACATCAGAATTAATTGTCTTTGTTTCGAATAAGCTTTTCCTATTTGGCGCTGCCTTTATAATCTTTGTCCATAAATTTCAGAAATTAAAGTCCTGATAAAATTCAGACAAGTGCTTTGTTTCTAACAATGCTGTTGACCACCAGCATTTCCAGTTTTCACCACAGTTCCAGTCCCTAATCTGTCAGATAAAAGAGGGATTCCTGTAATTATCCTTGTGCATTTCTAAGGCTGCTAACTTTGCGATTAAGCTCTATTAAAAACTTCTGAATATGTATCAAATTGCTTGCAAAATTTACACCAATACCATGAGAAGATAAAGAATACTTAGAATCAGGATGCCTAACATTGCTGACCCAAAATGCATCAGAATTCTTAGTATCCACATTAACCATTCTGGCTTTTTAAAGGCAATCTTTAATTGAGCATCCAGCAATACTGGAAATGGGAATGTGATGCATGTTGCGCCAGCTGTTTCTTTAGGAATCTGTTTAGTATCATTTCAGGATTGCCCAACAGGTTCTCTAGACACCCTCTAGGGAAAAAGCAAACTGGATTTGCAATAACATGCCCCAAATCCTATAGCATAAGAAAAGCAAGTTGTACCGTCTAAAGATTAAAACATCTATTCAAGAACAAGTACAATGACAAAATGGGGTGATAAATGTCAGCACATTTCACCATGGCCTACTGTTAGTGGGTTTAACTTATCAGTCTGAACTATTATTAATAGTGTAAGATGATAGTACAGTGGTATCTAGTTCATGAACAGGAACTTCATCAAAATTTTGCCCCTGTTCATGAACTCTGCCTCAGGTGATGAACTGCTTTGTCACCTGGTCATGGCTTCCTCCAGACCTCAGTCATGTGGTTGTTGCTTCCTCTAGACCTGTGCACACTTGCTGTGAAACAAAATTGACCCTGCAGCTAATAGAAACCCCTGAAGGAGATCCCCCCAATGTCCTTATGGAGGGGGATTCTCCCTCCAAATAATAACCTTGTCCCCAAACACCTTCCTATCCTCCACGTCAGAAGTTGCCTCAAGCAAGGTAAGAGTTCACTCACTTCATACGCTACCGTACCAGTCATACTTTATCTGTACTTTGTGGTTAAAAAAACAAAAACAAGTTCAGAACTATTTCACCAGATTTACACTGAACACTATGGGGAAAATTTTGATGTGGTTCACAACCAATTTCGTTCACAACCAGAGTGCAATTAAGTTTATGAACCAAGGTACATCAATATACTGAGAAGGGGACAGTGGCTGCTGTTGTCATGCACCATGTGAGTGGCCCCTCCCACTCACTGTCAGAGCCATTCCAGGCAACAAGAACACACAGGCGCTTACCAATAGGCAAGCACCTGAGTCTTGTCTGCTCTTGAGACTTCTGGGGGACCAGTGTGAGATATAGGAAGTTGGAATGGATGGGCCTTTGACCTGGTCCTATATGGGTCTCCTAAGTATGTAGCTCAACCCCTTTTTAAAAACAACCTCCTCCATCAGTTTGGTTTGTATGTGACAAACACACATTTCATTTTATTTTAGTGCCCCAAAGGCACTTCAGAAATTTTATTTGGGAAAAAAAAACATTTACTAGTTACATAAAACACAGGTATCAACCCACAAAACTCATCAAGCTCTCATTTTCAAACCGCTGGTGAGCCACAGCAATTCAAACTAAAGTATCAAACTAGTTAGAAAGTATAGCTGTAAACGTTTGTACTGAACAGGTTTCAGTCCTCTTCCAGTTTAAACACTAAGCCAGGAAAATGCAGCGATTATAGTTAGAAGATCTGTGGCAACACTGGTTAGAAGAGGTAGCAGATGTATTGGTTAATTCTGACAAGCACAGGCCTATCCTGGCTGTAAACATTTCTAGAGCAGGAGTTGGAAAATAGTTAGCAAATCTATAATAGAATTTTTGGAGTAGAAGGTGTTATGGATGGGATGAGGGACCCAAGTCAAGTCATTTGATCTCAACATTAAACATAGTACTAACATTTTTATTTAACTGAATGTTATTTAAAATGAAACAGAATATAGTAGCAAAGTGTAGACTATGCTAGGTAACAGAATCACCATTCTGCTGACATTAGTAACCAGCTTTTCTCTGCATTCATATCTAAACTTAAGTAGTCAGTTGGTGGAAATATCCACTTAAATATTTAAGTGTGCAAAATGTTTCAAAATGATTTGTTTACAAATTTGTGTAAACACCCTGATCTTTTAAGAAATTTTCAACCCTCTATATAGGTTAATATATTGGCTATAAAATGTATTTTTATTATATTGGCTAATTGCAATACTATAGTTAAGGCCTCTTGCTATATACAATTTCTCAGTAGTGCAACAAAAATAGTCTTTAATATCTTGATTAACATAGACACATTTCATAGATTCAATACAGCAAACATTTCAACATTATAACATACCTTGAAAATATTTATACACATTTTTACAGTTCATATGAAAAAAAAACAAAAATTAAAAAAATATTTATGGCGACTTGTTTCTTGTGGTTCCTAATTACTGGTTCTGCAATCCTGTCCTCGTGATTAAGTTCTGCTGTTTTATACCATGATGTAGTAGAACACACAATAGTACTTTCATGACTTCACCAAGGAACAACAAATCCCCAAATGCAGCAAAGGCATAGGTAGAGTTTTCAGAGCGCACTTTTACCTCACTGAAGTAAACGTTGCTCCTGTTAAGAAATTTTTCCACTTCAATGTGAAGCAGATAAGACTTTTAGTGCTTGCAAATCAACAGTACTGAAGGTCTAAGTCTTCTTCTGTTAGAAAGTTCTCAAGTGAGATGCCCTTTTGAAAATACAGTCCAGGGCTACTCGAAGAGCTTTTCTAAACACCACTTGCATGCCCCTTTGTAAGACTTTTGTCCTCCAGAAATATCAGTGCAGTTGTAATAAATAAGCATCCACATCCTAAAAAACAGGAGAAAAATACATATTTATTAATTTAAGAGCAACAGTCATCTATGGCCTCTTCTAAGAAGTTCCTACTTCTAGACAGGAAACACATTTCTTTCAGGATTGTATATCCACACAAGTATAGGATGATTTAGGGAACATCCTCTACAGCAGGGGTGTCAAACACATTTCATATAGAGGGCCAAAGTTAGCATACAGAGGGCCGAAGTTAGTCTACTCAGAAGTAAGTCCCATTATAGTCAATAGGGCTTACTCCCAGGCAAGTATGGAGAGGTTCTCGGGGGCCACTTGAAATGGCAAGGCAGGACACACGCATTTGTCACACAGGCCTTATGTTTGACAGCTGTTCTCTACAGGATTCTTTGTTTTTGCACACAGACACTTCCTCCCCCATAAGGAGGATACTCTGCCCCATTCAACTGTAGAGGTCTACAGACAGACCACTACAATCTCATGGAGGCACATACTATACAAAAACAGTTAGTGGCTTGTGTTGGCTTCTGTGATTTGCAAGCCTCTTTAACTGTACTGCTGGACCTTAAACTATACTCCATCTGCAGCCAGTATCATCAACCTTTTCCCCCTGTGACAGACACTGTGCCAGTAGGAGTCAGAAAATTATCTAATGCCTTATATCAAATTATTCTAAATAGGGACTGCTTAGGATTAGAGGACTCTCAGTGGAACAGGATGCATCTTGGGAGGAGGGGAAAGATATTCAAAAGTTGAAGAGCTGGAAGCACTGCATGCCAACGCTCATGGATATTACTATAAAATATCAGTTATATTGATGCTATAGAAATTAGAAACTAGAAATTTACAAGCAGTTAACAATGAATGCGAATGTACAGTGAAACACATTACCTTTGCTATATTACCCGTATAACCTGGGACCAAAGTAAGACGACTTTCTTGTTCCCACAATCCACTTAATTGTTCCTTTAAAATCTGAATATTTCTAAAAAAATGGAGGGACAATTATTTTATATATACAGGTATTTTTACCCCACCTTTCTGTTCCCAAATTACCATCAAAAATGGCTTACAAGTTTTTCATAAAAATACAATAGTTAGGCCATCTGCAATGGTTCAGATGGGACCATGAACTGCTATTTTAGGAACCTCAAATGCAGTACAATCTGATGTGTCAAATTCCTTTGTGTTTTAAATCTTTGAATCTGTCATAGTTATTAGATATTTTACTTGAATTTTTTTACCTCAATATATTTTTATCAGATGTTCTGGACTAATAAATAAATGGGTCAGATGCACCTAAAAGGGTAGGAAGATCCACAATCAGGATGCTGCAGCTGAAAAGGGATTATGGCCTTTTAAAGAAATACCTTGAACTGGATTTGAAAAAAGACAAAAATGATCAATAGACAAAGTACAAAACAGGATTTGTATGCCCCAAATACAAGGGTCCAACCAAACACTGTTCAGCTACATTCTGTACTGGCTGAGGTTTGGAGCTTTGGAGTCTAATTTCTCTTCCCTCTTCACCTCACTCACCAATCTTTTCTCTGGTTCATTTCTGCCTGGGAAAGGACATTATCTGGACCAAATGGTCTGTGACAAGCTCCTTCTCCATTAGCAGTTCTACAGGAAATTTAACTAAGTTCCCCAGAGGAGGAAATGGCTGTTAGACAGACTGAAGTCTGTTTTATGGCTGTGGCTGTACTCTTAGCAATAGTTCACCCAAGTCGAAGCATAAAGATTTTCCAAAGCCATTCTTGACCTTCCTTCTCTCTATGTCAACAGTAGGTGATTTTCTCAAAAGATCCAAACCACTTGGGTTCATTGAAAATGTACCCAGGAATTAAAAATTATTTCCAAGTGAAATTATCCCCATAATTCTTTCTATTTCCAGTTTGGTATTATAAAGAGACTGAAGTTAAACGTAATTGTGGGCTTGTGGAAAAAGAAATGTATGTATTAAAGATACATAACTGAATTCTTATATGTTGCTATCTGGACACTTCACTCAACAATGAATGCTATCTAATGAAATTTCATTGTTTTGTTTTTTCTAACGTTGCTTATAGTAAATGTGGGATATCAGAAAGGAATTGTTTCAAACTACAGCTAGCCAATCTGTCAAGACTTGACAACTGGCCAAGGGTAGTTTCTGAAATGTTAATTTAAGATTGGTATTTGCCTTCTTGATCTCTAGATCCCTATTGGCTTATGAGTTGTTCTTTCTTCCTTTAATATTACTTTGTTGAGAGGGTGGTCTTTCACCATGTAATAATTTTTTTAAAAATAATTTTTAAAGCTAAAAGAGATTTTTAACTAAATGCTTTTCATGTCTTTTAACATTTGTTTAAATTAAAGTTATAGTGCTTTGTTGATGTTTTTTACTTATATTACATTGTACCTAATTATAAGGACGTTGTACAGTAAGTAAATGTGTGCATTTGCTTTGGCAAGAAAAGGCTACAAAGCCCTTAAAATAATTCTGAAGTAAAGAGGTAGTAACGGTAAATATTTTGTTTTATTATGAAATGTTTTTTTAAAACTTCTAAGGTGCTTTATTTATAAAGGATATAAATGTTTTTAAAAAGCAACATACCCATCTTCTATCTTTTCTTTATGGGCTGAGAGTTCTGACCACCATCTTTTAATTACAGCTTGGACCCAATTTAAACCCACAATCACATACCTGGAACAAGAAAAAATTGGCATTAAAATTAAATACATTTCCTGGATGTTCACATCAGAACTATACAGTAAAACCTTGGATTTAGAGTAACTTGGATTGAGTGTTTTGCAAGACAAGCAAACATTTCCAAATTCTGACTTGTTAATTCAAGCAATGTCTTGATAAACAAGCAAAAAAAATAGTCCCAGCCGGTTTCTGCACTCCACCAGTACCTGCTCAACCTCTCCTAAGAGATGAGCCTATGCATGTCTACTCTGAAGTAGCAAGCCTTTTACAATCAATGGGGCTCACTTTTATGTAAGAGGGGAACAGAAAGGAGCCTGAGACCTAGCCCTGCGTGGCTACTCCAAAGTAAGCCCTTTTATAATCAGTGGGGCTCACTTCTTTGTAAGGAGACCGATTGCGGCCAAAAGCCTAGGTGCAGGTTAATTTGTTTTATTTTTATTTATATTTTCTTTATTATTTTGTATTCTATTACAGTATTGTAATCATTTTTATATGAATATTAGTGAAATGTACCTGTGTTGCAGGAGTAAACTATACTCTTGCACATCATTGTGCAACACCCTCCCCCCCACCACAGGCAGGTGCAGGTGTGGGCACCCCTAACAGGCAGGTGCAGGATTTGGGGCTGGGTGTTGATCAGTCTTCAATGTAAAGTATGGGCTAAAAATGAGTTGCATCCCTTTTTAGCCCCTTAGGGGTTAAATTTCTAGCTCATCAAATTTCATGCTTCTAGGTCCGGGGGTTGGGGCACAGTGTCCATCAGTCAGCTACTCTTCAATGAAAAGTATAGGGAGGAAACCATGTTGGCACCCTTTATCACCTCCTTCCAGTTAGAATTTCTGAAAACTGGTTCTTAGTGGGTGCCTCCATCATGGAAGGAACACCCTCTCCAAATTTAATGCTTCTAGGTCCAGAGGTTTTGTCTGGGCATTGAATCAGTCAGTGAGTCAGTCAATGACTTTTCAGTTATACACAACAGATTTTTGGGTTGTGGAACAAATTGTCTGAGTTTCCATTATTTCTAATGAGAAAATTCGCTTCGATATACAAGAGTTTTGGATTACAAACATGCTTCTGGAATGAATTATGCTCAGAAACCAAAATACTACTGTACAGATAACTCATATGCAAAATATTTCTGCAGTAAAGCAGAAGGAAACTGTGAAGGTGATGAAGAAAGGCTACTTTGGAAATACCTCATGTATTAAAGCAGTGGCCCTCAATCTTTTTGGTTCCAAGAACTAGTTGCTTGGAAAAAAAATTTCCATGGATTGCCACAGGTGATGGCAGCGTCCAGTAGCACAGTGTGCAGGGAGAGGAGTACCATGTGTATCCAAAATGAGGGTGTAATAAGCTGCACCTCATGACACAGAATCCGTATGGCTTTAAGGAGCTGCTGCAGCCTCCAGGGCAAAACTCAGCTCTGTCTCCTTACTAGCCCAGAGGAGTCTACCTGTTGATGGGAGGCTGCTTGGGTTCTTTGTTCTCCTTTGAGGCTTGGCTATACTTTTTGAAGGCTGAAGGGCACAGTTTGCCTGGGTCTTACTGCATGCCTGACCACAGCTCAGCCCCTCAATGGCTGAAATGGCAGCAGGAAGAGGAGAATCTGCGCTACTGCTGCTTCAACCTTCAGGGAGCCAAACTGTGGGCAGGCACTCAGGACAACCCAAACAAACACAAGTGTGTGTCCTGGGTCCTGTGGTTGACTGCTCATATTCTTGTGGCCCAGTGCCTAACAGGCCATGGACCAGTACAAGCCCCAGCCCAGGGGTTGAGTCCAACAAGGGCAAGTCGGTGTGCTTATATTATTGAGGTAAATAAAATTTGGGGGCCCAGCTAACCAGATGGGAACAATGCTCCTCCAATTCCTTTCCTGGAACTCTGTTCCTCCATCCCCTTAATCTGGGAAATGGCAGGGGAATCAGGATAATTTTCTAGCCTTGGAAATAAAGGAAAGTTCCTGCTGCCCACTAAATCTGTTACATGGTTATTTGAGGATGGGAGACAGGAAAAAAACTCTCCACCCAGACAGTTATGGTTAGGAGTAAAATTGAGTGTGATTAAGCAATGGGTAACTTATGTTGCAATCCTAAGGACACTTTCCTGGGAGTAAGACTCATTCAACACAATGGGCTTACTTTTGAGTACACATTTTTAGGATTGTGCTCTTAGGGCAGCTTTTTCCAAGATTTTATTTTTATGAAGGCAGGATACTTAAAGGGAGTAAGGTAATGTAAATTAATCTTGCTCTTTTATTACTTACTGTTTTAGCACTAATAATGCCTAGAAGGTGGTTTATTTTTAGGATCACAAACATGAAGGATATCTCATTTCCTTGGAAATACTCGATGAATACAGAGCTTTGAGTGGAATTTGGAGTAAGTGGAATTTGGAGCATTGCTGATCTTTTGGGGCAGATGTGGTTGTATCATCTGTGATCCGGTTATTTCAGGGTGTTAAATTAATTTCAGGTAGTGGGACAAATGCATTTATGGTGCCTACCACCCAGATGCGTGCCCAGAATCTAATATTTCAATGGGAATTTTTCTGTTCTTACAAAGACACTGATTAGCTATAAATGACATAAGAAAAAAATGTGCAAAATCTTATTCAAAAATTTTGAATAAGGTTCTCAAGATATGAGAGAACCTAGCATCTTAAATATTGCTAATACAGTGGTACCTCGCTTAACAAGCGTTTCACATAACAAGCAAAAATTTCCAAGAAATCTTGCTTCACATAAAAAGTTCCACTTCACTTAAGAAGCAAGCACGCTATGGGCATGCATGGTATGCAGCCCTGACGCTCCACATGGAGGCTCTTTAAAAGGGCCGCCAGCCAGTGCTGCTGCCTCTATCTGCCCCCAACTTGGGGCAGTTGCCTGGAGGTGCCAGAGGCAGCTGCCCTGAACTGCCCCAAGTGCCCCTATCAACCACCTTGAACCTCCAGCAGCAGCCCAGGTAAGCCTCCCAGGAAAGTGTCTTCGATTTCAGTCTCCTAACTATGTCTACTCTGAAGTAAGCCCCATTGTGTTAAATGGGGCTTACTCCCAGGAAAGTGTCATTAGGATTGCAGCCTAAGTAGACTTCATAGGATCATGCACATTGAATGCATATTTTGAATTCAATTCCAGTGTTTTGTCATCATTTTTACATCCAGTTCATATTTTTATATGAATATTTTGGGGGTTGTGGAACCAATCAGTTGAGTTTCCATTATTTCCTATGGGAAAATCTGCTTCACTTAAAGAGCGTTTCACTTAAAGAGCATGCCTCCAGAACGAATTAAGCTCTTTATGTGAGGCACCACTGTATTTGCTTTTTAAAGATGCTGCTGCCCCTGCCACTTCTACTGTGGCAATTTTTAAAATAACATTTTTATTGTGGCTTTTAACAGTTGTTTTTAATGTGGATCATTTTATTGTTTGTTGTTTTTAAGGTGGATGTTTTAATGTAGTTTTTAATTGATATTGATGTATTTTAATTGTTGATGTTTTATGGATTTATTAATTTTGTAAGCTGCCTTGAATACCCCAGTGAAAAAGGCAGGATTGAAATAAAATGCTTGCTTGCTGACAGAGACCAAGGGCCAGAAAAAATAGCTCCTGGGGGATGTATCGGTCTTACACGCCTTTTGTTAGATATCTATGGATTGCATAATAGACCAAATTCATTTTCTCATACTTTTATATTAGACTAAATGTACACACTTTCTTTGAATATCAAAAATTAATAAACTGCAGTAGCTAGCATGGAGCTAGCATAGAGTAACTAGCATAGCACTCATCTATGCCAAATGTTCACAGGAGAGAATGTTGATTTTAAAACTTACTCTTCAAATTTGCTTTTAAGCAGCAATTTTACTAACGGCAGAAGATCTACACAGCAGCCAACAGAAATATAAGGTTTTTCTTCCTGTAAGCTGAAACAGTGAACCATTAGTATGCATAAACGATCACAGTTAAGAAATGAACAAAGTTTGATTTTCCTTTAGATTTTTTTACCTGCTTGTGAGGGCAGGAAGGCAGTCTACTACTACACCAAGGTCTTGTATCCTAAACAGATCAGTAAAAAAAAAAAATCACATCATTAGCTACTGTTCCATATCATCTTCTAAAGCTGTGACTCTGTTTCAGGAAAAATATGCAATAACTCACAAGTGAGGTGAAGCATGGCAATAGCAGACCCTTTTTTTAAAGTACAAAACTCTTAATGCACCTAGTGAATATACTATACATCCACCACCCACAAGCTCTATTGAGCCCAGTTTGCTTCACTCTTCCATCTACTCGAGCTTGTGAAAAAAATTAGGAGGCAAGGTGACCAGGAAGTTTATACAACCCTATTGTATAAACACCCAAATTCTCCCCTTCCTCCCTAATTATTCTCCCAAATTCTCCCCTTTCTCCCTAATTTTTCTCCCACTGAGGATGGAGAGAGGAAGGTATGCGTAGAAAGAAATCCAAGTTATATGGAGCTTCTGAGAATCCTCTGCAAACAAATACTATGTCTATGGGGGAACAGGTTGCATCCTTTATCTGTTCCATATTTACCTCACTAAATAGGCTACAAGTTCACTTATACTTCTTCTTTTCCAGAACGTTAAAGCTACATTCAGTCGAAGATTTCTACTGAAGAGGACTTGTGCCATGGTATCGTGATCTTCAGAAACCTAGAAACACAGGAATAGTTTAGACATGAACAAATTTTGACTGCAAGTCAAGGGAGCTATCATTTTAGTCCTTTACTATGCAATTTCCATCAACACCCAAAGTGGTAAAAGAGGAAGCGAAGACCACGCAAATGCTTTGGTAATTTGTAGAAAAGTAGGATGTAAAAGATACACTCCCACACTTTTCCTATTTTGCCTGGTCTCAATACCAGTCTCTCCAAGTTCAGTTTCTTGTGGCCCATTTTATTAAAACAAGTCTTGTTACAAAACACCAAGTCTACTTATTATTACAGAGCTGGTAAAATATAGTGGTTGACATTCAGAACTATGACCAAGAAGAATCAGATTCCCCAACTAAGTGATTTTCAATCGGTGTACTATGGTACACTGGTGTACTGCAAATTGTCTGCAGTGAGACTTTGGGGACAGCAATTTGTAGGGCAATTAGGGGATTTGAACTTCTACCAGCAGCATGATGGTTAAAAAAAACTGATGGTGTGCCTTGACAGTTTTAGCACTTGTCAGTGTGCTGCAAGACTGAAAATCACTTCCCTAACCAGAGGGAAGTGGAAGAAAATGATGTACTGTATACAGTATAATTTCCTAGGTCCATGTTTGTTCCTCAGTATAATAGTGGGAGAGCCTACCCGCCCACTGAGACTGCAACATAACAAACGGCTGCATTTCCCTGCTGCTGGAAACAGCATGGTATCATTTGGGTGTTCTGCACAAAATGGGAAGACAGAAACAGTTTCTGCATGCAAATATAATTCTACAGCTGTGGCACACTTGGGGCCAAATTACACCTTACAGGTCCAACCTTGTTAGACAGATTTTTTTATTCACGGATTTGACTCAACATGAAAGGTCACTGTAAATCACAATTTAAAAAACGGTTTTTCTACTGTTGTAGATGGGTAATCATGCAAGCAATCATTCCATTTTTCAGTCCCAGAATCAAACCCCTGCAGATACTGAGGCACCACCTTATTCACAGGCGCAACAGAGGAGCAAGATACCTGGAAGTCGGCCTTTAAACCTATTTTTCCAATTTTTTTATACACAGATTTTTGTATCCCTGGGAGGTTCTGGAATGGAATCTTTGAGCAGATATGAAGCTATCAGTTGTTAGAGCCAAAAAAGTTCTATTAAACCTGGTCTTTCCCAGAAATTCACAGGATGCTAAAACAGAATTGACCTTCAAAATTATCATAGCATGTTCATTTGCAAGGAAGGAAAACTTAGGGGCAATCCTAACTTTCAGCACCCTAACACTGATAAGAATTCTGCAATGGCTTCCCAAATGCAGGAAGCAGTACATGCCCAACTGGCACAGCTATGTCAATCCTGGCAAGTTGGCTAGGATTTGGGCCTAAACAATGTTTTTATAAAACTGCCCACTGACAGTCATCAAGATAGTCATGAAAACAGGCCTAGAACCAATGGGTACAAACTGCAAGAGAGGAGATTCCGGTTGGATATCCAGAAAAAATTCCTGACGGTTCGGCAGTGGAACAGATTGCCAAGGGAGGTGGTTGACTCTCCCTCACTGGGGATCTTCAAGTAGAGGCTCGATGAGCACCTGTCGGGGATGCTCTAGTGGGATTTCCTGCTGCAGGCAGGGGGTTGGACTAGATGACCTACTAGGTCCCTTCCAACTCTATGATTCTATATGATAATGTTCTTTCTTGTAGCGTTAACATTAGAAAATCAGGGTTTTATTTTAAATTAATGTGTCACCATTTCTATGAACTACTCAAATATGATATCTCACACTGTCCTAGAGAAATCACTATTTGAGAACTACAATACTAGCTGGGAACCACAAGAGAATGCTAATGATTTAACAATAAGTCTGAGATTCTGTTACATCAGGATATAAACACTCCATAATTAAATTGAATTTACCTCTGAGAAAAACCCACTATATTTTGATGCTGGACTCTCCGTTTGAGAGCGGCCAGAATCACTGGAGTTCAGCAAGAATGTGCGACCGTCTCCAGGCAGTTTTGTTGGCAGATTACCTGCACACGCCAGTTCATTTTCTTTATTAGCCATGTCACAGCCCCTTACTTTGAGCAGTGGTTTCTTTCTGAAACAAGGCTTTGGAGAATAATAGTTAACTTTTCTTTTGCAATATACTACTCGGAACAGAGGATGGGGGCTGGTCACGGTTTGTCCAACTGTTGTTCTGCAAATAAGATAACAAAATATGACATTTCATTCAAATACTGCAAGTTATGATTACTTCTAAAACACAAGTCTAAAACCAAATTATACTTCAATAAGTCCAGTGGTTCCCAAACTTTCAGGGTCATGTGCCCCACAATGGATCTTCTTCCTGGTTCAGCTGGGTGCTGCCATCTAGGTTCTCATGAAACCAATACACTGACACCAAAATCTCATGAGATTTTTTGAGATCCAAGATGGTAGTAGTTGGAAGAACAAATAGGAGGAGCTGCCTGTGATATGTGGGAACCCCTGAGTTATCACTACATATATACATTATGTCATCAACCACTTGACAATTCATGGCTACTGAGCTGCAATCATCATGGAGTGTTATATGTCTCTCACTGGAGTAACCACTATCTTTCATGATTATCCAGAGCAGAAACAGGGCGGGGGCATGAAGACCTGCACTCAATCCACATGAGAGCCCTAAGCATAGCTAACTATAAGAAACTGAGCCAAAATATGCTTCCTTCTATTATTTAAAAATCTGGAAAAAAGACTTGAACCTTCTCTTTACTGGAACACCACATTTACCAATATTCTTTTCCCAACATTTACAAAAGGAGATCTTACCTGCTTGTGCAAGGAGCCAAATGTTTTGCAGATTTCTTACCCTGGAGATAAAGATAGACATTAGACTGAAAAAATTGCTATTGCTAACTTTTTGATTTACTCTTCATTACAGTTTCACCTTTTTCCAATTGCTGTATACACATGGTACTTGAGACAAATCCAATTATTTTGTTATGACTACAACTACCAATGGCCGCTTTGACCATCTAGCTGAAGACAAGTTATTGTGACATCCTTGGAGAGAGGTGGATTATGACATCAGAGGTTTGAGAAAACTTTGCATCCAGGACAGTACATGTCATTTTTCTTGACTAAGGAAGAAGAGGAACACATACAAAGGTTCTTCTACAACCAACACTGACAGTTTCTTGTATAACTTCACTTGCTTTCAGAGAGGATTCAGTTCTTCTTCTAGAGTAACTGTTAAGGATATCATCTGGACACCAAATGTGTTAGTATAAATTTTTTTCTATTATGAATATGCCTGCAATTAGTTCAGTACTGGAATGAATAGAGAAACCTCAATTTATTGGACTACAGTGGTACCTCGCTTAACAAGTGATCCACATAACAAGCAAAAATTTCTCTAGGATTCTGCCTCACATAACAACTGTTGCTTCACTTAACAAGCACACTTGTTGGCAGTTGGGGCAGGTGTGCTGGCCGGTAGCCCTTTTAAAAAGCGTAAGGGCTACCGCTACCTAGCGCACCTGCCCATAGCGAAAGCAACATATCTGCGCTGTTCCTCCTGTGGCTGGGCGTCCGCTGGGCAGAGGGAGAGAACAGCAGTGGAGAAAAGGAAAGAAGCTCAGGGCTTGCCAGAAGGGAGCAGGAGAGAGAGACTCAGGATGAAGAGAAGGAGAAAGTGGGGAGACACTTTGAAAGTGTCTTTGATTACAGAAGTGTCTTTGATTGCAACCTCCTAACCATGTCTACCCAGTAGTAAGCCCCATTGTGTTAAATGGATCTTACTCCCAGGAAAGTGTCTTTAGGATTGCAGCCTAAGTAGACTTCATAGGAACATGCACAATTCAAATCCAGTGTTTTGTCATCATTTTTACATCCAATTAATATTTTTATATGAATATTTTTTGGGTTGTGGAACCAATCATCTGAGTTTCCATTATTTCCTATGGGAAAATCTGATTCACATAAAGAGTGTTTCATATAACAAGAATGTTTCTGAAATGAATTAAACTTGTTATGTGAGGCAGCACTGTAATTGGAAGTAAGAGGTGCCCCCTGAATGCCAAAAAACCCTTAATCAAAATGCATATAGCATACATATAATAGATGTAAAACATACAATTCATTTTTATTAGTGCCTGTGATTTCTGAAGCCTATTAATACAAGGCTGGTTAAGTCAAAGATACACTATATTTTTTTAATATCTTGACTTACTTTACAATAATTTCCCAGACCAGCTGTTTCTTCAAGGTGATAATCTGGTGCTAACTGAACCTTGAAGCGGCCAAACTCTTGGCGAGCCACTTTTACACAGCTAATAGTAGCCTGAATTATCTTCAGGTCCAGTACTGTATAGACACACTCTTTTATGGTGGTATGAAAAACATCCAGATAGTAAAATAACCTATTTAGGAGAAGTTTAGGCTTGAATCTTGAACTACAACACATTAGTTCTATCTACAGGGAATCTTCAAACCCCTTTCAAGAGCAGTAGTCTATACATGCATCTTCAAAGCGATACCACACAGAAAAATGCTCTCTGATTAATGCGGAAAATGGCACAGGAAGTTGAAGGGTGATTTTTTTTGTCTTGCCTTGCATTCCACTTTTATAGTGGGGGCAGAATTCTATTCCACAATAGTTATTCATAATATTGATCCAGAATTGGTAGGTATATTACATTATTACTCAAGCTCACAATATTGTATGGTGTCATGCAATCTGTAATATCAAGATTACTGTATCATTTGTTATTGAGGTGATGCAAGGGTAAGCTTTGCTTGTCTTTTCAATGCTTAGCAATGGAGTGAAAATGAACCACAGGGTGGTAATTATTCCAGAAGCAGAGGACAAAATAACTATGTGGGAATCTGCAATGGACCACACATTAAATGACATGTTTGAGTCAGCCTCAGGCAAAAGACTTACACTGCTGCTTCATGCAAGCTTCTGCACCTATCCCAGCAAAACTTTTCAGCAAATATTTGAAATCCTTAATTCACCTCTCACAAATGCTGAGAAATTGACAAGGAACCATTTTAGTTAACTATATAAACTGCTTAATGAGCTTTGTTGAAAAATGGTATAAGTATTTTTTAAGCCTGTACCAAATTAGACCCTTGGGTATGTATGTAGCTTTTTATTTGCATTGCATATTTTTAAACTTATAAACCAAAAGCCTTTCCCCCAGTCAGTTTTTGAAGTTCTGCAAATTTTCATACAATAAAAACAAATGAGAACCTAACAATTTGTCAGCTTCCAAAACACTTAAAACTTTCTTCCACAGAATGTAGAGGACTCCATTAGCTGGAGCAACACATTGAATATGATCCAGCATAAATCAATAGTATAAGTCTTGAAAAGGGGTGGATAAGTGTGTTCGGCAAATATTGTTCTTCCTTCATGAATCTCAAGTAGTTCAAACTGTGAAATTCAATTACATAAGAGGACTAATGCCAATGTAAAGTTATTAGATCTCATTGATTAATTTCCCTGAGTGCTAGGATGGGGATGCAGATTAAAGGTTTTATAGTGCGGCAGCTGGTAGGCCATATTGTATCAAACGTGGGCAGATGTTTTAAAGAGTTGTCTCTAATTTTTCCACTGTGTTCATACTTTGTTTTCCACTGAGTTCATAATTTGTTCAAACTCTGAACAAAATTCACTTTTTTTTCATAAAGCAGTAGCACTCAGGGATGCTCCTTGAAATGTTCCTAAACAGAATCTACTATTATTTTTTGCATCTGTCATCAATGAGTGGTTAGTGTATTTCAGAATAGTCTTAATCATTTTATTATCCCTATCTATCCTAAATAACATCTATCCTAATCCCAACTGACAAAACTGCAACCACCATATCAGTAAAAACCTAGAATGCTAATGAATAAGTTTTGCTTTGCTGTCTATACACTGTCTGACCCTTCCACAACCAAGTTATCCCGCATAACGCACAATGAAATAGTGTGCAAAATCGTGGTACTACCTCTGCATGAGGAGGAACTTAGTGACAACATTCGCTTCCTTGGATTTACTCAAGATCCTCAAAACCTCACAGAGGTTCCTAAATTTCTCAGAGTAGGAATCTTTAAATGTTTGTAGGGGCAAGGCAGTACAGTGTAACAGTGCTGCAGCAATTGCAATGTTGCAGGGACCCTTAGACATCCCCGGGATATGCTGCAGTCTCTTGGAGGCTTGCAGCTATCTCCACAGTGCTCCATGTGGCTACAATGTGCAACATTCTGATCTTGGAGCTGAAACCAGAACCGAGTTTACTGCAGCAAGACAGAGTGCGTGGACCAACTGGGAGATTGCAGGACATCCCCAGGTATGTCTCAAAGGATCTCCACAGCACTATGATTACTAGGTGCTGTCGGGGACGCATTCCTGGGCCACTCCCATTTAGGGGGATAGGTAAAGATAAATGTGCCTCTGCAGGTTGCCCTGCTAGTTATGACCTGCTAGTTATGACTCTAGGGAGCGGCGCTCATTCCCGTTTAAGCCATAGACGTCTCCATGGTCATGTGGCCTGCGTGTGCACAGAAAACTGTTACCTTCCCACCAAGTTGATACCCATTTATTTACATACATTTGCATGCTTTTAAACTGCTAGGTTGGAAGGAGCTGGGCAATTGACATGAGCTTACCCTGTCTTGCAGTACACAGGTCTCAATTGCTGACCTGCCAATCTTCAGATTGACAGGCACATTGCCTTTAACCACTAAGCCACCGGTGCATTTTAACCCACACTTTGGGAACCATAGCTCTAGAGTTCTAGCAGGATCTCGTAATTGGGATTTTAGCAACTATTGGTAGAAGAAATGTTAACATTTTAATGTTATTTATACAATTTAGTTTAAAACTAGGTTGTGGAACATAAATTCTATAAGTAATGGCTAAACCAAAATCTGTTCGGTATCTTCCTCAGCCATAACTCAGTAGCAAGTGAGAATGTACAATGTGCTTCTTGGCCATATCCAAAAGTTCCAGAAATGACAGCTTCAATAAAACGCTCAGCTTTAATCAATCCTGGAAACAAATCTATATAGGATTCAAGCATAGCAGAGATATAAAAAAGCTTCCATGATGAACTAATAGGAGGGCATATCAGGTCATAATTTTTTCTTGCTGGACATCCATTATATATATTAAGACCAGGTGGTCTCTCACACATACTCCAAGTCACACTAATCCTGAGAGAAGTTCTTCTACCAACAACTTTTGAAGCTCAGGACAAATCCAGATTAAGACTTGCTCCCTTTTACTTTGCATTTGAAAAAAGGTTAGTATGTCAATGACACTTATAAATAAAGGAGATGGTATTAGTGCTTGATAATAATGTTTTATTACTGGGGAAAAGGGACCCTACACATTCCAGAAAACCGCAGGTTCAACAGTAGATTTTAATCATTTTCTGAACTCATTTATATTACTCATGTACATGTGCACATAAAGTACACAAACAGCTAAAAATGGTTTTTTAGATGCACGTACACATATTTACTGCAGTTGGCTTAGTGGTTAAAGCAGTGGTCCTCCATCTTCTTGGCCCCAGAGACTGGTTCTGTGGGGAAAAAATTTCCATGGACCAGCCCAGGAGGTCAGGGGAGAGTCCTGCCTCTGGCCTGCCTGGAGGGAGGGCTTCCCCACCAAAAGCACAGCACAGCTGCCTCCAGCTGTAAATCCCATTATAATAAATAGAGCTATTGCTAGGTTACTATGGAGGCTTGCAGCTAGGAGCTGTGGGTGGCGCAGATGTTAAGACACTATGCCTGTTAGCCAGCAGGCCAGGGTTCGAGACCCAGGGAGGCCCCACAAGACAGGGTGAGCTCCTGTCCTTAGCCCAGTTCTGCGACGCAGCTGGATCCAATCATATTGGCTCTGCCTTTCCATTGGACTAATTCAGTGGCATGGAGAGGGGGGATTTGCTGCTTGGGTAACAGCCTATCCTCCATAACAATCTAACCCAGGCTTTCGTGCTTCGCATGCAGCGTATGCAGCGTCGAGCACAATACTATAGACTGACGGAGGCCTGCGTAGGTTACTGTGGATAGGATGCAGGTGAGAACCCAATGTCTCAATGCATGCCTACTCAGAGCTGGGATTTTCAACCTTTTTCAGTGCAGGATGCATTGAAAATGAACAAAGCCATTCTAGTCACACTTTTTGGAGAGTAAGCCTCATTGTCTATAATGAGACTTATTTCTGAGTAGACAGGCATAGGATTGGGCTCTGCGGCTGCAATCCTCCAACAGAGTCCTCTGTGAGGAGGGGAAGAGGCACTTAGAGGTGTCCTCTCATGGTCTGGTCAGGCAGCTGCCAAGGACCTCCAGTGGTCCCCTGACCAGGGGTTGAGGAACCCTGGGTTAAAGGTACTGTGTTTGTCAATTTGAAGACTGGCAGGTCTGTGGTTCAAGAACCAAATACTACAAGACAGAGTGAGCTCCTATCCTTAGCCCAGATCCTGCCAACCTAGTTCAAAAGCATACCAATGCAAATAGATATGTACCACATGTCCATGGAGGCGTCTTTGGACAATGTTGGCTTTATGGCTCTAAAAATAGGATGAGAGTTGGTTACAGCTAGTAGGGTCACCTATGGGAATCACCTTTGCACATATCTTAAAAACAGATTTTTAAAAAGCTTACCTCCTTCATGTTCTTATAAATGGGATGAGAGCTCCTTCTTCTACAGAGATCAACAGGAAGACCCTCAGTATAGAAAGAGTTTTGTTTTCTAACATTTTGGGCTTCAGATGCCATAATCTCCAAAATCCCTGTTTTCAGAGAAAATTAAAGAAATAACATTTAATAGCAATCTAAAACTTTATTAGCACAAGGCAATCTACAGGGTACTCACTCAGACACACATACACACAACAGTACAGATTATTATTCAGTGCCTTGAGCATACCACAGGTTTAATAGTTTTCTTACCAGTTATCCATATGTATACCTGAAGTCTCCTCAATTTAATTTACTATGGATTGCAAGTCTAATTTACAGATGCATTCCCCATCTTTCTGCTGAAGACATTCAGGAAGCTGTACTGGGAGAGTGTTCTATCCGAGGAAATGTCTGTCTTACTTTTGAAATCCCATATGTAGGGCTATAATGTTTAATACAGCTGATTGACTATAATACAACAATTTGTCAATAAAATCTGCTGATTGGCCCATGTACTTCTAATTTTACATGCTAACTGCGTATGATGTTATGCCCTGTTAATGTTTTTATTTGCTTCTCTTATATCCCACCCATATGTGGAAGCTCTGGAGCAGTTCACAAATCAAACATACGTGAACTTGTGGTTATAATGTTAGGAAACTAAGAGCAGATATTCCAATATTTCATTTAGAGCAGAGATGTCCAAACCTCGGTCTGGGAATCAGCTGTGGCCTGCATCAAGCCTTCATGCGGCCCAGACAAGTCTGCTGATTGGGGCTGTGTTGAGTGCTGTAATCCATTGCATGGCCATGCTTCCAGACGGTGTTCTGCAGGCTGAGGAAAATGCAATAACCTCCTCTTTCTGTGAAAGTGATTACATACTGGTTTGAAAATCACCGCCTCCTTGTGTGTTAGAAAGTGTTTATGAACTGGTTTGAATTATTCATGCACCTAAGTCCCATCTCCAATATGTTAGTTTATGTTAACTTATTCAAAATATTTTTCCCCAGACACAGTATCAGAGAAATGAAGCAGCCATACTGCTAAAATGATTGGACACCCCTGATCTAGAAACTTGTTGTTCAGCAAAGAAATTAGCTTATGCGGGGTGCAATAGTAAAATAAGACTGGCACAACTCACTGATCTTCATGCTCCTATGGTGATGTAGGGAGGCAGGCGCATGTCTGTGCAGTGGCCTAACCCTCCCCCAGGAATGTCAAAGAAGTGCCTCATGGCACTTTAGTGACATACCCAGGTCAGCACAACACTTACGGTGGGGCTTAGGCCAGCCTAACCAGAGGTTAGGACTGCAGCCTAAGATTATCAACTTCAGTCATAATTATGAGCGTCCAAATGTTATTACCACCACACAATCTAGTTCTACTGCATCATCACATGCGCAACATCACCACATGCGCAATGTTCACAAAAAGTGAACAACATATACTGAAAATCAGAACAGAATATGCACAACTGCAGACTACACATACAAATGTCTTCATCTTATAGAGCAGGGGTAGGTAACCCTGGCACTAGTGCCAAAATCAGTACTCGGAATGGTGCTTGGTGGCACACGAAGGCACACAGAGCTAGGTGTTGCCACTGCAGCTGTCCCAATTGCTTGCTGGAAGTTGCCCATCACCATTGCTGGTGCCCAGAATGGAACTATCTCACCCCACACTGCCACCATCAGAATGGAAGGAGTGGAGAAGAGGGTTGCATCCTCAATCCTGCACTTTTCTACTCAGAAGTAAGCAGTCAATGGAGTGTACTCCCAAGAAGGGGTGGAGCATTCTTAGAGCCCAACCTGAGCATCTTTGCTCAGAAGTAAGCCTCTTTGCAAACGGCATGGCAAGGATAGGATCAGGCTGTTCTTTAGCATCTCTAGCTCCCACAGCACCATAGTGATGGAGAAGGCCCTTGTGGGGCTGCAGAGAGAGCCATATGCTGGCTGGTCAGAAAAGCCCCAGGAGATGGTCTCAGCATATACACGCTATACTGTATTTGCATATAAATTATATGAATATAATAAATAAAATATATTTTTTATAATTTTTATATATACGGGGCATGTATATTTAATGTATGTAATTTTTATAATAAAGTCAGCACACAGAATAACAATTTTATAATCAAGTCAGCACACGGAAAAACATTGTTCAGCACTACACTGCTAAAAGATTACTGACCAGTTACAGAGTAAAGTTTAAATGTTTTATTATAATGACTAGCGAAAGCGTACTCACATTGCGGAAGTAAAATTTCCCAAACGACATACCCCCACTGCGCATCAACCCTCCATGTGCATCCACCCCATGTGCTACATACCCCTAAGTCATCATCCTCCCATGTGCATGGAGGGTTGATGCGCATCAGTCCCCCATGTGCAACACCCTCCCCATGCGCAGCATCCTCCTCAGTGCAACATCCCCCCAAGTGTACTAGGCACCGAGCACAAATTGGCTGGATGTTGGTCAGTCTTCCATGCTAAGTATAGGACAAAAACACATTGCACCCTTTTTCAGCCCCTTAAGGGTTAGATTTCTCCACGTTGGTTCTTGGTGGGTGTTGATGTGACAGAAGGAACACCCTTCCCGAATTTCATGCTTCTAGGTCCCGGGGTTGGGGCAGAGCATCCATCAGTCACCGATTCTTCAAGGCAAAGTATAGGGAGAAAAACACATTGCGCCCCATTTCACCCCCTTCCAGTTGGAATTTCCGAAAACTGGTTCTTAGTGACTCTCTCCATCACAGAAGGAACACCCACTCCAAATTTCACACTTCTAGGCCCAGCGGTTTTGGCTGGGTGTTGATGAGTGAGCGAGTGACTTTTCTCTTTGCTATACAGTATATAGATAATGGCAGGTGACTTGATCGGCTGATTTATGGTCAACTTCCCTACAGCCCTGCTGTACGTACCAAAAACACCCACTAGCTTACCACTCAGGCATATTAGCGGGGGTTTAAAAAATATTTTTACCTCACTTTTCAGCCAGGACAAGCTCACAAAATTACTTACAATCTATAGTAAACAACACATCAGTAATAGGTAGTTTGACCATGACAGAATTTGTTCTTGAGCAAGAGTATAATTAATTTCATAATTAGGATGGCATATGACAGGGCGGAGATATGCACAATCCTAGGGAATGCAGGCTCCCAAACCCTTGACCTCAGGCAGCTTCACTTCTGTATTAGGCCTTTCTATCACAACACACATGACTAATAACTTGGTTAAGAACCAATTCTACTGTCAGCCCATACTACAATTCACGGACTGATTCACTCACACAGGCCTCCGTCAGTCTTGAAAAACTATGGTATTGTGCTCGGCGCTGCATAAGCTGCATGTGAAGCACGAACGCCTGGGATGTTATGGAGGATGTGCTGTTACCCAAGCAGCAAATCCCCCCTCTCCATGCCACTGAATTAGTCCAATGGAAAGGCAGAGCCAATACGATTGGATCCAGCTGGCGTCGCAGAGCTGGGCTAAGGACAGGAGCTCACCCTGTCTTGTGGGGCCAACCCGGGTCTCGAACCCAGCCTGCTGGTTAACAGGCACAGTGTCTTAACCACTTGCGCTACCCACAGCCCACTACAATTAACAGGTCACATTACATTCAATCATTTGTTCTCTAGAACAATTATTTTCAGCCTTTTTCATCTCATGACTGTCAAAAAACTGTTGGTATACCTAATACAGTTGTACCTCGCTTAACAAGAGCCTCACTTAACAAGCAAAAATTTCCAAGAAATCTTGCTTCACACAACAAGTTCCGCTTCACTTAACAAGCAAGTGTGCTATGGGCATGCGTGCTATGCAGCCCTGACGCTCCACACGGAGGTTCTTTAAAAGGGCTGCCGGCCAGTGCTGCTGCCTCTAACTGCCCCCCAACTTGAGAGCAATTGCCTGGTGGTGCCAGAGGCAGCTGCCTCTAACTGCCCCCAAGTGCCCCCACCGACCACCTTGAACCTCCAAGAGCAGCCCAGGTAAGCCTCCCAGGAAACTGTCTTTGATTGCAGTCTCCTAACTATGTCTACTCAGAAGTAAGCCCCATTTAACAAAATGGGAAAGTGTATTTCCCAAAATGGGAAAGTGTATTTCCCAAAAAGCCCCATTTAACAAAACAAGGAAAGTGTATTTAGGATTGCAGCCTAAGTAGACTTCATAGGATCATGCACAGTGAATGCATGTTTTGAATTCAATTCCAGTGTTTTGTCATCATTTTTACATCCAGTTAATATTTTTATATGAATATTTTGGGGGTTGTGGAACCAATTGTCTGAGTTTCCATTATTTTCTATGGAAAAACCTGCTCCGCTTAAAGAGCGTTTCACTTAAAGAGCATGCTTCCGGAACGAATTAAACTATTTATGTAAGGCACTACTGTAATTTTATTATCTTGCCAATTGACAACACATACTAGGGCACACAAACCTAATGCCCCTACCAGTAAATGACCTTTAAAGTGCTGCAAAAAAGTCACAGTACTATGAAGCAATCTTATACCATCAAGCATGTAAAGACAATACACATTCATTATTGGCTTGGGGAAGAAGTACATCAACTTGGGGAAGAAGTACAGTTAATTTCTTAAGTAGGAAATTGGAAGCAACCAACAGGCTTTTATGCTCTTCCCACACATTTGCATGGTCACTCTCCCGAGGTAGCATACCATTAATGGTTATTATTTTCACTAGTATCTTATCATCAAATCTCAAATCATGGTAAGTAGTAAGTTGGCAAATTGTGATTTGGTGCCAACTATAGGATAATAAAAAATGCTGGTGCAGAAGACAGTAATGATAACTATAGGTAGCTCTGAAATTGATGGGGAGGGGGAAAAAAAGAAAGGCCTGTACTGTAGTCCACACCTTCTAACCATGGTTAGGTAATGGGGAAAGGGCCAATTAGGAAAGGGCCAGCCTAGTTAAGAGGCTGGCCCTTTATCTCTCTGGACAAGGGACAAGGGAGAGAGTTTCCATGCAACCTTATGGAGGCAGACCTTGGGCAGATACTGACGAAACATAATTACAACATACCACTTTAAAATATTTTTATTGCTACATTATCAGGTATTATTCTAGCTTGCAACAGATGATATAAAAGTTAGAAGAATTTTCACTAGCCTGCTTTCCCACAAATACTTTACCACTTGTTTAAAAAGTTCTACAATTTGGTTTATTAAAATATATTTAAGTGGAAACTCTAATCTGCCACCAGGCTAGTGGTTATTTACCTGCCTGCTTTATTTCACTGCATAAATACATACATTTTTTTCTTATAAAACAAGTTCATTGTTATTCTTGCATAAGCAATGTGGCAAATAATTTTTTTAACTATTTAAAAAGAATTGTATGACAGTAGGACAGTGGTATTTGAGCATTTCATCCCAGAACCTGAGAATGACAATTTGTCAATGACACCCCTGGAAATATCATTTAACCCTTAGTTTACCAAGTTTTTTGTAGCATGTTAGACATAATGAATGGTACACATAATGAATAAATATTGCATCAAGTTTTAGTATGGGACCCTGAAGGAAGTTAGTGTTGTGGTTTTTAAATGGAAATTATTATTTGATAAGAAATCATATCTTTTTTGCTGCTAATTAGACAGTTACACATCAGGAAGCATGAATTTTGTATCTCGTATGCCCACCAGAGTCTAATTGACATCTGAAGTACAGTTTTGTACATATAATGAATAAATGTTGCATCAAGTTTTAGTAGAACTACTTTATACTGATTTTTAATTGTGAAATATTGTAAAATTATGAATTTTAATTATAATTTTAGCTAGCAAAATATTGAATAACCAGTGAAGAGCAACAGGGGTCAGATGGACCCTTGCCGGACTTTGATGCTTCAATTTTAATTTAAAGAAAAAATGTAAATTAAAAACATTCATGCTTTTGGATTTATAACTGTCTAATTAGCAGTAAAAAACATAGGTTCTTGTCAAATAATAATAACAACAAATTCCATTAAAAAACCACTACACAACCTTTTGGTAGGGTCCAATGGACCCTTCTGGGCAACTACCGGATGCCCAGTGCCAGATTCCAAGATGGCTGCATCCAGCCTTTCACAGCCCACCTGAAAATTAGTTGCGACCCCCAAGGTAGTCCCAATCCCCGCTTTGAAGTCTACGGAAAAAAAAAACACACCCAAAATATCACACATATCATTCACCTCTCCAATTGCCAGAGCAGTTTTCAGAAATCCTTCAACTACTGGGTAAGAGATAGACTACTAAAAGTATACCCAAGATTGATTATGTACACTGTATACAGTTCGATTCTTAAATTCAAACAATCTCCCAATCAGTTTCAAAAATAAACTTAAACCCCAAAAGAAAATACTTCAAGGAACTTATCAGAAAACCTTTTGTGGACAACTTCCATGAACTACTTTGTTTCTTATCATCCACCCAAAGCCTTGCTTACCCACTGTTTTATCCTTCATGGCACATTTGGTTCAGGAGAAGTACGAAAGCAAGCAACTTCCACAAGTCAGAAAAAGCAGCTGGCCTTGTATGATTAAGCAGATAACTCTCTATACAACATTTCAAAATAAGTAGATTTTAATATCTGGTAGTTGAAAATTTAAAAATATTGTGTGGATATTGTGTAGAAAATAGCAATAGATAGATCTTTAATTTTGAAGCCAAGAACTAAAAGGAAACCAGAGATTGATTTTTTCCTTTAAGTTAGGAAAGACTATTTCAGAACATAATCTTAGACCTACAGTCTGAAATACTTAGTGTCATTCTTGGATTTATTTCTATTGTCCACACTAAGCTGGTCTTAGCACTGTGTGCAGCCTTTCTGACATAGACAACCCATCAAGATTGCAGTACAATTTTGCAAAATGCCTTCAAGGAAGAGAGCAGCTGTGCTGCAGCTGCTTTCCAAATGAAGACTATGAACTAAAGCCTCAGAGGAGCTCAGATGTGAAGATGTCTATGTGAAACACTGAATATCCCCAAAGACAGCATAGACAATCCTGAACTAGATGTAAAAATATCTTCCTTTGACTAGAAATATTCTGTTTATGCAGTACAAGTTAGGGGGAAAAAGGAAAACCACACAAGTTTTTAAAACTTCAGGAGATCTAGTCACAGTTCTGACACTCTAGTTGAGCTCTAAGATGTCCCTATTCATTTGAAAATCATCTGAACCCACAACCAGCTACTACAAACGTTTTGTGAAGAAATTATGTCATATTCCTTCCAACTTACTTGTCTTAAAATAAATTCTAGTCACTATCTCTTAACATCACCACACATCTAGGGTTTCTGCAAGGATAAGCAGTGGGGAGGGGAACGAAGGATGCTGTCTTTCAACTTGCTGGAGGGAAGGTGCACCATAAAATGGAAACTATCCTGAATGCGACAGAAAATAAACTAGATTCTAAGCAAAAGTTAAATCACCATAGTCTGGAGTGGCATCTGTGACAGATATACAGAAAATTAGAGCAAGAAGTGACTCTTATGTTCTTATGCTAAGAGATGAGGTCCAGTTGGACTAAGCTGATGTTAAACAGGTTCAATGTGCTGTTACAAAAAGTGCCTTTAAGAACACCTTTGGGTTATGCATATTCTTCTGTCTTTCCTCCTTCCAAGGGCAGAGGAACTGGCATCCAGAGACACCTGACACAACCAACTTTCAAAGTTTTAAAGGCCCATTATCCAGGCCACTCATCTGAGTCACCCGCCCAGAAGTCAAAAATTGAGGCAGGATGTACAAGCACCTAATTTTGCAGACTAACACTAATGGCAATTACTGGTATTCCTTCCACAAGACTTTCATGCTACCCTACCATGTTAAACAGCGGCCACTTCTTTAAAGATAATCTACATTTTTTTTTCAAACAGGTCAGAGTTAAAAGAAGCAGAATCCTTGGCTTATCATTAATTCTAAATTCATGAAGAACACCCTGTGGCAGGTTTTCAGCAAGCCTCCCTCACCAAGACAGGGCACTTAGAGCCATTTTTATGCTATGATGCTTTTCAAAGGAAATGTACAAAAACACACTTTTTGCATGGGCATCATATTATAGACATGCAGAAGACAGATTTGTAGAGCAGCTCTACTACAGCAGATAACCATAGCTAGAACACTCCCAAAGTCATGTTATAGTGAAGTCATTCTCACTCAGCTCAATTGGGCTTACTCATTGGCAGACAAATAGTAATCATACCTTTCATACCTCCCTTTGTCATTGGATTGCTCCTTCAACTTTTTAAAAGACTAGCGAAAATGTACCCCTGTTCCAGGAGTAAAATTCCCCCATACGCCATCCCCCCATGCGCAACAATCCCCCATGCCCGATTTCCTCCATCTATCATAGAATCATAGTTGGAAGGGACCTAGTAGGTCATCTAGTCCAACCCCCTGCCTGCAGCAGGAATTCCCCCTAGAGCATCTCCAACAGGTGCTCATCGAGCCTCTGCTTGAAGATCCCCAGTGAGGGAGAGTCCACCACCTCCCTTGGCAATCTGTTCCACTGCCGAACCGCCCTCACCGTCAGGAATTTTTTCCGGATTTCCATTTCTATGTCTGAGAGCACAATCCTAACTATGTCTACTCAAAAGGCAGCCTCATTGTGTTCAATGGGTCTTACTCCCAGGAAAGTGTTTTTAGGATTGCAGCCTCAGTCATGCTATGCTGAAGTCACTCCCATTCAGCCCAATTGGTCTTACTCAGTGGAAGTCAGACAAATTATTGCATCCTTAAACATTTAAGTGCATCCGTTCTCATGCTGCAGAACATCTAGGATCATTTTCACACTCAGGATGGGAGGAGATCATGACGTTAGACATAACACCACACAACTGCACATCAAAGTTATAGCAGCATTACTCTCAAAGAATGAAGTTTTATTATGCTCTGGCTCACAGGTATAGAAGTGGAGCCTTAAATGTTTCATGCATCAGAGGCCCAGTTACCATTTGTAACAGACTAGGATGGACAAACATGTGGCTCTTTGACACATAATCTGTGACTCTCAAAAATATATTGGCTGAGTACCTTTTTGCATCACAACTGATATAAAAGAAATGCTTTTCCAGGACTTATAATTACTGGGTATAAATTGAGAGTCCATTGGACTAAAATGGAAGTTTTGAGTCCATGGTGAGTAAATATGTTTAAGAATTTAATTTATTCTTAAATATTACAGCTCTAATCTTAAATTTATCCCATGTGGCTCTTAAGTAGGTTTGGCCACCCTTTGCAAGAGACACAGGAGGGAAAGAAACAGAATTAAATTGAGACAGGCCCCACATCCTATGAATGAGGGGAGGAGCATGACGTTTGAAAGGATGCTCCAATATTTTGGGGTGTACTGATTTGGTTTTTAAAACCAGTTTCCAATCCACATTCAAAAAGTATTTTAGGATGTGATGATTTGGTTTTGAAGATAAGGCTGCAATCCTAAAGACACTTTCCTGGGAGTAAGACCCATTGAACATAGTGGGACTTACTTTTGAGTAGACATGTTTAGGATTGTGCTTTATAAGTTTCAATCCCAGACCTGGATTCACATTCAGACTCAGACCCATCTTTCAGTTCAGACTCAGGTTTGGGTTCAGATTCAAACTCAGACCCTGATTCCAACTGAGGTTTCGGTTCAGACCTGGGTTCAGACACTAATTCAAGCTCAGAATCTGATTTGGGTTCAGACCAGGACCTGTTTGAATTCAGACTCAGGTTTGGGTTCAGACCCATGTCCAGGTTCAGATTCTGAACCAGATCAAACTCAGACCCAGGTTCAAGCTGAGGTCTGAGTTCAGACTCTGACACTGATCCAGGTTTGAGGTCTGGCTCGGGTTCAGACGTGTGTTCAGAGCCAGGTTTGGGTTCTGATCCAGCCCCAGGTTCAAGTTCAGCCTCATAGCCATGCTGGGTTCAGGCCCTGCTTCCACCAGGCTGCTGCTGCTGCTGCCCTGGGGCCTTCGGCTGAGCCTCCTCCCTGCGCTCCCCATCCATCCAGCCAAGCGAGAGGGCGGCTGTCAGGAGGGAGGGAGGCAGCCAGGCAGGCAGAGACTAGCCAGGCGTCCCTCCCACGAAGGACTGGCTGCTCCCCTGGCTGGCTGGCTGGCTGGCAGGAGGAGGGAGCAGCGGAGGCCTCTCAGCCTCCAGCCGGTCTGGGGGGGGGGTCTGAGGGGAGGGGGAAGGGCTCGTGGCCCCTCAGCGGGGCCTGGGGCAGGGCTGGGGCTGCTTGAGGCGAGACCTGTCCCGCCCGAGGCCCGGCTCACCTGCGGCCACTCATGGTCCAGCGGTGCTGGGGACGCTGCGGGGCCGGCCTCGAGTGGGCTCCGCCGCGCGAGTGACTCCTACTGCCGAGGCCCAGTCAGCGTCGCCTGAGCCATTCAAACTGCGCCGCCGCGCTGCATGCTGGGAAACCGGGGGATCCGGACGCTCGCCTCAGCCACGCCCCCTCCTCGACGGCATCGCGCAGGCGCTGTTCGCACTTCGACGTGCGCCCTCTGCAGGCGGTCGGCCTCACTGCAGCTTTGTGCGCACGCGCAGAAGTAAACATAAGTTCTGCCCTCACCCAGTTCAGGGAGAAGCGTTGAGAGACTGACAAAGATTCCATCAGTCAGTCTCCTCTGAAGCCTCCTCTAAGAGCACAAAACACAGACACACAAGGCCACCCCTGGACAGTGCTCTGTGGTTCACCACACAGGCCAAGCACACAGGCCTACAAAACACACACAACAACACAACACTGCCTCCTGACAGGGCTTACATCCCCTCAGAGGCTAAGCACGGAGGCCCACAAAACACACACAAACAACATCAACACAATATTGCCTCCTGACAGTTTTGTGCTTCGCCTCAGAAGCTACGCGCACAGGTCTATAAAACACACACAACAACATAACATTGCCTCCTGACAGGGCTTACATTGCCTCAGATTCTAAGCACCAAAGCCCACAAAACACACACACAACAAAATCAACACAATATTGCCTCCTGACAGTTTTGTGCTTCGCCTCAAAAGCTAAGCACACAAGTCTATAAAACACACACACAACAACCTAACATTGCCTCCTGAGTCTTACATCGCCTCAGAGGCTAAGCACCGAGGCCCGCAAAACACACACACAACAAAATCAACACAATATTGCCTCCTGACAGTTTTGTGCTTCGCCTCAAAAGCTAAGCATACAGGTCTATAAAACACACACACAACAACATAACATTGCCTCCTGACAGGGCTTACATTGCCTCAGATTCTAAGCACCAAGGCCCACAAAACACACACACAACAAAATCAACACAATATTGCCTCCTGACAGTTTTGTGCTTCGCCTCAAAAGCTAAGCACACAGGTCTATAAAACACACACACAACAACCTAACATTGCCTCCAGAGTCTTACATCGCCTCAGAGTCTAAGCACCGAGGCCCACAAAACACACACACAACAACATAACATTGCCTCCTTACAGGGCTTTGTACTTCACCTCATAGGCTAAGCATGCAGGCCCACAAAACACACACACAACAACATCAACACAATATTGCCTCCTGATAGTTTTGTGCTTTGCCTCAGAAGCTAACCACACAGGTCTACAAAACACACACAAGAACCTAACATTGCCTCCTGACAGGGCTTTGTGCTTCACCTCAAAGATTAAATCACACCAGAATACAAAACACATACATGCACTTTGTGTTCAGTCTCATTGTACAAGCCACGTTGTGGTGATCCGTAGAAGTCTTTCTGTTGTTCAAAGGGTATGACAATCATCTGATCTTGCAGTTGCATGTTGCAAGGTCAGGTAACACGTCTCTCATCTTCATGTTCTGTGTGGTGTTGTGAGGTGATGATGATTCAGAGGCTGTGCACAAAGTAGTTTGGTGAGCTTGTTTACAACCTGAAAATTTAACTGTTTCCATTTTTGAAGAGAAACACCGTATGTAAATACATATCCAGATAAATTGTACAGTAAACCGGTTTCAGTGCCTGGTTCCTAGCAGGTCCCACCAGTGCCCGTCAGTGCCCAGCCATGCCCGGGGGCACACAATTATTCTTGAAATTTTAGTCCTGCAACGTTCTGCTAGTACTCCAGTATAAAAGCACAATCCTAACCATGTCTACTCAAAAGTAAGCCCCACTCTGCTCAATGGATCTTACTCCCAGGAAAGTGTCTTTAGGATTGCAACCTTTGTCTATGTTGTGCACATTTCTTGATTGTTTTGGCTGCAATTCTAAAGACACTTTCCTGGAAGTAAGACCCATTGAACACAATGGGGCTTACTTTTGAGTCAACATGGTTAGAATTGCGCTGTTAATTTTGGGTTACTTCCTGTCAAAAATCTACTGTAGAGCTGGAAGTGATGCAGAAAAAGACAACCCAAAATTGACAATTTAAAATCTTTAAGCAAGATGTGCACAAGATTCTGCCTATCTTCTGTGGTCAGTATGGAGCCTCTCTTGCAGTCCAAATAGGATTGTGCTGTTAATTTGTTAAATTCTTGATTCCCCTTGTTACTTCATGTTGTGTTACAGTTAAAGCTGCATTAAACTTTAAACTGTATTTAGATTGTTACGTCTAAATACACACATTAGTAATGAGTCTCATTAAGTTCAGTGTTCCTTTCTAATATGCAATATATATTGTACTTATTAGCCATTGATGGTAGGAAATACTATTGGTTTCTGGCCAATATGCTTGTCAAATTTGCAAGTGATACAGATTGGGGAAATTTGCTGATGATCTGACTATCTGTACAATCCTATGAACATTTACTCAAAAATAAGTCCCATTATGTTAAATGGGGCTTATTCTAAAAAGATATGCATAGGATTGTAGCCTTAGTTCACTTAAGAGTGCACTCATAAGAAATTTAGGCTGGCCTAATTCACCTGTCCTATCACCGTGATCACCTGTCTCTATTCACCATGATGGTGTAGAGAGGTTGGTGTATGCCTTTGCATTGGCCTAATACCCCCTGAAGTTTTGCAGAAGTGTCTTACTGCACTTTTGTGACACCCCAGGTCAGCACAGGACTTATGCCAGGGTTTAGGCTGGCCTAAGTGAGGGTTAGGATTGCAGCCCAAGAGTAGGAATGAAGGAATTCTCTATGACATCAAGAAGTCTCCTTTATCTCCCAAGCCTTGGAGCAAAGGAGAAATATGCAGCAGGAGAGTTTTGAGCAACACAAACTTCTCCATGGATGGTCTACTAGTGTCAGCAATGCCTAGTAGTAATGTCTTCAGAATTACAGAAATCATGGGGGGAACTTTGCATCCAAAACTTAATCTCTCTTGCATACAGCTTTTGAAAAATGTTACTGATGTGTGACTAATGTGTAAAATTGTAAGCAAATGTTTACCATACCTTGTTTACAACTTGACAGGATTCTGGAGTCCAGATAAAACTGCTTCACAGTTCAGAATCTGCTCAAGAACCATTCCTGATTTAGAAGGAAATCATATGTCGCACAAGATACTGTGCTTGTCAGACTGAATGTTTGCTGGTTGGTAAGTCCTGAGTGTTGCAAGGAGTAAGCTCCCATCTCTTGCCCAGTTCCTGCCAATTTTAAAGGATGTAAATGCAAGGAGGGAACAAGGAAGTATTGGGCCTGGGATGAAGGTGGCATTGATGGTAGCAGTATCTTGTATCCTGCCAATCATCTGTGGCCTGGGCTTACTTACACAGGTTGCTCAGATATGCACCATTTAGTTGGCCAGATCAGAGTTGCCCCTAAGGCAAGCTGGTGGTTCCACAGAGGTAATGAAAATTTCACCTGGCCCAAGGTGACAGCCATACTGCCTGTCCAGACCCACACAGGTTAGGACTTAATGTAGTACATTAGTATGATTTTCTGATATGTGATCAGAAATTTATTGAAAATGTCTTATTTTAGATAAAAGTTCTTCTGATGTAGCTATAACATTGAGTAGACAGATAAATCAGGATTTTGCAAGTATTTATTTGAGCAGAAGAGATCTGACATGAGCTTCCATTTAGTTCTCAGGACAGTAGAGCAGAACTGGTTTGTTTAGTCAGGACTGCCGTCATAATTGACAGTTTTCTCTAATAAGCTGTGGGAACCGGATCCTTCATGTTGAGTAAAAAGCAACATGTTTTTTTCAACATTGTCTACATGTCAACATTATAACATATTTCTGATTCCTATTTATTCTTCTCAAATTTTGTGAAATTGCTCATATTCTAGTGGATTACCTACTAAGTTGCGTAAGATTTTTGCCAGATTTTAAGTACAAACTTAAAATCAGACAAACAAGCAGACAAACTTGTCTGCTAGAGAGCCGTATCAAATACCTGGCACAGGGTCAAGGGCCAGAAAATAAATTTAAATATAAAAATTCAAATAAATACATTAGAAATAAAATATAGATGAATGAAACAATTGGATAATGAATGGGCTAAAATTTCCAGGATTTCTCCAAGCCCCAATACATATGCCATGAGGGATGTGTATGGTATAGGTAGAGATGGATAACCTCAAAATGCCAGATGCTGGGGGGGAACACTTGGATCCAGGTGTCTTATGTGCTCCATGAGGCATCTGGTGGGCCTCTGTGTGATACAAGAAGCTGATCTAGATGGGCATGTGGCCTGATCCAGTGGATGCTCTTCTTATGTTCTTATATAACAAACACATACGCAAATGGACCCCTATTTCCCAACCACCTAAGCACTTTCTAAGTCCTTCAGAGGACACATAAACTAGGAAGTGATTTTTTTGCTCTCAGAATACCTTCCAGACCTAATCAGAGCACAGCTCCAGTTGTGTTCAGTAAAGTTTGCAGGGATCCAAAGGCTGGCCAGGGGTCCAAAGGCTCCTGTCAAACCTCCTGGATAGAAGCATGCTGAGGGCCATATATTTCCTCAAAAACTATCCCAGATTGTCTTAGTTGTCCTGCAGTAAATTTCACAGCTCTGTTTCATTCTTGTGGCCCAGAATGTGTAGAAAAGGAAGGGGAGGGACTGCTTGCATCCCACAGTGAGACTCCCTGCAAAGCTTTGTGCTGTGCACCCACTAGCTAGATCAGTGATTTTCAACCATTTTTATCTCATGGCACACTTAACAAGGCACTGAAATTGTCAAGGCACACCATCAATTGTTTTTACCATTGACAAGGCACACCAGACTGTTCAAATCCCCCAATTTTCCTATTAATGGATGTCAGTTCCCAAATTCCCGCAGCACACATGAGGACTATCTGTGGCACACCAGTGCGCCATGGCACATTGGTTGAAAATCACTGAGCTAGATCAAAGTCACTAGATCCAATCGCTAATCCTCTCACCGTGTAGCACAGACTTTGTTGGCATGGCTGTGGCAGGGGATAACTAAAGGCGCAATCCTAACCAATTTAGGCTAGTTGAACTCAATCAGCATATCTTCCTAAGGTGGCATGAGGAGGTTGGCGTTTGCCTGTGCTCTTGCCTAACCTTCCCAGGACTAGGGCAGAAATGTCTTACAGCTGACCCCCAGGTCAGCAAAGGAATTATACCAGTCTGAGGTTAGGATTGCCGCCTTAGAGGGGGATAACATGGCAGGGGATAGGACAGGGCAGATAGTTTGATTTTCTATGTGCATTGGAGCCCCATTTTAGCCAAAAATGTTAATTAAAATAATTTATTATTCATTTCTTACATTGGATCACATATCTGAAAGACACAAAGAACCTCAGACTTTACAAGTGGAAGGTCCCTGGCTCAACAGCTGGCATCTCAAGGTGAGGGTGGGAACACCCTGGAGAGCCACTGCTAGTCAAACTAGACAATTCTGAGCTGACTCAGCACCAGCAGCTTCCTATGTTCCTAAACAAGAGTGGCCGGTTCTGATGGAAACGGGCCAGAGAATTACTTGTGGCACATAGGGTTGCCATAATTCTCTTCCACAAAAATGGGGCATGACCTCCTGTCAAACTTGTCAGTATGTGAACACAATTCCTGAAAACCCTGGACTGTCCCGGTTTTCAAGATCATAAGGCAGCCCTACTTTCACAGCAAGAAAAAACCCAGAGGTAAATGAGTGGTAATGGACATCTTAAAAGTCTCTGACAGAATCTATGCTTAGGCAACTGTAGTCCTCATTAGGGAGAGCTTTATTAAGGAGAAATTTTTCACATTTGTAAGGATTCTCTGTAACAGTGAGAACTGGGAATGCTATTCTGATTGTTTTATATTTAAAAATTTATTTATTTATTTATTAGATTTATATTCTGCCTTTCTTCCCTAACCAAAGGGAACTCAAGGTGGCTAACAACAATTAAAAGAACAAGAACAAAACCTTGTATCATGTTCATACAAAACTTTTTTTCCCTCATTCATCTCTGTTTTTCCAAATTGTTTTTAAAAGCACTGCTTGCTTACATTTTCTACTTCCCCTAATATTTTTTGTCCTTTGCCAATTTGCCTTCAAGGCTTCATGCTAAACCAACTGGTTTTCTGAGTTTCTCAGCATTACATCATTTCTGAGTCTGCTTGAGATAAGAGATCCAGTAAATGGAATGCCTTGGCAGTTCTGCAACAGAGCTCCTGTTAAGACTGAACTGTATCCTGAAATGTGACACAAATCAGTGATTGGATGTGATGCTAACAGCCGCCATGCTTATATGATAATCTTCGGCTTGCCAGTTGGAGACAAGACAGCTCAAGGTTCAACTAATAGGATAGAGTCATTTACCTCTAAATTGCCAATTGAACTCTAGCCCAGATTAGTGGAGACAGAACATTAACCATCTGTTCTGTGTATAATGACCTATCCAGAATAAATTGTAATGACTCGGCAGTTCCCAACAGACAGGTGTCTACAGCAGTTCACAGATGGAAAAAACACCAGTTTAATAAGGTTTTACTGTTTATGGCCATCCTATAACATCCATCTAGTTGGATTTGTAAGGTCAGTTGTGAAATAGCAACTTAGAAAATAAAACTGTATCCAATCATTTTCTGGTGTTTTGTTTTTTAAATTGCATCCCTTCCCAGGTACAAGTTGCTCTCATATTTAGGAATCATTGGTAGATCTGAAGGTAATAATCGCCCAGTCTTTAACTCTAATGAAGTACATGTTTCATTATGGTAAATTATGCAAAATTGGTAAATTATGTGCCAATTTTAAGTGGTAAATTATGCAAAAAAACCCCACCCTTTATGGAAATATCATTCAAAACCACAAATTATGGATTAGCTTCTCTGGGGAGAGGTCTCTGCTTTAAAATTAAAGGCTGTTTACTTCAGTGTACATTTTAAAACTGGGAATTTTCAATGTCTGTATTACTGATACTCTTATGGCACAAACTAAAGCATCCATTTGCCCAGTGCCAACCACAGAATGTCACAAAAGTGCTGGAAACATCACTCTGAGGGAAGATTTGCTGCTACACAGATGTGCACTGGCCTCCCTGCACCACCATGAGCCCTGGAAAAGGATGCTTTCATGCCAACTGAGCTTGGCATGGTAGAGTGGGGTAAAGGTGGGAGGGAGTTGATTTGGGATGGGGGAGGGCAGGCATTAGAGGTTCCTGTGTGCAGGTAGGTGGAGAGCAGGAGGCAGGACCAGGTTAAGCACCTGTGCTAGATCCTAGCGCTGTTCCTGGGTAACCTAGAGCAGTCCTATGCTGCTTGGATTTGCAAATCTAAGTAATCCCATTGGGGCTTCAGTGGCTCTTCCCAGGGACAAACACAAAAAACTGCTAGGACCCACAGCACTCAAACATCAAGTTTCCTCATTCCGCACACAAATATACACATCCAAGAAATAGAGCAGAAGAAGGACAGAAAGATAGGTCTCTTGAAAGAGGGCAGTCTGAAAAACAAATCTTTCCGAGGTACATTGGGGCAGAAATTTTCCAGAATTTTTCCAGGGTGTGTCCTTCAATGGGTGAAGTGCCACTGCCAGTAAAGCTGTCTTTGCATTGACATACAAAGAGATATGGTGTATTTGAAGCATTGGATTGGGTTGTTAGGGCTGCAGTCCTAAATATTTTCCTGGGAGGAATCCTAGGATGATCAACTCAAAAGCAGGCCTCATTGAGTTCAATCGAGTGTACTCCTGGGTACATGTGTACTGAATTGCAGCCTCAGGCACCACAGATCTGAATCCTAACCAATTTAGGCCCTTGCTCAGGAGCAGTTAAGATGTCTTTCCATGTGTCACTATAGGGTGACGTAACTGCTATGGATTTTGCCCTTAGGCTAGCACAACCCACCCATCTCTCCATTACTGTGGTGGCAGGGAGAGCCTGGCGCATGCCTGTGTACTGACCTAACCCCCAGGAGTGGTGCAGAAGTGCCTTAGCACATTTTTTTGACACTCCCAAACCAGCACAGATCAATTGTAACTAGTTTTGAGTTGTTTGATACAGTGCATGCTCTCATACTGATGCTGTGGCCATCCTGGCCTTTGAGGAAGTTAGCCACAAGATGGTGCTCTGCAATCTGTAGATAAATCAGTTTTTCTCCAGAAAGAAAGTTCAACAATTTGGTCACTTGGGCTTTTCTTCCACCTGCTCCTCTCCATCCCTGGGCTGTGGGTGGTGCAAGTGGATAAGACACTGTGCCTGTTAACTAGCAGGCCAGGGTTCAAGACCTGGGTCGGCCCCACAAGACAGGGTGAGCTCCTGTCCTTAGCTCAGCTCTGCGACGCCAGCTGGATCCAATCGTATTGGCTCTGCCTTTCCATTGGACTAATTCAGTGGCGTGGAGAGGGGGGATTTGCTGCTTGGGTAACAGCCTGTCCTCCATAATAATCCATCCCAGGCTTTCATGCTTCGTATGCAGCACCAAGCACAATACCATAGTCTTTCAAGACTGACGGAGGCCTGCTTTTTAGTGGGGGAAATGGAGTCTTTGATTTGTATGATCAACTGTGTGTACATTTTGAAATTTTCAATTATGTCCACTCTAGATATTGAAGTTGCCTGTTATGGTTACGAGGGTATTGATGCAGTGAAAGAAGCTCTGAGGACTGGCCTGAGCTGTTCCACAGAGAGTATGCCTATCAAAGTAAGTGGCACCGATAGGTTTGCAACGAAGTGAGGTTTCTGGGAAACATTTGAATTGGAAAACTTTTCTATCACAAATCAATTAGGATCACAAATCAATTATGCTTTTATGCTGTTTTTGGTTTTAATTTGGCATCCACCTCTCCCACTTAACAAAGAAAAACTTTCCTTTATTAAAAAATGTTTAAAGGCAGAGGACTTCCCTGGGCCTCAGAATTCCTTAAATGGTATAAATATATCACTTCTGATTTCTCTTGGCAAAACTGGAAGTAGATTTTTGGCTAAGAAATCTTGCAGAGGTTGTGGGTGAATTCACGTGGCTTCTGTGGGATTCAGAAAGCAAACCAGTGGTAACCAGAGCTGTGCCTCAGAGAGCTCAGATAAGTTTGGTGCAGGGCACATCCGATAAACCCACACTGAGCTGCATCCACTCTCTGCAGATAGATTGAGTGGATTTGCTGCTTGGGTAACAGCCTATCCTCCATAACAATCTAACCCAGGATTTCGTGCTTCACATGCAGTGTATGCAGCGCCGAGCAGGTTACCATAGTCTTTCAAGACTGACGGAGGCCTGCTTATCATCATCCTCTCCATCCCATGTATGAAAGAAACTCCCGCCCATCTGAGTGGGTTTGCTATCAAATAAAAACAAAGAGCATTGCAGCTTGAGTGTGCCACTGACTTCCTATATGTTTTGGTCATGTTCTCTGATCAGAAGGTTAGTGATGCTGAGAGGGACAATCAAGTGGAATGCAACGGTGTGGACTTGTCATGCATATCCAGATCTTGAACTGCCAACATCAATCTTCATATTAACAAGCACTGAGTTTTTAGCCACTAAGCCATTGTAGCCCCTCCTCCTTCAAAAAGGCAGCCATATCCTGTAGTCTGGCTAAGGTGGGCTTACAATTATGTTCTGAATGTGTGTAAGTCAGTGATTTTCAACATTTTTCATCAAACAGCTAAAATTGGTAAGGCCAGTGGTGTACAGGGGTGGAGCAGTCAGTCATGGAAGGAGCCTCACTCTTTCTGTGCCATTACAGGGGCGGGGTTGTCCGATCCACATATTTGTGCTAGCCTCCGCACACCACTACAGGGGAGTTGCACAGGCCAAAATTGGTTAGGCTTGCACCCTTATGTAATTTTTTTTTACTTAATAATTATATAGTGTGTAAATTAACCACATGAAAGCAATATATCTATAGGAAGAAAAGGAAAACATATACAGGGTGATTCAAAATGAATGGGACAAAAAGAAAACATACCTGTGACTGCTGTGTCCCATTCATTTTGAATCACTGTACAGTGGTGGGCTTCAGGGGGTTCTCACAGGTTCTATAGAACCCTTTGCTAATGAGTACCTGGTTCTGAGAACCGGTTACTAATGGGACATAGAACCTGTTGTTAATTTAGGGTATATATTTGTTAGGGTATATATGTTGTTAATAGGGTATATATTATATTATAATATATAGTTATAATATTAAGACTTTTAAGACTGACGGAGGCCTGCTTTATATTATATACATTATATTATATATAAGCTTATATATGCAAGCTTTTTAGTGATGTCCTACATTTTTCTTCTGTGTCCAACATTTGTGGGGATTTTTTCCAGTTATGGGATTGGGTCACCCTGTCTGTGATACATGCAGACATTGGAAGGGCTGCCGCAGGAAGATTGGCAATTGACAGGCTATAGAAGTTTTTGACACAAAGAAAGCCATGGATTGCAGTACATATATGGCTGAAAATCCCACTTGAGTTAAAACCTATGTCTGCTTCACCAACATGTTTTCCCACAGAACACCTGCATTCTTGGTCTGGACCTTAGGGCACAATCCAGAGTAAGTACAGGGAGTCCTTGCTCCGGTGTAAGAACAATTGCAATATGAATTTCCCATAGGTTTTCACTAGGTGGTGCAGTAACCACGGGTGCATGTAATGTCTCTTACGTGCTTCCGTAGTTACTCTGGATTGTTATTGTGCTATTTTAGTTTCTTCCACAAGATGGCTTCATGTGCTATAAAATACTGTAACTACAAATAGTTGCCATCAGCCTTGGTTACTCCTTCTCCTGTTTAATGTTAGTTTACTAACATATTCATATGCACATTGCTGAAACTGACTGGGCTCATTTCAGGATTTAAAGCTGATTACATTGAAAATGTGATTTCCAAGCAGGCCTCCGTCAGTCTTGAAAGACTATGGTATCATGCTCGGCGCTGCATATGCTGCATGTGAAGCACGAGAGCCTGGGTTGGATTGTTATGCAGGATAGGCTGTTACCCAAGCAGCAAATCCCTCCTCTCCACGCCACTGAATTAGTCCAATGGAAAGGCAGAGCCAATACAATTGGATCCAGCTGGCGTCGCAGAGCTGGGCTAAGGACAGGAGCTCACCCTGTCTTGTGGGGCCGACCCGGGTCTCGAACCCTGGCCTGCTGGTTTACAGGCACAGCGTCTTAACCGCTTGCGCCACCCACAGCCCATAAAATGTGATTTAAAGACATACAAAAGAACAAACTGAATTAATTTTTTTACAATGCTTATTGGAAGCAGCACTTTGAGAGCCTGGTGTTTTTATTATATTGCTAGTTCACTTTCCAAGCAAGCAGGTGTTCACTGCTTGCTAGTTCACTTTCCAGGCAAGCACTTTCCAACCAAACTATTCCAAATGGCATTCAATCTAGAACAAACTAAAGGCGCAATCCTAACCAATTTAGGCCAGTACAAGTCACCCATATACCCATTCCCATGGTGGTACGGGAATGCTGGCGCTTGTCTGTGCACTAACCTAGCACAGGAATGGCACAAAAGTGCCTCAATAGCACTTTTGTGATACCCAGGGGATGGTACAATGGACATTTGCTGGCCTAGTGTGCATTTTGGAATGCATCCATAAGGACATGCAAAGGAATGCATTGTAAGTGTGTTTTGGCTTACAACAGGGTACATTGTTAAGCCAATTTGATAAATTACCCTCTTCAAGTAGTAATTCATACCATTGGTCCAGGGGTGTCCAAACCTTTTGGCACGAGGGTCACATCATCTCTCTGACACTGTTGGAGTGATTTATATTTCAAATTTGAATAAATTTACATATAAGAATGTATTAAAGATAGATCTGAAGTATTGTAAGGCTTGCCACAGGCCTATTCTGGCCACTGGATTGGGTTTTGGACCCCTCCTGGCTTATACTGAGAATGTTTGTAAAGAGAGCTAAGAATCCTGTGCTGTTTGTTCAGCACTTCATCCTGATCAAATGAGGTAAAAAAGCAAGCATTTCCAACAATGCACATTGATATATATTTTTTAAAAAAAGATACCTGAGACTTGCTGAAGAATATGGACTAATATCCATCCCCAAGATTTAATAAAGTCCTGTGAATGGTCCGAGTCATGAACTCATGAACATAACTATGAGTGCAATCCAGAGCAACTTCTCCTTGCTCTGACCTAACTATGCTATATCCTAAACACAAAGTTATGTGTGAGGCAGAGAACTTAGGAGTGCCCATAACTTAGGTCTGCCCGTAACTGCTCCGGTGCAGTGATCCACATAAGTTACTCCATTGGGCATGCTCAGAAGGCAGCCTGTAAGTGCTACATGGCCTGCAGTTACACACGAGTTGACCTGCTTCCACATCACTCAGAATCACTAGCAGCTGTCCAAACTGCTGCTCTCCTGATCACATGGGGAACCAGCTGACAAGATGGAGGGGGAGTAGCTGTCAAGCTGTCAGAGTGCCTCCCCAGCATGGTGGACAGGACAGGGCTGTCAGGGGTAGAAATGGGAAACAAGCTGCCCCCCTGCACACCCAAACAGGCAAGGTGCCCCAGGAAAAGCCCAGGCATCAGCAGGGGCAAGATGCACAGAGGAATACATGTGTGTGTGTGTGAATAAAAACAACATCAACAGATGAACATGAGTGTCCTGTGGTCTTTGGCAACAGTCCGGAGGAAACATCAGCATTAAAGGTACAGCATGCCAGATGCAGGGTCCACACTCAGGTGGGCTGGGAGGAGAGGGAAGACCCCATCCAGAAGGCAGAAGGCCCAGGAAACAGACCCCCTTGCTGGCTCAGGCAGGGGAGGGGCAAGGGTCCCCCAAGCAGCTGGCAGAGCAGGGGGCAAGGGGAGGCAAGGGGGCTGTCAGGGGCATCTGTGGGGAGGGAATCCTGGAAGAGGGGACAGGAGCCCACCTGAGTCTGCCAGGGAGCAAAAGCATATCCTGGGTCACAGGGGACCTGGGGCTCCCACAACAGGGCAAGGGTGTCTGATCACTTGTGGGGCCACTGCCCACCCAAAACCTCTCACTTCACAAGCCTAAGGGGTGACATCAGGCCCCAGGAACCCTCTCTCTCAGCCCACCCCAGTGACCCCAGATGGCCTCCCCCTCCCATGGCAATGATGCTCCCAGGAAGATGCAGATACAAAAGTGGGGTCAGTTCACATGTGTACTTGTTCATAGGTTTGCAGTTGCTCCTGCTCATTCAGAGGGTCACAGGATAGGGGGGCTTCCAGATACAGAACAGTCTCCAGTCAGGATGCAGTGGGACCCCAGAATCAACCACATTCAGACTGAGCACATGGAAGGGATGACACAGTGCCTGCACCTTTAAGCACTGCCTGGACCTGTAAGTACCTTCAGACTGTAGGCAGTTTGAACACAGCACTGGCACCTGCCTGAATTCCCTCATCTCTGCAATGCTCACAGGTGGTCTCACTACTTCCATGTGGCCTCTTGTTGTGGACTATCCAATGGTAAGGAAGCTACAGGCAGCCCCCTCTCCAGAAACAGAGGACCAGGTCTGGATGCCATTGGGGGTCTACACTGAGGATGGGCACCCCTGTCTCCCCCCCGCCCCCCCCGCAACTAGGTAGGCACTGCCCCACTCACCCATCCTCAGGTCATCCCTGGAGCTCTAACTAGCTTTCCCCAGCCACTGATGACAGCAATCATATGCATGTGTTCATTGTGAAGTCCTTAAAATAACTACTACTACACATGTTCACATCATTAATGTTAACAACGTATCTGAGACAGCAACATTGACGCACTGAACTGTAAATTCGTCATCAGGCAAGGACTTCACCTGTGATGATCATACCATCGACTATGTAGTTGTTAATTTGTCATCATTAATAACATCAGCTGTGGAGGGGGAAGTGATTCTGTGGCTCAAACTTTATTAGGTATGAAGGGTGCTTGTTTAACTCATGTGATTGGGACAGTGGGGTTTGTGTTCTAGGTAAGTGCTTGTGCAAACATGTCTGAAGGGAGATTCTTCCCAGGGCTCCTTGCAGGGATCCAGTGGCTTGCACTCCTGAATACACTTTCCTGGGAGTAAGCCCTATTGAACACAATGGGGCTTACATCTGAGTAGGCATATTTAGGATTGCACTGTGTCTCCTTCCCAGTGGAATGGCAGCCTGCTGCCTGCTAGCCTCCTTGCTGGTGAGACACCATCCTGCAAAGACAGAAGCATCACAGGCAAAGCTTTCATTGGTATTGGCTGAGCATGGAATCAGATCAGCTGCTATGCCCCTTGGCTTGCCGTTTGCTGGCAGGGATGAGTGGAATCAGCACCTGCTGGCTGTGTGATCTGGCAGTCAGTCAGAGGGGCTGCAAGGACAGAGACCACACACACTTTTGAGGGGTGAGTGCCCTTGTTTCCTGGTGGGTCTCTGTGTGACCCCTTCCCTCTTTTACTCTACAGCCCCCCCTTACCTTGGGGGACCAGTTGGGTTGGAAGGCAAACCTACAGAAGACCGCACAGCATTTCCCAACAAGTGGGCAAGCCCATTTCCTGGTGAAGCAAGGCCCCCCCTTACACAGGTGTAAGCCCCACTGAGTATACTGGGGCTTACTTTAGAGTAGACATGCAAGACTGGAGGAAGATGAAGGAAATTTAAACAAAAGCGGTGCTTCCAACACCCCCCATGCAGCCCTCCTTACCTGGTGGGAGTAATTCTGGGGAAGAGAGAAACAACAACTTGCAGAGACATAAATATGGTATTGGTAACATTTCATCATTGCAAGATTTCCTGTATAGGTGTTTTTGAGTTTTTGAATGCAAACATTGCTCAACACCCCCACTTATCTGATTGGGGTACCTGTGGAGAGGGAGAAAGAGAGAGCAACAAACATACAAAAAAATTGCAAAGTCTACACTCTAATCATATATCACAGATATTATATCGTTTCATATCACATCTATATCATATCAATATATCATCATATATGCACCTTATGTGTTCATGTGTTCGTGGGGAGAACGCTCCCCAAGAGCAAGTGCCCATTGAGAGAGAGCAGAGTGACATGATCCGTGGCCAAGCACTCTGCTTCTCTGAAAGGGAATTGTGGGGTCAGGGGTGGGCCTTTTTATGGGAGGGTAGCTGTGAGGGGATTGGTCGGCCACTGGGGTGACCCAGGTACTCCGTATCCTCAAGTAGGAAAGTACTGCCCGTAAGGTTTGGTGCAAAAATTTTTCAAAGTCCCCACTTTCCCCAGCCCCTACTTCTCCTTAACATGGAGACCTATGGGTCTCCTCGTTACTAAACTACCTCTTGAGGTAGTATAACTCAGGAGGCATTTACGTGTGCCCATAAGCCTCTGAAAATGTTCAGGATACAACATAGTTATGGGGAAGGGGGAAGAACCTAGGACACGCCCCCGAAACGCCCCCTGAAAAAATAAAAAAAAATCCCTCCGTTGACGGAGTTATGTCGACGGAGGGTTTTCATAGCTGCGCCGACGTTGAAGTAATTGCACCAACGGAAATGTCGTTGTGTCGCCGGAGAGATGCGCCGGCGTAATTGCATCAACGCTATCGGCGTTTCCGTTGACGGAAACGCCGTTCCGTCGGCGCAAGAGCCCTTGCACTGACGGATTAGTTGCTGTGGATTGGGCTGCCTGTTTGAATATACTTTTCTGTTTGGTGTACAGCCAGCAATTTGGATAGTTTGTCATATCTGATTAGAAAACAAAAATGAATATGATCAGAAAGAATCCATTTTTAGTGTGTTTGGCATGGGATAAACTCATACGAGCTCATACAAGATCATACAGGGTATGAGTTGATCCCAGTGGCAGTCCTGAAGAGGATTGGGGGCAAAAACCCGAGGTGCCATGCCTATGGGCCCTTTGAGAGAGGCACTGCCATATTCATTGTACCTCCGCTTCTTCTTCCTGCCAAGAGCCATTCCCCACAGTGAAATCCCTATGTTGCGTTTCAATATGCTCGAAAGCCTTCTGAGGCCACTGAGTGTTGTTGAACAATGGTTTTTATGGTTTTTGGGAAAAAACTGTTTAATGGTGCTCCAAATGCCACAGAAGGCTTGCAGAGCACTTAGGAATATTGCGTGAAGATCTCCCAATCCGGAATGACTCTGAACGGGAGTGGAAGAGGCCACTTGCATGCCACGGTGAGGCTCCTTGCAAATGTACTAGTTTGCACCCTCTCTATCTATACAGTGGCTATGTACAACCTGCTACCATGTACAGTATATACAGTTTTGTCTTGGTGCATCCCAAAAGGTAAAAGTGAATTGCTGCCCTATTCTGAAAAGTACTATTGTCTTCTAATAACCTATGCAGAGCGGCACAGGTTATCTGCTGGTGCAGTGGTTCTCAATCTTCCTAATGCTGTGACCTCTTTATAAGTTTCTCATGTTGTGGGGACCCCCAACCATAAAATTATTTTCGTTGCTACTTTATAACTGTAATTTTGCTAGTGTTATGAATCGTAATGTAAATATCCGGTATGCAGGATATATTTTTATTGTTACAAATGAAATGTATGTTTTATGCACACATTGAACACAATGGGATTTATTTCAGAGTAGGCATGCATAGGATTGGGCCCTGAGGCTGCAATCCTATCCACATTTACATGGGAGTAAAGGTCCCCCTGACTATAATGGGATTTATTTCAGCGTAGGCATGCATAGGTTTGGGCCCTGAGGCTGTCAGTCAGCCCCAGTGCGTGCACAGCTACAGCTGGAGGTCTGGCAAGCCTGACCTGGCCCCCTGCACCAGGGGTCTTTAGGCAACTCCCAGGAAAGCTCTAGGTGACCCCTAAAAGGGTCCGGACCCCCACTTTGAGAAATACTGTGCTAGTGGCAGAGGGGAACTCCAGAATTTCATGGTGGTGGGTAGCAAAACCAACAGAGTAGATACCAGATTCCTTTCAGAGGTATAGGATGTAAAGATGACATCCAAAGATTAATTTTGCAGTCCCAACCCTGTATTTTCCTGCCTGCTTTTCCTGTGCAACATTGCTCTTTTGACCTCAAAAAGGAATGCTTGGGGGTTATTAAAGTGAGATTTCTGAAACACAAATAATATGAAGCCATGGTGAAGACTCAGCCTTTCAGGTCTTTTACATATACTCCCCCCACTTTCTCATTAGTTTGCTGGAAAATCCCCAAGACTCCTGAGATGTTTGTGGGCAGTTAGGAATTTCCTTATACAGTAGTTGCTTTTTATGTCGTTGTTCCAACCAATAATGTAGATGCCGTCTTACTAAAACAATGGATATTTGTCAAATTTGGCCATACAGGATACTATTTGCAAAATCTCATGATGTGTACATTGAATGAAGATGCATTTATCCAAAGCCTTAAGCAAGTAAGTTGGTTGTTCCTACTAAGGGCACAATCCAGAGTAACTATGGGGAGTCCTTGCTCCAGTGTAAGAACAATTTGCTCTGGATTACAATATGAATTTCCCAAAGGTTTTTACTAGGTGGTGCAGTAACTACGGGTACACGTAATGTCTCTTACATGCTCCCATAGTTAACTCTGGATTGCAGGGTAAGTGTATTTGCACACAGTCTTAGCATAAGCAACTTCCAGTAAGGTTTAACCCACAAAATATTAAGGCACACAGCATGGGACTCATTTCATAGGTTGCTTGCAACATTAAACATTTTTCCTTCAGATCCGATGAAAGGAGACCCTTTTAAAAAACCTTTTAAAAAAACTTTAAAGGTTTAAAACAAACAAAACACAAACAACCTTTCATGTTTTTAAAAATGTCCAGGTTTAAAAATAAAAGGCATTGCTGGCCTGTGTCCCTGAAGTCCATTATACCCAATATCAGGAAAACCTGGTGCCTTAAAATAAAAGTTTAATTGGTGTTTTTATTTTTATCTATAGTAAGGTTGCTAACATTAAATTTCCACCTACAAATTTTATTTTGTTGCTATTCTTGGAGTCAAGCCTTTCATACTATGAAGATTTTTTTTTATGGCCAAATATATTGCAAGCTTGATATGATTCAAAAACATTTCAGACTACAAATCAGAGCAATTAACACGTCGAATATAATTTTATTCTTCTTGCCATTTTTGTTCATTACACTGCATTAGATCAAACAGAATTTCATGACATAAGCTACAATCCAGAGTAACTATGGGAGCACGTAAGAGACATTACTTGCACCCATAGTTACTGCACCACCTAGTGAAAACCTATGGGAAATTCATATTGCAATCCAGAGTAACTTGTTCTTACTCCAGAGCAAGGACTCCTTGTAATTACTCTGGATTGTGCCCTTAATCTTTATGAACCCAGGTCTCAGCTTTAATATACAATGTATTTATTTTGATTTATGTTCCAAAGCAGAGAATTTTGGGGAATCGTCCCCATGGAACTATTGCCAAAATAGTTGCCCCTCTTTCATATTTACAGAAGTAAGGTCAGTGTCTTGGACAAGAATAGAAGTGTCCATTTCATTCAGAAATTCATGTATCAATGGCACCCTGGGAACTAAAGACAGAGGAGATGGCATATAGTTGTGGCTCTTGAGTTGCCCCCAGCAAAACATTCATCACATGAAGTGAATACTGCTGCATGCAGCAGGGTAGGAGATGGTGTTGTGAAGAGGTGGCAAAGGAGGACAACATTGATTCAGTTGTTTGTCTATATACAGTATATAAAATTGACTGGCTGACTCAGGCTACAATCCTAATCTCCAGTTAGGCTGGCAGAAGCCCCAACAGAAGTTCTGTGCTGACCTAGGGGTGTCACAAAAGTGTCATAAGGCAACTCCTGGGGCAATTGGGCCACTGAACAGGCATACACTGATCTCCCACACCATCATGGGAAGATATGCCAGATGAGTTAGGCTGGCCTAAATATGTTAGGATTGTGCACATACTCACACTCTAACTCACTCACTCATCAAAGCTCAGCCAATTGGTACATATGGGGAAGGTGCATGGGGGGGCAGGATGGTGCGTGGGGTAAGATGAAAACAGGTGGTGGTGGTTAGGGGACTAGAACTGCACAGTTGTCCCTGCTGCGCAACAATGCTTGGTACTAATGCCTGGTGCTTGCTGCTGTGCGCCACTGCCCCTTAAAAGCTTACAAAGCCCAGTCCTGTCACTGCCCAGCAGTGGCCATTGCTCAATAATGCCCGCTGCTTGTGACCTGTTGCCCAGCTGTGCCCAGGCCCACAAATATTCTTGAAATACTCCTTCAATGGTGGATAAATTTTGCTAGTTATTGACTAAAAACAAAACACCGTTTGTAAGATCTGATCACATATTTCCTAGTTTGATCTTGAGATGCAGGCTGGGAGGAAATTTTTTAACCTGGTCTGCTGTATTCAGTCCTAGACTCTGACTTGTTGCACTATTCTACAGCTTGGTGAAGGATGGTGTGATGCCTTTGTATCTGCTAGGTTGTGTCAGTGCAATCCTAACCCCAAGTTAGGCTGGCAAAAGTCCTGACACAAGTTGGCTTGGGGTAGCAAGCCACATCTGTGCAACTCCTTCAGTGGGTTTAGGCCAGTGCACCAACATGCATTGGCCTCCCTACAACACTATGGGATTGGCGAGATTAGTGAGTTGCACTGGTCTAAATTGTTTAGGATTTGACTGTGTGTTGTTATATGTGTGTTGTACTTGCTAACATCATGGGTCCATCCTTTGGCTGGCATGTGTTGGTTTGCATGTTCAATGCATGGCTAATACAACAGCATCATTGGCACACATGCCACGGTTCATGGATGCTGGTAGACATTCACTGCTGTGTGAATGTCTATCATTGTCAGTCTTTAACAGTGATGGCAGAAAGTGTCTGATAGTTAAGTGAAGAGCTGCTGAAGAAAGCTAAGCAGGGAAAGACGTCTCTTGGATGGGAGACCTGGAAAAAGCTGATAATTCCACAGAGCCAGAAAGTGTCGCTGTTTACAGCTTGGCTGACCGGACAAATCCTGTTGGAAGCTTGAAGATATTCCCTGAAGCCAGATGTGATAATGACCATGCTTTGAAGGTTTCCACCTGGAAAGAGAAGAGTTCTATGAGCTGTCTGAAGAACAACATCGACTAGCCTGCACCCCAGGCTTAGTCTACATTTACTGGCTGTTGACACTCACAAAAGATCTTCCAGCAAATTGTAATTGCCATACGCTAAATAAATACACGTCTCTGTTCTCTACTAACTTTTTTGCTGTCTCCTTTGTTTCTTGGAATGCTCCATATCTTGATTACATTATATTAGTGGCTGCTGGCATAGTGGGACAACTGGATTGCTTTGTAGGAATCATAATTCTAATTCCACTATAAAGCTAATTTTTTCCCACAAGCCATGTGACTCTTGCAAATGTTTGTCACATTTTCTCAGACTTTTAGAGATTAGTGCAAATAGCAACTGGTCTGCTTCCCACCCTGTCTCCAAAAATTCCATTCATCAAAACATGTTGGATAAATACTGGATTATTACCTATGTGGTCTTAGGTGTCCAACTTCCTTAGACCTTAGTAAAGTAACAAGGTTAGTAGGGTTGAAGGAAATATTTTGTCAGTTATCTAAGCCTGCCAAGATAAGGGTCAAAATCAGGACGCAGTGGAAAGGCAAAAAATATATCCGATCCCTCATTAATCTATAGATAATGCCAAAATAATACTTAAGTAAATAGATCAGAATTTTGTGATAAGGTGATGGTTACTGCTGAGATCAAGTTGTCAACAACCAAGATGTCAGAATGGCAAGTTCAAAGCTGAATCAAGTCCAATATGTGATTGAAGAAGAAATTAGAAGAAAAACAGAACAAAAAGTTCCTTTGTATTTTGTTTTTCTAATTTGGAGTTTGATGCTTGCTGTGAGTTATTCCTCATACATAGATTTCTGAATTGTATTCCCACAACTTGCAGCCATCAATCTCCTTGATATCGACTTCTGTAATATTCTTGAATTTGTACACTTTGGGAAAGTTTTACAGAAACCATATTTTAATTCTGCATTAACTCAAATCTAACGCTCACCTTTTCCAGCTGAATTCAGTCTCCAAAATCAGGGTGCGCATTAGATTTGATGGCGCGTTAGATTCAAGTAAATATGGTAATTCTACATCCGATGGTCCAGTGCTATGCGGAGCTATTATGATAGCCATAAAAACTACAGTAATATGATAAATGGTGCAATACTGCAGTGAAAAATTGGGGAACAGGAGGGATAGGATCTCAGTTGCAGTCATACGTGCATTCAGAATTGGCCCTATTGGCCCAGATTTGTTCCCTTCCTCTTCTGGGACATAATACCTGGTATGGGTATAGTGTGACCTATTGTTGATCAGGTGGCTTACCAGGAGATTAGTAAATATTGTAATAAACATTATTTTACTTACTTTTGCTGGCTGTCATATCCCCCCCTTGCACGCATGCAGTATGTGCTCAATTGATGTGACTGCAGGGTGTCATCAGCATACTGATGTCACTCCAGATGATCTCTCTCAGAGGTTTCTTGTAGATGTTAAATAGCATGGGAGATAGAATGGAGCCTTGTGGCACCCCACATTGGAGAGGCCAGGGTGCCAAACAAGCATCTCCCAGCATTACCTTCTGGGATCTGTCAGCCAGGAAGGAGTGGAACCATCACAGAACAGTGCCTCCAATTCCCAACACAATGGGAAACATATCTGAGTCAATATGCATAGGATAGTGCTGTTAATCAGTATATTTACTGAAGCTCATACTCTGTTCAGAGGTGGGCCCAGGCCGGTTCTCACCGGTTCTATAGAATCGATTGTTAAATTGGGCCCAACGCTAGCGAACCAGTAGCTAGTGTTGGGCCCAATTTCCAGCGCCCACCCATTCCGGCTAGGTCCGAGGCAGAGCAGCAGATAGAAGCTGCTGCTCTGTCTCTGAGCTAGCCAGAATGGCTCTGTATGCAAAGACGCAGTGTGTCTCTGCGCACCCATTGGGCCTTGCTCTGGAGGTGGGGCCAGCTGCTCCACCTCTGGAGCAAGGCCCAATGGCTGCGCAGATGCACTGCGCATGTCCGAAGTCCAATGGACACGCGCAGTGCATCCCTCTGCGGGGCCATTTGGCCTCGCTAGGGAGGCCAAATGGCCCCTCAGAGGCACAGACCAAATGGCCCCTCAGAGGCACAGTGGCTCCTCCTTGGGGAGGAGGAAGTCTCTTCTGAAGCCTGTTGGCTTCAGAGGAGACTATGCACGCACCAAGGTTGGCGCATGTGCAGTGCTCTTCTGAAGCCAACCGGCTTCAGAAGGCACACTGCGCGTGCACCAACCTTGGCATGTGCGCAGTCTCCTCTGCGGGGCCATTTGTTCTCACTAGGGAGGCGGAGTGGCAAGTGCCATTCTGCCTGTCTAGCAAAGCCAAATGGCCCTGCAGAGGCGAAGACCTCCTCCTCCACCAGCTCCTCCTTGGAGAGGAGGAAGTCTCCTCTGATGCCGACAGGCTTCAGAGGACACTGCGCAGGTGCCAACCTTGGCACCTGCCCTGTGCAGTGCATCTTCTGACACCAACTGGCTTCAGAAGATGGACTGTGTAGGCGCCAATCTTGGCGCTTGCACAATGCATCTTCTGGCACCAATTGGCGTCAGAAGATGCACTGCGCAAGTGCCAAGGTTGGTGCGTGCTCAGTGCTCATTGGTGGTTGCGAACTGGTTTGCAGCCCACCACTAACTCTGTTGTATGAACTTTTGTAAAAAAAAAACCTTAAGAGTTAACATTTGAGTGGGAGACCGACAGAACAATCCTAAACCTTGGTAGGGCTGGCACATATCCTGTGGTGGGCTGGATGTGTTGCAAAAGTACCCATAAGACACTTGTGTGCCATTCCTTGGGGGTTAGGCCAGTGCAGACATGTACCAGTCTCCCCACAACACTGTGGGAAAAGGGAGACAGGTGAGTTGTGTTAGCCTAAATTGATTAGGATTGCACCATGAATACAATATCCCCCTGAGTATAACATCTTCCCTCTCTTATTACTGAAGGGGAGTTGGACAATCTTAGCTCAGATGAATGGTATAAGAATTCCATGTCATGTAACACTGAATTGTATGGTTGAGAAAGTACAAGAAAACAATCAGGAAGCACATGCCTGGCTAAAATTCTGATTTATTTTACCAGCAAAATTAACAGTTTTAATTTGTGGTGTTGGTGTCTGGACTGAAAGCAAAGTAATTTTTAAGCACAGAATGTCAGAAATCGCAACACATTTCTGAAGCTTATCCCAGACCATCTAATTCTTACGAGAAAGCAAAGGAACTGGCAATCAATCAAAGGAATGGTTTAAGTCCCTTCTTTTCAACAACTCAGGGTTAGACTTCATTTTACAATGTGTTAATTAGGCATCAGTTTTGTTTTTCACAGACTCTCAGTAAACTTCTTTTGGTATTGATGCAAGCCATTTCTCACGGCTCTGGCTTAAGAGCTGGTTTACTTATTACTGGCCTGTGATAAAACAGTGGTGGGTACAGGGGCGTCAGTAGGGTTGAGGCCAACGCATCACCCCCATGCAGTGGTTGGGGCACAATCACAACCACAATCACAACCTGGATTGGGGGTGTGATTATGTGCCATTGCCCCCGTCTCCACTTTTTTTTTTTTAGGCACACATTCTAATAGAATAAAGACATTTCAAAGTGGTTTGTTGCACTGCATTGTACTGCAAATTGCGCATCCAACAGTATATGACATGATGGGATTATTCCTAAAAACCATGATTTTTAGTCATTTTGGTCACTAGTGGTATTCCCCCCTCAAGGGTGCCACCTTTCTAACAATCTATTGCAGAGATTCTCAGATCTTTTTATCTTGGGACCCACTTTTTAGAGGGACAACCTGTCCAGGATCCACTAAAAGTGATGTCATGGCTGGAAGTGACATCATCAAGCAAATTAAAACAAATAAATAATTGTAAATACATTAATCAAGACTCCCTCAAATCCCCCCCCAAAAATTCAGTAAGATTTTTACTTCTACCCAACACCCAGTTCAATTTAAGTTCCTATATTTAAACCAGTTCACCCAGTTCAATTTAAGTTCCTATATTTAAACTAGTTCAGTACAATTTTAGGATTAAGCTGGTTTAAAACCCAGCATATTTGTTTGCTTTTTGCTAGACCAGGATGACCGTAGGTCTTAATTGGACAGAGGAGAAGTTCCCCCCATGTAGCACACCCAGGAAAAGTATAGAACACAACAAAATAAAAGGTCAAAACCCATATGCTTACTGTAATATTACTGAATTCCATGCAATATTACTGAATATATGATTCTATGAATTTTGCATTTAAAATTATTACCTCTGATTTAATGCATATAGAGCAAAGACCTAAAAATTGTCGCAAAAATGAGGTGAGGCACTCTGCGCCATTCCACAGACGTGTGCCGGCCTCCCTTGCCACAGCGGAAACAAGATGGGTGAGTTGTGCTGCTCTAATTTGGTTAGGATTGCACCCTGGTAAGATGTATGTCTTGCCATACATGTCATGAAGAACAAATAAGTTAATAGCGTCCTCATTCTAAGCCTCCTTGGGCTCTAAGGTGGGGGGACACCCTGTATGATAATGAATTCCCTGTTGTGATGGAGTATGGCAGAGATGTTTGTATGATGATGAAGATGGCAGCATATTGACAGCCATGTCGACAGTGCCAGTGATGAAGCAGAGGGCATGGTATGTGTGTGGATGTGACTGGAAGAAACACTGCAGTAGGTGCTCCATGATTGCCCATGCAGTGCGCTTCTGATACATTCATGTGCTACAGTTTTTCAGCCCATTATGCCTGGTTCTGATGATGCATTGTGTTAAATGCTGGATGGTGTCTTGTGTGCTTTACTGTCTCCTGTTGTACCTGAGTATTTGAGAGCATCGCTAGAAGGGGTGGAACAGACAGTCTTGGAAGAAGACTGGCTCTATGGAGTATGGCTCCGTTTTGGTCCCCTTACCTACCTATCCATCCAACCGCCTGCCCACCCACCTATCTAAGCAATTTATATATTGCTTTTCAGCTGAAAAGTTCACAAAGCGGTTTACAAGAAAATGAAAATCTTAATAGCTAATTAATAGCTAATGGATCCCTGTCCTGAAAGGGCTCACAATCTAAAATGCAAAAAACAAAAACAAAAAAAAAAACACCAGCAAAACCCACTAGAACAGACACTGCTGGGGTGTGCAGGGCCAGTTGCTCTCCCCCTGCTAAATAAAAGAGGAACACCTACTTGAAAGAGTGTCTCTTGCCCAGTTAGCAGGGGAACTTACCTGGAATGGCTCCAAAAGGGGTGAGGCTCCCCCCAAGATTGACTGCTCTGACACCCCTCTAGCTACACCACGGGGTGTGTGGGTTCTGGATCTGCCTCTCCTTCTTCTTTATTTCTTCTATGGATATCTCTGGCCACCCAGCCAAAAGATAAATAACTTGCAGGTTAAGGCAAAACCTTGGCTGGGGTCAAATCTGTTTTGCTTGGTTTCTGTGTTGTGTAGTAGGGTTACTACTCTTACAGCTTAATCCACTGCTGGTGGATCGTGTGTTATGATGCTATAAGGCTGGAGCTGATGAGGCAAAAGATGCCACTCACCTTAATTTTATTTTTTGGACTAATGCCTGGCTGTGTGGCTCAGTTTTAGACAAATTAGATGCACATTTTATACATGCTCAGAAAAGCAACCCTGTTATATAACTTGTCTTCCTCCAGTGGTTGCCAAGTACAGTTTGTATATGCTGTATTCATTTGCAGGATTAGAAGAGACGGTTAGCACCAAAAGAAATGCTTTGGGATTATGAGCAGCAACACTTTTCTACACATTTTATTGTATACATTACCAAAATCACAGAGGAGATGGGTCAGAGAGGAGGGTGGATTGGACTTGTGAGGGAGACTGGTTTGTAACCTGTTGAATCCTGTGGGCTTTATGGCTAGCCTGTGTCCAGTGATATATAACATTATGTTATTATTCATAATGCAAATTTTCCAAAAGGTTTGCAAAATTTTGGCAGAAGTAATTGTCACCCATGTGAGGTTGTCATGCGATGCTGTTTGTACCTTTATACCCTTTCATGATGGTACTGATTCTAAGAAATTTACTCTATGCAAGTTTTGGACCAAATAATACATTTTATCCAGTTAGGAGAAGAAAAACATGCAGAGAAATACTGAATTCTATTTGGATCCCGAGGGTAGAGCAGGACATAAATTCAAAGAAATAATTGTTGTGATCCACCCTGGTGGCCCTAAGGAGGCAAAAAATGTCTTAAATAAATTAAAAAACCCATTTCTATCATTTTCATTTTTCTCTTCTAATAAAAACTTTGTTCAGAAAAAAAATCCTTGTATTTGCTAATGGCATTCAACCTCCCCAATAGCTATCCCCTTTCTGTTGCTTCTTAACAATACTCATTCAAATACACATAATGGGATATTGCTGTCTTACTTTCTTGCAAAGAATCCCAAGTATTTGACTGCTCTGCCAAGCAGAAGATAAAAGCAGTCCTTATTTCCATGAAAAGTATATTACAGGATCTTGCATGATATATTTTATGCAGGCCATTACTATAATGACACAGAATATTGGAGGGTAATATAAAATAAATAAGCAGCTGCACCAAGTATTCAATCTTCTTTTCATGAGTTTGACTATTAATAGGAACTCCTGCCTCAAATTCTTGCAAATGACTAAATGGTATTCATAAAAAATGGTGTATGCATTAAATATGCTTGCAGTGATGAAAGAAACTCATGGTAAATCTATTTAGGGCTCTTCGAAGACCCATCTGATCTCAGTAAAAATTTATGTTCTCTGCAATTTCTCTGCAATTGTTCTCTGCACAGCTTCATTAGTCAATTCTGAATTAACACAGAGTATAGAACTGATAATAGAAGAGGATGTACAAACCCCATGGATGGTATCTGCAGGGGTGTAGTTGCGGGGGCAGAGCACCAAGAAACGAGTAGTGACATCATCCACAATAATATTTAGATGTCTCTAATTTTTTCCCCAAGGGAGGTGAGAAATATCTGGTTCATCAAGAGGCACACTAAAGATATTGACCAGTGGTGAATATTAATGCAATAAAAATACAGTGGTACCTCACTAAACAAATGCCTTGCTTAACAAGAGTTTCACATAACAAGCAAAAATTTCCCACTGCCCCCACTGACCACCTTGAACCTCCAGCAGCAGGTAAGCCTCCCAGGAAAGTGTCTTTGATTGCAGTCTCCTAACTATACTCAGAAGTAAACCGCATTGTGTTAAATGGGGCTTACTCCCAGGAAAGTGTCTTTGATTGCAACCTCTTAACCATGACTACCCAGAAGTAAGCCCCATTGTGTTAAATGGGGCTTACTCCCAGGAAAGTGTCTTTAGGATTGCAGCCTAAGTAGACTTCATAGGATCATGCACATTGAATGCATGTTTTGAATTCAATTCTATTGTTCCGTCATCATTTTTACATCCAGTTAATCTTTTTATATGAATATTTTGGGGGTTGTGGAACCAATTGTCTGAGTTTCCATTATTTCCTATGGAAAAAATCTGCTTCACTTAAAGGGCGTTTCACTTAAAGAGAATGCCCCCAGAACAAATTATGCTCTTTCTGTGAGGCACCACTGTATCTTGAAATGTAAGCAGGTTTACCCATATCTTTATTTTTATTTCACAAAAAACATTTTGATAAATAATAGTATTTATTTAAATGTTTGATTTACTTACAGATTTGATTAGTGTGTGTTTGCCAAGATGTTATTCCCCCAGAGTATTACGACATACCCCATTTCTCTCCTTGGACTTGCGCAGATATAATTGGTGCAGACGTGAAGAGACCCATAATTGATCAAGCGGCTTATGGAGGGGTAAGTTTCTGCCTTTCCCAAGCAGCCCACTCTGTGGAACTCCCACCCCACTGAAATAAGGAAAAACCCCTCGGTGTTATCCTTCTGGTGAGGCCTTAAAACTCTTTTATTTAAACAAGCATTTAATGGCTTTTAGATGGTAATATTATTATATTGTTGCCTGCCTGTTTTAACTGGGTTTTATTGGTTTTTTCTGTTTTTCTATAGTTTAATTGTATTTAAATTGTATTTATTATCTATTTGAATGGTATTTTATTGTTTTTAAATGTTATTAGCCACCTTGGGTTTTGTTAAGGAAGAAAAGCGGGATGTAGATCAAATGAATGAATGAAAAAATAAATATTACCTATAAAACACCATAGCATACAGTACTTCATGGTGGTGGGATAGGATTGGGCTGTATAAATAAAATGGAGGGGGGAACAGATAGGGTTGCCATATGTCCCCAAAAAGGGGCAATCCTGATTTTGGGGGATTGTGTTCACATACTGGCAAGTTTAACAGAGGGTCCTTGTCCTGATTTTGTGGAAGAGAATTATGGCAATCCTGGGAACAGATCATGTGGCCATAACAGAATGGGGAAGAACAGCCAATAGCATATGCAGGGTTCCAACCAGTGGCATAGTTATAAGAAGTGCAAAGCACCAATTTTTGCTTTGAGAACCTACAAAGTAGGCTCCAGGAATATGGCTTCCTTTAGCTCTTTCTGCCCACAATGGCACTGAAGGGTAGCAGCCACTAGTACTCTTTGGTAAGGCTCCCTGCAAAGCTTAGTGCATTGACCTCCCTCTAACTATGCCACTGGTTTCAATAGTTCCCCTTTACTCGGCCATTTGGAAAAAATTGTAATATTTCCTTCTCCTCCGTTTTAAGAAATATGAAATAATTCGATGTGATAGATGGACAGACTGACATCCAAGTCTTTTTCTGGGACAAATTATATCCCAGAAGAAATCAACAACCAAAACTGTTTCTTTCATTCCCTAATCATTTATTGTGTGGAAAATAATACCCACAGGAATATTTATATTCTATTACACAGAGAACATTTGGTTAGCATTGTCAGTTTAACCATAGTTTGTGTACTCTGGCGATAGTTAAATTGAAATTTCAAGGTGTTGTCAGGAAACATTAGAGGGTAGTGACATTTGCAACAACGCGCACCAGAAAGGATTTAGGACTGCCAGTTTTATTTCAAACTTGACAAACATCTTCAGAAAATGAAAGCTGGATGGTAATTTGTTATCTAGACTTGGTGAGCATGACTTTGAAACTGGGAAAATGTATTTCTCATTAGCTCTTCCCAGTGATTCCTATGAACTAAAAGACCAAGGAGAACCAGATGGGACATGTTTCCTTCACCCTTTGTTAATAAACAAAGGTTGAGGGTTGATAATCTGCTATTAACCACAAAGTACAGTCTAGGTAAGTGTTTTCTCAGCCAGTGGTATGGGTAACACCAGTAGTACTTGAGGTGGAATTTGGTGGTACTCACAGGACCCCAGGATCCTTGCTGAGACCAGATGAACACAATGAACATTGTGGTAGGATTTGCTTGGTGGTAATAGTTCCAAAGCATGCCTTTCTGTGCTCCAAAATCCACTCTGAGTCACCCACGCAATGCGGTTTACTTCAGAGTAGACATGGATAGGATGGTGCCCTAAGTGTATGATCTTCAGGAATGCATTCCATGCCTGGAACCACTTTTGTGGAAGGAATTTTTAATGCTTTACCACAAGTAAGAAAACTGTGGTAAAGAGGTTCAAATTCAACAAATATCTTACATTTTAAGAAACTCTGAGTACTTTCAGTACCAACCGGAACTCTTCAGTATGAGGACAGAATGAAACTTTGTTTATGGAGATGACTTTTAAACCTGTTATTTTAAAATTTTATTCTGAAATTATGAAAAGATTCAATAAGTGAATGTCGTGTCTGTTAATGAAAAATGAAGCCTACTTACTGTCAATATTGAAAAGCAATTAGGATTTCATCAAAAAACCAGGCTTTTTGTAGACAAAACTCAAGATAAATGGACCATGGCAAACTATACTTTTGACCTTGATACATAAGCATCTCATTAGAAATTCTGTTCATGACATACTTGAGTAAGTCTGTGATTTGCAGGATCCGGTCTACTCTGGGTGGTCCTTCGGAATGCAGCTTGATTCAACTGAGTGGGCAAAGGATGGAGTTACAACCTTAATTTTAATTTCCTTGCTTCTGCAGATTGATTTCCGTACTTTAATATTGCCATGATGAATGTGGCTCATTGGGGTTATATGAACCAGAATAATTAGACATTTGATTTAGAGGTTTACTTCTCTGTGATCTATGACATATTTGTGTTTTCATTTTTAATATTGTTCATTTGCTTTTATTAAACATGGTGTCATAAATATTAAGAGAAGTTGAGTATAGTTTGGTTTTGCACCAGTCACAGGATTTTAAAGATTATAGCTGTTACTATGCCCTACGTATCTTATTCCACCCTAGATATCCAATGGGAAATCTTTCACTTTTGCGATTGCTCCCACAATAGCCATTCCCAAAAGATCTGGTTTTAGTGAAATTAGAGTACTATCCTAACCGTATCTATTCAAAATCAAGCCCCATTGTGTTCAATGAGTCTTACTCCCAGGAAAGTTCTTTAAGATTGCAGCCATAATGAATGAATCAACAGCTCCTTTGGAGAAGGGATCTAAGACATGCATAGGGATGCATAGGGATGCATAGGGACATAGAAGGGATCTAAGACATGCTTCCGGTTGGATATCAGGAAAAAATTCCTGACTGTGAGGGCGGTTCGGCAGTGGAACAGACTGCCAAGGGAGGTGGTGGACTCTCCCTCACGGGGGATCTTCAAGTAGAGGCTCGACGAGCACCTGTCAGGGATGCTCGAGGGAGATTTCCTGCTGCAGGCAGGGGGTTGGACTAGATGACCTACTAGGTCCCTTCCAACTCTATGATTCTATGATTCTATGATTCTATAGCAAAGCAGACTATTGCTAAACTGAAGAATCTTAAGTAGCCTGTGGCACATATAACATGTTGAATGTGGGGAGGGCATGTGGTGTACAGTTTGTAATAGTCCTTATCAGAGACTTCTTGCAAATGCACATTACTGGATTGCAGCTTAAGTGTTAGCTTTTCGTGCTTCAACTAGTTCCAGGTTTATTTTTAAAAGATAATGGTCTTTTTAAAATAACTTTTTTCCCTTCTGGGAGTGGCAGGTGCAGTGGTAACATGCCAAACAACATTTTCCCATTTATACAGTCATTCCTGAAGGAGACAAGGTTTTTGGGGCACATAAAACCATAATAATTTCTGATCTTTCCTTGTGTAATAAAAATCCTGTTAAAAGTTTAAGATGCTAACGGAATGAAGAAAAATGGTTCTGTTATTTTAAAATAAGAATAAAGTGAATTATCTGAAATGCTGCAGGATAGTTAAACTTGCCAATTGCTTTGCTTAGTAGCCACGTCAGTTTTTCCATTTCCAGTTCTATAATATCTTCATCATTAGGGATTGAGGCTCAACTATCTCATTGTCTATGTTCTACTGGATACCACTGTACCATTGTACCACTGTCCCACTGTCCCACTGTACCATTAATTTATATCAGTTGCTGTCTTGATAAGCACAGGAAACTATGCAAATTCTATAGGTTAGGATTGCAACCTACTGTAAGTAGGTTACTCTTGTGCCATTGAGGAAGATCAAAGCTGAAATGTCTAGATTCGATAAATATTTACAGTAGACTTTTTTTTTTATAAGAATCAATTCTTTACAGCACTTGTTTTGAGCATCCTCCTTTTTCTTCCCTTCTTGACTTTATGCTGCCCATGTTTTTCTTTCTTTTTATTTTTGGTCTTTCAGGCGCCACAAAACTCCTTTTTTTCCTTTTTTTATGCTGCGCCAGACTAACATTTGCTGCGCCCCTTTGGAAGTTATTTGAATTACAGTCTAAATAAGTGATGCAAAACAAAATTTTGAAAGTAGCAGTGCTAACTGGGCAATGAAATATCAGTATTGGAAGTATTGGAAGTTGGAACAACATGTTCAGTAGGATACTGTGAACTGAACAACATTCCTGCGAAATGGGAGAGGGGATTTGATCCAAATAATTCTCATGGTGCTACTTGCACAGGTGCACAACAAGTCTGTCCAAACAATGAGGTGGACAGAACCAACCCTGATATTTTTCCATTATAAGCTTTGGTGTCTCCAATATAAGTATCTCTTATGAAAACAGCCAGACCCAGGCTGTGTACACCACTTTCTAAAACGTTCCATCAATACCTTGTGGAACAGTTAAATAAAGATTTTGCTTTAGACAGCTGCTCCCTGTCCTTCAGAAAGAGGAGATTTCTTATGAATTATTACTCTTATGATTATTACGCAGTCAATAAATATCAGGGATAAAGGAATAAATGGATAGGACAAACCGCAAAGCATTTATATAACCTTTAATTTTCTATGAAAATACAGAAGACGGTCAGAAAACAACTTTTTTACCATTGTCATCAGTGTATGATTTCAAGGAAGAATTTCTCAGGCCGTTTCACCCATCTATCATTGACAGTGGCAAGAATTGATTTCTCTCCTCCACCCACACCTCCACTGCCCCTGGATCAGGGCTGTTGCTTTTGGAGTGGCTAAGAGGGGAGGAGGTCCCTTGCACACTGTGGGGAGGATCCCTGAAAAACTTTGTGCTTTGTCTTCCCTCCTGGATCCTCCCTCTAAATTTGGCCCTTATCTGAACTGATGGAATGATGCACGTATCTCCTGTATGGTAACCTATTCAACATAATTTAAATGTAAAGAGAAATAAATTAGTTTTGACCACATGCCTCTGCATGCTCTTTACATCAAGAGCCCAATCCCATCTGTCTCCCTTTTCTGGCATAAGTCCTAGTGGATCAAGGTAGGTAGATGACTAGGGTGACCGGATGCCCAAACATCAAAAGGAGGACAAGATCTTGGACTTCTCTCAGCCTGGCCTTTCTGGTGGACAATGGCACATTTGTCTACTCATGAGTAAAGCCACAATATTGGGCACTTATACTTTCCCATAGAACATCGCATATTTTTATTTTTAGTTTTTTGGCCATGCTAGGAAGGAGATATTTCAAAACTAATTTTTGCATTAGATTCTGCTCTTTAATACAAATCCAATGACATATGACACGATGGGATACTGCACACCATTGCAGAGTTCCACAATGAAGTCAAATTGGAGGCCAATTAAGCTCTTTTGGAGGACAATGGGACAGGAGACAAAAAAGAGGACAAATCTGGAAATTTCTCATCATATGATCACACTAGGTGGATCAGACCTATAGGAATGGGATAGTGTGGTAAGAGTGGTAAGTATAAGATTGGTAAGGCTGTTGGAGAGAGGAATAGGATATTGGTAGAGCTGTTTTCCTACTTCCTAGTCTCAATGTAAGGCAACTGTGGCTTCTCATTGTTTGGGACAGTGGTGTGACTTGACGGGGCCATTAGACTGGAGGGAGCCTGTGGTATGCAAGGGGTCCCTCAAAGCCATGCCAAACAAGGAGCAAAATGGAGGCATATGGAGCCCTTGCACACCATGGAGGGAAGTGAGGCTCCCTCCAAGACTGACTGATCTGCCCTCCTTTTAGTCACACCACCAGTTTGGGATTATGGACCAGATGTACAGAATGGTGGGTCATGCCTTGCAGTGGCTGTGAAGCATACTCTACCAGTGGAATGCACGTTCTGTTGGTGCAAATGTCCAATATGATTGGGTCGTCATACAGTATGGGTGAAATCCAGAGTAACTATGGGGAGTCCTTGCTCTGGAATAAGAACAAGTTACTCTGGACTGCAATATGAATTTCCCATAGGTTTTCACTAGGTGGTGCAGTAACAATGGGTGCATGTAAAGTCTCTTACATGCACCCATAGTTACTCTGGATTGTGCCCTATGTTAAACATTGATTTTTCAAGGATGTTTTGTGAGATGAAATGGTACTAGTATATTTTTAGGAAACATATTTGTAAAGTCAGCCTATGTGACCTAGTCAGCTAAACACGGCACTGATTTGAAAATAGAACTAAAATTAGCACTGGCCACGTGGTTATATTACACAAAAGACCTTTTCAGCACACCTATTGGAAGGGACTCGAAGGACTGATCGTTTTGTGGCATGTGTCCTTTCGCTTAGAGGAAACTACAAAGCAGTCAAGAATTTCCTTTGAGGCCGTCACTGACCAATTTGTCATATTTTGTCTGGTGCAGCGAATGTTTTATTTAACCTGTCCTGCCCTTATTTGGGGCTACATTTCTGAACTTGAAAACAGCTTTCTGCAAGGCATAGTCTACTGTCTGATTGTTTTAGCAGAAGTTGTTTTGTGAAACTGGCAGCATTGGGAGACTTCTCCTGGTCTCTGGTCAGTAGCTATTTAAAGAAGTAGCTTGTTAAAAAATGCAAAGACGCCGTTTATGGAGTATATACAGTTGCCTCCTGTCTCAGGTTGTAGAAACGCATGCAATTAATCTTGCCGCCTGTCTACAACTAAAGCTTTACGTCTAATCCGCATTGCCTTGGGATTTACTAATGGCCCACTTGCACTTCCTCTTTCCATATTCACTTGGCTGTTGATAGTCCTCACAGAAAAATCTTACAACCCCTTCAGCATGTGGTGGCTCCAGGAGGAGCGCTGCCTATGTTGACTCAGCCACTCTGACCCATTGGAAAATGGTCACGAGCGTTCATTGCCACACACAGAATCCAGTTTTGGCCTTCCTTCTCTGCTCAGTGGTGTAGTTGTGGAGGAAGCATGGTAAGTACTGGAGGTGCCTCAACAGGCCATGTGTTGGAGCCATCTTAGGTGGTAACAGCAATGTGCAAGGTATAGAATATCTTGAGGATAGCCAGTCAGGAGCAATGTCTGCCCCCACATTGCCTAAATCCATCATCCAGTGCAGTCTCAAGGCAGCAGATATGTGCTTACATGTCTCCCATAGAGGCCAGGTGGGTGCATGAGCAGGTAAACCCCCACCACAATTTCCTTTATTTATGAAGACCATGCTTTGAAGCCCCCTCCTCTGAGAAATGAATTGAAATAATGGAAGTTGTTTCTGGGAAGAGGACGGGTGGGTGGAATCAGGGACATCAATAGGGCTCACATCACTTGGTGTGGGAGGCCAGCACGTCACCCCCGTGCAGTGAGCAGGGCAACACCTGGATGGTGGGTGTAGTTATGTTCCATTGTCCCACCGCTATTTGTTTTTGGCCACAGGTTTCGATAGAATAAAGATATTTCAAAGTGATTTGTTCCGTTAAATTCTACTGTAAATCACACATCCAACAGTATATAAATGGTACATTAAAATACATTATAAAATATAAAGGTATATAAAAACCATGATTTTTAGCCAGTTAGGTGGTGTCACTTCAAAGGTGCCACTTGTCTAACAACTTATTGCAGTGGTTCTCAAACCTTCTAGCTTGGGACCAACTTTAAGAGGGACAATCTGTTCAGTATCCACCAGAAGTGATATCATGACTGGATGTGATATCACTGAGTAAATTAAAACAACAAATAATTGTAATTACATTAAAATAAATCAAGTGAATAACCTCAAGCCCCAAAATGCCACCTCCAAAAATGTAGGTCACCCAAGAAAAGTTTAGAACATAAGATAAAAGCTCAAAACCCTCATGTATATTGTTTCATGTGCTTAATTTAAACACTAAGGTTACAACTAAGGTTGTGGTGGCACAAGCAGTTAAGACGCTGTGCCTGTTAACCAGCAGGCCAGGGTTCGAGACCTGGGTCGGACCCACAAGACAGGGTGAGCTCCTGTCCTTAGCCCAGCTCTGCGACGCCAGCTGGATCCAATTGTATTGGCTCTGCCTTTCCACTGGACTAGTTCAGTGGCGTGGAGAGGGGGGATTTGCTGCTTGGGTAACAGCCTATCCTCCATAACAATCCAACCCAGGCTTTCGTGCTTCACATGCAGCATATGCAGCGCCGAGCACGATACCATAGTCTTTCAAGACTGACGGAGGGTTACAATCCTAAACATACTTTCCTGGGTGTTGGGCCCGTAAGAGTTACTTCTGAGAAGCCATGCTTAGGATTGCACTGTATATTACTGAATATGCAATCTGTGGTGATTTTGGGGACTGTATTTATTAGATCAGGCCCCTTGGATTACTTTCAGTTCCATCTCTAGAACTGGGTTGTGGCAACTACTAATAGCATTCCAATCTTACTGTGTATCTAGTGACTTGCTAATTAACATGGGGAAGACTAAAATATTGGTCTTCTCTAAGTCTTGGAAACCCGTTCCTTAGAGAATTGGTAATAACTCTACTGAACAAGTAAGGTCATTCAGATATTTGGGGATTATTTTTCACCACCGACTCAACTGTACCCTACATATGAAATTGGCATCAACAGTACTTCATCTCAGTGTAGTCGCCCGCTTCCATTATTATAGTAGTAACCAAAATGTTCCTGCAGCACTGTAGATTTTTCAGGTCAAGACTATGAACCAGTTATTATATGGGGCCCAACTGGATTGATGCCATAAACTGGGAGGTGGATCAGGTGGAGGCCTCTTTTTTAAAGATGCATTCTGGGTGTATCCAATATGATTAGGTTGTCGACCATGGTCCTTGAGATGGATATTCATCAACCCTTGACCATGATATGGTCCCTGGCCTTTAAATTCTGGCTACGGCTGCACCTTAATATTCATTCCAATTCTTTGCTTATTGACCTTCTAACGGATCCTTATACCTCCACCTGGCATAGGCTTTTCGAAGCCAAACTTCAGAGTATAGGCCTTACCTTGGAATCCCTTGTAGAAACTGATCTTAATCAAGTGTATTAAATCTTAAGGACAAGATTATGGGAGGTAGAAACCCAGTTACTTACTCTTAACCATAACCTCAGTTGTTCCTCGTGCTTTTTTGGCTTGTGTCCCTCTTTTGGTCATGATTCCACCTATTTCCAAAAGCTAGTGAACCCTAGCAAGAGGCGAGCCTTCATGCTTGCAAGATTTAGTATCTTCCCTTCTTCAGTTCTTTCTGGAAGATTACAAAATATTCCATTTGAACATAGAATTTGTAAAATTTGCCATCTGGAACCTGACACAGTTGCCCACATTCTGTGCCATTGTCCTGCTCATAGTAAGCTTCGTGAACGCCTCTTAGAGCCAATTTTGGACTTCACTGGACCCTCTGAAGGGTTTCTGTGGGCTCAAAGACCCTCTGTGGGCTTTCTCCTGGAGGATAGCTCTGAAGCAGTTATCAACCTGGTAGCAGATTTTCTGGTGGCTGTCTTAAAAAAAGGGGGTCACTTGCAAATTACTATTTGAAATGTGATACTGAAGGCAAGTCCCACAATGATGTTTAAAATGTTATAACTTTTATCCTGGGTATCTAATCCTGTTTAAATGCCAATAAAGGAACTGTATATGAAATGAAATAAATGAATGCTCTCAGCCTACCCTTTCTGATGCACTATGGCATGTTTGCCTACGCATGTGTAAAGCTGCAACACAGATTTCTTTCATTTTCCCCTATGCATATTTTTGCTTTTTTGTTTTTTGGAAGCTAACTTTTGATAGGAAGGAGCTATCTCAAAATGGATTTTTGCATTGGATTTTTCAATATGAATCCAACGATATATGACTTAATGGGGTATTATGCACCATCACAAAGTTGTTTTTAGAGTGCCTCAAGTCTGCCTGGGCACCTCACCTGGTGCATGCTGTACCCCCACACTCCACTAGTGATGCTGTAATAGGAATGAAGTAGGTATCAGCAGGAAAGACCCAGGAGACGATGATGCAAGCAAGAGATTTCTTTATTCAGAGCTCTGGACTCAGCCAGACAGAGTTTTTCTATCTTACGAAAAGACTGAGTGCTTTGTCCAAATTGACTAGACCTTTTATAGCACAACTGTTTCTCTACACAATAAGATGATTCTGTTCATAACAAGAGGATTTATACAATCAAAGATTTTATCTTCAGTGGCTTCCTGAGCTGAGATGGAAAAATGTGTGGCAAGACATGACATTACACATCAGTACAATGAAGCAATCAAGCACGTGTATTCTGACATTGGTTGATCTATCTGAGTTTCCTTTCCCACAGGAAGAAGAATTAAAATTTTATTTTAATTTTATAATTTTTGGGCTTCTTTATTATTGCCACAGGATCAGGTGAAGACAAAGAGTTTCCTGTCTTAGCTTTGGCTGGCTTTACAAGCCTTAAGTGGCTAATCACTGATAACCATCAAACCCCTGGGAAAGGAGAAGGGGCATTGTGATGTTATCATCTCCTCTCCGGGGAGCCTGTGAATGTTGATTGGAAGCATCTGTCAGGGAATGTGTGTCTGCAGCCTTTGCCAAGCGTGTCCTTTACTATAGGCAGCCCACAGAATGATTTCAAAGGTATCAATTAATTTCAATAATTCTAATAATAATTCTAATAAATTCTGACAGCTGGTTTTGTCCACCATATTCCCCCCTTTTGGACACCCCATTTATATATGAAGGTAAATGGGTAGTGTCCAATAATGCACAACTGTCTAGTTTTGGGACCTTTTTTAAATTTGCTTTTTTACAGTCAGTAGGGCATTTCTGAGGCTGGGGGTCCTTTTTACCTTATCCAACACACACACAAGACAACATAAACATTTAACATACAAAAACTAAGGGACACGAATTTACAGAGATACAATACAAACAAAACACAATCCTTATTTTAAGTCTTTGCACTGTTAAAAGACTATGCACACAGGAAGAGTATTCAACAGCAGAGTCCACTCCATGGTTGATGTAATATTGTTTTATCTGCAACTGCAAATAGAAGTTATACTTTACTAGTCCTTGCAAATTAACCTTTTGAATGCTTTGCCACACACCTGTGGAAAACAAGAGTCTTTAGGAATTCACAACACTGGACAGCCACAACAGAGTTCTCGTGCTGTTCAGCTTAGAGTCTAACACCAAGACTCATACTTTGATTGAAGTTCCATTGTTTATAACACGGATCAGGATCAGGAATGCTGGTTGCAAAAGGTGCCTGATGTGGGCCAGAGTTAAAGCCAGGTGTACAGAAGTACAGGAACACAAGCGCACATGCCACATTGCATGTCACACACGGCTCACCGCTGCTTCTTGTTGCATGGAAGCATGCACTGGCTACATGCTTGCCAGCCTGCCTCAGTGGCTCACCTTGATGGCCTTGAAGCTGGAAAGGCTTTGCGACACCTTGTTGGCAGTGAAAAACTCACTATTTTGTCGTGCCTTTCAACATTAGATGGTTGGCAGTCAATATCGGAGGCTCAATTGACATTTTGCAGCTTTGGAGCCTAAGTTTGCTAGGAGAAGGCTGTACGACACCCCTGCAAAGTAGGGATGTGGAAGACCCACTTTACGTCATGCCTTCTAGTTGTTGCTTTTTGGCCCATTTTCTTTGTAGACACAGGCAATCTCATATGTGGACTGTTTGCAAGACTGTTGTATACTGTTTGACTTCCTTTGCTTCCTTTGTAAGGCTTGTTTTGACTTTTTGACATCTAATATCTGCAAGAAAACACAGGACTGACAACATAAAAACAACATGTAATTCATGGCACTTTTGATCCATCTGATATGATGCAGGCAGCCACGTCTTCTTTTTCCTGTTGTTTTATTGGCACACAGTTGCTTGGTTTTGATAGTTAACATCTTTTAGCACAGTCCTGGAAATAAGATTTTTATGGTACTCTTATTGTAACCTCTGTACTTTGGATCATATTGGCTCTGTAAATAAGAATGCAAGACACACAACACACATACAACATAATACTAGGATACACATATGTGGATATGAATGTAATTTAAGCAAGATAAATCAGTTAACTTTATATTCTGAAAAGCAATGTTTTATTAAAAATCCATGCTTAGTCTGCAAAGAAATAAGGTTTAACTCTTTCCTTTTTGTTGTTGTTGTTCCTTTTTGCTGCTGAAACAAAAGGATTAGGAGATTGCTATGGACATTGTTAAGCAAATTTGCTTGCTACCATCTGCACTGAGGACACATTCCTTTTCTAATCTCCTCGATACATCAAGGTATCTTGCGCAATCAGATCTAGACTGTTCTGTTTTATAAGGCAGGCATTTTTTAACACTTTGTACCTTGGATCAGGCTCTTATTTGACCTGCTGGAATAATGGAAATTTAATGGCTTTTGCACTCTTTCCCTGCGGGGTGTAGAGAGAGAGAGAGAGACAATAACATTTACATTTGAAACATAGATAGCCATACAGATTAATGAGTTGCAGGAAGAGGACATGCAGTGATACTAGTTAAATGCAATTCTCTTTTGGCTTGGACTTGCCTAAAAGGTTGTCTTTGAAATATTATGAAGTTGAACATTCCAATACAACAATTTGCACTCAAGCAAAAAGACTACACCACAAACAGAGAACATATACTTTGAACATAAAGGCTATTTAGTTGAGAATCTGGGGCAGAGCAACAGATACCAAGCAAAATAGCCTTGATAGCTTCCCCCCCCCCTCCTTTTCTGTGGGAGAAACCATGGTTATGCGTGAATCAGGATTAGAAAGTCCCTGAAGGCAAGGTCTTTTCCTGGAAAAGAGACTCTGTCCATGCTCAGAGGCAGTTTCAACACTTACACTGATATTTTGAACACATACAACTCCAGAACTTTCAATTAATTATTTCTGAACTATTTTTACTGTTGGCCTCCAGAGCTATTTTATAGAACTTATTGTTTGGCCAAAGAGGGTGCAACTTGAACCACAAGACAATTAATCAGACCAACTTGCTTGACTTTTTAGAACCTCACAAGCAGCAAAACACAACATGTTAAGGTCCACTATTTTTATGTTTGAAGAAGAGGGCAACACATTTTGACTGATCTGTGACACTATGCAGACTACACTAAGAGTCCTCTCCTTTCTCTTTGGCCTTGACCATAACTCAATATAAATAGCTGTTTATTGCAAAAGTATTTTTGAATTCAATTTCTTTAAATTTTGGTAACTCATACTTGTTGCTGGAGGCTTTATTCAGCTTTGCCAATACCCAAAGCATTGTAAACCCAGATGGTGTTTTTAGAACAAAGAACCAATGCAAGAAAAAAAAACCTCCAGACAGAATGGTAACCTTAACATGGACTTTTTCTTTTAACTAGTTCTCAAAAAGAAACCTCTAGACCACTCACTACCACTCACAGACGCAGAGTCAGAACACAGGCCCTGGATTCCACACACCCCAAGGGGCAAGTGTACTCTTTGACTCACTGGTCACACTCTACTACTGACAAGACTTTCTTTTCTTCCATGTGCTTCCCAGAACCAAGACTGCTGCTTAAAATCTAACTATGCTTGTGAAATTTTTACTTTGTGTGACCTGCTACACAACTTAACAAGGCAACAAGATTGCACAAACCACACACTGATTTATACAGTCTTCAGAACATGCACCTTTTTATACCTAATAAGGAACTTTAGTCCACTGCTTTCTAGTTGCCACACAACTACTGTATTCATAACCCCCTGTTTTTACTCCTCTCTGTCCCAAGCTCTTTCTGAGAACTCATTGCCCCCAACCAAACTCTAACTACTCTTGTTTTCCGTGCAGAGGCCCTGAGCCTCTCACCACCATACAATCAAGCAAGGGACACCACCATAGTTGTTTAGCAAACTACAATTCCCAGGATTCTTTGCTCTTTGTGAAGCTTTATGAGCTCACCTCCTGGTGCCACTTATACTACAACATACAGAAATTTACACAACTGAGAGCAATTTCTTCAGGTATCAGACTTCTTTTTACAGTTACACACAACTGACCCTGCTGTGGTCTTCTATGTGCAGTGTCACTGCACACCTGAGCCATGCTAGTCCCTCCACAAATTTCAAAATCCACTAAACACTAAATTTTTAAAGTCCACTTTGCTGTTGTTCACCAAATCCCTGCTCCCCTCTGGCAGCTCTGCTAGCCATCCCATCACAGCCAGCCCAGGGGAGAGAGAGAGAGAGATGGGGGGTTCTTCCCCCAATGTAATACCTTTTCTTTTGCGTTCTTTTAGAAAACAATAAATAGATCTAACAATGCAAAGCAAGCACTGACAGGCACTATAGACACAAAATTAATCTACAACTTTTAAAATTCCCTGTAATGGGGCAGGCTTAGTCGCCTCCACCCCCCCCTTCCTGGAGCCAAACTCCAAGGGCCTTCCTTACTTTTTCTAACTCACAGAGCCACTTGTGTTTGTTTTTTTGAGGTCTGTCCTCAGGCCACAGACAAAAGGCACTCACAAGACAGAATAGGGAAAGGGGAGGATCAGGGTCTTTTTTTTATTTATGGGGTAAGGAACACAGAGGGTAAACTTTCACTTCTTCCTCCAGCTTGCGTGGCCAGGCTCGTCAGTGGCTCACAACAAGAACGGCGGTGTCAATCACACTTGGTACGTTCACACAACACGCGTCTGGGGTCTGACGCCTTCACTTGTGTCAATCATGCAACCACTTTTCACTCACACAGTTTCTACCTTCTCCCTCCCATCATAAACAGAATCACATTACAACCAAGTAACAGTGAAACTAAACAATAGAAAGAGAACCTTCTTGCAGTTTAACAGGTAAAGAAACTTTTGCTTGCAATTATACTTTTTAGCAAAAACAGTTAAACTAAACCACAGTATAGTCTAACAGGCAAATACTTCTTGTTACAATAGTACCTTTTGCTAGGAACAGTTAAACTAAATCACATAAAAGGAAACTTTCTGTTATAGTTTAACAGGCAATATAAAACTTTCTGGTTGCTAATTAAAGTCTGATAAGACTCTTCTATCCAATCTTGGGTGTTGGTTTAGGGGCTACCTCCCTACCAAGTCTGGTCAGGTTCTTCCCCCCGTTCCCAAATTCTTTAGGATAGAGGCTAGCATATCTTACCCAACTATCCAAGCCTACGCTTCAAGACAGAAAGGTCTCACCTATCCAAGCCTATGCTTCAGGATAGGTCTGGTGCCCTTCAAGGAGTAACGGGCCAATGTTCCCCAGTCAGAGAGGGTGACGAGTCCTCCCTTCTGAGCGAACGGCCGGGCTCCGGGAGTTTACCTAGGACTCGGTCCCCTTCCGTTGGTCACCCAACGGGTCCACCCCTCAGCGTCACTGAGTGGGCTCCACTGGCTGGCCTTTCCAAGCCAGTGGATTCAACCAGTGCACTCTTCAGGCAGTATCTCGGGTCGGGCGTTACTATACTTGCCTGGTTCCTGTAGATCTGTTGCTTGTACTCCTGAGACCGAAGGCGATTGACAGGTTCTTATCAGATGGGAACCGGTGTTCTTTTTTCTCCCCAACCAAACTTGGTTGGAGGCGCCTTGGAGAAACCTGAGGACCGGTTTCCACCGATAGCACACTGTTCACCGGCTTGGGGGGCCTCAAGAGCCCTCTCCCCTGGGTACCACTTCAATTCCCTGGAAAAGGTCCAGATCCAATAATCCCGGCACGAGCCCCCATTTGTAATAGGAATGAAGTAGGTATCAGCAGGAAAGACCCAGGAGACGATGATGCAAGCAAGAGATTTCTTTATTCAGAGCTCTGGACTCAGCCAGACAGAGTTTTTCTATCTTACGAAAAGACTGAGTGCTTTGTCCAAATTGACTAGACCTTTTATAGCACAACTGTTTCTCTACACAATAAGATGATTCTGTTCATAACAAGAGGATTTATACAATCAAAGATTTTATCTTCAGTGGCTTCCTGAGCTGAGATGGAAAAATGTGTGGCAAGACATGACATTACACATCAGTACAATGAAGCAATCAAGCACGTGTATTCTGACATTGGTTGATCTATCTGAGTTTCCTTTCCCACAGGAAGAAGAATTAAAATTTTATTTTAATTTTATAATTTTTGGGCTTCTTTATTATTGCCACAGGATCAGGTGAAGACAAAGAGTTTCCTGTCTTAGCTTTGGCTGGCTTTACAAGCCTTAAGTGGCTAATCACTGATAACCATCAAACCCCTGGGAAAGGAGAAGGGGCATTGTGATGTTATCATCTCCTCTCCGGGGAGCCTGTGAATGTTGATTGGAAGCATCTGTCAGGGAATGTGTGTCTGCAGCCTTTGCCAAGCGTGTCCTTTACTATAGGCAGCCCACAGAATGATTTCAAAGGTATCAATTAATTTCAATAATTCTAATAATAATTCTAATAAATTCTGACAGCTGGTTTTGTCCACCATAATGCCTGTGGGTAGAATTTATTCCCAGGGGGCAGGCGACTGGGGAAGTGGATGGGGGGGGATGGGATTAGGTACTCATGAGTAGATCCACTTGAGCTGCAACAGCACTACCAGGTCAAGGAGAAAAGATCAGCCCCAATCTTGTCCTGGCATGCTGATACTACAGAGTGATTGAAAAGTAACTCCCTATATTGTTTGAGTGCAAAGATGGACCATGAATTAGACCATGAATGGTTAGGATTGTGCTCATAGTGCTTTTGCATTATGTGCTTTTGCACTATTTTGCAACAATGGATTTCCAGACTTCATAATGTGCCGCTAGCTGGGCACACTCCTGCAGGGTAAGACTTCCAGCCATGTTTGTAGGGCTTCCAAATTTCAAACAAAATATTCAATCTGGAACACAGATACAAACAGATTAAATTTACAGATTAGATTCTCATACATTAAAGATCAAACACAAAAAATCTGAGACAAAAATTACAATAAATAAATAATTTATAAGTATTTTAAAATAGGAAGTTACTTTTCAATCAGCCTGTATATACAAATGACATGCAAGCTTGCAGTGTATTTGCTAACACAAATATGTCACGACTTGGAATTTTCTCCATTACAATCCCCCTTGATTCTCTTCTCCTGGCACTGAAAGTAAAAGGCAGCTGTGTCCAAGGCTCATAGTAGCTGCATAGCTAGTTAAAGGGGAAAAAAAATACTCCTCTGTGTCCTCTTTCCAGGTGCAGACAGTATTGTTATGAAGAAGGTTTAAGAAAAGCTAGTAATGGAAAAGTGGATACAGGCTAGACAGCAGCAGCTAAATAATTCATTTGAAACATCACTCCTGTTCATTCATTTCTCAGAAGAGTAAAACCCTCCCAAGTGCTAAAATTGGATTGTGGAAGACTATTTTATTTGATATCTGTAAGCCAAAAACTCCTTCAGAAGGTCTGTACACAGCCTTTTATGTAGCAAACTAGGTGCATAAGAGCATATGTGCATGTGTGTGATGGCCTTATCTTCCAACAAATGGAAAAATCAACCAGTGATAATCAAAGCAAATGTAAAGTACTATCAAGTTGCAGTAAGGCTGGATTGATTTCCTCCTCTTGCATCCAGTAGTTAACAATGTAGTAAGCTGTACTAAGCTTGAAGGTTTGGCATGATCTGAGAATCTCCTGGGCACTATTCTACTCAGGGAGCCAGCAGAAGTACAGTAGTGAGCTCACCAAAAGCATTTGTTTGTACATGGCACTCAGGGATTGTGGCAGGGTGGTCCCTTGTATGGATTGACTGGTAGTTTTTTTGCTGAATTCTCTATCCACTGGGATCCTGGGAAGGATCATGCACCAGTATCAAGAATATAATGAATTTTAGTTCGGCTAGAAGCAGAATAATATACTGTTATCACTGCAGTATTAACAGACATGGAAAAGTGATATGATAGAAACTTGAAATGTAGTCTTATCTGGCTATCCTATGCGAATAGCCATTTATGTAAATCTCATTTTATGATTTTTCACCTTGCTATCATATGTGCATGGGGGTTCAAAGAAGTTTGGTGAACTATTTCTAAATGATGAGCTACTTGATATGAACAGCTTGCTGCATGACACAGTATCTACCCAGTTACTCTACTGGATGCAAGAACTCTGGTGCTTTTATGACACCAAGGGCCACTGCTGCAGCCAGACCAGTGGCACAGTTCAATAACTGGACTGGGCTCTCACACGGGTTTCTTGAGTAGCTTATCATTAAATATGTGTGGTGTTCCTCATATTTAGTAAGTGAACAGCAACTATTCTTCCCCTACAATCCAGAGTAACTATGGGAGCACGTAAGAGACTTTACGTGCACCCGTAGTTACTGCACCACCCAATGAAAACCTATGGGAAATTCATATTGCAATCCAGAGCAAATTGTTCTTACACCGGAGCAAGGACTCCCCGTAGTTACTCAGGATTGCGCCCTTAGTCTAGCATAAAATCTTTTTTAGGCTTTTGTGTCTTCTGCATCTTTTTAGACTGTGAGCCCTTTTGGGACAGATCATTTTTTCTATGTAAACTGCTTTTTGTTTAAAAGTGTGTACCTCATCATCATCATCATCATCATCATCATCATCATCATCATCATCATCATCATCATCATCATCATCATCATCATCATCATCATCTTCTTCTTCTTCTTCTTCTTCTTCTTCTTCTTCTTCTTCTTCTTCTTCTTCTTCATCTTCATCTTCATCTTCATCTTCATCTTCATCTTCATCTTCATCTTCATCTTCTTCTTCTTCTTCTTCTTCTTCTTCTTCATCTTCTTCTTCATCTTCATCTTCATCTTCATCTTCATCTTCATCTTCATCTTCATCTTCATTATTGTCATCGGGTGAAATCCTAACCTATTCTGGCAATCCCAACCTTGGCCTTCCCGCTCCAATGGTAGTCAAGTGCGTGTCTATGTACAGGCCAAACCCTCTCCCAGGAGTGACGCAGAAATGTCTTATGGCACTTTGGTGACACCCCCAAGCAAGCACAGGACTGGAGCCTAACTGGAAGTTAGGATTGCAGCCATCATCATTACCTCTTTTTGTACTTGGGAATTTTTCTAAACTAGGCAACGTTAAAGAAATATTGCGCTAGAGGCACTTGTTTAGTAATTGGGTTTATGTAATCTTGAAAGTTTGATAGGCTAGTTAGTGGTTTAACTTTAGAGACAATTCTTGTGGTCACAGAATTGTGAATTCCAGTCTTGCTATTGAGATGGAAGAGAATAATATTATTGCAGAGTAAGAGTAAAAACCATTATGAGTTCACAGGAATACCACTCCAGTGAAGTCAAGGCTTATACAAACTGTCCAGTTTCATAGCCTTGAGGAAATAGTTTGCTAATGAAAATAGCACTTTTTCATGACATTGCATCCAAGAACTTACTGTAATACTCTGTTGCCACGAATTGTATTCACTTGCCAAATGTTTTTTAGGCACGAACTCGGACACTTGCATCTGGTCCACAGATCTTTATAAGGTATATAGAACTTAGGGATCAGGATCAATCCATGCCATCTGGCTTGTCTAACTGGAGTGAAAGGGATGGAGTTGAGAGAGATGAAAGAAGGCAAGATGGGTGATGAAAAATGTGCACAACAAGGTGTGAGGCAAGAACAGAAAACCTGAGACAAAGTTTGTGTGGCAAAAGAAGATACTTCTCTAACAGTGCAATCCTCAGGATATCTACTCAAAAGTAAGTCACATTGTGTTCAGTAATACTCCCAGGAAAGTGTGGTCAGGATTGCAGCCGAAGACACAGTACTTAAATTCCACCTTCATATAATGTACAGGAAATTTACACATGATCCCCATTGTGTCTGTGCTCTTAAAAGCATTGCAAATGTTGAGAAAGTGAGTTTAGCAGGTGTTTCTCTACCATAACTCAGTAGTAGAGCATGTGCTTTGTATGCAGATAATTACATATTCGAATACCTGACCATTATAAGTAGGACAGAAGAAAAAAACTCTTTGTCCTGTATCTTGGTGGGACTCTGGCACAAGCGATACAGTACTTAGCTTGACAGGCCAATGGTTTAAGTAAAAAATACTATTATGTGTCCACGCTTTAAAAATACACTGTGCTTTCTCCGAAGTGAAGCTCTGTGTAGCCCAATTCTAGATTGTGCTGGAACAGGCAAGCCAGCCTGTGGTATATCCAGCGCAAGGTCCAGGCTCAGGTTTGTGGCTCAGCAAACTGCCAGGCAAGGAAAGGCATTTCATCTTACCTCAGAACCTTCCACTGCCACCCTTATAGTGCTACTTGGATCTGCGTTACCCTTCACTTATTTATATCTCTCCATTTCCAATTCAACCTTTCCTTGTTCTGCACCTGAAAACTGTTGCTTCTAAGTAGATCTAAACTGGGACTTAGATTTACAAACCCCATTAGTCTTCCAGAAAGTCACGTATTTTCCATTTCAATTGACATACAGTGGAATGCGTCAAGCCAGAAAACTTCCTGAACATCTGAACAGGCTGTGCTGCTTGTTGAGAGAAAATTGGACCAAACTAATTTGGGCTGAGCTATGTTTTCTGGCTTACAAAAACATAGTAGAGCGTCATCCATGATCTGTGCTGCATCATGAGTGTATTGGAAGCAACTGGTCTTATTTTTAATGAACTGATTATAAACTATAGCTCCTTATAAGTCCAAGCATGAACTGCCATACTTTAGACACTTCCCAGCTTACGTTATCAGAGCCAACTGACTTTGCCAAACTGAAGCAGTGACTCAAGATGTCAAGTGCCAATGGGTTCACAGTTTCCACCAGACCAAAAACACATACAGTACTTGTTTCCTGAAGAAACGCTACTTCAGTGAAGCAAGTCCATGGAATGCAGTCTACTGAGCTAATGCAGCCCACTGGCCTATGAGAACTCAATAAACCACCTCTCTGCCTTCCCAGGATAGAAGAATCTGGTGATGGGTTAAGTCCAGCTTGGTGGATCACATACGATGAACAATAACTCTGTGGTTCCTAGTCTACACCATGCCACAACTCACACTGTCCGACAAAGCGCCTGGGGAAGCTTGGGGAAGGAACTGGAGGGGCCTACATACATATACCAGCATCCCCCACTAATTGGACTAGTTAGGGACCAGTGCACCATCTAAATGTGAAAACCACTGAAAAGTGGAACCCAGTATTTTTCAGCCTGCAAATGCAAAATGGCCACCTAAAAAGACATACACTTGTTATACACTGATTTTTTATACATGGATTTGACCCAACACAAATGGCCACTGCAAATCACAGTTTTTAAAAACAGCTTTTCTACTATTGTAGAGAGGCAGTCATGCAAGCAATCATTTTTCAGTTCCAGAATCAAGTACTGAGGCACTACTTTATTCAGTTCGGTGTAATATAGGATCAAGAAAACTGGAAGTGGGTCTTTAAATCTATTTTTTCCATTTTTTAAAAAATACACTGATTTTTTTTTATCCTTGGGAAGTTCTGGAATGGAAACATAATGGGTAATAAGGGACACTTGTAAATATCACTTGCAATAGCCTAAATAACACATATTCATAAACGCACGGCCAAAATACATAACAAACTACAGAAAAATGAACACAGGAAAGTATGGGCAATAAATATCTTATGAATATCATAACACAAGTTTAATCAACATAAGTTTAATCAACACAATCACCATGTCACATGCAAATAAACGTCAGGAAAGACAATTTTAACCTTTAGACCAGCAGAGAAATTTTGAAAGAGTGGAGCGTGTGTTGAATGAATGAGTTCTGGGTATAATTGAAAGGTGTTGAAAGAAAAGGTGCTGTCAGAAAATGAACCGACAGAAAGTGTGGGATGCCCGTACGTATGTGTACATATCTGTCTGTCTGTCTGTGCTTACCTGCACTGACCTCCAGCAATCTCCTGAGGTACAATGGATATAGTACCAGTGCAGTTTGAATCAGCAACAGGTTAGGAGTGGATTGTAATCAGAGATGGAATTGAAAGAAATTAAGAACCGGTTCTCTGTCCGTCTGGCAGCCACTTTTAAATGGCTATTTTTAAACTTTATATGTCCTATCTCTTGTTAACAACTGGTTCTATAGAGTAGGTGCGAACCTGCTGGTGTCCACCACTGATTGTAGGGCACAATCCAGAGTAACTACGGGGAGTCCTTGCACCGGTGTAAGAATAATTTGCTGTGGATTGCAGTATGAATTTCCCATAGGTTTTCATTAGATGGTGCAGTAACTACGGGTACACGTAATGTCTCTTACGTGCTCCCGTAGTTACTCGGGATTGTAGGGCCAATCCTTATACTACAGTAATATCAGTCCCAAATCGGTACTATTTCAAGTAGCATCTACAGATTAATTCTAATGAGAAAATGTATAGTTTGTCAGTCTTGCGTGCAGCCAGCAAAACTCTCTGGAGATGACTCAACCACCTGGAAGTCATTCAATGCAAAAAAGAAAAAAAGCATTTCTAAAAAGTCAGGTTGGCTGCAATCCTGGAGTGCTCTTGGACTAGCCTATCTATCACTGGGCTGGACCAATTCCAAGATAGGCCAACCCAGTTACACCAGAAAGGCTTGGGCCAGCCTAAGTCAATTTAGGCGGGCACAAGACAGAGGGACCGGGGCCAGCCTGACAAGACTAGCCTACACAACTCAGGAGAGTGCATGTTCAGGGCATGTTCGGTATGGCTTAGAATAGTGCAGTTAGGCTGTAATCAGGGGGTATGTGAGAGGGCTTACATGCCCCCCTCACAGCTCATCAGAGTTATGCCACCTCAGGAGCAGGAATAAATCTGAGTAGACTCATAGGGGTCAATGATAAGCCAGAGTAAAATTGGAAGTGATGGCAAAAAAATTCTGAGTCCTAAGCCAAATGCTGCCTCTCTACCTCAGGATACAGCGCAACTACACCAGCCCACCTCAGCATATGGCACAACTACATGATTCTATGATTCTATACACCAGCCCGGTGAGCATGCTGCGCTTGTACTTCTGCCTCTTCAGCAGCACTTAAGCCAGCCAGAGTCCTTCTAGCCCAGTGGATATGGTCTAAGTTTCATCCTAGAGGTCTCCTAGCCCTGTGTATTTGGCCTAACTCTCAGCTCAGGATATGACTTACTTAGGCTGCCTTAGCTGGGCCATTTTTCTGACCTAAAGTCAGGACTGCATAGTGAGTCATAAGAAGGAACATAAAAGGTCAATGAATCAAGCAGATTCCTATCATACATAAAATGCTACAAAACATGTTATTGGAGTCAATAAGTGCAGCAAATATATTACAATAATGATTTAATTATTACTGATACAGGAAGATGGTCACATCATTTTGAAAATATCTGAGCACTGGCTTGATCAGATATGAAAATGTTCAAAATCAGGTACTGTTTTATATTTTATTTCATATTGAACTTGTAAGGCTTCAGTGCTATGATAACGAAACGATAACGAAAATGTACAAGTATCAAAAGCCAGCCTGGATTCTCTATGGCCATGTCCAATTCCAGCTCATGTCTAGTTCTAGTTCATTTATAGCTCTTGCTCTTTTTCTGTTCACCAGAACTAAGGGATATCCACTAAAATTGAGTGATAGGAGAGTTAGGACAGACAAAAAGATAATATTTCTTTATCCAGTGGGTTATTCGACTGTATGCAATATGCAATAGATGCTGAACACTCAGGATCTCTTTTTGTATTGTAGGTCAATGTGTATTATAGAAACACATTATTTAACCTGGGTCGGGCGCAGTTAGCTGGAAAAGCCCAAAAATTTTGTTTTTGCTCCCTCTCCATGCCCAGGGGGCCAAGAGGCCTATCCCTCCTAGTACCTTCCTATCTATAGGTGCTGTTAGTAACCCCCTCTAGTCAGTTTTCCCACTGCCTGTGTGGGGTGAAATAATGACCCCCCCCCGACCTGACTTGTCACCCTAATTTACTTCTCAAGTCATTTACAAGTCATTTACAAGTCATTTACAGTCATTCATAGAAGCGTGCCTTGCATTTCAAAGACATCTGCATTTCAATATGCCAATGCATCTCTACAGCTGAACTCCCTAACAGCGATTGGGGAGTTTGTCTCAGTGAGACAGACTCTACTTTGCCTGCACTTCGATTCCTGTTTGCAATTAATTTTCATTTGGATGTTTTTTTTTTATCATGAAAACTAAAGGCAATGTGGTGGCGGGTCTTACATTTGAGCATTTTTTGTATTACTTGCTTTAAGGTTAATAAATAAGATTTTTTGACTCAGATTTCGAATACCCTCTCTTTGTTTGTCCTAATAAAGGTCACTGATCACTTTAAGAGAATTAGAATTTAATTAATTAGGTGCTATGACAGTTTTTCTGACAGGGCCTGTCAGGACAACTGCGCCTGACCTCTCGAGAACCCCAACTGCGCATGACGCAGAGACTTAGCTTGGTGGAAAAATCAATAGCAGTAGGTTTAAGACTTTCAAACTATGTAGTTCTATTTGTGTATCCCTTCATGTTTCACACTGCGTGATTCATGCACATACATGTGCAAAATATTTATTTGGGCTTTTTGTAATTTTGGGGTTGACTATTCAAATGTTTTGAGATCTATTGGCTACAATCAAACAGATATTAAAATGCTTTCCTTAAAAGGAATCTTTCAAATCTAATCTACATTAAGCCATGAAAAATATCTTGCAATTGAATCACCCTTGTATTTTGTTTTTTGCATATAGCACATTGGCTACCACTTGAAGGCAATGATTCCATACTACAATTTGTGGCATATTTAAAACAGATGGAGGCATCTGCAGGCCTGCTTCATCCAGGGCCAAGAACATTTTTTTCAGCCAGGACTCTGAACTTGTTGCCACATAAACAAAACTAGTGATTTAAGCTTACCGTCTACATATTTTGGATAAGCAAAAAGTGCTAAAAAAAAGATTAGAGCCAAAGGAGAGGAAAATAGAAAGAAAGAAAGAAAGAAAGAAAGAAAGAAAGAAAGAAAGAAAGAAAGAAAGAAAGAAAGAAAGAAAGAAAGAAAGAAAGAAAGTGCTTTCTTTGTATGCACATCAATAACTTTACATGGTACAAATAAGATTTTAACTATGTAAGAAGAGATCTTCTGGATAAGGCTAAAGGCCAGCTGGATCATCTAGTCCAGCTTCCTGTATTTCAGTGGCCCATAAGATGCCTCAGATAACACACAAACAAGTCACGTGCATCCTGGTGCCACTCCTTTGCACCTGGACTTCAGAGTTATCTTACAATACTTCTAAAACCAGGAGATTGCATGTACCCATGATGGAATTTTTTTCCAGAAATTTATCCAATCTCCTCTTAAAGGTATTCAGGATCGATGCCATCATGGCATACTATGGCAAGGAGTTCCACAGACTAATTACATGCTGGATAAAGAATATTTTTTGTCTGTTCTAACTTTTCCAGTCATGCCCCCCTCAGGTGCCTTTTTTGAGACTGAAGATTTTGGATTACTCTCATGAAAGCTTGCAAAATCCTACATATAAACCAATCTTTTGTTAAAATTTGCATTTGCTTGGTCTGTCTCAGACTGAGTAAACAACTTGCCAATGTGTCTCACATGAGCCAATATTCTTGACGGAATTAGTTTGAAATATTGATTATGAAATATTTGTTTTTCTTCTGAAGACTCTTAAGTAGTATACTGTTTTTTCACAGTCAAATCTTTTATATGGAATCCTATTTGGGTTCTCTGGAATCACTTTTGACGTGGAAAAATGGAAAAGGATAGTAGTAAACAGTATTGGTAGGAGGGGGCTATGGACAACAACTATTGGAGAACCAAACCATGGTGTAGTTGATCTTTATTGGACTTGTCCTTTTGTCTTCTTGTTTCTGGGCTGGTGTGCCCAAATCTTGGACCAGGGGCCAGATGCAGCTCACAGCAAACCTTCATGCAGCCTGTGGCAAGCCCTTTACACCTAATCCATAGTCAAGCTCTGTCATCCTCCATTCAGCCCACCATTGGATGTTTCAAAACAGTTCCTTGAGTCCAAATTTGTGGCTTTATACTTGCCAATTGAATGTGCAAGATTAGGATTCTGCCTTTGATTGGTGGTATTAGGCCAATGGGCATAGCAGATACAATTTAAACAAAACACCATACGTCTGTTCCGCCAAAGTATAATACATATATAACAAACATAGTTATATATGTATTATAACCCTAAGTAATATGTATTATATATGCATTATAACCCTAAGTAATGAAGTCTTAACTCGAAACTGAGCCATAACAGGGGCACTTTCCAAGCCACCAAGTCACTCCTTTGCAACTCTAAAGGTCATCCTATCCCCTTTCAAAATCCAGCTACAGTCAAGCCCCGCTGGATTCTCCCATCACTAATGAAATGATCACCTGCATAAGCTATCAGTCACCTGTTAATGGGTCCGCCAAGAGTAATTTTATAAGGTTCCACATTTTCTTTTGGACTGTCTTACAAATCTGTAGCAGTTCTATTTTCTTCCAGATTTTTCACTGTATTAAAGACTGTCATGGATGCACTCTTTCATCCAGCAGTGTTTTGGTACAGATACTATTTTTTAAATATTAAAAAATATTAAAAATATTAAATATTAATATTTTAAATATTTAAAATTCTCTGAACGAATTCTCTGTTGATCAGGGAATCATCTACTTCTTTAACTTTTGGAGTACATGAAGAAATACTGATATTGGACGTATATTTAGAGCACATGTCTTGTTTGAATTCTGTGTTGTATAAGTTTTATTGCTCTATGCGCCAGAAAACATTCCAAGCCAATGTTACAAAATCCTCTTGAGAATGTAATTGCATTTGTTAGATTTTTGTGGCAAAAGGGTTGCATATAATAGTAGAAAAAGAAATCTTGTTTAGTTGTTTTCTTTCTGCTGATGTACATGAAAAAGCTACCGCACGTCAGGAATGTCTTTGTGGATTAACTTGCCTATAAAAAGAAAGAGGCTCGAGTCACACCCATGTCCTATACAAAAAATCTTCACAACAATAGCACTGGAACCCAAAATCAAGCCCAATTTTGCAAAATTAATCTCAATTTAGCCCAAAATTGTTTTGGGGAAATTCCATTTGGCAGCAATCCTAAAGATCATTACGGAAGATGATCCTGTAGTCTCAATATATTTCCAGTATTTTAAAGATGCTTCTGTCCAACAAAGTATATCCAAGCATTGCATTACAGCAGTGTTTCTCAAACAGAACCCATGACCATGACATCATTTTCAGGTTAACAACGTTTTCATTTTGTTCCTAACAGTCACCCTAAAAAGTTTGAAAACCATGGAGTTAGAAGAAGGCCTGCTACCAGCATTTAAGAGAGGAACTCCTCATTGGGATTTTCTGTCCAAGTCTTCCTGATCCTATTCCCAATGGCTTCCGTTTCCGAAATCTGATTCTGTCCAGTCAGTTCCACTACTACTTACATGCAAGACAGCGTCACAATTGATTTTATCAGATTTTCCTGCTGGCTACTTACTTGCCTTGATGTTATCATTGGCTTGCATTCAGCCATCACAAGCCATTGGTTTATGGACATAAAGGGATTTTTAACTTTTCACCAATCTTTTTCAATAGCGTTTCTATTTGGTGAAACAGAATATGTTGGCTAGCTTCCAAAGAACACACGAGTTGGTGGAAGAAAACTGAACATACAGCCAGGTCTGTGCTTTCAGGTTTTCCTGCATCAGTTCCCTCTGCCAGGCTGACAAGATACTTTCATATTGTCGAGTGATTTGTGTGTTGATTAGTGGGTTCTGCTGTAGACAAAAGTGAGAAGCAAAGCTCCAGTATTATGTGCAGTTCTGTCACAAATGTGCACTTCTACTCATTGGATCTCATTGTGAAAAGAATACTCACAACATTTCTATTGCTCTGCTGTACTATTCTAGTTGTGCATATCATCTAACCTTTGGCGTCTCATCCCTGTGTAGCCATTCCAGGAAGAAGTAGCAAAAAGGAAAGAAGAAAGAAGAAGGAGGAGGAGGGAGGGAGGAAGGAAGGAAGGAAGGAAGGAAGGAAAAGACAAAGAAAAACTTATTCTGTTTGACGGAACATCTTTTCTTAGGCTGCAATCCTAACCTTCTTTCGTCATCATCATTGTCCTAGTGATTATTCCATGTTGGAGCAGGGTCTACTTGTATGCATGTCTTTCTCTACTCAAAGGCATTTTCAGGGGCCACAATAACATGTTGCATGTTCTCAATCATTCAATCCATCCATCATTTTTTTGGCCAGTTGCATAGTTGTTGCCCATCTTGATTGAGATATAGGGTTGTCTTGGCCATAGAATTTTCACCACATGGGTGTACCATCATAGACGTGCATTATGAGATCTTCTGTCTTTTCCTTCTTCTCATTAAGCCAGAAAGAATATAAACAGCTTAATATACCTGCATTTTTATTTATGCTTTATGCTAAAGACTTCTGGTGGTCTTGTAGTTATTCCTAATTCTCTCCCTCTTCCCCTCACACAAGTATCATAACTGAATTTGTAAAAAAAAATACAAGCTGGTGACTTTAAACATTCTTCACATAAATGAGGATGATTAATTGGACAACTTCATTTTATAGGAGAGATCATGCTTGAAAATAAATCACTGTAAATAAAAAAGACAACACTTTATCTGAAAAAATCAGTCGTAGTTTTGAGTTCTGTTCATTATGGGAAAATGGGTACTTCATTTTCTCCAGAGAAAATTTATGTAGGCAGAGAAATATTGTAATTCCAAACAGATCCTTTTAAATACATGCTGTTAATGGAAAATGTAGACACTCATGCCTGCCATTACATACATAGTGCTAACAAAAAGGCCAGTGTCTAGTGCGCAAGGAGGAAAACTTGAGTTTCATAGGGACCACTCTTGAGTGGAATGACCATGGCAGTAAAACAAGCATCTCTTTTTCTGTGTTGCATTTGCATAGTGTCATGTTATACTAACCACATGACATATGTGGTTTTGGCTGTGTGCATGACCGAAGTAAACATCAGGTCTCATCTTAATCTCTGGACCAAACTACATGTTGTTAAATTAACAATTTAGGCTGCAATCCTAACTTCAATTTAGGCTGGCCTTCAAGTTGCTGACCTGGAGGTGCGTTGACTTGGGGGTATCACTTGTGTGCCCACCTGGGGAGGATTAGGCCAGTGCACAGACATGTGCTTGCCTCCATACATCACCACAGGAATGGGAAGACTGATGAATTGTGCCGGCCTATGTTAGGATTGCACCCTTAGCTTTGCAGTACAATTAGGACAGTGGTTAGATGGTATTTAATTGTTTTTTCACTTGTACTGTTGTCTCAACACAAGTAGACCGAGAAAGGGCTCACAGAACCATGGAACTAGTCATTATCCTGTAAGGAGGAGATCAAGGCAGAAAAAAGGGAAGAAAAGGCAACAGTATCTCCATCTCCGAGCTTTGGTTATCTTTCAAGGTATGTGGGCCTCTCACAGTGGGTATGGAACCATCACCTGCTCTTTGAGGACAAGGAGAAGAAGAAAGAGAGATAATCCTTTTCTTATTGCGATATTTTCCAATGCATTAGTTTTCTGGAAGCTACTCTGGGAACATCATTGAAGACAACATATAAAGTGACAAACAAAAATGGTTACCTAGACATATTTGCTCTACAAAGCAAGTTCTGTGCACATGGGAGCAAGGGAAGAGAGGGGAAAGTCTAATGCCCTGCAAGTAAGTGAAGGTGCCTTGGCTCATGTTCCAGTTCCAGTTAGGCACAAAGGAATGCAAAGCCCCTGTCCCTCGAATGGAATGCTTCTGCCCAGCTGAGCCTCTGCCATGCTTCAGCGCGGCCATTCAGGCTTGTTTCGGAGGCAGTATGGCCTGTATGGCCTGCCAAGTCTATATGGCCAGGCAGAGGCTGTGACTGGGCATTTCCAGGCTTCTGGACATGTGCAGTGGGCACACCATTCAGACTTGCTGCAGAGGCGGAGCAGCAGTCGCGAGCTGCTGCTCCGCCTCTGGAGCAAGGCCAAATAGCTGGACAAAGGTGCAAAATGCGCAAATGCGAAATGCGCACAACCAGACTTCTGGACATGCGCAGTGCACCTCACTGGCCATTTGAGCTTGCTCCGAGATGGAGTCAGCCTTACAGCCAAGGCTGGGCCTGATGGTGTCTTTGCAGAAAGTTGCTAAAAATTTTTAACTGATCATTCTTACATAACTTGTTATCCTTGTAATTTTTCAGTAAGTGTTGTTTGTTCAAAGCACTTCTTTAGTGGCCTAAATGAATGAACCTAATTATCTTTTGGCTGTACACTTTTCTAAAGAATTTCTTCTCTCTGACCTATATTTTCTGTTGAATATTTTCCTTTTGCAAGACACGTTTCTTCTTAATTTGAAGAACATTTTTCCAAAGCAGAAGTGCTTTTTCATTTCTTGCTGTGGTATTTAATCTCAAGCACATAGTATGTGAACAATAGTCATTCAAGTCTGCATTATTTTATTATTCAGTCATTCATGTCTGAATTATTTTATTATTCAGTAATTATTTCTCTCCAATAGGCTGCAGTGGCTCAGTGGTTAGAACGCTGGAGTTCAAGACCCAAGTACTGCCAGATGGGGAGAGCGCCCATCCTTAGCCCAGCTCCTGCCAACCTAGCAGTTTGAAAGCATGTCAGTGGAAGTAGATAGATAGGTACCACCTTGGTGGGAAGGTTACAGTGTTCCGTGCACCTCAGTGTATAGTCATTCCGGCCCCATGACCATGGAAATCTCATTGGACAATGCTGTCTCTAAAGGCTTGGAAATGGGGATGAGCAGCACACCCTAGAGTCAGACACAACTAGCAGCTAACTTGTGGGGGACATTTAGCTTTACCTTTTTTACTCAGGAGAACTGGTCAAAGAAAGGAACTTGGAGCAATGCAACATTTGACTTGCAATATAAACCTTAAGAACTATTTTTCTTTTCCTAAATTGAAATAGTTAGAGCTCTACTATTGAGTCCATCTCAATCTTCTCTAAGGCAAAATCTTCATAGAAAATGTCATGCTGAATTTTATTCTGCATCAATGCAGATGTGACATTAAATGCATCATGAGTCAATTTTTCACACCCTAATTTTATGTGGGGATCAATCAGGACTAGGGTAGAGGAGGGGGTATCTAAAGTTATTTTCCCCAAATGGCTGAGTAAAGCCTTCCTTCTCAGTATTTCTCTGAATACCAAAGACTGGGGATGAGGAATTAAGAAAGGCCATTATGTACTTCTTGAAAGCTTCCTGGAAGTATCTTCCTGCCACTATTAGGAACAGATTGTTGGACATGATGAGGTTTTGGTCTGGCTCAACAAGCTGGGTCTGATATTCCTTCATGCAGTTTCCAAAAACATTTCCCATTCTTCTCTCACTTGTGCTATGAGGCTGTGGAGTATCAGCAGTCATGAGCATGGAAATGTTGCAAAGTTAGGCTTGTAGTCAATAGCCGATCATAATCCAGGAAAACAATCTTCAAACGTTGTAGCAGGCGAGGTGATGCAAGGCATCAGAGCGGTCTGAGACTAATCCTTATCAGAAGGGTATAGATCACACAGCAGGTTCAAATCTGTAGTAATATCCTTCCAAGTATCTGAAGTCACCCTGCAGGAAGACTCCACTTTCCTGGAGAACAGCGGTCAGTTAAAAGGGCAGCAATCTAGTTCTAAACTATGCATTGGTTTGGAGCTGGGACTCCATGATCTGCAGCCTCTGGGACTGACATGATCTCAAAGCAAAAAAGGGCACAATTCTAAGTAGGGATCCTAGGTTCTGGCCATTGCTTCAGTGGCTGTCCATATGTTTCTGGGCAGAATTCAAAGTGATGATCTTGACCTTTAAAGCCCTCCACGGTTCGGGTCCACCTGTGTCCATGCAATCTGACCCATCACTTAAAATCAGTGGGGTGAGGTGAGGGGCTCTGCTCACAAAAGGAGCAGGGCCTTTTCGGTGGTTGCACCCCAGGTCTGGAACTCTCTCCCCTTGGACTGGAGAACTGCTCCCCTATATGTTTTCGGCCTGAAAACATTCCTTGAGTAGGTTTAACTGAGGAAGGCGGGGTAGAAATCCAATCAATCAATCAAGTAATTTTCAAAGCAGCTCTAAGGTTGCCTTTTCTTGAGTTGCCTTATCTGTGACTGCAGGATGAACATACCCCACTGGCATAGCTATGCCAATGTTGGAAAATTGATTAGGACTGCACCCAAAATTTCTGGAGTGCAAACCTCACTATTTTATAATATTGTCATGGAAAAAAATTGGACAGCAACAGTCGGATAGCAGTATGATAGCAGCATTGCTGCCCCATCCTTTTGCATTGCAGGCCCTCTTGGGACATTTGCCACACATCTATGTATAGCCATTGAGCTCCAGGATGCTATCCTAACTGATTTAGGCCATCTCGTTGTTCCTGTGGTGGCATGGGGAGGCCAGCACATGTTTGTACACTGGCCTAAGTCTCCCCCAGGAGTGGCGTAGAAGTTCCTAATGGCCTTTTTTTACATTCCCAGACTAGCACAGGACTTGTGCCAGCCTAACCAGCAGTTAGGATTGTGCTGTCAGTGATGGTTTCAGTCAGATTCATGGTTGAAGGTTCTGACTCCATGGCCACTGCTTGAGCATAGGCTTCCTGTGATCCAATAAAAAGGCTATGCCATACCTCTGAAACTAGACATGAATCAGCATGCCAAGTAAATCCAGAAAGTATACCCAGGCATAGGTTTGACTTTCTGCACTGCAGAATTGGTGCTGGCTTTTGTAATTGTTTTCAGAAAAAGATTTCTGTGAGCAAAATTACATCAGTTAAGGACTGTAATACAAAAGACCAAAATTTTTGTATTCTGATCAATCTTATTGAACCTCATAAACCGTTGCAGCATATTAAAAATATTCAATGTCACTGTATTTATCCAAATCAAATGCGCCATCGAATCTAATGCACACATGATACTTATAATCAAAATACCGTATTTACTCAAATATAATTAAACAGTGAATCTAATGCACACTCTGATTTGGGAGACTGAATTTGGCTGGAAAAGGTGAGCGTTAGATTCTAGTATTTACAATATATTTAATGTCTGAATCAAGGTCCTGATCCAGGGCAGAGATGCCCCCACACAGCTCTTCAGAGTTAGGCCACCTCAAGTGCAGGCATAAATCTTAGTAGACCCATAGGGGCCCATAATAAGCCAGATTAAAAATGGAAGCAACAGAAAAAGTTCCAAGTTTTAGGCAAGCCTAATTACCACTCCTGTCTCTCAACCTCAAGCTATGGCACAACTACACCAGACCAGTGAGCATGCTGCCCATGTGCTGCAGCAGTTAGGCCAGCCTAGAGGGCTCTTAGCCCTGTGGATGTGGCCTGTCAGCTCAGCATGTGGCCTACTTAGGCCAGCTTAGCTGGGCCATTTTCTCTCACCTAAGTCAGGAATGTACTCATATTTCTTAATTACAAGAAGTCTTACGCTACATTTGTCTCTGAGCTAAGAATTTTGCAATTTGGTGCATATTGTAAGCCACCTTAAAAGTACAGCTGGTCCAAAGGGAATGGTAGTAGAAATGGTTTTTGAATTGTAAAGATATTTATTGTAGTCTGTCTGAGGTTTTTATTTCTTATTTATTTGTTATAACTTATTTCCTATGAGTTCTGGGATTATTTCTCTGCCAGGAAATGTGCAGATATGAGTATACAGAAAAATGTGAAAATTATACTAAGAGAAACCAGGAGGTGGCATCAATGCACAGCATAAATGAAAGGCATATAACATTTATTTAAGATGGGATATTTTGAAGGTTTATTTTCCACAGGGGAGCTCATTGGGGGCCAGTTACATTATGTATGCAGGCCTCTGTCAGTCTTGAAAGACTATGGTATGCAGCTTGGCGCTGCATACGCTGCATGCGAAGCATGAAAGCCTGGGTTGGATTGTTATGGAGGATAGGCTGTTACCCAAGCAGCAAATCCCCCCTCTCCACGCCACTGAATTAGTCCAATGGAAAGGCAGAGCCAATACGATTGGATCCAGCTGGCGTCGCAGAGCTGGGCTAAGGACAGGAGCTCTCCCTGTCTTGGGGGCTGACCCGGGGATCGAACCCTGGCCTGCTGGTTAACAGGCACAGTGTCTTAGCCACAGCCCATTATGTATGCATAGCACAGTAAATGGCCACTGCTACAGAAAAGTGGCTAAGAGGTAAGGATGCTTAGTACTGGATACTGCTTAATGGGGGAGAGGGTAGGTGATGGTGATGTTGACTCACACTTTGTACCATAAGGTGCATCACCGGTGAATAGCCGGCAATGCCTCACATGCTTATTGTCGCGTCAGTTCCTCTTACCCCATGGAGAGTGCTGAAGCGCCAATGTGGCAAGGGACTTTTGGATCGTGCTATATAATTTCACATAATCGAAATTATTATATGGATCGTCACATAATTTTGAAATGGTTGTCTAAACGATCTTGTCTTTGTTGAAGATCTGAAACTTTCTCCTCACCATCCTGTCCGATATATTACTTCATCCATTCTAGGAAGTGTTGTGTAGCAGTGCTGAAAAGAACAGTATTCTCTGTATGATCAACTTTTAAAGAACTTCAAGTTTTAAATTCCACAAAAAAACCCTCAAATTAATATCTATTTAAAAAGTGTCAGTGGAACATTCCAAGAAAAATCCTCTAAGCAGGAAATTTTAAATGTTAAAACAAATATTAACTGAATAACAGGCCTATAACATTCCACGTTCAGAACTTCTCAAAATAGCCAACTGCAAACATCTGAGATTAATTAACCGAATGGTCATTTTCTTATGGCAACATCTCACAAGCAGCGGTTTTGTCCCACCCCTGACCCCCACACCTGGGACTATGTCACACTTTGTGTCCTCTAACGACTTCAATCCTACATATCAGTGGTGTAACTAACACGGGTGCAGGGGGTGCAGTTGCACCAGGCTACAACCTTTAGGAGAGCTACAAGCTGAGCTTGACACTAGTGGTTAAAATTGTGAAAAAGGGAGAAGTATGAATGATAATACCATCATGTTATATATTGTTGGAAAGGTAATTTAATGCAGAATGCAATGAAAAAACAGCATTGAAATATCTATATTATGTCAAAAGTTATGACTAATTAACTATAAAATGAAAACAAAAAAGCCTATGAAACAAAACGGATTTTCTTAACTTTCCCATGATACAGATTGCTCTGAGAGGCAATGAGATGAAATTCTGATGCTTCAAGGAACTAATAAAGTGTCAATAAAAATCAGCCCTCATTACATATATCATATACAATACATATGTCATAAAACAATTACCTGTGCTAACTGGATATACAAGCACTACTAAGTGGTGCTCCTCTTATATTTAGCAGGGAAAGAATATCCATTCCTTTTTGCCCAGGCAGGTTTCTCTAACCAATAATAAGGGACACAATTTTTATTATTCTACTTAATTAAATTTGATTTTCTTCTTAGGGGGAGGGCAACAAAATCTTCTTTGACTCCAGATAGCAAATATGTGCTTTAGCTGTGCCAGTAGCGGAGCAGCTGTGAACTGCTGAGGACAAAAAGGTAAGTTTTTTTCTTCCCTCTTTTCTTTTTAAAAATTTCTTTTTATTTTTTAATATAAAAATTATCTTTAAATATATTTCATTTGTTTTTCATTTTCTTTTTAAAAGTACCCAGGGATGACATCACTTTCAAGTTGTGACATCACTTCTGGGGCAACATCTTGAGCTTTGCATTGCACCACATAATCATTAGCCACTACTACAAATAAATATTCATCTTTTCCCAGCACCTCCTTGACATCCTTTATACCATCCTTTATTACTTAATCTGTGGGTCAGGACCCACTAGGTGGGTCACAAACCAACTTCAGAAGGGTCATGTAGCACCTCGAGCAGGGGATGCCTGGAGCAATTAGAATTCAACGGTCACCATTGTGGCACTGCTGCTCTGCTGGACACTGGGCAGCTTAGGGCTGGATTGTAAACAGAGGGCCCGATCCTATCCAGTTTTCCAGCAGTGGATGCAGTCAATGGATGCAGTCAACGGGATATGTGCTGCATCCTGCAGTTGGGGAGAAGAATTCACAGAAGCCTCATCAAGGTCAGGGAAGATTTGTTCCCTTACTACAGAGCTGCATTATGCACTGGAAAGTTGGATAGGATTGGGTCCATAGTCACACTAACTAGTATTACTTTCCTCATCTTTGGTTAACAAAATTCTCTAAAGAATTATCTGAACTTTGAAAAGAATCTGCTTGTGTGTGTGTGTGTGTGTGTGTGTGTGTGTGTGTGTGTTTGCGCATTTATTACATACAAAAAACAATGCTGTCATCAATAATGGCCTTTCCAGAGATTGTGGTGTTTCACAATTATCAGGTTATGCTGAATGCGCCTTTTTAAAAAAGAAAATTCTAGATGTTAACGTCCAGAATAATGACAGGTCTCAGATTAAGGAGCTATATGTGTATACCAAGACACTGAGAGCTTCTAAGACATCATAATAACCTACAAGAGAAAAAGGGTTAGATATTTTTGTTTTCATAGGGACTTCACATAATCATAACCTTTTACCAGATTTCCTGTTCTTGTTTTATAATGCATGGATGCAGCTAGCAATTTTAGTGGGGAAATGTTTTCAGTACACATTTGTTAACTGCAGTGTTATCAGCTTCCATTTCCACAGAGACACACGTTTTCCAGCTGGGGTTGAGCCTCAACTACTTACCTCAGTTTTTTTTTGTTGGGTTGAAAAGTGTGTCCCATTTTTTACCATTTTTGGCACTGACTGGAAATACATAGATGGAAATTTACATCAATATTAATTATATTGACTGGAAATACATTGGGAAGATGTTGCCATCTTCCCTCTTCTTCTTTGTTTTAAATACTAACTTTGGTTTACCTCATCTCCTAGGCAGCCTGTAGAAGTGGCCCAAGTATGAGTAGACCCATTGGGACTATATCCCACGGGAAAGGATACGAGCCCCCGTGGTAGCATGGCAGAAATCCCAATGCATAGGTATGCCAGCCTGCCTGCTCCGGCACAGGTTTGGATTGCACTGTGAGAGTCCAGTCCTAGGTATGTCTACACAAAAGTATGTCCCATTACAACCAGTGGGAAGTATGCCCAGGTTGGTGTGAATAGATTTGTAGTATGAATGCTAGTCTCTCCCCCAGTATCTGATGATGGATGCTCTCTCTCAGAGTGAGAGAGACATACCCATGCCACTGGGTATAGAATTATATTAATTGTTTTCAATTTTGCATTTCCTGAGTATGAAGAGCAAGACACGAATCATTTGACATAATTTTCTTGCTAAAGCACTAGGGAAGACTCCACTAGTTTGATGAGTCATTGCAAAGTTATTTTGTAAATAGTTTATTCTTATAGGGAAAAGTTGGCAAGTATAAAAATTGCTGCAACATCTGTACTCGTTCCTACCGCAGCACTGTAAATTACAGATAATCATGTTTTATTATTGAACTTTAAGGATAACTCAGTAACTACAGATACACAAACCATATGGTGATTTGGTGACAGATTTTCCTTTTTCTCTGTAAAGCGCTGGAAATTGATTATTGCAGTACAGCACTATAGATCTCTTTATTTCTTCAAATAAACATTTGGTATTTATTTTATACAAATAAATACTTTTTCCCCAAAAGAGGAGGTATTTTCCCAAAGTTAATATATAGTGTTTCCAAAATTAAGAATTATAAAATGGGTCTGGCACCTTCTTTTGTACTTTCCTGTGACTTCAGACACGGAGAATATTTTTAGACGAATGATAAATGTGTGACAGCTAATTATGATGATCATTTTTGATAAGTATGTTTAACGCAATCATACTTCACACAGTTGAAGAGGGCTTGAGTGGAGCTAACAGGTTCCATGATGCATATGAATAAGAGAAAAAAACCTTTTCCAGGTGGAAAATAAGTAAGTAAGTAAGTAAGTAAGTAAATAAATAAATAAATAAATAAATAGCTGGCACAAGAAGGCCCTCAATAAGACTGCTCTTTTAAATCTATAAACTAAAAAAAGTGTATAAGATTTTTAAAAAATTGCAATCCAATTAAAGCAGGGTGACCAGACAGCAAACGCAAAATCCCTGAACAGCAAGGCCAAAATTCCTGATCGAAGGCCAAAATTCCTACTCTCTACCCGGAAAATATAGGACAAAATGTAAGACATGTTAAAATAAGCTAAAAAGACTGGTATTGCTTTCCTGTACATAATATATTACACTATATTACTTATTTTAAATTGAAAAATGATGAACTCTCCGCTCACCCCATCCCAGTCTGGTTTGGGGGTTGTGGAACCAATTTTGGGTGTTCCCAAAGTTTTCCAAACAATTTTGCCAAATGAGGCATTCAGCTTCATGTAGGTTCTGTTCAGGTTTGAATGAATTGGGGAAAATTGGTGCTTGTGTTTTGGCATTATGGAAAATAAAAGCAGATATTTATTTTTATGCTCAGACACTAAGTTTTTTGCACAGGGTGATCAGATAACAAATGCTAAATCCCTTAACCCCAAAAATCCCTAAAATTCCTATGTGCTTAAAAATTGAAGGACACCGCAAAAATATAGGACACATGTAGGACATGTTAAAATAAAGCAGAAATTTACTTAATTTCTGTACTTAATTTCAACCCTTTAAAATTGAGAACCTTGTAAAATGCATGATGCAGACCCAGACATTAAAGCAACCGTTTGTAGTTGCATAACACAAGCCAGTGACTCCAAAGTATATGGTTCAGACCAGTGGTGGGCAGGCCTGGCCCCAACAACCGGTTCTCCAGAAGTGGGCGGGGCCAGGTCAGGGGCGGGGCTGAGGTCAGGGGGTGGGGCCAGGGGCGGGGCCAGAAAGAATTTTTTCAAATTAAAAAATTCAAAAAAAAAATTAAGCATGTGGCTTACCTCTGAGTAGACCTGCACAGGATGTTGCTCTGAGGCTGCTGTCCTTTCCACACTGTTCTGGGAGTAAGCCCCATTGACTGGCATGAGGCTTACTTCTGAGTAGACCTGCATAGGTTGTTGCTCTGAGGCTGCTGTCCTTTCCACACTAGCTTGGAGTAAGTCCCATTGACTATACTGGGACTTACTTCTGAGTAGACCTGCCTGGGATGGGTCTCTTAGGCTGCAGTCCTCTCCACACTGGCCTGGGAGTAAGGCTGGCCGAGGAGAGGCTGCTTCGTGCGGGCGGGCCGCGCTATGTGTCCTGAGCCCTCCCAGCCGGCCGAGGAGAGGCTGCTTCGCACGGGCGTGCCACGCTATGTGTCTTCAGCCCCCCGCCGAACCGGTTCAGCCAGTTTCGGCCAGCCATCATAACTAGCGGTTCGCCAGCGTCGGGCTGAGTAGAACTACCGGATTGGGTGATCCGGCCTGAACCGGTGTCAGCCCATGACTGGTTCAGACCCAAAACACACAAACACAAGCACACACACACAAGCAAGATATCAAGCAGGGAAGGGGATAGAAAGGAGGACATCTCTGCATCAGGGAGGTGGGATCTGGAACCACCAAGAGAAATCTGCAGTGCCCCTGAGGGTGTGCAGAGTGCAAAAGCAGACTGTGGGGATCCAGAAGGACCAGGATGTAAAGGACTGGGAAGGAGGAATCAGAGTATCCCCAGGCAGGAGTTACCTTGCAGGTCTAGAAGTGGAGCACAGTCAGAATTGTTTGCTGAGGCAGGGTTAAGAGGCACTGAAAGGGTTAAGTTTTAGGGCTGGAGTTTTAGGGCTAGGGAAATCTGAGCTACGTGGCTCATGGCTCATAAATTCCAGAGGCTCTCTCGCGTTTCCCTAGTCCCCCGGACAAGGTAATAAATACCGGAGGTGTTCAGGGAAAGCTGGACGTCTGGACAGCCTGAATTACAGTATTTTATTTTTTCCATGTTTTTATACTTTCTTTTCTCCAAGGAGCTTGGTGTGACATACATGGTTCCTTTGCAACTTTTGCCCTGACAACAATCCTGTGAGGTAGGTGAGGCTGAGAGATAGTGACTGGCTCAAAGTCACCCAGGAAGCTTTGTGGTTGAGTGGGGATTACATCCAGTTCTAGAGCCATTAACCATCCAGGCATGGCATAAGATCCGACAGGCATGTAAGATCCAAGCAAGTTAGATCAAGTAGTATATAGATCAAGATATCCAAGCAAGATAGATCAAGTAGTAGCCTTGCTGGATTTGCTTAACTACCTCTTCCTTGCCCACCCAGGGCTTAGGACATCAACTGGTTGGAAAAGGCAAAGCAAGGCGGTTTGCTGTTCCCGATGACTTCATTGCTCATGGCAAGGCCAGCCTGACCTGAATGTTAACTTGGCTAACAGTGTACAAATGTAATAAATAATAACATGACCTATGCTTACAAAGAGCTCAGAGCAGACCTTAAGAATCTAGATTGCCCTTTTGCAAAGGAAATAATATTAGAGTGGTGATGGCACAGATTATATGTCAATTATTTCAGATTATATCTGATTATACGTCATTTTTCAATAAAGTGAAGATAAAGTTGAAAAAGCCACCCACTCTAGCACGCTGCGGGCGCGGGTGGGTGGGCCAAGGGGCAGGGCGAGGGGTGGGCCCCAACCCTGGCACACTGCGCCTGTGCCAACATTGGCGGAGGTGCAGTGCTGACGACCCAGCTGGTCGACCTGCTTTAGGACAGCACTGCGCTTGCACCAACATTGGCACAGGTGCAATGCAGGGCTTCCCCCGGTGCGCCAAACTGGTGTGCTCAGTTTTCTGGCCCCCCTAGCTACCGGACTGGTAGTGGAGGATCAGAAACAGGAAGCGGTTCGGGCAATCCAGCCCGAACCGGCTTCAGCCCACCCCTGTAGTGTGTGGAAGAGGCACCTCTGCTTTCCTTTCCTTGCCTGGAATGACTCTTAAGGGGAAGAGCCATTGGTTCTTGCAAAACGGAGTGCTTTGCATCCCCTCTAGCTATGCCAATAGCACTACTGTTGGCAACACCAGCACCAGGGGTGTGTGCTGGTATTATGGGGGTTTATGGGACCATCACTGCGTGGTTGGTTAGGGGACCACCATTGCTCAGTGAGGTATTGCACTGGGGGTGTGTTGAGGGTGTATGTCTGTGATGCCTGGGGGGTATTGCATAGGGGTTGGGGGTGTTGCACGGTGTAGTGCATCACTGCACTGTGGGTTAGGGGACCACCACTGCATGGTGGTGCACAGTGATGCTTGCTGCTGCCACCACTGCCCCCTGATACCTTCCAATGCCCATCCTAGCCCTGATATATCAAAATCACAAGATTCAAATTTGAAATCCTCAAAGGTTTCCCAAACAATAAGGAACTCATTTTCATAGCTCACTCTTTCTGAAGACCCAGGACCTTTAACAGCATTGCTCAAAAGTAGGAATTCCTAACAGTAATATTAAGAAACTCATTAATTCACCACATCTCCAGGATGGTGGAGATCTCCACCACATGCCCAAGGGTGGACAGTGAAGAACCTATTTCTCAACATCATTACTGAAGTAAAAACGACATTGTAAAAACCTGGTATCTACATTCTGTTCCTTGCAGATTATTTTCTGAGGGCCAATTCAAATGACCACATTTTTCCACTTGCAGGGTCAACAGTCATCCTATTAATGAGGTACATGTAAAGTCCAGCTTCACAAAGACACGTTTAACCAGCACCCAAATGGTAACGTGCATGGTAAATTGACATGCAAGGATGGGATCTAAGTAATTCTTTTTCTTTTTAAACTACAAAATGATGGTATAGTTCCCTTACCGTATAAAATATGTTAATTTTCAAAAAAAAGTATAGTACCTTCACTTTTTATTTGGCTGGCAGTTAAATTCTTGGAATATCCCCAAGATTTGAAAGTGAATGTTCTAGCAAGAAAGGGAATGTTTCTTCTAGCCTGTGCAACTACAACATCTCCCTTGTTAGGAGATAGGATTTCTCAATGTCAGCGACTTTGGTTATCTGGTGATGGTACATCCCATGCGGGGTCTTATCTTGCCAGGACACTTCCTCAGTTTGATCTTCCTTCTGTATTTGCTGTTGCTGTTGTTGTTGGAGACATTCTCTCATCAGCTCATCTTTGGGTGCCATCTTACTGATGAATTCCTGGATATTCTGGGTTTCATCCAGGATAGTAGTTTTGACGCTCATCAGACCCCGGCCACCCTCTTTCCGACTAGTGTATAGTCTCTGGATGTTAGACTTGGGGTGGAAACCCCCATGCATTGTGAGGAGCTTTCGGGTCTTCACATTGGCCGCCTCCATTTCTTTCTGTGGCCAGCTTACTATGCCAGCAGGGTATCTGATGACTGGCAGCGCATATGTATTGATGGCATGTATCTTATTTTTCCCATTGAGCTGGCTTTTCAGGATCTGTCATATTCTTTGATGGTACTTGGATATTGCTGTCTTCCTTGCCTCCTCCTCATTATTTCCTTGGGATTGTGGGATACCTAGGTACTTTTAGCTGGTCTCTACATCTGTTACGTACCCTGTTGGTAGTTCTACCCCACTGGTCTTAACCACTTTTCCTTTCTTTACGATCATTCGGCTGCACTTATCCAGGCCGAATGACATCCCTATATCCTCACTGTAGATCCTTGTCAGGTGTATCAATGAGTCGATGTCTCGTTCATTCTTTGCATACAGTTTGATGTCATCCATATAGAAGAGGTGGCTGATGGTAGTTCCACTCTTGAACTTGTACCCATATCCAGTCTTTGCAATTATTTGGCTTAGGGGATTCAGGCCTATGCAGAACAGCAGGGGAGACAGTGCATCTCCTTGATATATGCCATGCTTGATTGATACTTGTGCTAATTCTTTTTTGTTGACTTCCAATATTGTTTTCCATTGCCCCATGGAGTTCTTAAGGAAGGTCATTAAGGTCTTATTTACTTTATATAATGCCAGGCATTCACAGATCCACGTATGTGGCATTGAGTCGTAGGCTTTCCTGTAGTCAATCCAAGCTGTGCACAGATTAGTCTGTCTGGTTCTTGAGTCTTGGGCTACAGTACTATCTATGAGCAGTTGATGTTTTGAGCCCCTGGTATCCTTCCCAATGCCCTTTTGAGCTGTGCTCATGTATTGGTTCATATGCCTTTGCAATTTAGTGGCTATGATGCCTGATAAGACTTTCCATGTTGTAGAGAGGCAGGTTATCGGCCGATAATTGGATGGTGCTGTTCCTTTTTGCGGGTCTTTCTGAATCAGTACTGTCCTCCCTTGTGTGAGCCTGCCTGGGTGGGAGCCTGCTGATAGCAGTTGGTTCATTTGCTCTGCTCGTCATTCATGCAGTGCTGTGAACCTCTTTAGCCAGTAAGTTTGGATCATGTCTGGCCCTGGTGCTGTCCAGCTCTTCATATTCCTGATTCGTTGCTGGACGTCTTCAGTTGTGATGGTGACTGGCTCTTGTTCTGGGATATTGCATATATATATTTATATATATTTATATAATTGTGGTTATGACATATGGTCTGATCTTAGTGACTTATGCAGCTTGGTCACTCTTCTAATGTCCAGAGACCATTAGAGTGAAATGCCAATAATGTAGTACTTTCATTCAGGTGACTGGAACCTGGCTGGCTCTAGGTTGTTCTAGGTTTAGTTTTATAGTTGGAACGTTACTCCTGAGTATCAACATAGATTGTCATAACTCATTGTGTCCTGTCCCACCTTTGACCTTCCACTCATCCTTGAACACAACTTCTTCTGATCCATTTGATGCTCATGTGCCAAGTTCTTAGCTGTGACCTGAGTCAGAGCTTGGCCTGGGGTGGTGGTGGTTTGCCAACCTGGGCCAAGGTCTGAGTCACATCATAGCTGAGAACTGGAGCAAGTGTTCGAGCCAGCCAGACCCCAACTGGCTCCTTGAGTCATCAGGACTGAGGAGTTTCACAAGTGCCTGTGGCAATATTAATCCACACTAACCCTTAAAGTGCAATCCCAACCAATTTATGCAGGTGCAAATCACTCATCTCCCTGTTCCTATGGTGGTGGTGGGAGGCTGGCACATGTCTGTGCACTGGCCTAACCCCCCTAGGAGTGATACAAAAATGTCTTATGGCACTTTTGCAACATGCCCTGGCCAACACAGGATTTGTGCCAAGATGTGTGCCAGCCTAACTGGAGATCAGGATTACAGTACAGTCTGATAGTACTTTGCTTGCTTGCCAAATCAGAACATGAGCAAAAATTCTGACCCATGTGGCTCTTCCAGAAGATGCTTACCTAATGAACTGTACCTCCTAGAAGGGTCAGCATTATTTATCTGTTATATAAACATCCCTTCAGGAAGCGTGGTGCAAGAACAGAAGAGGGGTTCTGGAACTGTGGGTTTGTTGCCCACCATCAGTCATGACTCTTTTTTGGTAGTTTGAAAAACTGATAGGGTAGATTAGGCTATTTAGGATTAACAACCTGCAACTTGGGGAGGACACTGTTGCCCAATCACCATTATAACCAGAAAAGCCTTGAGCAAGCTGGTAGAATAAAACTTTTTTAAGGTGGGCGTTATAAATGCGGAGGGGAACCTCTGAACCAAGAATTAATAGAGTGTTACCATGGGTTCCTTTTATCTTGGAAATAAAGGAAACAATACTTAAAATACAAAAGAAAAGTTTATTTTTTATCTTTAACTGGCTACTCTTTCAGTCAAGTGCTCGCAAGCACTCATAAAACTGATTCCAAGCACGGTAACAAGAAAAATAAAGAACTCTCATTAAACTCCCCTTACCCACAGCATTTTACCTTAGCCGTGACTTCTTCCAACTCCCCCCAGGATTCTTAAAGAGACTCTCCTTCCTCCCCAGGTGTAAGTAATCACTCTAGAATATTGGCTTAATTACTGTATCCCTGGCTTATAGTTCTTGTAACAGTGGGTCCCTATGCTCAAAAGTTTGAGAACCACAGGTATAGTAAATATTGTAAACATACATCATAGATCATGGAGTTGGAAGGAACCCAGTGGATCATCTAGTCCAATCCCATGCCAGTAGCAGGAGACCCTCGTCTTGTGGGGACCTTAATCTGGAACCCTGGCCTGCTGCTTAACAGGCACAGTGTCTTAACCACTTGCACCACCAGAGGAACACACAAAATATGCAAGCCAGCACATCCAGAATGCAAAAAGTTAGTCCCAACAGCAGTTTTAAGAAGTTCATCATTGTGGGTTTAAGCTGTGAAATTTGTAAATATTTGTAAATATGAATACAGTAAAACCTTGGATTGAGAGCATTTTGCAAGACAAGCAAACATTTCTAATAAATTCTGATTTGCAATACAAGCAAAAAAATTAGTCCCACACAGGATACGGCTGGTTTTGGTTCTGTGCCAGCACCTGCTCATCCTCTCCTGAGAGACCAGCCTATGCATATTGAAGTAAGCCTATCACAGTCAACGGGGCTCACTCCTATGGGGGCAATGGAAAGGAATCTGTGAGATCTAGCCTTGCATGTCTACTCTAAACTTAAGTCCTATTATAATCAGTGGGGCTCACTCCTGCGTAAGGGGAGCAGATTGCAGCCTGTGTGACTAAGGGCAGGTTAATTTGTTTTATTTTTCTTTATAATTTGCATTTTCTTTATTATTTTGTATTATATTACAGTAGTGTAATAATTTTTATATGAATATTTTTGGGTTGTGGAATGAATCATCTGAGTTTCCATTATTTTTTATGGAAAAATTTGCTTTGCTATACAAGCATTTTGGATTCCAGAAGAAATTATGCTCATAAACCAAGACACCTCGGTAATTCCTCAATAAAAACAAATCCTACACATAAGAAACGAGGCTATATCCCATTTCACTATAATTTTGATGTATAGGTGAAATGTGATGAAAGCAGGACAGCAGGATTCCTGGGAGAAATGTTTCTGGGGAAATAATTCCCAATCTCTTCATAACAAGCTTCAATTAAACTTCAATTGAAGGTCTAATTTTTGCTGAATCTCTCTTTCCCTTGTAAACAATAGGGAGATATTTGTATCACAACTGTGTGATCCTCCTGGTAGGGCCAGGAAAATTTTCCCCGATAACCCAGGGAGTTTCAACCAGTGTGCCACGGCACACTGGTGTACCTTGGATGACCTTAGGTGTGCCACAGGAATTTGGGCAGAGCCATATTTATCAGTAGGGGAATTGGAAGATTTGAGCCCCCTATACCAGCAGCATGGTATGCCTTGTCAATGGTTTAAAAAAAAAAAACTGATGGTGTGCCTTGGCAGTTTTCGTGCCTTGTAAGTGTGCCTTGTGATGAGAAAGGCTGAAAATTGCTGTGATAGGATGTTTGCTATGCCTCCTATCAACAACCATGAAGGTGCTTATTATGCTGGGGAAACCTCTTTGTAACTACAACGTGGCGGCTTAGAACAACCCTATTTTTGACAGACTTGCACACGTGCAACAGTGACCTTCTCTGGCCAATAAACAATGTCAGAATTTGGCAGCATCCAAACCATTTGACATACATCTGCTGGAGTGGAAAACAACAGAGATGATCAATTGCCTGGGAGGGTCTTTGTCAGTCTAGAGCACACCAGCCAAATGGTGGAGAAAATGAAGGGAGGTGAAAAATCAATGTTCAGGGTCATCAAAAGGATCTTTATCACTGGAATGTTTCCATGATTGTGAGATTGGCTTCATATTGGTGTTGATTTGGATATATGGCATACATGGAAGGTTAAATCAAAAAATAAAAATAAACTTGTTATAAAAACAGGAAGAGGAGAAATGGAAAAAAAGACGGGAATCATTTTGGCAAACAGCCCTCTTTAAATTGTGATAATGTTATTAATACATGCAAATGCTGAATACTGGAGTCATAAATTAATGTTGTAAGTTTCAGGGCATCATCCAAAGTTTGGGCTGCCTCAAGTTCCTTGTGTGGGCCTATGAGTTTCACAAAAATGTTGTATAGCACTTTCACACCCAAGGCCGGTGTGAAAGCACACCCAAGCACTTTCACACAAATAGGCCGGTGGACACATGTGAGTTTGTGGTGGCCACATTTGGTCAGCGCAGGAGTCTGGAAGGGTCTGGGGAGGGCAAGGAGGTGGCAGGAGAAGAGCAGGCAGTGGGCAAGGAGGTGGGCAACTTGCAGGAGGCAGTGCCAGGATCTGGCACTAGTCCCACAGCCTAAACCAGTGGTATTTAGGCATTTCAGTACAGGACCCCCTTTCAAATTTAAAAATCAGTCTGGGACTCCTGGTCAAACCTATATGGATATTCTTCCATGTCCACATTATGTTTTCAATGAGACTCCCAGTGCCAGATTCCATGATGGTGGATCCTACACTCTTGTGATCCCCTAACCTGAGGTTGTGACCCCCAAGGGAGTCCTGATACCCACTTTAAAGACCACTGTCCTAACCCCATTCCTAGGCAGCTTGGGGCAGTCTCCAAGATTTGCATCACTGATTAAGGTGGAGCAGATATGAGTAGCTCCATTGGAACTACAATTTGCCGGGTAAGGGGAAAGTTTTCCACTTGCCTGGCTGCCTGAAACCTGCGCTGGGAATATAGTACAGAAATGCCACGTAAACCTGCTATCCCAGCGCAAGTTAGGATTGTGCTGTTAAGGATTTAAAATCATTAGGATCTGTCAAACAAAAAACAAACTGCTTCACACATTTAAGTAAATTGTTTCACTCATTGATAAGCTCTGTATACTGAAGGCATATCAGAGGTATATCATGGCTAGAGCCTGAGAGTCATGTGCCCCAGGTGCCACACTGGGAGGAATGTCCACACTGGGGAGAATGTCACTTATTGTGGTGTGGCCTGGCTTTGGTATGCATCCCTGGCCTCTTATACCAGTCATGCAGTGTAACCTGGCTTGGGTATACACCTGCTAGACCCTATATCCCCCTGTTGGGTGGGGCTTTACATGCCTTGTCCTGGCTTTTGTGAAGGTTTGGAGCTGGAATGGGGCATGGCAAGACACTGGCAATCTGCCCACAGGGACAATGTTAAATGATTGTGCATGGATTATGACTGCCTGCGCAGTGTTGGCAACTTCACAGTGTTGGCAATGCTTTTGGAGTAAGGTTGCCATATATCCTGATAAACAAGGACAATCCTGATCTTTGGGGATTGTGTTCAAATACTGGGAAATGGGACAGAGGGTCCTATCCTGGGATGTCCTGGCTTTGTGGGAAGAGAATTATGGCAAACCTATTTTGGAAGACCTGGTGGGGGGGGGGGGGGGGGAGGCGAACAGCATTACTTCATATGCTACCCCTACACCACATATCATTAAGGGCACAATCCTAACCATGTCTACTCCAAGTAAGCCCAATTATGTTCAATGGATCTTACTCCCAGGAAAGTGTCTTTAGGATTGCAGCCTAATAAGGTTTCATTTCTCATTGTGTTGCCTGTGCCTGTGTGAGGCAGACACAAATGATGAAAGTCACCTGTGGCAAAAGTCACAGGTTATTTTTAGCCTCTTCCACAATGATATCTGAAAATTAGGCCTGTGGAAAACCTTCCTGCTTATTGTTTTTTTCTTCTCTGCATGTACAAAATAAAATAAATACAGAATTAACATCTAAGTTTTATTAGCATTTCCAGGACTGTACAGTGGGATGAAATGTTGTTTTAAGCAGCCCAGCAGGATCTCCACTGCAACACTGTAGGTAATGAACAGTGGTAGATTGTCAGGGAGGTTTGTGCCAATTACTTTATTAACTCAAGAATTCCAGGCATGTGTTTGGATTACCTACTCTTTTCATTCCCTTTCCTGTTGTTGATCCTTTCAAGCAGTAGCAATTTTTCCAATTACAGGAATTGCTATGGACACTGGGCCTTTTAGTCTCGGTAGGAAAAGATTCTGTAAGATGGTTTACATAGCCGTTTCCTCCGAGGGAGCCGGCAGCACGGTATATGGTTTAAGGCTTAGCAGAGCACAGACCGCAGCTATAGGATGTGGAGCATCTCCAGGGGCTTTGCGGTGCTTGAATTTTCAACATAAACCATTCCTTTCAGCCTCGAGACAAGAATAAAAAAATACACATTTGCTTGCCAAAGCTGTGCAAACACTTTAATTCAAATAAACCTGATCAATTATGTAAAAGAAAAAGCATATGGGGAAGCAATGTATGGATGAAGGGAAGAGGCTTAATTTTTTCCCCTTCTATCATCAGTTTTGACAGCTGTCCACGTGCGAAGGACCAACAGCTGCTGCGGGCAGGGTTCTCTCTCTCCATGAAATAGGCTCCGCTCTTTTTTGATTTGAGGTTTGAGAAGCAGGTCTTGAAATGTTGCAGAATAAACAGAATTGTCCTAGGAGCACATGTCACTATCTAGAGATAAAAGTGCTGGCCCAGTTATTTCTGCAGCACCTCTAGTTAGCCCAAACTGGATATTGAGCCTAGAGGAATTTATTGAGTCAAATGTTTAGGTTCACAGTAAAATGATGTTTTCTGTTAAGGCTCAGGTTGATCCACTCTGGCTCCTGGGGCTGCCCCCTTATGCCAGTGTCACAAAGCACCCCCCTGGGATGTATGGATCCTTTTTGAAACAGCACCTTTCTATCAAAAGTTATTGCCTAAAAACAAAAAAACTAAAATATGCATTGATCTCTATGGAAAGTGAAAGTGATGCATATCATGGCTTTACTTGTGAGTAGGCAAACTTGCCTTAGTTCAATGGAAAGGGCAGGCTGAGAGGAATCTAAGGACACCAGAATTGTCCTGATCCAATGAACACAGCCGCTATAAATCACCCCAGAAGGAGGTCCCTGATGATTACATTGAAATTCATTGAAAGTGGATGTGAATGGTACAGCTGTGTTTACTGGTGAGTAAGCAGGCATGCCTTGGCTGGAGGTCAGTCCAGGAGAGGACAAGACTTCCTAACTGGTCCCAATCAGGGACGTTACTAGGGCATTAGAAAGGAGTGGCAGCCCTTGTGACCTAAACGGCTAACATCACGGTTTGTAGAAATAATCCCATCATGTTATACACCTTTGAATGTGTAATTTACAGCAGAATGCAGTGAAACAAACCACTCTGAAATATCTTTATTCTATTAAAATGTATGGCTTAAAAAACCAGTGAAGCCGGATGAATGGCACATAACCACACCCACCATTCATATTGTTGCCCCTCCCAATGTATGGGGGTGATGTACTGGCCTCCTGCACTGGGTGACGCGAACCCTAGTGACGCCCTTGGCCAGAGGGAGGAGGACACAAATGCATGACAAAAGAAAGGATCCCATCCAAGAAGGACATTATCTAGGAGCCAGTCAGGGTTAGCATTTGTCCTGTAATGTAGCATTAACCCTTAGCTCAGTATTGATCTTTGCCTTCTACAGTAGTGGTTCCCAGCCTTCTTTGCACATGCCAGGGATGTCACCAGGGTGGTGCGGCTGGTGTGAGCTGCACCAGATGATGCATCTGAGAGGGTAACTTGGCAGTCCTCTGGTGGCCGTCGTGCTGAGCCCAATACACATTCTTGGAAGTCCAGGCATGCAAGCTGGGCTCAGAACGTTCAGTCTTTGACCAGGAGGGAGTGGCATCCGTCTCTCTCTCCCAAGCAGTGCTCTGAGCTGCACATGTACAAATGTCAGCACTCTGAAGTCAGCTGCCCTGAGTTCGTGCATCTGCAGGGCACGGGGTGATGTGCTGGGGTCCTACGTGACATGAAGCCTAGCAGCACCCCTGGAACATGTTTTTCCTCAAAGAAGGGTAGCAACCCAATTGGGGACCTATAGGCTATAGCATGAGTCTTCAGACTCCAGTCAGGGGACCAGATGTTGCCTGTGGCAAGGCTCTATCTGGCCCATGGTCGTCCTTTCATGGAAGCTTTTGGCCTAAGCTGGTCATGATGGGAAGGTGTTCTGATGCCCTATAAAAATCATTTCCTGGTTTTCCCAAAAACCAGAACTTTCTGTGCGCTCAGAAGGTCCTTGGAGGTGGGCGAGTGGAGATCCATTTGAGTGTGCACTTTATTTCTATGATATAAGTTGGTGCTTGGAGAATTCCTGGCAATTTGAGTACATTCATTCATTCATTCATTCATTCATTCATAGTTTCACCTCTAATGTATTTGATTAAAATTAAAACTTTTTTTCTTCTGGCCCTTGAGACCATGCCAGATGTTTGATATCGCCCTCTGGCCAAAGTATTTCGAGATGCCTGGGCTATAGCGCTGTTAAATCAGCACAAAATCTGGAAGTAGCATTCTAATGGTACTATGGGTCCACCATTGAGTCCCATTCCTTAAGGGGGTAGTATCCTGAAAAATTAGGAATGTCTGCCCTGC